>OX393551.1:7082041-7795540 GCA_947650365.1 Chamaelirium japonicum | reverse complement strand
ACTAGATCGCGTGTTGACTTGACCCGCGTCCATGGTCAAAATATCACACCATGCTTTGTCTGGGTAAACATTGAAGTTTATGGGGAGAGGGCACCGTTGCTTGACCTCCAGGGTGGTCGAATTGATCAAGGGGACCTGATAGGGTCGAGGGTGGGGGACGGCCTTGAAGCCAGTCTTAGAGATCACGGTTGATGACACGGTATTGATGCAACTACCGCTATCAACGATGACCTTACAGTTCTTATCCCCAATCTTTGTGAACGTGTAGGAAATGGCAGTACGCCTCCAGTTATCTTGATCCTTGGGTTGAGACCTGGCGCACATAACAACTGACATGGGGGAGATGACGTCGGCCTAAGGGAACTCAAGATGGCTTCGTCATCGTCATCAAAGTCTCCATCTTCTTCTTCAGCTTGATAGACGAATTCTGCCTCTCTGGACTCTATCACTTCAATGAGATTGCCATCAATAATGTTGACTTTGACATGGCTTGCACAGTTTGCGGCCACATGTCCGTCGCCTTGGCATTTACAACACATGATGAGGGGACTTACTTTGGCGAAGTTTTTCTCATTGCTTCGACTGGTGGAGTTGGCTCTTGGTTGGGATTGGTTGGGGTATATATATATATGGGAAATGAGTTCCTATGACATGTCATAGGTAGTACCCTATGACATATGGTGAGTTAGTAACCCTAGAATATTTAGAATGTTCTTAATTTTTATGAGGATGATCACCCTATCTTAGATAGGACCCCCGCAAAAAACCGGCTCATTCTAAAACTTCTAGAGACATCAAATATGATTTTCAATTTAACAGTTAAAATGGATGGCCGATAAAGCTTCTAGCATTTGATGCCCCAACAAGATTTAGAATGCTTTGATTTTTTGTGGACATTCTATCTACGGTAAGGTGATCACCTTCAAAAAAATTCAGCACATTCTAAACATTCTAGCATTACTAATTCATCATATGCCATAGGGTACTCCCTATGACATGTCATAGGAACTAAGCCGTCGTCGAAGGTGGCTGCCGGCGAGGAAGGAGGAGATCATAGGGGGAAGGGGGAGGTTGGGGCTGGATCGGCGCCGGAGGACCTCGTCGGTGGTCACGAGAAGAAGGGGCTGCCGGAGGCATATCTTCTCCCTCCGATAGGGGTTGCCGGAGCTGGGGTTGGAGGTCGGGGAGGTTGGCTGGAGGTTGGAGAGGTCGGCGGGGAACAACTGTATTACAGTTGTGCTGTAATACTGCTGAAATACAGCACGATCTGAGCCCTTCATTCTTCGCCAATCGAACGATTGATAAGTGGCAACTCAAATAAAAAATAGGCTGGCAGCTCACCTCCCGTTCTCTCTCTCTCTCTCTCTCTCTCTCTCTCTATATATATATATATATATATATATATATATATATATATATATTATATAATAAGCTACAGTTTTGTGGGGGGTACAAAGAATGGTCACGATCTGTCTTTGGAAGAGGGATAGAAAAGAGTGGATGAGATAAATTGATGTTAAGGTGATTGAGATTCACCTGGGTAAAGAGAAACGGTTGAGATTGCGTGGAGTTAATATGGAGGGTTGAAATTAGTGAATGAAGAAATAAATGAGTGAAGGACCCGATTGTAAAAAAAATTATTTATAATCGTTTGGTGGGTTTTCGTGTAAAAAACAAGCACATGTTTGGTATTAATCCCATTCTTCACGTGTATAGCTGTCACCTATACGTGTACGTGGTCCCCTCTAGATCTCCCGTGGTCCCTCTCTCTAGAATGTCGATCCTTCTCTCTCTCTCTTACCCTTGCCCGTGATCGGTCTCACGTCTCTCTCTCTCTCTCATCGCAGAGGCAAGGCGGAGAGACGACATCCGGTGAGATAGGGGCGAACGGAGGTGAAGTGAAGGTGCTCGGGGCGTGGCCGAGCCCGTTCGTGTGCGTGGCGCGACCGAGGATCGCACTGAAACTGTAGGGCGTGGGGTACACTAAACTTGAAGGGCATGGGGTACGAGTTCCTCGAGGAGACGTTGGGCAGCAAGAGCGAGCTGCTCCTCAAGTCCAACCCGATCTACAAGAAGATCTCCGTCCTCATCCACGGCGGCAATCATGTCTGCGAGTCCATGATCACCGTCGAGTACATCGACGAGGTTTGGGCCATCCTCCCCTCATAATGGGATCGGCGGAGGAGGTGAGGGTGGAGCAGCTGCTCGCCGGGCTGCAGCTGCTCGAGGAGGGCTTCGAGAAATGCAGCAAGAGGAAGCCCTTCTTCGCCGGGGACAGCATCGGGTACCTCGACATCGCCCTCGGCAGCAACCTTGGGTGGTTCAGGGCGGTGGAGAAGGCAAGAAGCTCCTCGACGAGGGGAAGACGTCGCTGCTGGTGGGTGGGCCGGGCAGTTCTACGCTGATGCCGCGGTGAAGGAGGTGATACCCGAGACCGACAAGCTGGTGGAGTTTGCCAATGTGCTTCAGGCCAAGGTGATACCTGAGACAGCCATCTCTCTCTCATCTCCATCTCTCTCTCTCTCTCATCTCCGTCTCTCTCTCTCTCTCTCCGATCTCTCTCTCTCTTCGTCTCTCTCTCTTTCTTCTCTCTCCGTCTCTCTGTCTTTCTCTCTTCCGTCTATCTCTCTCTCTCATCTCCGTCTATCTCTCCATATCTCTTTCTCTCTCTCTCTTCCCAAGCTCTTCTCTCTCTCTCTCTCTCTCTCTCTCTCTCTCTCAGTATCTCTCTCTTTCTTCGTCTCCCTCTCTTCCACCTCTCTCTCTATCTCATTCGGATTGGGTAAGGCGGGTTGGGTCGGTTTGGTTGAGTCAGGTCGGATCTGGTCCAGTCTTATCGGGTCACGTCAAGTCGGGTCGGGTCGGGTTAACTGAATAGACCCATGTGGTAAATGGACCTTATTGGGTCTACCCATTTATAAGCGGGTCGGGTACGGGTTTAAGGTCTAGACATGATTATTTAAACGGGTTAGGTCTGGATCTAGGAGTTTGGACCTAACCCGAACTAGACACGACACAAATATGACCCGACAGGACCCATTGCCACTCCTAATGGTAGCTATGGTTGTGTTACCCATTTTTAGCTCTGTTTTTTTTAAGAATAAATTACACATAGGCCACCTATAGTTTGACCGATTATCACTTACACCCCCTCATGTTTAAAACTCTACAAATGCCCCCCTATAGGGGGTGCAAGTGATGTGTTTTCAAACTATGGGGGCCATTTGTAGTGTTTTAAACATGAGGGGGTGTAAGTGATAATTGGTCAAACTATCGGGGGTCTATGTGTAATTTATCCCATTGTATAGGAGGAGTTAGCAAGAAATCCATCTTAGGAGATAGTTCTGAGCTGCAGTCCCAACAACATTTCAATTTGAGCTCCAGCCCCTATGGACGAAAATGGCCCTCTGTTGGCCATCTTCTCCACCCCCTCCTTCACCGCCACCAGACCTAACCGACCCCCCCCCCCGCCTCTACACCTAATTGAACCCCCCGTCCCTCCCCCGCCATTGCCGGACCAACCTGAACCCCCCTCTCCCCCACTGCTGCCGGACCTAACCAAACCCCCCACCGCCACCGCTGTCGCCGTCGGACCTAACCGAACGCCTCCCACCTAATCTATAGGCCATGGGATGAACCCTAGGCCTAGATCTATAGGTCGCTGGACCTAATCGGATCCGCCTCTGTCGCTGCCGCTTGCAGTTGGACCGGGTCGGGTCGGGTCAACTGAATAGACCCATTTGGTAAACAGGTCTTATTGGGTCTACCCATTTATAAGCGGGTCGGGTACAGGTTTAAGGTAGTCTAGACATGATTAGTTAAATAGGTCTGGGTCTGGGTCTGGGTCTAGGAATTTTGGACCCAGACCCAGACCCGACCTTATGTTTAAAACTCTACAAATGCCCCTATAGGGGGTGCAAGTGATGTGTTTTCAAACTATAGGGGGGCATTTGTAGTGTTTTAAACATGAGGGGTGTAAGTGATAATTGGTCAAACTACTGGGGGTCTATGTGTAATTTATCTCTTTTTATAGGGGGGTTAGCAAGACACCCATCTTAGGAGATAGTTTCAAGCTACAGTCCCGACAACATTTCAATTTGAGCTCCAACCCCTATAGACGAAAATGCCCCTCTGATGGCCATCTTCTCTCCCCCCTCCCTTTTTTCGCCGCCGCCGGACCTAACCGAACCCCCCACCGTCGCCAGACCTAACCGAACCCCCCCTCCCCCGCCGCCAGACCTAAACGAACCCCCCACCTGATGCTAGGGGATCTCCTCCACAGAGGCGGCGTGACAGGAACCGTTGTCACCGCTCTTGAAATGTTTTGTTGCCACATTTGAAATATTGTTACCTTTCTTAAAATATTGCCCCCACTCTTGAAATCTTTTACGTGCCGACAGACCACGAGCATTATCACAGCTCACGAAATATTATCACATTCCTTAAAATAGTATCACTGCTTACGAAATATTGTTCTTCCTCAAAATATCATCGCCGCTTTAGAAATATTTTGTTGCCACATTTGAACTATTGTTACCTTCCTCGAATTATTGTCCTCGCCAGAAATCTTTTGCGTGTCGACAGGCACGGGCAATACTAGTATATATATAGGGGGCGGGGAGCCTGCACCCGACGTTCAGCAAGAACGTTGCACCTCTCGCTTGTTTACCTATCTAGAAGTTTTGGAATACACTAGATCGCGTGTTAGGGTGTTGTCTAGGGTAACATGATCATCCTCACAAATTTTCATCAAATTCCAAAACTTCTAGGGGGGGTCAAATGGTTGAAGCAAAATCTGCAGATTTTAACGGTGACTGCGGACGGCTGATTTTGCTTCGACCATTTGACCCCCCTGGAAGTTTTGGAATTTGATGAAAATTGGTGAGGATGATCACCTTACCCTAGACAACACCCTCACCAAATTTCATCAAATTCCAAAACTTCTAGGTAGGTAAAACAATGCCTGAGGTGCAGCGTTCTTGCTGCACCTCAGGTCCAGCATCCCCGCCCCCATATATATATATATATATATATATATATATATATATATATATATATATGGGAGGGATACTCTTACTCATGGCCTCTTACTCATATAGTTACCTATGATCCGGGCTGTCCATTAGATCCTAACGTACGGTTCGGATTAGATGGGGAGTTAAAGCAATGGTGTCCGCATTAAATGCAGGCTTTTAATAAGGGCTTTTAATACGGACACCATTGCTTTAACTCCCTATCTAATCCGAACCGTACATCGGGATCTAATGGACGGCCCAGATCATAGGTAACTATATGAGTAAGAGGCTATGAGTAAGAGTATATATATGTATATATATAATATATATATATATATATATATATATATATATATATATATATATATATATATAGAGAGAGAGAGAGAGAGAGAGAGAGAGAGAGAGAGAAAACGGGAGGTGAGCTGCAGTCGTTTTTTTATTTTGAGCAGTCCCTATCAACCGTTCGATTGGCGAAGATTAAGGGTTCAGATCGAGCTGTATTACAGCTGCATTACAGCACAGCTGTAATACAGCTGTGTAACTGTGTTCCTCTCCCCCTTTGGACCTCCAGCCCAGCTCCCGACCACCCTCCACCTCTCCCGTCTCTCGCCCCGGTCCCCTCCGGGGCCCCCGGCTGCTGCGCCTGCCTCCGGCCCGGCCTCCCCGACCCCTGCGCCCGTCTCCGGTCGGATCGAGCCCCGGTCCCCTCCGATCCCCTGCCCCGGTCCCCTCCGGCGCCCCCGACTGCTGCGCCCGCCTCCGGGGCTGCGATCAGGGCTCGATCCGGCCGGAGGGAGACGCCGAAGAGGGTACTGCGATCGCCGGAGGGGAGTGACGCTGGAGAGGGTGCTGCCGGGGGGGACTGCGATCGCCGGAGGGTGCTGCCGGAGGGGGAGTCGGAGCCGGAGCCGGAAAGGGGATGCCGGATGGGGTGGTGACGCCGGGAGGGGGAGCCGAACGCCGGACGGGGAGTCGGCCGGAGGTCGGGCGGGCGGTGCATCCCCCTGCTCGAGAGCGAGAGAGAGAGAGAAATAACAGCAGCTGTTTTTATTTTTATTTTTTTAATATTTTGGATGGTCTGATTTCTCCGATCGAACGGATGCCGACGATAGCCCATTTGAGGAAATGGGCTGTCAGCTCATACCCCGTATTCTCTCTCTCTCTCTCTCTCTCTCTCTCTCTCTATATATATATATATATATATATATATATATATATATATATATATATATATATATATATATATATATATATATATATATATATATATATATATATATATATATATGTAGTAGTGATACATTACGGTCGGCGTTATCGTGCGGCGAGCCAGGAAGCGTACGGTCCGTCCGATCGACGGATCCAACGTACGGGATTCACCCAAACCATCGAAAACTGGCTGTTACAGCAACAGTTGCGATTTGGTGGTCTGGATGAACCCCCGCCGTCCGATCGACGTGAATCGAACGGCACAAATCCTTTCCGCCCCGGTTAAAAGGTGTAGCCGTTCGATCATCCGATCGAACGGATGAGATCCGTGGGAAACAATCAAATAGGACAAAAAATCTTATTTTTTGTCCTATTTGATTGTTTCCCATGGATCTCATCCGTTCGATCAGATGATCGAACGGCTACACCTTTTAATCGGAGCGGAAAGAATTTGTGTCGTTCGATTCACGTCGATCGGACGACCGGGGTTCATCCGGACCACCAAAGACCACCAAATCGATGTTACTGTGGCCGCCACAATAACAGCCGATTTTCGGTGGTTCCGATTAATCTTGTACGTTGGATCTGTCGATCGGACGGACCGTACGCCCCCCGGCTCGCCGCACGCTCGCTGCACGTTAATGCCGGCCGCAATGTATCACTACTATATATATATATATATATATATATATATATATATATATATATATATATATATATATATATATATATATATATATATATATATATATATATATATATATATATATATATATTATATATGAGAGATGCTTGAATGCGGCATGCGGTAAGTGCGGCACCTACCGCATGCCGTTTGATGCACTGCTGCGTGCATGCGATGCACGCAGCGCGTGCATCAGACGGCTGCGGTGCTGTGCCGCACGTACCGCATGCCGCAGCATAGCATGCCCCTATATATATATATATATATATATATATATATATATATATATATATATATATATATATATATATATATATATATATATATATATATATATATATATATATATATATATATATATATATAGGAAACGGGAAATGAGCTGCCAGCCTATTTCGAAAAAATGGACAACCATCCATTTGATGCCCTTAGGAGTCTTAGAATGTGCTGATTTTTTGTGAGCATAAGTATCTTATCTTGGATAGAACATCCACAAAATATCAGCACATTCTAAGACTCCTAAGCAGGGGCATAGCCAGGAATTATTTTGGGCTGGGCTGAAGCTAAAGTTGTTAAACTATTTTTTAAAAAATCAAACATTTACTTTATACAGTAAAGAAAAACCAATCAAATCTTTAAAGAACACATTGATGATACAAAGAAATTTTATTAATATAAAAAATAATACATAAAGCATATACATAAACTAGAAAAAGAAAACTCAATAAATAGCCATGAGCGCTTCACCATGTGTTGAAACTCCTCCTCGATGACGTTGAATGCCTTTCTTATTAGTCCAGGGACGGATCCAGGAATCGAATCTTGGGGGGTGGATGTTAGAAAAATCTTTGGAGGGGGCAGGTACTTAAATTTTGTTAAAAAATGGGGGGGGGGGGGGGGGGGGGGGGTGGCGAACTTATATAATTTGAAAATAATTCTAACTAATACTACTACAATAAAGGGTTCTCATTTGAATCTAGGGGGGGTGGTTGCCTCCACATGCCCCCCCCCCCCATCCCTGCTTATCACCTTCTTTCACCGACATTCCCCCTTGCTCCGATGCGAACGCTTCCCATTCAAATTCACGTAAAATCATAATGATTCGTTATCCATAAAAGAAATTATAGTTGTTCTAAAAGAGATGGAGGAGGAGGGGGGGCATATACTGAGGAGTGTGGAGATCGCCTTTCCTTTTATACGGTTCCTCCCAAATCAGTTATCTGATTCAAGCTCGGTGAAGAATTCGATCGAGAATTTGAGGATAAGTGTTAGAGAGGAACTGATAGCGAGGTTCGAGGAAAACGAGAAGGGAGGGTTAGGGTTTAAAAAAGAACAAAAAAAGAGAGAAAAATACACTTTGCCCCCTTTGAAGTTTAGCTCAAAAACATTTAGCCCCCCCTATAGTTTAAAAACAACATTTTGCCCCCTTTAATTCAGTTTTGATTAGATAAATATTACCAATTGAGGAAATTAACTAGGTGACAAAAGGGGGTATTGTGCTAACATTTCAAACTTTAGGGTGTGATTTTAAACAAAATAAATTGTTTTTGAGCTAAACATAGTGGGGGAGGGAGGGGGGGGGGGGGGGGGGGGGGGGGGGGGGGGTGGGGTGGCAAATGTAATTTACCAACAAAAGTGGAGGACGAAGGTTTGAAGCTAAACAAATTCTACCCCGAGTTCAAATCTCCTTCAGTCGGTCGGTCCCGGTTGGTGGGGCTGATGCGCATCACAGCGGTCGCTGGAGTGCGATTCACTTTTGGTTCGCTAGCCATTGTGCGGCTATGATGCGTGCCGAGCCCACCGACCGAGGCCGATCGACTGGAGAAGATCTGAACTCTTCTACGCTGCTCCAACTCCTTCGGTGTTTGATCGCGACAGGCAATGGGCCATGCTGAGGTGGGGCTGTGGGATGGGCTTGGTTGGTTGTGGGCTTGGACAGGCTATGGGGCTATGAAGCCTTTCTTGAATCTCGGCCGGGCTGCCAACCAATAGATCCACCCCTGCTCCTAAGGGCATCAAATATTAGAAGTTTTATCGATCGTTCATTGTCACTGTTAATCTGAAATATTGCTTTTGATGTCCCTAAAAGTTTTAGAATTTGCTGATTTTTTGTGGGTGTTCTATCTAAGATAGGATGCTTATGCTCACAAAAAATAAGCACATTTATAACACTCCTAGGGGAATCAAATAGGTGACTGCCCATTTCGTCGAAGTGGTTGCAGTGTTCTTAGGGGAATCAAATAGGTTATATATAATTAAAAATAAAGAAATTTATTGAAGTGGTTGCAGTGTTCCTTAAACTCTATAATATTCTAAGTTCAAATCCACACATATATCTTTGAAGAATATTTTTTTATTAAAATGTACATGTTTTAGCCTAAACCCTTTCTAGAAAATTTTAATTCATATATATACACACGAGCCGGGCTTAGGCTTTGACCCTGCTTGGTCCGACCCCGAGTCTGATGGGCCATTATGTGCTTAGCATCTATAGGTCCGGCCCAACCTGGACCAGCCGGTTTTACACCCCTTACCAAGTAACCATGCATGCAGAACAAGAAGGGTGAATGGCACTCGGCACCTATTTTTGTGGAAAAAATCTTTTACATGCACGGCTAACTGCAATCCACCCTAAGTGTTGATTGCATCGGACGGCTATGCCATGTGTTGTACACTTGTACTCCCGCACCTCTCTCTCTCTCTCTCTCTCTCTCTCTCACGTGAATGGCACGTGAAACATTTCGAGTGTATATAGAAAAAAAAGGGGTGTATTTAACGACCCCCGAGGATAAAAAGCAGAGGTCTTTCAGTAGGGCGCTGTAGCAGCTGCGGTGGCAGGCTTTGATGGAAAGGAAGGGTGTGGTCTGCATGCAAGCAGGCGGAGTCTGCTGCTGCCGCTGCCATAAGACTCCCAGAAACGGGAATGCTGTCAGAAAAACCAATTGATGGCGTGTAAGAAAGATGAAAAGAGATCGAGGTGGGGGTGGGGGGAGGAAAGGAACCAAAAAGTTTACCCCTCGGTTTCCGCACCGCAACACACCCTCACGCTTCCCGGCCTCTCGGTTTCGCTGGGGAAACTGGGTCGCCATTGGCTACCGATTCCCGAAGGAACATGGATGGAGTAGGCTATGGTCACCTCCGGTGACAGAATCGAAGAGTTTAGCCGGAGGTTTTGTTTTTTGCTTGTCCAGAGACTGTTGCTTAACTTTCTTTTGTCTATCCTGACGTGGCACATCACAACCGTCCGTTCCCCACCGGCTGGCAAAGGGAAGGACTGCGATTGAAGGCCATAAAGAAACACTACAACCACAAAACAGTTTTGTCCGGCGGCTTTGTCGAAATTGAAGCGCGCATCCGGTTTCGATCTGTGGTCTCACCTGCGAATCTCACCATACCTTACCAATTATCCTATCTGATTTCGGATCTAATCAAAATCAAGATCGCCACCACATTTGACATTACTTCCAACGAAGGTGGTGGACCTCCGGACGGACGGGTGGAGATGGCCGTCGGATTTGATCAATTTTTTTCGATCGGGTGGAGAAGACCGCCGGATATGATCCCCTTTTTAGACCAGGTGGAGATGGCCACCGGATTTAATCCTTGTTCCGGTCTGATGGACGATGGCCGTTGGATTTACTCAAACTCTTTCCCCTGATTTGATACCCTTTTCCGGTAGGGTGGAGATGGCCATAGGATTTGATCAATTTTTTAGGGTGGAGATGGTCGCCGGATTTTATCCCTTTTTCCAACTTAGTGGATGAAGGCTGCCAGATTTACTTAAGCTTTTTTCGGCGGGGTTGGATGGCCGCCGGATTTGATACCTTTTTATGGCAAGTGGAGATGGCCGTCGGATTTGATCAATTTTTTCGCCCGTGTGGAGATGGCTGCCGGATTTGATCCTTTTTCTGGCTTTGTGGACGACAGCTGGCAGATTTACTCAAGCTTTTCCGGTGGGGTTGGATGGCCACATGATTTGATACATTTTCTGACAAGATGGAGAAGGCCGCCATATTTGATCCCTTTTTTCGGCCGGGTGGATAAGGCCGCCGGATTTGATCCCTTTTTTCGGCCGGGTGGAGAAAGGCCATCGGATTTTATCCTTTTTTTCCGGTCGGGTGGAGAGGACTGTCGGATTTGATCGCCTTTCCAATCTGGTGGACGGCGGCCGCCGGATTTACTCGAGGTTTTCCGGTGGGGTTGGATGGCTGCCGGATTTGATACCCTTTTCTGGCTAAGTGAAGATGGCCGCCGGATTTGATATCCTTTTCTGGCCAAGTGAAGATGGCCGCCGATTATGTCATCGCAAAAGCTCTTTCATGATGTAATGAAAGTTGGAAAAACAGGTTGGATGAATATCAATATTACTCTTGCACACATGTGCTCATGGCAGTTTGGGCATACACACCATGGATTACAATCGTCCATGATGATCAATTACAAACAGGTGCATATACCTGATCAAAACGGACGACTGTGATCAATGGTGAGTATAACTGATCAATATTACTGTACTCTAGCATACAGATCAATGCTTTTCCAAAACTGTTTTTCACCTTTTCTTTATCCAAACTGATGTGGCAACTGATCTTAGCAGTCCTTTTGTGTGGCTGTCTACCCAATGTGTCCCCTAGGCCCTCTAGGACGATTTTATAAGGGCATCCAGCTTGCTATTGTGGCCTCTGCCGGTGCACCGTGCAACACACACACCACCACCTTGTTTCCTCTCCTCCCTAGTCCCTTCCTCTCCCTATTCCTCCTTGGGGACTTGGATGCCATTGTTTCAGAGCCGGAGATGAGATGGGCGTGTGATGGAAGGAAAGAATAGAGAGGAAAGGAAGAGGAGGTGCCGGAGAGGGGAGAAGGAAGAAAGCGATATGGGGGGTGGATGTGGCGGCGAATCGGAATCGGCAAAACCGGGGGTGTTCTTATCAATGATAAAATCTAGTATTAATCATGTGCAGTGCACAGATGGTTGCGATCAAAATGATCATACATCCAACACGGAATCGTGCTCCATAGCTTATGAGAAAGAAACAAAGAGCGGAACATGTTTAATTAAAAATGAATAAATAAAGAGGAGAGAGAGAGAGAGAGAGAGAGAGAGATGGGGGGCCTACCACGTGGCACCGAAGACCTCCGCTTTATAAGAGAGAACGATTTTGTTCCGAACATTCACGACCCTCTCATTGATCCATTTCAAGAGCATGCATGTCATTTCATGCTATTAATCATGGTGAAAAGATAAAAACTCTTAAAATGGACCAATGAGAGAGCTATGAATGTTCCAACCTTTTTAAGGAGGTTGGAACAAAATCCTTCTCTTTATAAGAGTAGTACTAACACTAATAACAAAGTTCGGATTCGGCGATTTCAATATTACTTAGAATTCTAAGGCTCTTTTTTGGGATTTTCATTTGCTTTTGAAGAAATATATGTGAGTTTTCAAACTTATTTGGTAATTTTTGGAATTATTTGGAGAATTGACGGATCATAAGATTAATCGGCAGTTTACATGGTAAACTCTTAATGCATGAATATTCGGAGTTTTTTTTAAAAAAAATTAAATAACTTTGTGACTATGAGATACAATTGCACATTGATAGTGGAATCCAACTCCCTTTAGTTTTTTTTTTTTTCAATCAAAACCAACCCTCCTAAATCTCATCCTACTCTCCACCTAGACACTAATCCCAACAGGTTGTTCAAAGCTAGTAGGTCCAGGTAGAGGATATGAGAGATTTGGGGATTGGTGGACTATTCCATTGATATTCCAAATAGACTCCTTACAAATCACATCTTCAAAAGGATGAGAGATACAACCAGAACATTGGTATTACAATGGAGAGCATTAGAAACTAAAATATGAGCCACCTGGTTATATTCTCGATTGACGTGAGTCATCTCGTAAGAAGCGAACAGCCGAACAAGTCTCATGCATTCCCTAATACAGTTATGGATCTTCCAAGGAGAAGGGGTATCCTTCTCCAACACGAGCGTTATAGCTAAGAGGTTGTCACCCTCCAATATTACGTTGTTGATATTGAGTTGTAAGCTGAGTTTAATCCCTTCCATCATGGCTATGTCTTCAGCTTCCAAGGGAGACATGTCGTGGAATATTTTACCAGCAAAACTTACAGGCCAACCCCGGGAATACCTTATAATCAAGCCACATGCTGTAGTAGCACTATCTACGGAAGCGTCCACATTTATCTTTAGGAAAACCTTTTGGACGCCGTTGCCAATTAGGTTTAATAATAGAGATGTTTGATTATCAAAAAATAAAGAGTCGTCCGATAATATTTTACACAAAACTATCCATGCATCTTACCCTTAACCATACTGCCAGTCTACCTCCTTTTTTCCCGTATATTAGGGATGCCTCACATTTTTTTGTGTGAACCAGATGGGCCATTACATTATGGCGTGGATGTCCTCACAAACAAGGGAACGAGTAATGGGGGAAACACCTCCTCCCAGTGGCCTTATTTACCATACAACATGGCCTCACGAGCCAACCAATTTGTTGCATTGTTTTGCGCTCGTGGAGCCCAATGCATCAAGTCCTCCTCCAGCTGAGACCAAGACAACACACAAGCAAGCACCAATGGGCAAAGATCAGCAACCACGCCCTTCCCACAAACCAAAGCATCTTGAGTTCAAGAAGAATCCATTATAATCAAAACACTATGGTATCGCTCTCATGCCAGCATCCCCAATGCTTCCTTTAAAGCCCATATTTCCGCCTGAAAAGGATCCTCCACCCGATAGCACGAAGATGCTGCTGCACACAAATCACCATCTCGAGTAGTTAGCACCCATGCCCCACCCGCCCTTCGCTCTTGCAATTGAAAAGCCCCATCCGTTTGCATAATATTTTCCATCCTCAGTAGTCTCACCGCACCTGGAATAGGACCCACGTTAGCCATGACAAAAATATATATGGTATAGAGACCTTGCAGTACTGACTCTCGACTGAATCACCTTTTATGGTCAAACAATATAGTGCATCTGGTCGTCCAAAACTTCCAGAGCGCCACAGTCATCACTACACTTGGCATCGATGAAGTCCCTCGCCTCTCAGCCTTAGACCCAGATTGAAGCACTAGAATCAATTGAAAATCCATTTCTATGGCCACCTTCATATACAACTCCAAAATTCCACGACCTCGGGGCACTCCCAAAAAATGTGTTGAATATCTTCCTCCGGTTCCTTGCACCACAGACATTGCCCAAATCCAAACCTAAGACGGTATCGAAGCAATGTAGTTGTTGGTAGCGCCTCGTGCAATAATTTTCAAAGGAAAATATGCACCCTTGACGATACCCTCAACAACCACAATTTGGAACCCCTCCAAGTCAACCTCCCCTTATCCTCCACAGAATAATCCCCAAACAATACATGAAGCAGTCTACGATACTTAGGTCGCCATCCTCCATTAGGGATATCCACGCATCGAACCCACCGTAACTTTGTAGCCAACCTACTGGAAACCGACCGACCTACCAATGTAATCTAGTTCTCCAAAGATATTTTGGTACTTATCATGGATCCATTTTGCCCCTTTCGACGAGCTAGTCAATACATGAACTAAATTATCCATCCCCGTTTGGCTTGCCCCTTCAGAAAACTTTGCACCTGGAGCCCACACTATACCTTCTCTCAAGTCACCGCTTCCCAAGAAATCAGATGTAGCCTCCTCTTCCCTCTACCGTGACCCAAAAGGAAATCACGACATATATATATTATCCATCGTTTGCAACAAACCAATAGGAAGACATGAATAGCGGCTAGTACTGATTGCAGAATCACCAGTCTCCTTGCTTGAGATAAAAGCCTCACCTTCCATCCATTTACCATCAATAGGAGCTCCCAAATGAATCCATGGTCGGATGACCTCAGCCATATTCCGCGCCAACATCACTAGCTTATGCAACGATAGCGGAACCTTCTCCGAGCATTTGATACCCGACTTCTGAGGATTAATGCAAAGTCCTGTGCACCACACCACCCAATAAAAAACAACTCTAAACCCCCAAGCATCCAAAACCGTGGCACAAGAAAAAATAAAAAGTCATCAGCATATGCTTAAGGTAGTCAGTGGCTAAACATTATGTCTCGTCGTACACCCCTCAATATCCCCCCTCTGCAAGACTCTGAGACACCTCCCAATGGATAACCGGCGTAACAAGTAAAAACAAACGCATGGATAGCGGATCACCTTATCTTAAAACATAGGTTGACGAGAATATCTGTGACTCCTCACCATTAACCAAAAGACGCATCAATGTCGTCGAGACACATTACATCACCCACATACACCACCTCTGGTGGAAACCTAGTTTGCGAAAGATGACCTCCGGAGCATCCCATTGCACCTGATCGTAGGCCTTGGCTAAGTCCGCTTTTA
The DNA here is from genome assembly GCA_947650365.1 of Chamaelirium japonicum. NCBI lineage: Eukaryota > Viridiplantae > Streptophyta > Magnoliopsida > Liliales > Melanthiaceae > Chamaelirium > Chamaelirium japonicum. The sequence continues at coordinate 7,780,217 of OX393551.1, read as the reverse complement.
TAACCATTGCTCCCTTCCATCGTGGAGCCCGATATATGGAATGAAGTATTTTTTGTGCCAGGAATGCATTTCCCATGGAGGAATGCATGTTGGTCTTCACTAATTATATTCTAAAGAATTAGACGCAGCCTAGCCGCCAAAATCCTGGAGATAATCTTATAATTGTGATTGAAAAAACCTATCGACCTAGTCATTTGGTGAAGATGGTTCCGCGGACTTTGGTAGTAATACCACCGCTGTGTCATTCCACTCCATAGGTATAACTCCGTGGACTTTGGTAATAGTACGTGGATGCCTCACGTTACGTATCATCCCTAACTAAGAGATCTGTTTAGCCTAAGGATTTTGAAATGCTGTGGACGGAATTGTCATTCACAACATTTCAAATTTTCTTTTGAATTGCCACCGACCCAATGACCCCCCCCATCGCCGCCGTCAGACCTAACCGAACCCCCCCCCCCCCGTGCCGGACCTAATTGAACCCCCCACCTCCCCCCCCCCCGGCTGGACCTAATCTACAGGCCATGGGATGAACCCTAGACCTACCGATCTCTTTGTCAGGGACCTAACAGTTGCCGCTGCTCGGAAGAGAGGGGACAAGAAAAGGAAAAGGGAGGGGGGGGGGGGGGGGGGGTTTCGTTTCGGGGTTATCTTGAAAAGATTGGGACCTTAGGCTAAACTAATCTCTTATATATTCTTAAGCTAAACCGATCTTTTTATCAGGAACCTTACCCACATTAGCCCTTATTTTTTTTTGACTTACACACACACAACCCCCCTCCCCAATCCATCACTTGATCATGGGCGACCCTTTAAAAGTTGTTTTTTACTTACACCCCTACTGTTAACTCAAGGTCAAGTAATGGATGGGGTAAAAGTCAAATTTTAAAAATATTGGGGGTGCGATTAAATTTTTGACATAAAAGTGTTGGTGCAAGCCAAAAAAATCCCGAAATGTTGTAGTAAACAGTTGAAAATAGCTGAACAGTAGAAACCATATTTCTTATATATCCTTCGAATAAACCGATCTTTTTATCAGGAACCTTACAGACATTACCCTTTTTTTTTACTTACACAAACACAACCCTCCCTCCCCAATCCGTCACTTAATCGTGAGCGACCTTTTAAAAGTTAGTTGTTTTTTTTTTTTTACTTACACCCCTAGTTTTAACGGGTTGCTCAAGGTCAAGAAATGGATGGGGGTAACAGTCAAATTTTAAAAATGTTGGGAGTGCAATTAAATTTTCGACATAAAAGTGGTGGTACAAGCCAAAAAAATCCCAAAATGTTATAGTAATTAGTAAACAGTTGAAATAATTGAACTGTAGAAAGCATATTTCTTAACCAATACAAGCAGGACACATAGCCCAAAGAACTGTTTGCTGCGTGAGACCCGACATCTGATGGACAGCACCGTTCGGCAACCCGTGACTGAGTTCTACACGGTCAAGTAATCCATGATACGGAGCTATCGCACCGTACACACGGGATTCATCGATTGGACGGCTAAAAATTCAACACGTCACGTCTAGAGAATAGATTGAAAAGAATATGGTCATTCCGAGGTCAACATTTAAGTCGCAAGGTTCATCATGGGGTGAACACTCATCAGCAATCGTTCAATAGGCATCCAACGGGTGATAAAAAAGAGCATCGTGACAGGGGTCTAAGAACAGATAGGCAAGTACGGATAACAGGACCATTACTTGCAGCTTTGCAGGCTAAATATAAAAATCCATAATACATCCACCCGTAAACTCGCCACCCAACTCATTCGACTTAGGGCCATAGGGGGCCCACTCTCCAAGGTTGAAGGCTTGGGTGTTGTCGAAAACTAGTTGATCAAGCTTTGAGAAGGACCATCGTTTATCGTTTTAGACATTTATCATCACACTTTTTTTTTTTGATAAATTTCACAGGCCCCCTTAAGTTTTATGGATTATCACTTACACCCCCTCATGTTTAAAACCTTACAAATGTCCTCATGTATTTAGAAAAACCATACAAATAGACTCCCTTTGAAGGGAGTGCAAGTGACGTTTTTTTCAAACTATAGAGACATTTGTAGGGTTTTAAACATGAGAAGGTATAAGTGATAATCGTCCAAACTTCAGTAACTCTTTGTCTAATTTACTCTTAGGATTTAACAAAATATAGTTAATCGTAAATGCAGTCCAATGCAATCATGCGCATATAAACAAAAGAAGGAGTATACATATCATTCTCGATCGTACTTAACAAAGTTGATTTTAAAATCTATTTTTCTTACTCATAATCAATGGAGGGAGAGGGGACCACAAATAGGCCAAGCTAAACATGTCGTTATAATAGAAACAAAGTGGCTATTAAACAACCCCCATTTTGCCGAATGCAACCCCTACTTGAAAATAAAAAGACCAAGATATCCCTCTGTTAATTATATATGGGTAATCCGTGGTCTAACGCCACTCGACTTCGCCCCGTCCCTGCTACGTTGCCACAGTCTACTTCCTCCTTCCTTCTCCACTATCATAAGGTAGCGGGACTAGTGCATCAAGTGTTGAGTATGGTTAGTCCCTTTACGGGGCCTGCACAACAAAAATTGTTGGAAAAAATCGAAGATCCCATTAGTCGTATACACATGCTAGTGATCCGCCGAGTACAATCAGAAGCGACGTGTTAGGATTGAGATTCAGAGCTCTGCAAAAAACAAAAGAATCAATCCACCACACAACAACAAAACCACGATATCTACCGGAACTAATGATTGGATTATCACGATCAAAGAGAATACACAAGCGGTGGGAGTCTCTGTTTGTCGGACCCTCGCATAAAACTTAATGATCCCACTCAGACTTTACAAACATGAAGTAGAGATCCCCCTCACAAAGATCAGAGAATACCATAATCTTTCGAAAAATGAGAACACCCGCTGAGATTGAAGCCGAAGAAGACACGTCGAAGATTCGTAGACGAACCCCTTTCTTCGTCTTTCTTCTCTATCTTCTATTCTTCCACGCGGCTGCTCTCTCAATAATTTCCAATCAACCCTAGAGTTCCTATAACCCCTCTTAAATAGGAAATAAAAAGTATACCCATGGGAGACTTAAAAGGTATCCAAATTTTGGTCAAAACTGTATCAACCCATAGCCCTAAGCTTATCCATGTGTGCAGGACAGATAATTCCTACTCAGAGTTTTTTCGCCGATTCACGGTTATGGTAAGAGTCGTGCGCACGACATGTTCAAGTCGTGCACACGATCATTGCTGGGCATGCGGGCTTATTTGGGCCAAAACGCAACAAAAAAGACATTGAGGTGATAATTCCATCGGTAGACAAAAAACCACCACTAATGAGGAGAAGAAAACAATTATCACACAAAAGCACAAACACACGATGATACTTGACAATCGACGATCCATGGGTTCACTTGAAAAAAGAAAACAAAGGGTAAACGTATGTTTGTTCTCTTAGCAATCCCTCGCGCATCACAAAGAGATAACCCCAAGTAAGAAGAGATCATGCAGTCCTCTCACTCTAAGAACAAGAGAAACCATCGCTCTAACTTGACTGAGTTGAGTGCGATGGCCTCTCTTGGTCAAGTTGGATTTGTTCCTTCATATCAGAGGGGATATAAGGCTGAGTTGAGAACTGGAAAAACTTGGAATGGGGAATCCTTGATTGATGGACAACATCAAGAGTCAAGATGTCTGTGCTTTTCTTGAAATCAAATTGTATAAACTTGGAATGGGAAATCCTTGATTGATGGCCAACATCAGGAGTCAAGATGTCTGTGCTTTTCCAGAAATCAAATTGTATGAACTTCAGCTCAGTCCATAAGAACACATTAGGTTCTCTTGAAATCAAATCAACATAGTTTTTGAAACCATCATAATATGTTTGTGCTGTTTCTTTTAGTCAAATTGGTTACTTGGGGGATGCCCAAATACTAATTATGCTGCTAATTTATTTGTTTAGATTGTTCTCTGAGCCCTATTGATGGCTAGGATCATTTTGATTGAGGACTACCTTGTCGGTTACGTAGTTAACCTCATGCAATTTAGAATCTTTAAGATCCTAATCAAGACACCCAAAACACCTAAACATGAAAATAACATGATGATTGTCAACCCAAAACGTATGTTTGTTCTCTCATCAATTCCTACTATAGATTTTTTTGCCGCTCCGTTTTCACTTTTTTTTGTCGCTTTGTCTTTTACCGTCTTGAAGAGTTGGAAGATTTGTTTCAAACCAATTTAGTCGTATGGATCACCACCAATTCAGGCTGAATGACATTTACCTATCGGGTTGCTTGCAATGGGATGGCTCCGACACATTCATCCGACTAGCATACCGTACTGGACACAAGCTATTAGCCGTTGTATGTACTGGAGGGGATTGGAGTACGCTGCTAGCCTAGTCCGTCACAAAAGAAGGGGGTAGGTTATTAAAACTAGCGGGTGGCCAAATCAATCACTTAAGTAGTCCAAACACACACTCCACCTTTTGATTTGATAGAAACACACGCTTGCGTTTGTCTCTCTTCCCCCTCTCTTCTTTCTTATGTGACTCGGTGAGGTGAGTGTATATATCAATATTTTTATAAATAAATATTTTTAGGATAAATTATACTATGCCCCCCTGAAATTTTGGTCAAACACACTTAACCCCCTGTAGATTATTTTGTTCCAAATAGCTCCCTAAAGTTTGAAATTTTCGCACATTACCTCCTTTTGTCAACTACTATTGAAAGGGGCAAAATGTAGTTTCTAAGCTTTAGGGGGGTTAAGTGCTTTTGAACTAAACTTCAGGGGGCCAAAGTGTGAATTGCCCTTTCTACTAGATATTGACAGTAAATAATAGTAATGGCTAATGCTACTCCAACATCCAGCTGGAAAGCGGTTCAGGTACATCATGACGTGGCACCGGATCACATGTGTTCACCCATATCAATGAATCGCACTTACCCGACAGTCAGGAATCAGACGGCTGTGGTTTAGTACCAGGTCAGGATGTTCCTGATTAAAAGTAGTGGCCAGCCGGTGAGCGCCGAGCATCAGATGCCAGTGGGGTACTGGGGTGGTAGCAGACTAGAATCGTAACCGCCTGCTTTTTGGCCGCTTCTGTGCCTCCTTCACGCCTTCCATGCCCCGCTCACTCAGGAGTGAAGAGGGTGGTTGTTAAAAAGGGCGGTGGATGAGATTGCAAGCAACCCACCGCCGCCTCCTCCGCCTCCCTCCTCTGCTGCCACTCTCCAAGGTTTGCCGAGGACGAAGCATTCCCTTGAGGTATCCATCTCTCTCTCTCTCTCTCTCTCTCTCTCTCTCTCTCTCTCTCTCTCTCGTTGTCTAAGATCCTGTAGAGTTGGTTCTGTTGATTCTTTTGATCCAAGGCCGCTTCATCTCTCTGTCATTCGGATCGCCAGAGTTACGATCGAGCTTTTTTTTTTTTGGCCCCAATGCTTCGCGAAGCGTTGAATTTCCAGATGATGTGACTCACGATTTATCTCATTTCGTATTGTAATTTGTTTTTTTTTTTTTTAAGATTAATACTTGTTGAATGCTCGAGCTTGCTGTTCTCGTTGATCTCTCCTCCTCTCTCAGCTTTACCTGTACTTCCTATACTTTCTCTCGTGAACCCCGACGGTTCTTGGATTCTTGGCAACCTTCGATCTCGAGAAGCACTCCTCTCCGATCCCGTGGTATTTCGACTTCATTCCCCCCTCAAGAGAAAGGTCTCCGGATTCTAGGGTTTCGCGGCCTCCAGCTGTGTCAAAAGATCCCTTCTTTGCATGAAATCACTCGCTCCGCCTAATAACCCCAACGGTGCCAAAGAACACAGATGATCTATTTTGTTTTTTCTTTATGACGATCGGTGGATAGATTCCCGGAGCATTTTCCGATGTCCCCTTCCTTTTTTAATCGGAATATGGAATTTTTCTCCTTTTTTTTTTAATGTTAGTGCGCCGATTGGAACAGTAAAGCATCTTGTTCTTGTCTCTCAGCTCTATCCATCGCCACTCCTGCATTAAAAAAATAAAAAAAATCAGATCCTCATCTTTTTCGAGCAGAATGTTGTATAAAAATCGCATCTTTTCTTTCTCCATCGTGACCCACGAATCGCAGTTTTAGGGTTTTCGTCGAGGGGAGCCTCCTCACCTGCTTTCCTCCAGCGAGATAGGACGACGACCTCACCCTTTTCTGCAGCCCTTTCTCTTTCCAGAACCATTTACTCTGCAGGCTTCAGAACCTATGAGGGTGGAGATTCTCTCTCTCTCTCTCTCTCTCTCTCTCTCTCTCTAACCAGGTTTCAGATATTTTTTTTTAATCCACTTATTTATTCCTTTTAAATTCTGGGCTTGTGGTGAGAAAGGGTGACTTGTCTTTAATGGGGCTGCAGTTGCCTTTACCATTACCCCCAGCTGGCCGAGAGGAAAGAGGGTAGGAGGCTGGTTGGTGAGGGCTATTGTGCCATATCTCTTGTATTGGGTTCCCTGCTCCTGTTGCTTGTGTGGTTGGGGTGGTGTGCTTTTATGTTAGATTTGCTTCTTTGTTTCGGTTGGTCATCTGAAGTTGTAAGCCCTAACCCCTCCATTTATCTCCTCATTTTAATATCTTTATATAGAAGTTTATAGACCGTTGAGCGGTTAGTCCCACATCGGTAATGGAAGCCGATGTCATTGTCTTTATATATCCGTTGTGCTCTCCTTTCAACATTTGTTTTGTAGTTCTTGGTATGATTTTTCTTGGAAAACTATATAGGTGAAAACCATGGTTAAAATTTTGGGTAAATTACCCTTTGCCCCCCTAAAGTTTAGCTCAAAAACAGCTAAACCCCCTATAGTTAAAAAACTACATTTTGCCCTCCATCAATTCAGTTTTGATCAAATAAAAATTATTAAGGGTCCATTCTTTTGGCGAGTAAATTAGCATGGACATGGATTTACCCGGGAAATCTCACTTTGTGTCACGTTCTTTTGTCCAATGTCCCGGGTAAATGGTTTTCCAAGATTCATTTTTTTCCTAATTTGGTGGCATATTAGAGTCCCACCCAAATTGGTCGGACATTGATTGACCACCGCGGGCAAGACAACAATTGCCGAGATCTATTTGATCAATATAAAATTTAGAAGGATATTCCACCCCCCAAAAAAAAAAACATCATTGAGACATTGTACACGAGACATTTAATATCTTGAGACATCATTGTTTTTGCCTATGAATGTCTCAAGTAAATGAATTTCCCATCCCATTTATGTCTCACAAAAGAATGGACCCTAAATGAGGAAATCAAGTATTTGACAGAGGGGGGTGTTGTGCTAACATCTCAAACTTTAGGGAGCGATTAGGAACAAAATAAATTACGCGGGGGTTAAGTGTTTTTGAGCTAAACTTCCTGGAGGCAAAGTGTAATTTCCCCTAAAATTTTATAGTTAGCTTTTTGTACTTGAACCATTGTCCCAATTTTCGGCAGATAACTAGCATTTTGATTGTGCAATTTGGTGGGACTTCTATGATTTGTAGGCCACAGCAATAAATCTTTTCTGTGGAATTCTTGTGATAAACATATGGTCTTAATACACACTAATTGTATACTATTATTTTTTTTTAAATTTCTACTTTCAGGATAGATGATGCATTGAGATAGTGGGTAAATCTAGGTTTGGTGCAAAAAATGGAGTCGACATCAAGGTTAAATGGTAACTTTCCTAAGCAAGCATGTTGTGTTCCTTTCTATTGATTTGTTCGCTGTGTTTCTTTCTTGATTCCAAGTTTAGATTGCTGCATTAGGACTTATGATGAGATGCTTAGTAGGATGCTATGATCATCCAGTCCCTATCCTGTTTTTGGGATCTGTATCCAATTCCCTATAGCTTACAAATCTATATCTGATGCAAACCCAATAGTTTGATGATATGAGAACCGGGTGGAAACCCCTTTCCAAAAAAAAAAAAGTTTGCGATATTTAGAATCCAATTAATTTCCCTGCGAAGGTAGTCGAACTCATTATGCCTTATTTGTTGCTCTAAGGTCGTACTGCTGTGCTACACTTTGAATACTTTGATTAGGATCTTTTTGTTCAAACGAAATGCACTGAAATAATTAAATGATCTATCCAGTTATTCAACCTGTTGATCCTAGACAACCTGTTGAGTGAATTGAAGAAAGGGCTCGGAAAGGAGAGAAGAGAGCAACTCCAACCGGTCTCATGATGTCTAATTCAAGATATCAGAGCACTTACTCCAACAGATCTCTAAATGGGATCTCTTGATCACTAAGTTTTGATATGGATCTCAATATCTAAAAACCAAAGATGGATTTCTTAATTCACTGTTCACTTTTTAAAACCCCCATATTGCCCTTTTTTATTTATGCATTCTTTTTTAATTCCGAACATATCCTTTTACACAAATTCTTTAAAATACCATAAACCCAAATAACTTACTATAAACCCAAATAACTATTAATCAATATAATAGAATTTTGGGTAATGTGACTAAGGTCCTGTAGCGGATTATGTGATGGCTAAAGGACAGACAACATTTCGGTTGTGTGAAATGTCCCTCCGTAACAAATGTATTTTCAGTACCCATTTTACCCCTACATGTGGTTGTACGTACATGAAGTATATAGAATCCTGATGTATTGACACAATTCATTGTAGCAATTGATAATTTTTTTAAGGAATTTTGTTGAATTTTTTTTTGCTACAATGAAAATACTGTAGCAATTGATACTCTTTGCACTGCAGATTGTTTGTTACTGTAGGCAAAAAATTTTTTTGATGAATTTTGCTCATTTTTTTGTCATAGTGAAACAACTGTAGCATTTTTAATATATTAATCTTGCTTTAAATTTTTTTTGCAATTGTGAATCACTGTAGCAAAGTTATGCATAATACCTTGCAATAGGATGAAGGTATTTTTGTCATTTGGACGGTTTGGAAAAGTCAAACCGGGGGATTTACTGTAATATGATATTTCGGGGAAGGACCTGATACAAAACTGAAATCTTGTCCGTCCTTTACCTTAAGGTGATTTTCTTAAAAGCACTTATGGCTAAGTCCCCCTAGAATTTTATAAAATTGGTATCGTTGGAAAGGTCTCGACGATACATATATAATGAGACCAATATTGAATAGTATTGATGTATATTTAAAAATATGCATATAATAAGATCATATTTATATTTATTTAGTAATTTGGGACATATCCGGTATTTTTTTGTTTGGGTGTCCTAGTAATTTGTGGGGTCAAATGGCAACACCCTGTATTTTATATTATAATTTAATTGTAAAGATAGAGAATAAAAAGAGGAGGGGCAGGGACAAAATGAGAGACCGAATGTTGGAGTCTATGTCTCTTTATCTCTAAATTGAGGAGATTCCTGATCTCTTGATCTCTTAATTTAGAGATCTGGGTTGGAGTTGCTATGATAAAATTCACTCAATTCAAAATTCGGAATGCACAATGAAATGCCTTAATCCAGTAAATGGTTGTGATAATAATAAAGAACTATCCTGCTTATCTTCTACAAAAAGCAATAGATTTGCCTTCATCATATGGAATATGACCCATACCTTTGATGGGCTAGACCTGAGGTCTCCTCTGGCCTGGATTCTACATTGTTGCAGGCCCAGTCTCGGACCTGGCTTATTAGAAAGATTGGATTTGCCCGGTCCAATGTCAGCCCATCAAGTCAATGATATATTTTTGTTTTTAATGTAAATTACTTGCTAGCGTTTTGATGTAAAGTTATCTTGGTTGTGCATGAAGGTTGCAGATAATGTTTGTTTTGATTGTCAACTATGTGTATGAAAAAAAAGAATTTTTTTTTTCAAAATCAAGAATGAAATTACAACACCAACACTAAGTTTTAACAATACGGCTATTACCATCCTATCGCGAATCCCCTGCTAAACAATAAGTGGTTCTTTTCCTTTGCAGTTATAGAGTTCCAAGAGAAGTTCGAACTGATGCAACACATGATATTATGTTAACCTAAAGTAGCTTAATCAATAGAAGTACTCTTTGACTTTTAACCCCATTAATCCATCTATGTTCTATTCTTGCAGATATACCCTCTTCAACTAAAATGCTGGAATTCACCAAATCTTACAAGATTTTAATCCAATAAACGTTTGCCAGAGTAGAACCAACTGCACAAGGATGTCTCCAATAGCACCCAGACACTGGATCTCTCATGCTCACACATTCTTCATATTCTCTGTCATCCTCTATGCCACCATCTCAGATGCAGAGTATAGAGGTGACATACAGGCTTTACTGGCTCTGAGAGATTCATTTGTCCAAGCAAGAGATTCCATTCCTAGCTGGTTCGATACAGCAACCACACCCTGTGACTGGTCTGGTGTGACATGCTCATCTCTTGGAGTTGAGGGAATAGACTTAGCGTACATTCCACTTAGTCTCCGGATTCCGAGCTGCATCGGAGAACTTAGAGCTCTGAAGCACCTCAACATAAGCAACTGCGGTCTCTCTGGCCAAGTTCCGGAAACAATAGGGAGCCTGGAGAATTTGCAATACCTGGACTTGAGCAAGAATCTACTGTCTGGACCGCTGCCTCGGTCACTTACCAAGCTGAAATCGCTCGTTCAGCTCTTCGTTTCTGGGAATTCATTTTCTGGAAGCATCCCACCCGTGCTCGGGAACCTAAGAAACCTCGAGATTCTGGACTTGAGCACTAATTTGTTCTCTGGCATCCTACCCCCCAGCTTGGAAAACCTCACCAGGCTTACCCACTTGGATGCCAGTCGGAATGGGCTTACAGGACCACTGTTCCCTGGCATTGGAACTCTGGGGAAGCTCTTAACACTTGATGTCTCTTCCAACAGTTTGGCAGGACCTCTACCGATGGAGATTGGCAGACTGGCAAGCCTGGAATCGCTGTGGCTGGGACCAAATGGCTTCACTGGGAGTATTCCAGCAGAGATCGGCAATCTGAAACAGCTCAAGGTTTTTTCGGTCCGCGATTGCAAGCTGACAGGGAGGATTCCAAAGGAAATCGCTGAGCTCAAAAGTCTCACAGTTTTGGACATATCGGAGAACAGCTTTGATGGCGAACTGCCTCAAGGCATCGGAGGGTTGACGAATCTAACATACCTTGTTGCTGCCATTGCTGGGCTAAGTGGTCATATTCCTCCACAGCTAGGTAACTGTAAAAAGCTAAAGATCCTGGACCTGTCATTCAATTCTTTATCCGATCCGTTGCCTGATGGTCTTGCTGGACTTGAATCTATCAGCACATTCATAGTTGAAGGAAATCATTTGTCTGGTGAGATTCCTACTTGGTTTTCAGATTGGAAAATGGTGGACTCTATAAGATTGGGTAAGAATCTCTTCAGTGGGTCTTTGCCTCCGCTGAAACTTCAGTTCCTGACCACATTCTCTGCCGATGCTAACCTTCTATCGGGCAAAATTCCACCCGAGATATGTGAGGCCAAGTCATTGACTCTTCTCTCCCTCTCTGAGAATGAACTCACGGGCAGCATTGAGGAAACCTTCAAAGGATGCTCCAACCTCACCGATTTGATCTTAGCAGGAAACAGACTGTATGGAGAAGTACCGGGTTATCTAGGGGAGCTGCCTCTGGTCACGCTGGAGATGTCTCAGAACAACTTATCTGGCAAGCTTCCCAATCAGCTATGGAAGTCTTGGTCGCTTCTCGAAATATCGCTCAGTGACAATCAACTAGTCGGTGAGATTCTGGACCGCATCGATGGGGTCTCCGCTCTACAAAGGCTACAACTGGACAACAACTTGTTCGAAGGAACCATCCCGAAATCGATCGGGAAGTTGAGAAACCTGACCAATCTGTCACTCCATGGGAATCGATTGTCAGGAGCGATCCCACCCGAGCTCTTCAGCTGTTCGAATCTGGTCGCACTGGATCTGGGTTCAAACGCCCTCACGGGTCCTATTCCTGCAGCCATATCGAAACTGAAGCTGCTCAACAATTTGGTCTTGTCCAACAACCAGATTTCAGGCCATATCCCTGGGGAGATCTGCTCTGTATTCCAGCAGGTGGGCTATCCAGATTCTGAGTTCACCCAGCATTACGGCATCCTTGATCTTTCATACAACAAGCTCATGGGTCCGATTCCTGCATCGATCAAGAACTGCACGGTGTTGATGGAGCTGCAGCTGCAAGGTAACAGACTCGATGGCAGCATCCCTCCTGAGCTCGCGGATCTTGCCAACCTCACCTTCCTCGATCTATCTTTCAATTCTCTGACTGGACCCATTCTGTCTCACCTCTTCCCCTTGAGAAACCTTCAAAGCCTCCTCCTGTCAAACAACCAACTTGATGGTCCCATCCCAGATCAGATGGGCTCGATGTTGCCGAGCTTAGTGAAGCTCAATCTGTCGAGCAATCTACTAACCGGCCCCTTCCCAAAATCCATCTTTGATATAGAGAGCCTCACGCATCTCGACATCAGCCTGAATTTCCTCTCTGGACCCATCCCGTTCCCTGCGAGTATCGCCGGAGGGAGTAGCCACCTTCTCGCTCTCAATGCCAGCAACAACCATTTCTCTGGTGGCATACCGGAATCAATATCCACCCTGACCGCCCTTTCCATCCTTGACCTCAGTAGCAATAATCTGACCGGAAGCCTCCCGTACTCACTCGACGACCTATGTTCTCTAACCTATCTCGACCTATCCGACAATGAGTTGGGGGATGCCATCCCCTGTGGAATCTGTTCGATCATTGGGCTTTCATACGCCAACCTCTCCGGCAACAAATTCAGTAGGTTCTCGCCCGAAGACTGTCTTGCAACCAACCCATGCTTGGCAAACCACGTCATCTTCCCTTCTCCGTTGGTAGCTTATCCTCTGCCTCGAGCTCAAGCTTACGTATGGGGCATCACTCTAGGTGCTGCTTGCAGCTTCCTCACCTTGCTATTTGCTTTTCTTCGGTTGAGGGTGGTAAGGGAGAACATCTGGGGTCTTGCTCCTGCTAACAAGACTAAGCCTGCAGCCATTGAGCCGGCATCCTCCGATGTGCTTCTGAGTAAGAAGTTGAAGGAACCATTGAGCATCAACTTAGCCACCTTTGAACACGCTTTGCTGCGGCTGACGCTCGGCGATATCTTGAAAGCGACGGAGAATTTTAGCAAGGCTCACATTATCGGAGATGGCGGGTTTGGCACCGTCTACAAAGCAGTTCTGGCGGAGGGCCGAACGGTTGCGATCAAGAGGCTCAATGGCGGCGGCCATTTCCAGGGCGACCGCGAGTTCTTGGCTGAGATGGAGACGGTCGGGAAGGTGAAGCATCACAACCTGGTTCCTTTGCTCGGGTACTGTGTCTTCGGCGACGAGAGGTTTCTTATCTATGATTACATGGAAAAGGGGAGCCTGGACCTGTGGCTGAGGAATCGTGCCGACGCGATCGAGGCACTCGGGTGGCCGGCCCGCTTCAAGATCTGCCTCGGCTCAGCTCGCGGGCTTGCCTTCTTGCACCATGGGTTCGTGCCGCATATCATCCACAGGGACATGAAATCGAGCAACATTTTACTGGACAAGGATTTTGAGCCCAGGGTGTCGGACTTCGGGCTGGCGCGGATAATCAGCGCGTGCGAAACCCACATCAGCACTGATCTTGCAGGGACATTCGGGTACATCCCGCCTGAGTACGGGCTGACGATGAAGGCGACGTCGAAGGGAGACGTCTACAGCTTCGGGGTGGTGGTGTTGGAGCTGCTGACGGGACGAGCGCCGACGGGGCAGGAGGATGCGGAGGGGGGAGGGAACCTGGTGGGGTGGGTGCGGTGGATGGTGCAGCGAGGGAAGGGGGAGGAGGTGCTCGACCCGTGCCTGTCCGGGGTGGCCCTCTGGAAGGAGCAGATGCTGCAGGTGCTGGCAGTGGCAAGGGCTTGCACCGGCGATGATCCGTGGAAGAGGCCCACCATGCTGGAGGTGGTGAAACTGCTCAAGGAGATTAAGCTGATGGAGGGTCTCAATGTGCTCTTTGGAGGCATCATCATCTGATGCATTGCAGGTGAGCAGATTTCCATATATGCATGTATTATGTAGTTGGATGAGTATTGTAGTAGGAGCTGTAGGGTGATGAGCTTGGTGTAAATAAGGTTGATTCTAGGAAAGATAAAACCCTTTATCCCCCCCCTGATGTATGATGAAGATTAGCTCGATTCCCAGTTTCCCACCTGAGAAAGAAGCTTCAAGTACTGTTTATTTGTCTACCTGATGATCATGTAATCTCAATTCTGCTTAACTACTTCCATCAACACATTATTACCTAATAACTCTGCTGGCACCTCTCTCTCTCTCTCTCTCTCTCTCTCTCTATATATATATATATATATATATATATAGAGAGAGAGAGAGAGAGAGAGAGAGAGAGAGAGAGAGAGAGAGAGAGAGAGAGAGGAATGCTTAGGTACGGTCTGTAGCCGTCCGATGCACCACTCCATGCATCGGATGCATGCGGCTGGTGCATCGGACGGCTGCGGACCGTGGACCCTTCTTTCTCACTGTTCCCATATCATTGCAGATAGAGAAAGTGGCACCTCGCCAGGACGATGCCGATCTCCTCTTCAAGTTTATCACGATCCGCTGATTTCCTTCACAATAATTTTTTTCCAATCCATGGTGTAGAATCCCCATTGTTCTAAACTACTGCAAGGACATGATCGACTTCGATTTACTTTACTTGACAACTCAATCCAAATTAGATCAGCTCAAGTATAATAAAATAACCATTTACTTTACTGTAAGATACAAACAAATGCTCAGAAATAAGATTTACTAGTTTTTACTGATCAATTTACTAGACTGAATGGATTTTCTTCTATTTACTTGGCGGGTCGGAGGTACAAACATTCCCTAAGGTCCTGTTTGTATTCGGTCAACATGCTAGTAAGTAAAGTAAATCGGGCAAATGTTTTACTTGATTGCTGATTAGATCCAAAAAGTTGTAAACGGTAGGAGATTTACTAGTGGCCAAAACATTTGGCCCTAGAATAGTCAAGTAAAACTTTTGATTTAATAGTAAGAGGCTTTGTTGACCCATGCCACATCAGCAACAGCACGATCAAGAGAGCATTCCGTGATGGATTCGATGATTTGGGAAGCAACACATGATGATTCCAGTTTCAACGGCCACGACCTATGGGCCATTAGATGAACAGGGCGATGCCACAACCAGCAGCTGCCGCCGCCTTGTTACCTCGCCGACCACCTTCGCCAACCACTGGCCACCCCGTCGGCCACCACCCACCATGGTGGCAACAGCAGGCAGTTGGTGGTCGTAGATATTATGGAGGAAATAATCACCGGGGGAGATCAACTCCAAGGCGGGTTAGAGAGAAATCATTTTCTCCCGAGGTTGGGATAGAATGAACGCTTCATTTCCCTTGGAAGATGACATAGCAGCTGTTCTCTGCTGGTTGTACCCTTGCCCCTTTTGTGTTATTTTCTAATCCTTGCCCAGCCTCCCTGATAGTCATTGTGCGTGATTTCCCTCATTTTCTATAAACCAAACAGTTTTAGACAATAGAAATGATTACCCCCCCATATTTTCTGCACTAACCAAACAACAACAATCAATTCCATTTCCACAAAAACATATCTACAGCAATCAATTTCATGAAAATAAAATTGATTAGCAAATCCATAAATCCTTGAACCAAACGAGACCTTAAGAGTAGAGGTGTTCATGGTTCGGGTTGGTTCGGTTTTTTGATAAATTTGGAACCGAACCGAAGTTGATTGGTTCTCTAGAAAATGGAACCGAACCAAACCAAACCGGAAAAGTTCGGTTTGGTTTGGTTCGGTTCTGCGGGTCTTTCAAATCGCTCGTCATCACACCGTGAGGCATGAATGGTTGAGCTGCTGAGTTGGTTCAGAATTTATTTTTAATTGGGTGCTGTTATTTGCCCCTATAGAATTACTAGTAACACCCTTAATTTTTCACTTTGAGATATATCATAAGTTAGGATTTGGGGGTGCTAGTCATTATGTGGGTAACACCCTTCACTTTTTCAGTTTCATCACATCGTTGAACACTTGAAAGTTTTGAACGCACCGAATGGTGATAATTGGAGTCACCACCATGTATTGTACAATATTAGTGAGATTGTACACTATATAGTAGTAACTACTGAGGTTATAATACCAATGTTTCGGGTTGGATTGGTGCGGGTTAAAAAACTCACAACCCAGAACCGAACCGATCATATCGGTTTTTTTTTTTTGGAACCGAACCAAACCGAACGGTCAAAAATACCCGATCCAAACCGAACCAAATAGACCGGTTCGGTTCGGTTTGACAGGTCAACCTGAACCCGATGAACACCCCTACTTAAGAGAACGGACAAATGTATAAGCCTGATTGAACAGTGCTAATGGGAGACTTTCCAGGCATGCATGCATACGGGTCATATAATCGATCTGCACATTTATAAGTCTGTTTTCGTGTGCTTATCTAAATTCTATGATTTCGTAATGTTTTTCAAAATCCGCTTACCAATTTTGATTTTTTTTTTTTAGTCTTTGGAAATGGAATCAAACAGTTCTCAGAAGGCGCCACAGCTTGGCATAAGTAGAGAAACAAACCACCACCCAGCGAACCAACACCTCCACACACAGCAGACTACAAGCGCTGCCACATGATAGAAGATAGGGGCACCAAGCAGCGCGCAACACCAACCACACCACTGTGGCACAATTACAAGGGAAAAACAACGCCCCACAAAGAAAACCATACAAAAAAAACAAACCCAAAAAAAGGATTAACTTCAGCAACGCTGCATCCCCCGACCACCGCCACCTTGATTCAGGCTGGACACCGCCACCGAGCAGAAGAGGTGGGGATCAACCCATCATCAGAACATCCACCACCTAGGGCGGGCCCGGGTCCATATCCACCACACCGCTGCATCCGCAGGGAGCCTCCCCTGCGATCCGAGCGAAGATTGTCAACCCGCGTCGCCACACGGTCCTTGGAAGTACTACACCGCCGTTTGAGGCGGCGAAACACACAAAATACCTAAGAGGGGAGAGAGAGCCCACTATTCACATGGGAGAGGAAGGGAGAACCAAGTCAGACCGCATGGGGGAGGATCCACCAAAATCCCGGCCTCCCCGGTGCAGTCGGCGGCAACCGAGGAGGCCAGGAGGGAGATCTGGGAACCCCTAAAGCAGGGGAGAAAGGGGAAAGGAGCTGCAGCTCCAAAGCTTCGTTCCTATGTCCCCCAGTTTCGATCCTCGGTCAATCTAGTGCTGACGCACTAGCAGATAACGTACTGACCACTATGGCCCCGTCCAAAACAAAAAAAAACCTTGGTCAATATATCTACAATGCAGATATTACATCCAGTTCAGTTAAAATGGGCAAAAGTCACAAAAAACAGTTGGAAAGTTCAAAGCAGCAGCTAGCCGTCAAAACTCAGGTCGGCTAGATCTGTAAGTGAACCGAGTCCGATCCGGGCTTGGGTTCAGAAACAGAAGCATCAGCATGAAAACCTAGCATCATCCCGACGACTAGAATGTCCTATGCCAGCCCAACTTCACGAATCTCAACGATCGCTGCAGTAATCTAGTTACGGGCATTAAAAAAAAAAAACTCCAGTCTTGCTCTCAATCGAGAGTTAATTGGGTAGTCATCATAGAAAAACACAAAATAAATAAAGAGTACTTCTGAACTTCCAATGAGAAATTCCTAAAGATAAGAGTCACCCGGGCAAACTTCAACAATCGCGAGTCTGAGGAAAGAAATAGAACCCACCATAATGCTTATGAGGTTAAAACAAAGCATGCTTCTTTAAGATAGGTGTTCCGAAACTCCGAAGATGATACCATTCCTGCTGTGAGGAGGTTGAAACAAAGCCTTCATCCATCAACGGTTCGCCTTAGCAACTCTTTCAATCTCATCCTTCTTCTTGATGGCATAACTGCCACAACACAGCATCATATCAATTCTAACCATTTAAACTAACCCAACTCGAAGTCAGCAAGCCTCGTATTTTAAATAAAGTAACAAGGAATCATGATGAAAAGAAGGGTAAATTACACTTTACCCACCAGAAGTTTAGCCCCAAATCACTTAACCCCCTATAGGGACCGATTTGGAGCAAGAAAAAGGCTTCAGGGGGGTTTAGTGATTTTGGGATGATAAACTTCAGGGGGGTAAAGTGTAATTCACCCAAAGAAGAGTGATGTTTTATACCTGTTGGAAGAACCTTTTGCGGCGTTGATGAGTTCGTCAGCCAGGCATTCAGCAATTGTCTTGATATTCCTGAAAGCACTCTCTCGAGCACCGGTAGTAAGAAGGTAGATTGCCTGGTTCACCCTCCTCAGCGGGGAGATATCGACAGCCTGCCGTCGAACCACACCAGCTGACCCAATTCGAGTAGCATCTTCCCTTGGACCACTAACAAATTAAGGGAAGAAAAAGAAACAAAAAAGGAGAACAATAAATTGCCGATGTTCACAGATTTAGCACTATTACGGATACACATCAAAACGAGGATTAATATGTTGAAAACAACCATGGCAATGAAACTGAATACTCACTGGTCCAGTCTTTACCTACTATTCCACAACCAAATAGTATCTTAGATAGGGCATCCGCCTCTAACGAGGGAATTGCTTAAACTCGAATAGGGTATGTGACAGCCTAATGGTGACTTCGACTGCAATTGAGATTTTAATCAAATATATCGTCCATGATTGACCTATGTGACGTCATTGGGTTAGGACTGCTATTCTGCCAAGAAATCTATGGAAACTTGAGGGTATACATGCTGATTCATCCCTCCGTGAAATAACCATTTCCAATTTCCACTAAACTCCTTTTCAAGGACCATGGATCACTAAGGTAGGATACCACATTCAAGCACTCTAATACCAAATTGACGTAGGAGGGGCATAAGGGTACAGCTATCCTACTAATAATTGTGTCACTAGTCCATATAAAGATAAAAGTATATAAACTTACAATTACCAGAAATAATCAAGTATAAAATGTGCTTAATGTAACGTACTACGTGTAGGTTTGTTTCAATAACCCTAACCTTGCACTACCTCTTTCACTGTTCTCTTGTGGGGACATATGGGGCAATGGATTCAAGTTGCCTATGAAGAAATCTTATTAATAATTACATGTGTACCCTTCTGTATGTCTTCGCAATTCAGTTTGCACTTGCAATGGAAATAACAGATCAGATAACCTTGCCAATGAATGCAAAAGAATTCAGCTCATGGAGAGTATCTATGGCTAGATAGGAATACAATCAGGCCCAGAAAAAGCTCTCAACAAACAAGGCATGATATCACTGGATCTGCTGGTTGTGTCCGGTTGGATTGGCTTGGGTCGGGCCGGGTCGGGTCGGGTCGAGTGCTATGTCAGGTTGAGTAGGCTAGGATTGAGTCGGTTGAAAATTTTAGTCAAATTGGGTTGAATTAGGTCAAAGCGGATCAGCCGGGTCAGGTTTGCGGATATAGGATTTTGAGTTTGTGAGTTACCATCTGATTCCTTATCGGGTAGGAATCCGCTTAGCATAACCCTGAACTCCAATGTATCAGGACAAATATAGGGCATCTGCAAGACTGCAACTATAAGGACTACAGGAAGAAAGCCCGATAAAGATAGTGTCTATGATCTAGGACGATGGCAACGAGGATGAAGTCAAATAAAAAAAAAGTATTGACAACAATGGGGCGATTCACATTGAAGGCAACAAATATCGATGAAGGCAGGTCAACCAACTATGCGTTTATTGGAGTAGGCAACAACGATGGAGGGCAACCCCAAAGCAAGTTTCAGGGAGTGGCAGCCAATATCTGCGTGATGATAGTTGTCGTTATAATAAGAGAAAGGCATAGTCACATGCAACAACTGAAGGTTGCGACAGCTTCATGAGCGAAGACAGTTGTTGAAGCCATCAGCAGCAGGGACAATAGTTGTGATAGGTCACCGCTAGTCTACAGGTGGGATCCTGACAGCCTGTTATGGAACCTGATGACTGAGTCACTGAAGACCATTGAAATGGAACCATAATTATTGTTGCGCCATGGGTGGTGGTCAGATCGGCCCAAAGCTTGTAGAATGCAGGACATGTTGTTGGTAGAGAACAGATAGTGAAGAGGGAAGAAAGGGAGACTGTAGGGAAATGAAATAAATGTGGCATCGCATCCCCACCCTACATCTCACATAGCTTTCCCAAGCGTCGCACCAAGAACCACATCACTTATCATAATGAATAAAAAGTAAATTCTTTAATTGTACTTATTTGAACTGGTTTTCAATTAGGGACCATGCCCTCTAAATAGGCTACAAAAAGGAGGTTTGCACCTATGGCCGATATGTTGTTCCCTAGATTCTGTAAACCTGCAAAAGTGAATTCGTCTAGGATTAATAGAGAGCCTGATCTTACTAGGAGTTTCCAAATTCCAAAACCCTAAACTGAAGACTCATTCTTTTTTACCAGATTGAAGTGTTCAAACAACAAGTAAACATGAATTTTTATCAAATTAAAAAAATATCAAGGGTTTGAGTCCACCATTCACAAATGAACATCCTCATCAATCCATTTAAGCTTACAATAAAGATAATTTTCCTGGGCAGACCTTACCTCACCTACATACTTGGACCAACCCCTCAAATGCTCGGTGAAGTACATGTTATTTATGCCCATTTGTGGAAATTGTTTAAATTCAACACTAAACATGCTTCAAATTTATAGCATTCCAAATAAACAAGATTTTTACCTTACCTAACCTACATACTTAAACAAAAACCTCAAATGCTCGGTGATGTATACATTATTTATGACATTTGTGGAAAATTGTTCAAATTCACACTAGACATGCTTCAAATTTTCTAAATAAACATGATCTTGGACTCTCAAAATCATGTATCACATGTTGAACCATGCTCAGGCCTGATACAATTGCAAGCAAGAGATAATTTGCTTTAATAATTGAATCCTTGATGATTTAAAGGCATAAATGGATGTGCATGGAACGAGATCGATGGGTTATAATGCAGATAGGGAATAATGTTTCATAGGATACAACATTTGTTTGCCACCAAGTCTAATGAGATTATCGAACTGTAGAATTTGATCCCTCCGTACTTTCCCTAACTCATGTGACCATGTCAACTGTACTGATATTAGTCGGTCACGGATTAAATAGATGGTCAGATTCTCAGTTCCGATATCCCCAATCGGCCTGGTGGCCTACAAAACCCATAAATGTTTCGTGAATCGACAAACAAAAAGATCAGTGATAACATCGATTTTTCCCCTTTTCAAATATGATTAACAATTTTCCTAGAGAGCCTTCAATTTCTTGACATCACAAAAGAACCCAAAATGATTTGACAAGCTCTTAATTGTTCTCTCAAGATCATGGACCAATGGGAAAAGAAACTTCGGTAAAATCAACAAACGAAATTGCAACATCTCTCTTGCCAAACTAAGACAAGCAATCCATTTGTTGACTGCCAGATAAAATAATGTGAGCCACCTGAATAATGTTCCAAACCTTCAAAAGATTCCTTCGACAAAGGTGAGCCATTGTTTGACATGATTGATAGTAAACAGATTACTCCTCCATTTAACCAATTGCATCACATGCAAATAAGTAGTCTCAGTAAAATCAATGAGTACCATGCAACTATGTCAGAAACTATCATTAATAATATGAAGAAATGCCAAAAGTTCCATAGAGACAATGCTGAAATTGCTGTGAAACTATAGATTAATTCAGTGCAATAGTGAGAAGCATTCTGCTGTCAATGGATCAACCTAATAAATTTTCCAAGTAAATAAGAGAACAATTCTAGACACAACCCACTCACTATTTTTTTTTACACATACCGAAGATTATCTAGACTAAACTAATTTAAGGCATTTTACATATGAAGAATCCTATTATATCTACTATGATATATTATTTAGTAACAACCCATTAAATTACCTTGGTCGGATTCTCGGAAAGCATTACCTGTTAATGACAGCATCCACAATTACTTGAATTGGGTTCAGATCTGTAAGGAGATGGATGAGTTCCATCGCATGCTTGATAATGCGAACTGCCTTCAGTTTCTTGCCATTGTTTCGACCATGCATCATCAGAGAGTTCGTCAACCTCTCAACAATAGGACATTGGGCCTTACGGAAGCGTTTAACTGAGTATCGGCCGGCAGTATGTGGGAGATAGGTGGCATGTTTTGAAGGCGTAACTGCGATGTAATCCTCCAAGGACATATCATTCACCTGTACAAACAAATGAAGAAACATTAGAACTGAAGGAAACCTCATTGTCCTTACAATCATAGCCCTTGTAGATGACAGCACATTAATATCACTCAACGTGGAGCACAAGCAAAAAGTTACAACTTATAACCATTTGGAACATTACTTGGATCACCAAATAGCAGTTAACTCATTGAAATAAAAATAAAAAACGAATATCAGGGGAGAGACACAGGGGCATTATAAATTTAAATAATCGAAGTAAAATCAATGCAGCATGACATGCAAACTCCTAGTACATATGACCATGAAAATGCAACACATAGCACAGCTAGATATATAGTATAATGAATTGCAAGTCTCAAGTTGCAGGAATCAATGGAAAAGCTCAGAGACATAAAGATCTAAGGCTATATAACCCTTTCATTTTAATCGGAAGCTTAGTAGTCACAATCTTCTACTCAAGGCCCCATACCAGCTCCGAGAATTTGCTCATTTTTTCCACACTCACCTCCTAATGCTCACATCTGCCTATTCAATTAAGCATCCAACCTTATCTTATCAATATCAGACTCAGTTAAACTTTATATTCCAGTGTCTTACTATTGATTTTTTCAATAATTACATTAATAACAATCCATAATGTCGGTTCCTATGACAGTGTGTAGGGACTAACATATGACATATGGTGAATTCGTGACACTAGAAATTTGAATGTGATGATTTTCTATGAGGATAATCACCTTACTTTACATAGAACATCTACAAAGAAAATCAGCACATTATGAAACTTCTAGGGATAGCATATACTAGAACCTTTATCGGCCATCCATTTTAATCGTTAAAATTTGAAAAGCATATTTGATGCCTGTAGAAGCTTTAGAATGTGTTGATTTTTTGTGGATGTTCTAAGATAAGGTGATTATCCACATAAAAATCATTACATTCTAAGTGCTAAGTGTCGCGAGATCGCTAACTAAATGCCATAGGGTAGTCCTAGCGACATTGTCACACACTTATAACTTATTTCCTCCATTGCCCGAGGGTGCAATTAGCACTAATGCTACAGAAATGCATTTGCGTGTAATATATACATTTGGTTCCTTAGGCTTATACACCTAAAATTTCTTGACATGCAATATATTGATTATATTCCACATGTCATACTTCGTGTTTGCGTACTCAGTTTGGAATACAACCCACACATAGTACGCGCCATACTTCGTGCTAGTAGTGGGAGAATTCCAACGATTAAGTTTAGAGATGATTAGTATAATGCTCCTTTAGATACGTTTATGCAGTAGTAGGTTACAGATGCGATAGTGTGGTGTGAGATGGGAATGCGCAATCGCAATAGGCAAATGGAAGGGATAAGAAATGGTTTTTGGAAATTTTGAAATTATGGACAGCAAGGGGGATTTTGGTAATTTGACTATGATCGGTTTTTCCGATCGAAGTCAAATTTAGTGAGTTGGTGGATACGGCCAAGACGGGTATATGGGGTCAATCGGTTCATCGGATCCTGATATCAAGCCCGGGTCAAATCTGGAATGTATTTCCATATTTAATTCCAAGTCCTAATTGAAGTCTGATTCGATGAATCTAATTGTGGCTTTTGTGTTGGATGGCCTTGGGGTGATGGCATGAAGGTAAGGATCAAGTTTGGTGAAGTTAGGATAGCAGGTTTGGGAGATACAAGGTGTTTTCAGGTTTCGCACTTCCGCTTTAGGGATTCTACTATTTTTTTGTTTTTGATGGCGATAGGGAATGGTTTTGATGAAGAGATGGAATTAGATTGATGCCTAACAATGCCTTTTGTTTTTTACTGTGCATGTTCACAATTTTACGACCTCCAGGTGTAATGATTTTTGCTTGCATCTCTAATCTTTTTGTTATTCTCCAGACATCCAAGTAAGGTCATGATCCTAGGACTCACAAGAATTGATACATGCCCATACCTTTATTCCTTGAAAAAAATAAACATGCCAATGCCAAAAAACCATTTTTAAGGTCTTTTTCTTTTGTTTTTTCAGTTTTTTAAGGTCTATTTTGTATCATAGTCAAGGGTCCAGAAAACCTTTTTTTTTACTTTTTGGTTAATATGAAAATGCTAAAATATGGGACTTTTTCTATCAGACTTCACACTCGATCTCTTTATTTAACGCACAAAAATTGTGTAAAGCAAAAGACTCATAGTTTTTCAAGATTTGTGCTCTATTTTATAAATTTTTCAAAGGCCATCATACTCCCTCACCTCCCTTTCTTGAGAGACGCTATGAGTAGAAACAAATACCATTCAATCCATGTTTACTCCTTCAACAGCTTGGGGTGTCGATCAGGGGATAAACTAGGAGTGGAAATTATTCCACTGGATCTTTCACTAGCTATAAATCTAAGCTGAATGCTCTCTTCCCCCACAGTATGACCTTGTATCTGAGCTTCATACTCTGCCCGATCTAGCACATGACCCAGTATGGGATGTCAAGCGACTTGGAGAAGGATTGTTACAGGAGCACGACACGTTCATAATCTAAACACTTTTAGAAAGAGGTGATGAAATCATATTCTCCTATAAACAAGGGGAAAAAAAAGAACAGAAGATATCCTCCAACAAACCAAATGGCAAGTAGATAAAAATCATTTCCATAAAGGGATTTCTTTCCCTCTTCCATTTTCACATACCTCCTCGCAAGCAAACATACCCTCACCACATCCCATTCAACACTTCCCAATTCACCAAAATGGGTAATCATTTGCTGTGTTTTAAGTATCGTTATCATTGTTGATATTGCCAAATTGCTTGGGAAAAAAATCAGGGATATATCGCTATTTATCGCCAAAGATTGCTAAAAATTAGAAAAAATATGACAAAATGAAGATTTTTTTAGAGAAATTATCTATGTTTCCCTTTAGGATGTATAGATACACCGTTATGATCAATAACATACAAAACAAAATCATTTACTCTCAGGGACGCTCAATTTAGGCTCTACATATGAATCTATGAACTATCCGACACTGTCTATAAACTGTTAGAAACTTTGCAACAGTCTGTGAATTAACAATCACAATAAAATTACACACACTATGAAGAATGATAAAACAAATCAAAACCCACATGGTTCACAGAACATAAAAGCATATCACAAATTCATAATTCATAAATCATAAGACATAATAAGCATAAAGCATCTCACAGACTAATAGTACATGACAGCATAATACTCTGAAAATGATTTAAACAAAAAAATTTCAAAATTGGATAGCAAGTAGATTGGAAGTGTAGTATTCATAGTTGTCAAGGCGAGGCTAGGCGCCCGGAGGGAGCCTAGGAGTCTAGGCCCGCCTAAGCGTGGCCTTATGTGCATAGGTGTGACCTTAATGTGCATAGGTGTGACCTTAATGTGCATATGTATCCTCCAGGCACGGGTATATATGTATAGTCTATATTTGCAGGTATATATGTAATAGGCAGCAATATTACACTTTACTAACATGAAAATGATGAAATTGAGCATATTATAGTCAAATGCATGCAACACAATGACACATACATAATATAAACAAGTAAACAACAAAAGGAACAAATAGCATACAAACACTTGCTAATATAAAATTGAGCATATTCTAATCAAATGCATGCAACACAATGAACACATAGTATAAACAAGTATACAACAACAAAATGAACAAAGAACATAAGGGCGGGTTGGGTTTTACTTAAAATAAAAATTAAAAATCAATGCATAAAACTAGGCATGCGCCTAGCCTAGGCGCGCCTAGGCCGCCGCTTAGTGTAGTTCGCCTAGGCGCACTGGGGCCTAGCTATCTCCAGACGCCTAGTGCGTCTAGGTGCGCGCCTTGACAACAATGGTAGTAATGACATACTAAAATTTCATTAGGGTTTATTGGGTTTAAATAGATGAAACTCATGAATCCAATTAATTTCATGAAAATCATGATGAATCACATCAAACTTAATGCAATTCATGTTTATAATCTATTATTCACGAAGATCTACTTAAGAAATTTGAGAAATTAAAAAATTATATATATTTGAAAATATGCCTCAACTTAGAAGTTTGAAAGAAACCCCAAATCCGTGAAAAGAGGCTTCAAATCCACCAAAAACAACAAATGGAGGGTAGCGGTATATCGGCTATATTTGACGATATATCAACGATATTTTGACTTTTTTAAAAAAACAGGAAAATTTAGTTTGTTTTGATGTTGGAGCCTGGCGATATAGCAATATATCACCAATATTTTAAACCATGATCGAAATGTACTTTAATACCGCAATTTCCATGCATAAAGCTTGAAATAGATAATTTATGGATTTACAACAAGCATATTTAGATTGATCGCAGGTGTAAACTTTAAAATTACGCAAGGATTGAAATGTGATGAAGATTCTTCAGCAGCTCAGCGTACGCATAACTGACAATGATCATAGCTTTGGCATATTGCAATGGCCAGTTATTTCCAATCTAACGACCCAGAAACTAAATCTCGAATCTTTGATATGGAAGCCAATCTCAGATGAATGAGATAAGGATTGATGTATGTTTGAACTAGAAATTTTATAAAAAAAAATCTTGGGCATATGTATGTTTAAGACATACATTATCTGCAAAATCTTTGTATGTGTATTGCATCAACATTAAAAAATAAAAAATATTTTAAGGCCTTTATTCATTATACTTCCTCATCAAAATTTTATATAATCCCTACAAATAAAAGAAACGATATATAGATCTACACGATCATAATATTAACCACAAAATAATAATGATGATAATTACAAACAAAAAGATTCCACTCGATGATCTGATCCAGATATAAAACCACATTAACAAAAGCATCCAAATGAGGAACAAAACAAAGATCTAGTCCATATAGTCTCTGAAATTCAAATGTATGTCGCCTTCTTCTGCACTCCCAGAAACTTGCGGCAACGCCGGGAATGGTCCAACGAATCCGGTTGATCGAAGGGGGAACTGAACACTTACAGTGACTTCTTCGAAGGACCACCGATTGAAGAGCTTCACTTCGTTCGGAGCCACCGTAACAGTCGCCTCCGCCGCCGCCATTGGTGACCGGAGTAGAGGCAGGGGGGTCGATGAATGAGAAAGAGAGCGGCTGCGCGATTTAGGGTTTGAGGGAGGTCGCGCTGGTTTCGGGTTAGGTGTGATATATAGGGACGGTTGTATTTGCAATTCGCCCTTTCGTGGTGGTGCTCGTGCCTCCGCGTTGCAATAGTGCAACACAATTGTCTGTCTCAGGCCTCGGCCCGACTTGGTGCATCCGACGGCTGCCATCCACCCTTTTGATAATTGTGAGCCTCCATCAAAAAAAAAAAAAGGGCAGATTTGGCTAAGGCCCTCTCACTAACCATGTAGTTTGATAAACTCCTCTATCTTTTTCGTAGAGAATCAAGTCCCTCTCTCATTCCCTTGTTTTTAAATGACCATTTTGTGTCTATAGCAGTTATGCAGTGAGAACAAATCGTTGTATAGTTTTTTGTTTTTTTTACATGTGTTGTACAATTAAATCTCAATAGTAGATCCAAAACATCATAGCTGCTACAACGATTTTCACTGTAGCAATAATTATTTTGGATTATAAATTCGGTCGCTATAGTACTTTCATTGTAGCAGCTTGAATGGAGTATAAATTATATTGGCATAGTATAAATTTGGCTGCTACATTGATTTCATTGTAGTAGTTCGAATGGAATATCAATTTGGTTGCTACCGTGAAATCACTGTAGCAGTCATAGTGCAGCTATAATGATTTTGGAGTAGCAAGCGAATTGATACTCTATTGTTAATCACTAGTGCATGTCTGTGCCTGTCGGCACTGCAGCGGGCCGTCTTTGGCGGCAACACATTTGTCGGCACTGCAGCGAGCCACCTTCGGTGGCAACACACCTGAGTACCTTCGGCAACAAAACACTTTCGACGACAAACACCGACATTCATAGGGACACATATTTCCTCACCTGTGCCGATTGGCACGAAGCGAGCGCCTTCGGCGCGACCAACTCCCCCTCCCCCTATAATTGATCAATGACAGTTGTCTCTATTCGAACGAATTCCTCGATATTGACCCAATGGTTTGGGACGGTCGAAATTTCAACATGTGGATTTATAGTCGTTGATGCGAACAACAGTCATGGGATGAACAGTCAGGTTTAATGTAGTTTAAATGGGCCGGGATTTAGGGGTTTAGTGCAGTTTAAATGGTTAGGGAGGGAGTTGGTTGACGGGGAAATAGAGATCGTGCGTTGATTTTTGAACGAACAGATAAGGAAATAGAGATCATGCGTTAATTTTTGAATGACTGGTTAGATCTATTCAGTTCATTTTTGTCCAGTCAGCTTGTCCTAGTCAGCTTCCGTTTTGTTTAGTCAGCACAAAACCGACGTGCCATGTTATATAGAATGTAACAGATTATGGAGTATCAATTCGGGTTAGCAAATTCTAAATTTGGTTGATTCAAAGGGGTAATGAAGGGGCATTTAAGTCATTTGATAGGAGTTGAACAGGTTAACGAGGGTTTAATGTAAAAGTATATTTTCAATATGGGTTTTAGCTCAAACCAAAACATTGTCTGGACTGGAGCTTAAAAGCTTCTTCTAAAAAGGACTTTACACCAAGTCACCCAAAAAAAGGTGTTACAACAGAAAGGACCAAAACAAATAAATATACACCGTCTTGGACCAGTCATCAAAGTATGTATAAAGTAGGACCAAAATGGTTCTTTAGTAAATAAGGTGATGATTAGCATTATTGTTAAATTACTAATATATCCTTATGTTTAGTAATATTCCTACTGATGATTCTGATGTGATCGAACCCCATGGTGAGACTCAATACGTCAAGCGGATATCTCGTACATAAATCGCTCTTTCGTCTCTTAACTTTTATGTCGCAACCGCGAGCGTTGTTGCTAGGGTTCGAGATTCGACAGTTCCCTCTCTTCCGATTACTCCTGCCAGGTATCTCC
This sequence comes from Chamaelirium japonicum, assembly GCA_947650365.1. Taxonomy (NCBI): domain Eukaryota; kingdom Viridiplantae; phylum Streptophyta; class Magnoliopsida; order Liliales; family Melanthiaceae; genus Chamaelirium; species Chamaelirium japonicum. The sequence continues at coordinate 7,750,981 of OX393551.1, read as the reverse complement.
TTCACCTGGTTCCCCACTTCCCCCCCCCCCCCCCCCCCCCATCCGATCTTTGCTATGTTATCTAAACTTCTCTATTGCAATCGTTGCTAGGGTTCGAGCTCCCTTGATTATGAGACGGGGTCCCTCTCTTCCAATCTCTCCTACCAAGTATCGCCCTCACCCGATTCCCCACTTCTCCTCCCTAATCCAAATTTGTTTGTGGCCTCTACATCCATCGGTTACACATTGCTCTCCGACCCCGAGTCCCAGTCCACATCCATCGCTGCATCACCACAGCCATGTTCTTTGAGATCGACTAGGTAAGGCTTCTTATATTGGTTCCTGTGATTCATTAAAGTATAAGCTCTTCAAAATTTGACATTTTTTTTACAAAAAAATGGCTTTAATTTGGAAAATTAGTTATTTTCTTAATTTTTCGGTTGAAGCTTTACTGTCGAATTCTTATGATTTTTGTTTCTACATCACCACAGCCTTATTATCTGAGATCCACCACTTGTGGCTTCTGGTTTTTTGTTCTTGTGATTTACCAAAGTATAAGACCTTTTCAAACTTGGAGTTTAATTTGAAAAGTTTAATGTTTTTTTTTTAATGTGGAAGCTTCCCTGTCATAGCTGTTCCATTGTCTGCTACCAGAACTTCACTTAGGAATCCATTATCGAAACCATCTAGGCCTCCATGTTAGGATTAAGATTAGTGTTTTTTTTTCTTTTATTGTTGGTTATGTGTTTTTAATATCTTCTGATTGAATTTTTTCCAAACCCTGATGGTCGTGCAACACAAGTGAATAGAACCGTCGCAATTCGACCACTGTCCCTTACTCCAATGTAAAACCCTACTTTTGTGTACTGTATTTCTAATTTTATTACATACTTATAATTTTGTTTTTTCATTCATATATGAACATCAAAATTGTGTAATCTAATTGAAGAAAGAACTCATTTAAAACAAATTTAATATGCTCTTCTTATTAAATTTATATATTTGGAAAATTCTTCAAAAATAACCTTTCAATTTATATATATTTCAATTTAAAGGTTGACATTAATGTTTTAGCTGTGAAAGCAAGACTTTATAGTTTTAAGTGACGTTTTTTATAGTTTCTATATCAATATGTAGTTGAGAACTAAATTACATATCAATTTAACATTTCAATATGTACTTACTTGAAGTGATAAATTTTTCTAATTATAATTTTTTTTTTGTTATAATGTCTTACAAGAATGAACATCGATATAATATCATTGGTGCATGTTTCTAGTGGAGTACTAAAGAATGAACACAATATTCATATATACTTTGGTGGAAAAAGAACACTGCAGAGTATTAGTCATTATTCTTTCTTTGAAGAAGTAGTTCAAAATATGTATGACATTAGTGAATCATCATCGGAGAACACCGATATAGTACTCGATTACTCTTTCCCCACTAAAGAATCATTTAATTTTTATTTGGATAATAACAAAGATCTTTGTGAGATGATTATGTGCAATCCTCCTAATTGCCTTCGCATCATCATTTACATCATAAAATTACCAAAATTTGATGCGGAGATCCCACAAGTTACTCTAACAATCTTACATAGCCTTTGCTTTTTGTTAAAATTTTGGTGCTCTGAAAAAAATCGTACAAATATCTCATCTAACATGACTTTAAAAACTATTTAACGGAATTTGTTACTACTTCCATCTTGTTATGTAGACCCTAACAATCTCAATGTGAGAGGGATATTACTGGTTCAAAATAGAAGTGTCGAGAGTGAATGTGTTAAGTCATTTTTTGAAGTTATTCGATATTTTTTTATATTTTTATATTAAAGTTATTTAGGATTTGATAATGATTTTATTAGGCATTTATTGAATTTTTGCAATATCAATATTGAATTAAATAATAGTTGTAGGTTCTTGTCAAATATTCACAATGCCTAATATTTGAAAACTCTTAAGTAGTTTGTGTTTATCATCAAAAGATAATTCTTCTCTTGTATTGCTACTATATCCTTCTTATACTCAAGATGCACAGTTGATAAATATGAAAGCAAACATGGATATAGTCAAGATCATTGTGGAATTTTTTGTAAAATTATACATGAATATGAAAGCACTTCACATCGTATGGATTTATAACATCACAAAATATGCATGTACTTCTTAGACACGTCACCGCCATCACGGAATAGCTTTCCTCTTAATAAACTCTGGGCATTAGCCTGAAATAATTCATATCTTTTTGTCTAAATGTGAATGTCAAACTCCGAGATGTAAGTCGATAAACTTGAAAAAAAAAAACAATCGTAACCATCAAACACATCATGAGATTAAAATAATAAATTACAATACTTAATATTTTGAGAATATTAGTGTAGAATAATATCTTTTTTTTTAAAGGTGATACTAGACGTCGCTGATCGATCCCATAAAGAGACGTCGAGGGGGACATCACCTAAGTTGTAAAGCAATCGGGTAAAGACAAAATACTATAGAACAAACCAATAATAAACACAACCATTATAGGAAAGAGAAAAAAACTATAAATCAAGAATAACGTAGATAACTTTGAAAAATCTAACAAACTCTTTTTTAACTCATCACTCGTAAAGGCTTATTGAATATCCAAAAAGTGAATCACTTCTTTACCTTGAAAGTAGTGTTTGTATAGTTTGTTCACACCGATGTCTTATTCTACTATCAACTTTATCTATAACTTTAAACCAAACAAAATAGATATTTATATCTTTAAAGTATATTCGTTTACTGCCTATTACAAAGCATTTTCTAATAGTCAAATATTTTAATAAGACATTTTACTCATTCCTAGTCACTAATGATTTTTAAGATGACTTAAAAGATACAAGGATGATATATGCACTGGTGGTCAAAGGGGAAGCGATACAGTCTGTCGAGGTTCCAGACAAAGTACAACCCCTTTTTTAATAATTTTGAAATATCATATTTGAGGACCTACCCAATGGACTGTCGTCGATGCGAGATATTCAACACCACATCGATCTCGTATCGAGTGCTAGTCTTCCAAACCTTCGACACCACTAGATGAGTCCGAAGGAACATGAGGTCTTGCAAGACCAAATAGAGGATCTTATCAACAAGGGGCGACTCCGCAAAAGCATAAGTCCTTGTGTGGTACCGACATTGTTGAGCCTAAAAACAGATAGAAGTTGGTGAGTGTGCATCGACAACCGTGCAATCAACAAAATCACCGTGAAGTATCGGTTCTCCATCCCTCGTTTTGACGATACGCTTGACATACCAGAGAGTTCCAAAATATTTTCAAAGATTGATTTAAGAGCGATTATCACCAAATTCAGATTCGACCCGAGATGAGTGAAAGATCGCCTTTAAGATCAAGAAAGACCTCTACGAGTGGTTAGTTATGCCATTCGGGCTCTCAAATACCCCGAGTACCTTTATGCAATTGATGAACCAGGTGCTCAAACCCTTCGCTGGTAAATTTGTGGTTGTTTATTTCGACGATATTCTCATATACAGTCAAAATCTAAGGCAAGTATTATCCACCCTCCAAGACGCTAGCCTCTTCCTCAATCTAAAGAAGTGCAGTTGAATGACAACTTGCATGATATTCTTGGGCAATATCGTGAGCGACAATGGCATTCATGTCGACGAGGAGAAAAGTAAAGGGCATTCGATAAAGGCCTACCTCGAAGAAAGCCACGGAGATGCGAAGCTTTCATGCCTAAGTAACATTCTACCATTTATTTGTGTCCAACTTCATTAGCCTTGCCACCTCTGACAAATTATATAAAGAAGGGAAAGTTCCAGTGAACCGACGAAACTGAGCAAAGCTTTGCTATCTTGCTATCGTTAAGCTGAAGCTGACAACCACCTCAATACTGGCTTTACCGAGCTTCGAGAAGTTGTTTGAAGTAGACTACGATGCCTCTAGAGTGGGTATTGGCGTAGTCCTATCGCATGCAGGATTCAAGACCCGTGGCCATTTACAACAAAAAGCTCAGTGATGCCAAGAAGAAATGGTCCACCTACGAGCTTGAGCTGTATGTCATGGTTCAGGCTCTAAATCTTTGGGAACACTACCTTATCGAGACGGAGTTCCTGTTGTACATCGACTACCAATCTCTTAAGTTTCTGGACAGCTCGAAGAATATCAATCAGATGCATGCCCGCTAGCTCGCCATAATTCATAAATTTATGTACGTCATCAAACACAAAGTCAGGCACTTAAACAAAAGTGGCCGATGCCCTCAGTCGGCGAACATCCTTACTTGTCACTATACAAAGTGAGGTCATGGGCTTCGACTACCTCAAGGACCTCTACGCTGATGACAACGACTTCAAGGAGACTTAGGAAAAATTTATTGTCAAGCTGGCGAGCTCGAAAGACTACCATATCAAGGAGGGGTTCCTCTTCAAAGGAAACCAACTATGCATTCATTGAAGCTCGATCTATTTGGGAGCACCTTATTCGAGACCTACATAGTAGAGGTATTGGTGGTCACCTTTGCCATGACAAGTCCATCATCCATAGTAGAGGAGTACTTTTGGTCCCAGCTCAAGAAGGATGTACACAACTTCGTCCGTCATTGCTATATATGCCAAATGTCTAAGGGTCAAATGCAGAACACATGGATCTATACTCCGCTTCCAGCCCCAAATGCATAATCTCTCAATGGACCTTGTCCTAGGAGTCCCTCAGACTCAACGAGGTGCGGATTCAATCTTTGTGATTGTTAATATATTCTTAAAGATGACCCACTTTATACCATGCAAAAAAGACGGCGGACACAATCAACATAGCCAACCTCTTCTTTCGGGAGGCTGTTCGTCTACATGGAGTCCCAAAGACGAATAAGTCTGATCGGGATAGCAAGTTCCTCAGCCATATTATGGAGGACCTTATGTAAGGGCCTCAATACCACCTTCTAGTACAACAACACGTGCCACCTGTAGACCGACGACCAAACGGTAGTGGTAAATCGAACTCTGGGTAACATCATTTGATGCATTGCTAGAGAACGATTGAAGAAATGGGACCTCGTTCTAGCCCAAACTGAGCTTGCATTAAACAATATGCTCAACCAATCGACCAAAAAGACCCCTTTCGAGATCGTGTATGGTTGCATTCTAAATCACACTCTTAGCCTCATGCCGCTCCCAAAGCTCCCGAGAATGAACTTATCGACTAATCACATGGTCGAGAAACTCACCTTTATACATTCCAAGGTGAAAGACTGATCGATGAAGCCAACGTCAAGTACAAGCGTGATGCTGACCGACACAGGTAAGCTAAGAGCTGCAATGAATGAGATCAAGACATGGTGCATCTACGCAAAGAACGATTCTCAGTAGGAACTTATAACAAGTTGAATCAGAAAAAAGATAGGCCCACACAGAGTCATTAAGAAGATAAGTGACAACGCCTATATTATTTATCTTTTGAATGATCTTAAAATATGAAGACCTTTAATGTTCAAGATCTTTATGAGTACCATGATATGGGCATTACGCACGCAAACTCGAGATCGAGTTTTTCTCAAGAGGGAGTTCCTGATGCAGCAGCATCAAGCCCGCAGCATAGCAAGCCCATCCTTTTGGCCATCGGATTGACGGACTAGCATGTGATAAAAAGAAGGAAGGCTAACTCCTTATCTAGAAGGCCCAGTCATTACAAACCACAAAATCAATATCTACCCACCATGATCCAAACTCATTATATTTATTATCTCCTAACTATTACTCCAAAGTCATCACGTACCAACCAACAAAGTTTAATATGTAAGCTCCAAGTAAGGCTATATTAAGCCCCCAAGGCTACATAGAAAAGTATTTTGAATTTGAGTATTCATCTATTTTGAGTTCTTGTTATCTATTCCCTTGTTTCTTAAGTGTTGCAAGAGAGAGAGAGAGAGTCATCGTAGCCTCCCTCTGTTATCATCGGAGAAGACGTGATCTTCTTTGTCCATCTTTGCTACGTTATCAAACAAATATTTTTTATCTTCGAAAATTTGGATGTATAGTATATGTTCATATTCCCCCACCAATAAGAACCAAGATGGGGCCCTCAACGTAGATTGAGAATTTATGTAGAGTTTGAATCTCCTTTGATTCTCTATTATTTAGAATATTTTTTTGTTGAGCATCTATTTGGTGCGAATTATCCGCACTCAACACTTTCGATGTAAAACTTTCATAGTACACGTAAAGTGCATTATCTTCTTTGCACCATAACAAAGTACATTTTCATGTGAGCATAATGATATGTCGCATCACAATCATACAATGTACGCATGTGTCATATAAAGTACGATAGTAAAGTTATTATTATTTATATATTATTCTATCAAAAATTTATATGCGCTTATTTTATGATAGTTTTTGCAGGTGTTCAAGGCTATTATCCAAAGTCATGCCTATCATACAAGAGCCCACCAAAGGGCCTGGTTGTGATGCACGTGGACTCGGGATCACTTGGAGTTGGGTATATATGCAACTTGGCAAACATAAGATGACATAAAGTCAATTCCTCTTTACAATCAACTTGGGCTTGAGCACAATAGGGGTCGTATTGAAGCTCGAGCAGTTCGGCGCAACAACACATATCAAAAGTACACAACAACATATCATGGTATTAAAAGTCATCCAAGATTAGCCACCCAATTGCTACTTGTTGCTATTTTCAAGTCACAAAAACTTCCACCAAAAGTTGTAGCAAAGCTTCAAGACTGACAATGCAACATTCCAAAGCAAGCACTATTAGCCATTGTCTTTTTCCATGACATTAAAAATACCAACCAAAAATACTATGCAGTTTCGACCTTGGCAACTCATGCATTTTCAGTTGAGCAACTAAAAAAAAAACAGTGACCATATAATTCATAACATTGCATTAGATGCAAATTCCATAGCACAACATTTTTCTCTTCTTAACCATTGAACCCCATTTCTAACTCTACCCATCATAGCTACTCAAGTTCTCATTTTTTTCAAAACTTGATGCCAGCCAACCACTCACTCACCATATTATAGATGTACCCGAACTCTATTCATAATACACCATTCTCTTATTCCTCTCATATTTTCTCACACACACTCTCTCTTCCCTTAACAACTCATCCCCACATACCACTCCTATTCAAGTAGGACCATCACATTAAACCCCATCTCAAGCTATAACCAAGGTCCCTCATTCACACGTACTTCCTAATTTTTCACATTTTTCTCTCTTCCCCATCATCATCCAAAACCAACCATCCACCTCTAAAGTCAAACCAACCACCTTACCTAGTACTCGAGCCACTTTATTTTCTCTCCTATCTCTTTCTCTCTCTCTCTCTCTCTCTTTCTCTCTCTCTTTCTCCCTCTCTCTCCATATCATCCGAATCATATCACAGCCACCCTATAACTCACCTACTCAAACCTGCCATGCAATAAGGACCAAGAATAACAACGATCTACGACGCCAAACCTGTTCCATCATCGCGATCTCACGATATCTCCTTTTTCAACCGAACACCTCTCTTCCATCTCTCGTATAAATGGGGAGAGGGCCACTTGGGATGGGGACCTCTTAGGGCTTGGGCTATTTCATCTAGGTACCAACCATGATCATCCACCACCCTTTACCCATGTAATCTATTGCTACACTTCCACCTTCATTTTCACCTAGATTAGAAAACCATCTCCCATCATCGATCACCATATCTTATGACCATAATTAGCCACCATAGAACCCACCATCTTCCATTATAATCTAAATCATCGAACCTTTATCGAAAGTCATGTCATTATCGGAGCTACGCTATCATTAAGCTATAAAGAGGCGCATCAAAGAAGAAGAGAAAGTCGAAAACTACGAAGCCATTTTCTGAAATAAAATATATATTATTCTTCTCAAATATTTTTTTTTATGTAATGAATATCATGGCTAGCTAAACTCCTTACTAAGTCGTAGATGAAGTTCCTAGATATGACTAGTTGATTAAGTTTATTTGAGATGTTCTACATACTGCTTATAAGTTCTAAATACTTGATTTAATGCTTGAATTGTTTGATGATTATCTCTTACATATTATACCATGCATACCACATAGTTATGATAGGTTGTCATAATGATAAATGCATATTTCTAATGAGCAATTAGAATTTAGATTAGTTATGCTATGGTAGACAATTGATACTGTATTTTATTACCTTTGCATGTGAGTTAAATCATACATATGCCATCAATCTTCTAAAAAGCTTAATGATCACATCTTAGATACAAGCACGAGATTTCAATTCTTACATGTTACTTATTTACATAGAACATTTAAAATAGACCTAGTAACAATAAATAACCGTTGTGGATTCGACCGTCGTAGTACCTTATCCACTTGAAACATGTCGTTAACCACTTCTTGTTTTTATTTTATTTGCTTACTATAATATAGTCATAAGCTTACTCTCCTCATATTAATATTTACATATAAAACAATTTTAACAAACCATATTTTTATTAATTAAGGTTAACTAAGTGGTAAGCCTAGATTAAAATGTTCCTATCCTAATCAATCCCTGTGGGATTATCCTCTAATACTCACCGTTCCTACAAAACAATTTATGCACATGCGAGTATAGTTTAGATCAAATTAAACCTTTAATTTTAGTTCAATTAAGATCGCATCATCCTTAACATATGATATTTTCATTACAAGATTTACAGATTGTCACTTCGATGAGATAACATTTTTATCGTTAGGGAGAGATAAAAAAGATAATAAATACCCCATCCAAGAGGAACAACATGAATTATTATGGAATACTTTTACTATCTTGCATTTATACTCTAGAACTCCCCAATGTGAGCACGAAAGTATGAGAATAATACAACTGTAAGAAATTACCAAAGAGTTACCTGATGCATTCAATGATGTTACCAAAGTAACTAGATCATACGTACCAACTATGAATATACATGCTATAGTTAATATCTCAAATACAAATAAAACAGCAAATAAATTTGATAGAAGCATGACAGACCAATAGGTTCCAAGGATTTAGCTCCTTGGAAGAGGAGATTAAAAAAAAAATCATACCCTAAAGCTCTTGAAGAAGCTGCTCCAGAGGTAACATCTCTTGCAAAGAAAATTTATGCAGGGCCGACCCTGAGTATGGGCGCCGTGGGCGACCACTTTATTGGAGATTTTCAAAATTATTTAATATTTAACTATTTTAGTTGGGATTCTTTCAACAATGTTGTTGAGACTTCTTGGTTAGTGAGTGACTAACAAGGAGAGATATCATGGGTTCAAACTAGATGATAAACCAATTTTGAACAAATAATAAAACTTGTACCTATGTGACGAGGTGTTGTGCAATGTGCGATTGGGCGATACGGTGCGTGTGCGATTGGCGTTTAGAGGCACACTTCTTTTAGAATAGGCGAAGTCCAGTTGGGCTAACTCGGATCCGAGCCGAGTTGGCATGATGGTTACAACCTAGAGGTTTGGGCGGGTAGCTCGAAAGGGTTCCAGGGGTGTCGATTGGGTCCAAAGGGTGCTAGAAACTCATGTTCGGGTTGGCATTTATGAACCGTCCACTTAGGTAGATTGGCACCCATTGGCCTGTGAACCATTGTATCTGTTGGTGTTCAAGGGTGCCTCGAGTCCTATATAACCAGGTAGGGTGAGAATCGGATTTGTCGATCGGTTTCGGTGTCGTTTTTTTTTTTTTTTTTTTTTTTTTTTTTTGGTTTTTGAAAAAATCAAAACCGAAACCGGAACCGAAATGGTCGGTTTTTGTCGGTTCGGTGTGATCAATTTTCGGTTCGATTTCAGTTGATATGAGGTATGCTAGAGCCCTTGGCTCTTGAATCTTGATCGTCAGTTCATCACAAATTAGTGGATGATTGTGTCCTTACATAGTGCCAAAATGAAAGTTCAAAGAAAAATCAACCGACGTTCACTCTTTTGAAGCATTGTAGATGTAACATAATTATTTCATACTTGCACTTACTAGAAACAAAAATATTATGGCCATTGGGTTTATGATTTAAGGAGTCGGGCCGGTTTTTTCAGTTTCGGTTCGGTGTTCCATACCCGGGAACTGAAACCGATTTAATCGGTTTTGTCGGTTCGGTTTGATGTTCGGTTCGGTTATTTTGGTTAAATTTTGGTCAATTTCGGTTCGGTTAGGCGGTTTGGGTCGGTTTTTGCACAGCCCTATAACCAGGCCCGTTCAGTCCTATCGAGAACTCTGAATCATATTCGAATTTTCTCATTTCTTCTTTATTCTCTGTCAGAGAAACATGTGTCCTAGATTTCTGATAGTGAGTTCTTCACCATTGCTAGGTGCAGTCTTACAAAAGCTATCGTATCATGGGAGCGATTCATGAAAGACCCGATGCAACAAGTGGGCGTGAATAACGCTTTAAGAAAAATGGATTATACGTGCTTTAGTTTTTTATTAATATTGTTTTTTCTGTCTCCATGATCCCGATCCACAATTTGTTCAGCATGCCGCGGGCCCTGAATTGTGTTTTTTTAATGTATACTCTAGGACAAATTGGGCACCTAGTGTCATTGACAGAAAAGGTTCAAAGTAGGCCTGCCCCACTTGGGAAGAACTAAAAAGGCCCCTAATCTTTAGGTTTTGCCTTGTATTTAGGCCCAAAACCCAAATAAACAATTACAGGCTCTTCACGGGGCCCCAATGTGCAAAACAATTATGCCGTTGCTCATTAAAACTGTTCATTTATGAAACAACGAAATGTTAGCGCCAAAAATTTACACGGTTATAAAAAGATTATCTTGCCTTTATCTCTCTAGCTTTCTCTCTCTCATGCACTCGGTGACTATGATATATTATTTGACTATTCAAGACATGCCGTCCTCTACTCCTATGGGTTATCTCGTCGGTGTTCTCCTCTCTCTCTCTCTCTCTCTCACCGTCACGCAGTGTGACTGCACACGGACGCCGATGGCAGCCCCACATTCATATGCCATATGTGACATGCCATAACCTTTTCGTGTGTGTGTTTGTGACTAGTGACTATTGATCGCTCATGGTCGTTGGTCGATGGCTCTGCAGCAGCGGTCAACCTCCTCTCACTCACACACTCTCTCTCCCTTTCTCTTTCTCTCTCTCTCTCTCTCTCTCTCTCTCTCTTCCTCCCTCAATTACTTGCCTGCACGCTCTCGTTTACTCTTCATGTGTGTGTTTGTGATCGACGACCGCTCACGACCAACAACTCTACAACGTCGGACTTCTCTCTCGCTCACTCTTTTGTATGTGTGTTTGTGATAGGGCCCTCTCGAATCTGACCTTGATCATTGATTCGCTAATCGTTATTTTATGTGGGGGATGATCTCCGTGCCGAACCCGAAGACTCCGCCCAACCAGTCAATCGAGTCAAGTTGAAGGTTTGATCGAACGTATGTCTAGTTTGCAGATTCGGAGGTCGATGTCTTCGAGGACAAACTTTGAGTAAGAAGTGAGAGAAAGAGCAGATTGACACAAGGTATGATCTTGGAGTTCAGCCGAAGTCTATGTCTCCGTGCTATAAGGTGCAACCTGAATTCACTAGCACTTTTCTCAAAGTGACCTTCGACAGGCCGAGTACCACTGATCTTTTCGAAAAGAAGATCGAGGGGTTAGGATGTTTGAGCTCTGGGTCTTTTTGAAAATCTGAATAAGAAATCAGATATTCGATCCTGTTACATTTGCTGGGCTTGCTATTTATAGAGTTTTTTGGACGAAAAACTGGGGTAGAAGGCGGTTTCGACAGCCTTTGTTCGATGTTTCGGCGGGGGACCGATGGGTCCTGCTGTTGCCTCATGGACCCCCAGGCAGGGCTGGTGAGTCCCGTTGTTGCCTCGTGAACCCCCCAGGCAGGGCTGGTGGGTCCCGTTGTCGCCTTGTGGACCCGCCAGGCAGGGCTGGTGGGTCCCGTTGTCGCCTCGTGGACCCCCCCAAGCAGGGCTGGTGGGTCCCATCGTGGGGTGTTGACGAAAATTTTCACCCATAGTTTACTTGAGTCCAAGGTAGTTTTTATTTTCCATCTAATACTTTGTCTCTCGGTAATCGTTAATCGTTCTGCAGTAACTTTTTTTTTATTAGATTTATGTGGATGAACATGTCAGTTTTGTTGTTTAAAAAATTCAACTAGATTTATAAAATGATTGTATGTTAGTTTTAATTTATTTTATATAATTTTATTGTTTAAAAAATTTAATTATGTTATTTTTAATTCAATAAGGTATATTAAGTAATACTTTGCTGCTATTGATTTTTTTTACTTCTATATTAGTTTATGCCTATTAGTATGTATAAAAGTGCTTTATTTTAGATCTTCGTCCTAGGTCCAAAAAATTTAATTATGTTATTTTTAATTCAACTATAAAATAATGATGAGATATCCGTGTTTTACATATACTAAAAAAAAAAATAGGATATAAAAGAATTAGTGGTTCAACATATCAGAAATAATGTTAATTCTTAGAAGTTGCAAATGTGTCTACAATAATATATAAAGATAGTACATACTGTATAACACAAATTCAAGATGGCTTCATCAAAGACAATATAGCCACTTATATATCTCTAAAACTCTTCTACACCCATGAGCTCTAAGAGAAGAAAAAGATAATTATAAAGCAAGTGATGGTGGCTGAGAATTTGTCAGATTTTCACAAAAAACATTTCCAAAATCTACATTTTCAAAGTTAATACACTAGATTGGCATGAGAAGATTTCATCACCAAGACATATGAATGTAAATAGATGATGTATTAATGAGTAAGAAGTAGTATCTCGATATATTAGAGGGGTAATATTTTTCTTTTGAAAGTTGATGTAAATTATGCATGTAATTGTAAGTAGGAGTAAAAGTGAGGGGGAGCAGCCTGCATATGTAGATGAAGACATCTAGTAGAGTGTCTTTGTGTACTGTACTTTTTTTTTTTTTCATGCGATGAGGCTTTTTCCACAGAGTTTTTTCATCAAAAGGTTTTAACAAGGTCGCATACACACAAAGATTCCAAAAGAATCAACTCCTGGAAAACCTAATTCCGAAAGAACACATTATACTCTTTTATTTTGCTAAATGTTTTGTCCCAATTGAGTTTTCTTTAGCAATACTTTAACGAGACAATGTTTTGAAAGTGAGCATCAAAGAGGAAGTGTTATAGGGATAATAGCTATGGCAGCATACAACGGCTATGGTGACTGCCCACTATTGTTGACCCATACATCCCTAATTCAATCATATAAATAGATGACTAATACAAATAGGAAAAACACATTCAGAACCACCAGGTATCCCAAGAATGATTTTGTTCCAACCTCCTTAAAGAAGTTGGAACATTCTTTGCTGTCTCATTGGTCCATTTCAAGGGCATGCTTGTCATTTCATACTTTTAATCATGGTGAAATGACCAAAAGCCTTTGAAATGGACCAATGAGAGAGCAAAGAATGCTCCAACCTCCTTAAGGAGGTTGGAACAAAATCGTTCTCCAGGCATCACTCATCCTATTTCTTGATGTGGTATTTTGAGGGCAGCTGGATGGGCCTTGGGCTGGCTGGCATAAGCCCATTTACAGCCCTCTTTGAGATTCTCACAATTCAAGTCAACAAAAAGACCGCCCAGCCGGCACGCTGTAACCGCGGGAGGAGCCTCGTGTGACGTATCACTCCCCTCCTTTCGGTTTTGGTGCTACAGACTACAGTGCAATGAACGCGTGAAGCTTGTCGCACCTTAAAGGTCCCAAAGAGGAAAACCCGCGTGGATCGCAGCGTACATGCCCTTTCAGGCACGCGGGGTTTCATTCATGGGTTCGTTCAGTCGGTGTACATAGCATTGCGCTTGTCCCTCCCTCCCTCCCCTCCTGTCCCCCAAGCGGATCCCGGATCGGGCCATCGACATTTCTTCCAAAATTTCCAGCCCATCTCCTTTGAATCAAACCATCATTTTCCTCCCTGGATTGCTTTTGCTCTGGATCATCAGCTAGGGTTTGAGCTGGAGCGCCATGGATCGGTGCGCTACAAACCCTAGATCTGCGCTTCTCAGGCTCGCTCTCATCCTCATCTTTGCCTCGGGACTCGTTTTTGGTCAGGTAATCTTGATCTGTACTGCTACTCGTGAAGTTTTCTTCTTCTCTGGAGCGTAGCCGTGGATCTGGTGAAGCAGTTCTCACTCTCTTGTTCCAATCTGCCAGGAAGTTGGGATCGAGAGCGGCGAGAACAGATCAGCAGAGTCGAACAGAATCTCGGATCGGCGTACCAGAGTAATCAAGCCTTTTCTCCGGAGATTCGCTCCCTTTCTTCTAATTCTCTCTCTCTCTCCATCCCTCTCCCTTTCCGTTTTGATTCCTTTCTATCAACAATGGAAGCGTTCTGCAGATGTTTCTGCACTCGTTCCGGAAAGATGCTGCAAGTGGGGAATCTGGTATGGCATTAGGAGATGCCGGCCTGGGACTCTTCGATGCCTTCTTCGCAAGCTTGTCGATGATCATCGTCAGCGAGGTCTGCAAATGTTTTTGCTGTCTTTTTTAGTTGATTTCCCGTTCCCCCCCCCCCCCCCCCCCCCAAAAAAAAAAAAAAAAAAAAATAATTTACTCTGGACCGATGCTCGCTAGATCGGAGACGAGACCTTTATAATTGCCGCTCTCATGGCAATGCGGCATCCAAAATCAATTGTTTTGTCCGGAGCACTAGCCGCCCTTATTGTGATGACGGTAAGCTCGGCCGCAAATGCTACAGCTTCAGTATTTTACTTTCAGCATATCTTGATCTATTCATTTGAAGTTTTTTTATTCTTTATACTTTTCAGTTTTTTTTTTTAAATTCTAAACTTAAAGGTTCTTTTATGTTCAATATACTGCATTTTTTTTTTTTTACCAATTCCTATTGCTTTAGATACTATCAACTGGACTTGGTAGGATTGTGCCCAACCTGATATCAAGGAAGCACACAAACAGTGCAGCTACAGGTACACTGTTTACCCACCTAAATTACTGTGAAACAGTTTGATTCTTCTATGTTTTGTGCTGATCTTATCATATTAGATTCGGTCCTAAAGTTGTCTCATGTTTGTTGAAGCTGATCTACTTCCTTTGTATAAAATATAAATATGTGGATTGGCGTGATTGGTTTACTTGCACTTTTATAATTAGATGTCCTACTGACCAGATCTCCCGTGATAGTCAGTTATGTACTTTCGTCGATTGTCCACCTCGTATGGATATCGTCCAAGGTGCTATAGACCTATGTTAGTATAGGGCGATATTTCTTTCCAAAATGTACCTACTTATCCTTTCAGTTGGCATCAAAATAGTCGATATACAATTGATACAATTTAATTGTCGTCATCCTATGATTTAAAATCTGATTGATGATTAGAATTCTTTGAAAGAGGTGTTTTAGTATGCTACAAATTCAGATATGATAATATACAGGTAAAGGTGGCTGAATCTACAATCAAAGGCAAGCAATACACCCAATCTTTACCCCGACCCCCCCCCCCCCCCCTGTTAAAAAAGTTGTCCGCCATGCACAATAGAAACAAAGCCGAAAAGTAACATCATACGTATCCAAATATCTCCTTGAAACAGTAAAATACAACACTTTCCTAGCTTTTTTAAGTAGCAATTATCAAATCAGTAATTCTTTTTTTCTATTCGGAATAAGATTTAATTGTACATATGAACAAAAAATAAATTGCATGTAAATTTGTGATGTCCTTAAAGCAAAAATAGAAACAGATGAACACGCTGTAGGGAAAACCTTTAACTAAATTAATGGAAGGCAGATCCAATCTATGTGAATGAGGGGGAGGCGGACATCTAACTCATTTTAGTTCGGCAGCTTTTGTCCCTTGTTTCCTTATTTACCTATGCTTAAGTGACATAACTTAAGTAAGAGCTGATCTATGACCTCCTATATAACTTAAGAGCTTCTAATCCTAACATTTATATATGCCTCTAAAATTTAGAATTTTGCACAAAGTCCATCATAAACTGTAAAAGACAGCAAATCAAATTAAGCTTACGGAAATTGTAGCTAAAATGGCATCCACTTTCCATCTTGTTCCTCATTTTGGCTCCCGATCTCCATCTGCTTGTAGTCGAATGTTTGATCTTGCTAGCTTTGGTACTCCCACATGCATTGGATTCCACTTGATGTTTCAAATATTGGGATCATATCATCAACTTGATTTCAATTCAATTAATACAAGATCTAAAGGGTAAGTATTACTCAAATATGAGTTTAGATTTGAGAATATAATGACAAAGAAGGTCATCCATCAAGCATGATCTTACATATGATAAAATAAAATGCAAGCGACCACTACTACCATATCTGGATCAGCTGGGCAAAAATCCAACTTAGACTATTGGATATTTGCTTATAATTTGCTGGACTTAGTTTCTGCATATTTGATTTTTTATTGTTCCTTGGTATATGGTTGGGTTAGATTAGATTATATGAGTTTCGTTCATATTGGTTTCCCCTCATCATTATCTCAAACGTTGAGGGAAAGCATATGGAAAATATGGTGCTTAATGAACCATAATTCATTAGAAGTGCACGTTAGTGTCTTTAGATAGATGCAACTTTTTGAGCATTGTGTGTAGAATTAATGATTTATTCATACAATATTTTTAATTTCCTAGTGCTTCATGAGATTCGTCCTATTCCATGAGATTGAAATCTCAACGTTGTTAAGATAGTACAACACTCTCTAATGCCATTTAGTTATTTCAACCATATCTATATGTTTCGATCTTGGGATTCTGTCTGTTATAATTGACTGTTGATTGTTTCTTTCTCATCAGATTGTTTGGAATCATAAGCACTTAATTGATTTCCAATTTCTTTGTTCTCATGCAGTGCTTTATGCGTTCTTTGGGCTACGTTTATTATACATTGCTTGGAGATCTGATCCAAAGGCATCACAAAAAAAGGAAATGGAAGAAGTATGTTTTTCTTTGCTTCTTACTTAGCTATACATTATGTTTGTACTACATTATATATATGTAAGATTCTTGCCCTCTCTGTTAAACCTTTCTTTCATTGTGTTACGGGATTATTGTTAATTATAGGACATATACTCTGGTAAAAAAATTGATACAAATGTTTGATAATGTATTGAGTTTGAATTTCGTGCACAATTCTTTGTAACATTTTCTTAGGTTATAGAAAAATTAACTATTGCTAAACAACTTTTTTCTTATGATTATCTAACGTATTATAGTTCACAGTTTCATCTTATGCATCTCCAAATAGCATATTGTAACTGGCAATTGGCTTATATTAAATGAGATCAGGGTAGTCCTTTTATTCTAACATGACACTTGGGATAGGGTAGGGGTCAATCATACAATACTTCATTGTTTCTTTTTGCCAGATTGAACTATTTATTGGCTGAAGGGTGACCTTAAAGTGACCTAGTAGGATGACTGAGGAACCACTAACTAGTGATAATTACATTAAGTGTAAGCCTACAATTATTGTTTAACTTGTGGTACTAGATCTTGGCACTTCTCTTTAGTTATATCCAATAAACATACACATAAAGTCTCTTTAGTTATATTCAATAGATGTAGATGGAAAACACTATTCGAAGCTGACTTATGTCACGTTTCATGGGTATTCTAAAATGCAATGAGAGATTGTTGATCTTGAATGTTTTTTTTTTTTTTGTTGAAACAAATGCATCATGGTCCAAGAGAAACTCAATATACATCTATCCTTAAAAATTTGAGATGAAATGCTGGAATGTTAACCGAAGCTCGGTATTGCATGAAGGCACTTAGTTATAAACAATAACGGACTTGCACCATCATGAGGCAACGCCACACAAATATGGAGTGTATGACACTATACAGATTACTATCTAGTGACCAGGGAATCAAATGTTGACATGTTTTCTATAAAATCACCAAAATATGTCTTTTTTTTAGGACTCAACATAGAAATTGTCCGAAATTTTGATAGTATGAAATTTGGACATGACACATTGAAATGTTGGCCGAAATGAATGACCTGCAACTGAAATCCACATTCTGTTTTTTTATTTTTCGGACAAATTTCACTGAAAATTTTTTGCCTAATTTTCAGTATCAAATCCATGTTTCTCCTCCATTTCGACATTTTTCATAAACATATTGACAAATGACTGGAATCAATTGAAATTTGATCTAATTTCGACAAATTTCTAATTGAAATCTTTCCTTAAAAAATACAAAATTACAACCTGACTGAAATCCAACAAATTTCAATTTTATGACCGAATGGAATCGACATTGAAATTAACATGTAAAGCCTTACGAGTGACGTAAGCAAAATCAATTTGACTACTTCAATGTGTTTTGAACACCCCCTCTCAAACTTGGGGTTGATCTCCACAAGAGTATGCCATGAAGATGTTGAATCGATTTTTCTTAGATAATAGACTAGTGGAAAGGGTGATAGCCGAGTAGATAACATAATAGCTAGAAATCATGTCTGTACAAATATGGGCCATCATGCAAAGAACGTGGGTAAGTTAAAACACTAGAATATACATGTAATGGGAAGAAGTCTGTTTAGTAGATCGACATGGCATCGAAGTTGATTATGGCATATGCAACTGATGTAAATGTTCGAGAACGCACTAGTGATGCAGCCTGATGATTGTTGGAAAGGAAGAACAATATGGTTTTAAACTTCGGTTTTGTGTATGGTTTTAGTTTAGGACGAAACCGAAATTTTGGTCGAAATGATGATTTTTTTTAAAATGGTCAGAAAAGGTTTTTTGATTGATTTTTTTTTTAAATTTTAAAGTTAAGTTTATAGTTGTGCATACATATGTATATAAGTCGTTTGAAGAAAACACACCCCAAGCACATAGGAAGCTTGCATGGACCATGATAACCGGTGAAATCCATTGGACTGACAAAGTCTAGAGGTTTCGGGGCGAAATGGGGAGGTTTTGATTAAAATTGGGATGCTTCGGTCGAAATCTGTCAGCATTTAAAAACTTCAGCCCCATCGAAACCAACCCACATGTTTCATAAAATCTGTGGACTGGTTTTAGTCGAAATAACCAAAATGCCCACGAAACGGCGAAACTTCGATGAAGTAGACAGCGAAACAGGGGGGGTTTGGTTTCGGTGGCCCCCCACTATTTCGGTGAAAATCTTGACAAAATGATCGAAATGCCTCAGAAATCTTGAAACTTTACTGAAATCGGAAGAGGTCCAAGTTTCGAACCCCTTTTCGTTTGGTCCACAGTTGGTGAAATTTTGGTATGTCAATTGAAATTTCAAACCATGAAGAGTGATAATGGAGGCTAAGGATACATGTTGGCAAGGCTGGTGGGCCCTCATTGTTTCGGTCAAAATATCAACAAAATGATCGAAATTCCTTCGAAATCATGAAACTTTACCGATATCGGAAGGGGTTCAGGTTTCGAACCCCCTTTTGTTTCGCCCACCGCTGGTGAAATTTCGGTATTTTGACCGAAATTTCAAACCATGAAGAATGATTATGAAGGCAACGATGCATGTTGGCAAGGGAGTATAGGTGAAAATGTATAAGCAACTAAAAATAGGTGACTCCAAGAAAAAGGTCCCTAAAACCCCTAAAAAGATTGATATCCATGACTAACCAAGAGTTCAAATATGATTAAAAACACTAGCTGGGACCAAAATTTGTTAAAAGCAAAAAGCATACAAATGGCTAAAGGATATAAAAGATGTAGTATCAAAGGACCAAAGGGGTTCATAAGACAAAATGTTCCACAAGTGTGCTACCACAAAATGTCCAACCTTGAATTAGAAGACTAGCATGGGAGGACGAATTGTACGATACAAGCTGTAGAAGAAGATGCATGCTCAAAAATACGTAAAGAAGAGATGGAATGAAGATTGGAAATGTTTGTTAGAGGAAGGGTTTAACATCATTGGGCTTAATAAAGGGCCGATAACCTAAAGAAGCAATGAAAGTGAAATGGAGTCTTTAGCATAAAGCCAAACCGAAATCACGATACAGTTGTAGTTTATGATGAGGAAAATAGATGGCTTTAGCTAGGAACATGAAATGAACATACAAATTAGAAAGTATTATACATGACGCAACTAAAAGTGGAGCATATAAAATATAACCGAAGTCCAAAAAGTCACATCAAAATTGTAGCAAAATGCCCCCAAAAAGGAAGAATGGAGGCAAAGCAGCATATGTGCATTCATATGGTGGGATCCAGATTAAGGGGCACAATTTACGGTAAGGGGGCTTTTCGTCAAGGTTGTTGCAATATGCAAAAGGAGATGTTCTGACGTAAAGGGTAGAGAAAGGCCATAAAACCTCAAATATGGGTAGACAATGTTATTATGGGATCCAAATTAAGCACCTAGGTGATGGGACATAGCCACGATGGTCAAGAACCAAACCCAAGGAAAGAGAAAAGCCAACCTGATAGTTCACTTTGGACGGGTTCATAGGTTGATTCTTGAGAATCAAGCTAATTGGATACCTTCAACTAATTTTAATGTTTTTTTTTCCGTTTGTATTCTGCACTAAATTTCAAATTCAATTTTGGGAATCAAGGGATTAATGTGTTTTTTGAAAAGGTTCATAAGGAAGTTTATTGAAAAATTCAATTGCTTATAGAAGGGACCATCCACTCTCTATAAATGGAAGCCATTCTCTTCCCTTATGCTGACATGACAATAATAGAGAACAATAATGAATCGGGGACCTACCTTGTTTTTTCTTCTTTTCTTATCTGTTCTTTTCCACCTACGAAACATCTATTGTTCGAACTGTCCCACCCAAAAGCACAAGCTTGTGCCGCATGGGCAAGCTTTTGACCCAACCACGCTGCTATGTTACTTAATAGGCCTTCTGGCTCCTTTATCGGCTCTTGACCATCCAAAATCACCATTGAGTACCCTATGACCTACTATCAGGATCCAACCAAGGCTGCCCATGATCCACGAATCAACATCGGCGGAGTCTCTTGTTGCTGCAATAGTTGATATCTTGGGGAAGACCTGTATCCATTGGCCTCTCAACCCTGTTATATCCAGTTGGCGCACCAACTACTGGTAATTAGCATATATCGGGTCGATGTTGCCCATGGCTTACATGTATGCCTGGAATTCCATTCCTATAGATATTACATTTGTTAGAAACAATGGGGATGCTGCTTTCACTTTAGCTCTTTGACTTATAATTTTTTCCATAGAGATGAATGCAATCCCCTACATTAAAATCTTTCCTTCTATCATTTCGTCTAAAATCATTCCTTGTCTAGGAGAACCTTGGAGGGTTGCTCTATGGTTGTAATGTATGATCTTAAAGTGCAGTAATCAATAAGGTAGGTCTCCCACCCACTAAGTGGCTTTTTAGGACTCTTCGCATCCCTGCTCTTGCCAAGTTGTCTGGTCAGATTTTTGTCCCCAATCATAGAATGTCGCGGAAAATTCTTGTCAATATTCCTTGCAGTTGACCCCATCTTGATGGGATTTGACTTGGATGATGATGATGATGATGATGCATATTAGGATAAAATGATACAACAATATAACATAATATAGTATAATGGATATGATACGATATGATTTGATACAATATAATATACTACTGGTTGGACTAATGGTTAGTTTCCTAGACCGAGCTAGCTGAACTATCCTAGGCAGCTCGACCGATCTGTTGGTTAGATCTAGCAAAACTCTTATATTTGATAATGGTGAATTTTTATCAGTTGTTCCAGAAATAATGAATATCATATAAATTGTGAAGTGTCTGGGAATAATTTCAAATAAAAAGAAAAACTCTTATTAAGTTATAATATTTGAGAAAAACCGATCTGTTGGTTAACTTCATCCTTCCTGCACAGTAATAGTGATAAGAAACAACTGCTCTTGGAAATAACATCTGATTTTTATGGTTGAAATAGTAAACACAGCATCTTTTGTGAATAAATCTAAACCTTGAAACCTGTGTGCTAATGTGTCAAGACCTAAGAACCTTTTATTCCTTGCCCTTTAGTTACATTGTGAACATAAGCATATAATCTAACTTCCGATGGGTGTATTTTTCAATTGTTTATGAAGATTTTCCAGTTGCATGGATTTGTATGACCAAATTTATGCAGGTAGAAGAAAAGCTTGAGTCAGGGCAAGGAAAAACAACGTTCCGCCGTTTCTTTTCGAGATTCTGTACGCCAATTTTCTTAGAGGTATCTTTGCTCTCTCTCTCTCTCTCTCTCTCTCTCTCTCTTGCGCGCGTGCGCACGGTGGGTCTAAAGAATCCTGTCAACTAAGTACATAGTCGCCTCCAGCATCTTGTAGACGTCCCTTCCCCCTCCTTTTCTTTTCCCTTTTTCTTTTTCATCGACCAGTGCCAATACATGGTTATTAGTAATCGATAACTCCAGCCAGGATGTTCAACTTACCCCCTGCATTTTATGATTATTCATCCCTTATTCATGTTTTCCAATTCATTTGGGACTTTGTCAACACTTATTTCTATTATTGTTTGCTAAAAACTTGTACATTGTGTTTGATGCCTCTACCTTGTTCATTTGCAGTCATTTATTTTGACCTTCTTAGCTGAGTGGGGTGACCGTAGCCAGATAGCGACAATTGCTGTAAGCTGTTCTCTTATCAATTTTTTTAATGTAGTTTATGTATTTCTTCTTTCAACTGCAAAGAAGAATCTTCGGATTTGACCTTCTTTGTGACAAGTCATAATTAATTATGTGGGTCATTCAAACCCACCCACAACAACCGGCGTCTGCTGAGATCGTGGGCACAATTTGTTGATGGGTTGACTTCTGGTTAGCATTCGGTTGTCAAATATTTACTCATTCTCTTTGAGGGGCCTTATTCTTTTTGTGTTCCATAGCCAGTCCATCTCTATGCAGTGAAGGCGATGATTAGAAATCTCTTTAGAAAGACTGTTTTCACTGTTGCACTGGAATCTGTCTTCTATACATCTAGTTTGTTAGTTTATCATGTACTATAGATGAGCTTTATTCTAGACTGGTTTGATTAAATAAGTGTTTTTGTTAGTTTATGCTAATGTTTAATTTTTATTCATCTATTCACCCAGTATTTTACCTAGGTTTGATTATGTTAACCAATAAACCATATGCTTTTGTGTGGATTTGATTGTGTGTATGAAACTGTGGCTGACTGTATCTAATGCCGCACTTCCGATGGCTTAAATCTCTCGTCGTTGCTTTCTCGTCCTCGTCTCCTCTTTGTTGCCTCCCCTTGGACCTTGGATTCTTGAAAGACCAAGGAGAGATGGATGAGAGGAAGATTGAGCTAAAAAAACTCGAAGGCGATAGCTTGATTGAATTTTTGGGTATCTTAGGGTCGGAGATGAAGAGACCTTGGAGTTAGAATGGTTGGAGGAGGGAGCTTTGAGAATATTAGAAATCAATAAGAGGTGTGGTGATTTTTTTTTTGGATTGTGTGTGTGTGTGTGTGGGGTTAGGTGTATTGGGTAGGAAATGATTTAAGGGAGGGTGTAGCCGTAAGGATTGCACATTAAATTGTGTAGCCGTACAATCACATATGCTATTGCTGTCAACCAACGCAAGGTGCACCACCCATACAACTTAATGGCTAGGTTTTTAGCCTTTGGTTGTGCGGTCTCACATGCGAATGTGCGCCGCATATATGACTATGCTGTCGCACAATCGAATCTACAACCACACAACTTATGTCGCTTGTGCGATATCCGCGCAAGCTATTTTAGAGGCCTAGACTGCGTATGCTCATGTGCAGTCTCACCCGGCAACTATGGTCTTACTTCAGTTGTTATGAGCACAATGGTTGCAAGTGCCAAACCCAGTAAGAGAAATGATTTCTGTATGGAACAGTTGCTAACTGTGGGCAGAGAATTGGCATTTCAAAGAACAGGGTGCGACTTTGCATACAGAAACATTTTAATAAAAGTCCAATTCTAAGATTGACTTTGTTAATAATTATATTTGAGGAAGGTTTTGATGATCATATTTAAAATCGGCATAAAGTTACCAAATTTATTGATCGTGATGGAATGCAGTGAGGAATTTTTATCAGTCCTTCTTTCACTGACCAAACAAAAAAGAAACAACAGAAAAAAAAGACAATATACCTGCTTGTTTATTCATGGTATTGGCACTAGCTATCTAATTCCTGCTTGTTTATTTAATGATTTCTGACTACACAAAGTGTGTATGAATCACCTCTCTCTCTCTCTCTCTCTCACTACTTTGATTTATGGGTTTATGCAGCTGGCAACTCACAAGAATGCGCTAGGAGTTGCTGTGGGAGCGATATTAGGACACACGGTATGCACGTCGATCGCAGTGGTTGGGGGAAGCATGCTGGCATCGAAGATCTCGCAAGGCACTGTTGCTACCGTTGGAGGGCTGCTGTTCCTCGGGTTCTCGTTGTCGTCGTACTTCTATCCTCCATTGTGATTGCAGGGGCCATCACAATGTGGAGCAGTTTGTTCCAAGATCCTGATTTTTGGTATACTCAATGGTCCCTTATGGTTCTTGTGACCAAGTGAATCAAATCTATTTCTCAGGCACACTTCTTTTTTGTGCTGTATAATATACACCATGGTTAACCATAGTTTTTTTTTTTTTTCTCTCAAGAGTATTTCGTTCCATTCTTCCATTTTTGTAGACAACTCTATCTCTCATGCCCTGTTCTTTTCCTTGGAATTCGAATTCCCTAGGGATTGGGTCCATTCCCATGTTCTTTCCATAACTTAAAAAAGAATGAGACATTCAATTTCCCAGGAAATGGAAGTCCAACTTCCGTGCTTGTGGAGATTTATGGTGAGATGAATCTAAATTGCGGCAACCCGGGTTTGCCTTTGAAGATCTTGACAGTTTTGATCTTCACAATCGGCTAAACTGTGACGGAATTGCTTGGGCCTGTTTGGATATGCTCGGATTCTGGGATTCTGGAAGTCCATAATCCTTAAAAAGACAGAGCCTATTTGGATACAACCGGATCCCAAAAAGTGTTTTTGTGGAGAACCCAAAATGTTTTTTCTCGAGTCAATTTTTTTGGAGCCCAAAATTGAGACTCCAGACTCCAGAGCCTGTTTTTGGGATTCTGGACTCCTAGAATCAGAATCCTATCACAAGATTCACAACTAGTACAAACCACAACCAAAAGAATTTTGGGGTTGCATTGCATTGTCAAAATGTTGTTATAATAAAGGCTGATTCTTTTGTTTTATATATAGTAAAGGCTGATCGATTCTTTTGTTTTATTAAGTGTAATTTTTCCTGAGCAATTTGGTGCAGATGGCTTGCAAAAAAATTTAGGCAAAGTCAATCTTTTGACTCTTGGTTTTGGGTCTAGTTGGCTGAATCATTTGAGTAAAACTTTCCTTAGAGCAAACACCAAAAGACTAGCTAAAGACTCTCCTACCTCAAGATACCCAGCCAATTCTTAAAAAAATCCTCCAAAAGACTGGGTATCATGCGTGTTCCCCAAAGTTGGTGATAGCCATCCTGTTAGTAATATTTGGTTAGCAGAATTTGTTCCCTAAACCTATGGGGTCAGCTCATGTGAAATTTTTTTGAACTGTAGTGTGGGATCGGACGGTGAGGAGGGGTTCAAATATATATATATTTTATATCTTTACTTCAACGGCTAGCTATAATATGGAGTCTTTTGGAGCTGTGTAGTTGGAATGGCTAGCTATTTTTAAAGAACGGCCTTTGCTTAGCTATTTATAGGGAAGGAAATACGGAATCTTTTGGAGCATAGCATCTCCATCAGTCTCTCTATAGGTTCCCATAAGCTTTTTTGGCGAGCGAAATCTCCTCCCACCTCATTCGGTCAGGGGGGGGGGGGGGGGGATTTGAATTTTTGAATGCAACAACTACTTCATTTCTCTTTTTGGCTGGGTAGCACCTCATATCTTCTTTGGCTATCTAGAATAGAGAGCCTGTTGGAGTTGGATTCCAAGTATGACTATCTATATTAGAAAAATGGTTATGTCTCTCTACTTTTGGCTATCTAGAATAGCTAGGTCGTTGGAGATGCTCTTACTACAATAGATTTCTTTTTCCTTTTTGGGTAGATTTTACTTGGTCAGTTGACCAATGGGGCACAGTAGTCGCCACACAGTGCATAGGATAGGCCCACCGGGGCCTATTGCCACACCAGAGCGAGGAAGAGTCGCCACACTGAGTGGGAGAGCGGCACACTAAGCGAAGGAAAGGGCCCACCACAGGTATCTGCAACACCGAGCCAGTGGCAGTACCCATAGCGGGATTCGAATCCGTGACCATGGGCCACGAGAGGGAGCCGCAAGACCGAGCTACAAGTTTGGGTGCGCTGGTGACGGGGGTGTAGATTTCTTGGGGGCGATAGTGACTTGCTCTCGGCGATCAAGCCATCAAAGGATTACCTAGCTTTTTTGAACTATGAATCTTGTCTCTTTGATCCAAGCAACTTATTGATATCAATGCAGTGGTATGTTGATTCCCCATTTAATTAATCTATATGGTCCTCAACTGTTTCATTGCTAATGCTCACTGTCTTAGTATTAACCATGTAAATAGCTTGCATCTCACTCTTGGGTTGATTGTAGCTTACTAATTTGGTAGTGGTTGGAAGGTAGTGAAAGAAAAAGGAAACCAAACCTTGGCCTTCAAGCGAAATCAGCCCACAAGATAAAGAGGTAGTGGATGCACAAGGCTCCTAGAACACAAAGAAGCAGTTGGTGGGCTCAATAGGTACCCCAACCAACCAATCCAACTAACTCTCTCTCTCTCTCTCTCTCTCTCTCTCTCTCTCTCTCTCTCTCTCTCTCTCTCCAATACAACTTGTGTACAACTTCTATATGTGAAATCATTCAGGCTTCCTAACAAAGCCAAGACCACCCAATATAAACAAATCCACCGGGGATTTGTTCTCTAGTGCCCCTAACCACCTCCTCATTCCCCTCCACCTTCTCACACTTCAAATTTTTTTTTTCATCCCTTCTTCATTCCATTCATGAGGTGATGAGGGACCGGATAGAGCGCTTCTCAGCGCTTCCCTTCTCCATCGGCTGCGTGTCTCAGTCGAGCGTTGCGGTCGGCAAGAGCAGTACACCGAGGAGCGCCACAGCCGAACCGATCCCGGCGATAGCAGGTAAGAGATCTTTCTTTGTTTCTTGGTTGTTCATCATCAGAAGCATTCAATTCATTGGGGTTTCTTTCTTCCTTGTAAGGGGAGAACCAACCCAGTAGTGCGAAGATGAAGAGCTCATTCGGGCTGCTCCCGCTGCCGAGGCCCAACATCTCTGCAGGGCTGCAGCGGCTCATCAGGGGGTTCAGGAGCTTGTCCCAGCTGTTCGCAGCCTACAAGGAGGATGAAGACGATGAGGTGGAGATGGAGATGGAGATTGGGCTCCCGACCGATGTGCAGCACGTGGCGCACATAGGGTGGGATGGGTGCAACAGCGCTGGCGCCATGAAGGGCTGGGGCGGAGCCCCCGAGTTCCTCCCCATCCCGTCCCTCTCGTTGAGCCAGTTTGAGCTGGCCATGGGAGCACAGGCTGATGGGCCTGCGGCCCATGTGGGGGGGGCTTGAACATGGTGGGGCTAGCTGTGGTTTGATGTCTCTCTTCTCTTTGGTTTCTTTCTTCTCTGTTGTTGACATGTTGCCTCTTGGTGAGGGTGGATGATGGGTCCATGTGAACTTGCATAGGGGCTGGCCTCAACTTTTTCCACACTTTCTCCCCTTCTTGTTGTTAACACATGTGAGATTTGGTGTGTGTGATCGAGGAGTGCAACAAAAGTTAGTGATAAGGCTTTGAGCACCACAAGAATTGGGTTAACTCACATCATCTTCATCATAGCCCGACCCTCGACCCAGACGACTAATAATTGGTTCGTTTTACTGAGTTGAAGTGGAGGGGGAATTGCGGAGTGGGTCGGGCTTCACTCCCGGAGGGGTTAGTCCGAGCATGAAGTGGGCCATTGTTTTAATCCCTCTCTCGTTCGTGGATGTAGGTTTATTTTCTTTGTATCATTGTGTATTTTCCTTTATTTAAGTTTTACGTTGCTTATTTGTGGTCGGTTCTCTTGTACATTTGGTTTTATATATATAGGAGAGGGATACTCTTACTTACGGAATCTTAGTTATGCAATTACACATCACTTTTTACCTATCTTAGATGTTTCATAATTTGATGAAACTTGATGGGGATGCTATCTATGGCAAGTTGATCATCCTCACCAAAATTCGATCATCAAATTCTATAACCTCTATGTGCATCAAATATGCTATTTAAATTAACGGTTAAAATGAACGATCGATAATGCTTCTAACATTTGACCCCCCAAGAGGTTTTAGAATTTGATGATTTTTGGTGAGGATGATCAACTTGTCATAGATAGCATCCCCAACAAGTTTCTGTTAGAATTGGTGAGGTCTATAGCTCGTAAAAACCTAGTGTTTAGCTTTGTATGGTTGATAGTATAGGATTGCATATTGGTACGTACCTTAGTACGTGTTCTGATTACAGAACAGAGAGTCATGGCTACATGGTAATCCACTTGAGTGGGAGACTCAAGGGACTGGTCCCATGTAACCTAAATACGTTCGCAGCTCTGATAAGGGTTGGTCGCCCTATCAGGATAAGCTGTTGGGATGATAGAGCGTAGGTGTCTCCACTACGATCATTACCAGGCACAGTGTCTGTGGCCGAACGGAACCAACACGGTGCACAGATCGATGAGCAGACATCGGTGCACTAAACCGTGTTTCTGCTTAGGGTAAAACGGTCCTAAACCCTGAGGAACCATGTCTGGTGGACTAACCAGTTGTGTGGTGCTTTGGCGCACCAATGTGTGAGGATCCGGATGCAGTGATCCAAAACCACGGTGTACTGGGTTACCCGGCTGGCGTTTCATCAGCGTGTCACTCCTGCAGGCTATCCACACCCCTAACGGGAGGTGCGTTCCTTGGTCTGACCTACGTCGTATTAAACCCTGGCTAGGTGGTCATCAGTTGGACTGGTGACGGATCCGGTTGCTCGGAAGAGTAATCGGAGGTACGATGTATGTGGTCAACCGGGAAGGAACCGAGTCATATGAGCACTCGAGTCTGACGGTATTCTCCACTGCTCGAGTTGCATCATGGCACCAAGTGGAGGGACAGCGAGTTTACCATACTAAGCGGAGAGCAGGGGTATGAGAGAGAACATAGTAAGTCCGGGGGAATTGGAGTGCAGCCTGCGTCGCACTCTGGGTGGCTACGCAGGTTAACTCGGACTCAGAGGATCGATGGTACACTCGGGTAGTGTGTCGATCGAGTCTGAGTTGGAAGCCATGAACCCTGGTCCCTGAAGGTTCCACCTTATCGACATTATGTATGGTTCTTATACCATCTCATCGAAACACAGAACGTAGTTAGAGGAAGCGAGAAGTCCAAGCCTACGCTCCGTGAGTGCTTCGCACTAGTGCACGGTAGATGCGTAGCTACGTGTGTGCACTAAGGGAAAACCCTAGGTTAGTGCAGAGACGCATGTAGCAATTCCTTGTCATAAGTGGACTTTGCCACATGGGTGCGATGCACCGGGACATGTTGCGAGTTGACTTCACTAGGGGAACCCTAAGGGAACCTCAGAGAATAGTGAAATCACTGGTGCACTTCACTTATGTGTGCCTTGCAAAGTCTCGTACACGAGGAACGACCAACTAGTGTCATAAAGGCGTTTTGGTCATACCATGCGTCACTATGCACTAAGGGGGCCGGCCCTAAGTGTTGAGAGACTGATCAAGGCCGGCCCTATTGGTTTCAGGAGGTTGCTGCCTCCGATGAAAGGGCCGGTCATTAGGTGCAGAAAACGGGCTGGTTTTGATCATTTTCAAAACCAAGGAAAAGATAGAGATAAAGAAGAGATATATAGGGAAAATGATTGAATCAGTCATCCTTATCCAAACTGTCCTTATCCATATGGATAGGCCGGCTATATATATGCATAGGGAGAGAGGGGGGGACGAAATTATGGAGCATGGGCAAGCCCTAGGGCCGGCCATGCAAGCCATGGGGAAGCCCTAGCCGCCCCCTCTCCTCTCTTCGCATCTCCTCTCTCGTCTCTCTCTCCCTCGCTTGCGCCATTGGATGGCGACTCGTCTTCCTCACGTGGTGTTTCGTAGAAGGAGAAGGCTCATCGTATGGAGGCACTCAGAGATCCATCGACGAGGTGCCGTGCATCGTGTGAGATCGGGTGAACTAGAAGGTGTCTCCCGCAACCTTTTGCTGTCCAGAATCTGTACAGAAAATCAGCGTTGTTTCTGCGATTTCAGGAGCTACAGAAGTCCAAACGACGTGAAACTTATTGGAAAAGTTGCGTCTCGAAGTTGGCTACCTGCAGTCCAAATTTCAGCCCAATCGGAGTTCGGAGTAGAAAGTTATGGCCGTCGCATCGAAGCTATGTCGAGCAGATCCGTAGCCCGTCTCCATCGACAAAGAAGAAATTTGTCGCGGTGAAAGATTCCGCACGCAGGTATGACCTCTAACAAGTAGATCTAACATAATTAGAACATGCATTCATGCTAGTTTGTTCTTTCGCATTAGATCATCGTTAGGGGTTCGCGTAGTTGCCATGCTAGATTCATACACGCATATGTAGATCGTTTCGATGAAAATTTTGATATGTAACGCACACCGCTCACGGTTCTCGGACCTTCACTTTGCTTCCGCTGCGGGCCTCTACCATGGATTTATTTCCAACAATTGGTATCAGAGCACGCTAGTGGTGTGCGTTTCATGTTTTTTTCATGAAACCGTCATGTGCGCGCATGAATAGTATGTGCCGCCATCGGGGTTCTACGAGTAGATCATGCATAGTAGATTTTGTATGTTCTATGAATCGTTCTTGCAGGGCGCCGCTTCTAAAATTATTCTGGATATGTGATTGCTTGCTACCGGGGGTCGGACCCCGTGTTAGCGATTTTGTCTGGATGTTTTTTCTTCTGTGTGTGGATAGATTTTAGAGCCATAGTCGGGCAAGAGGTGAAGATTTACCACCCTTGATTCCCAAGCTTTTGCTAGGTTTGTTTTCCTTTTCTTTCTAGGAAATTGTGTACGAGCGAGCACTTGCTCGAAGCGTACTAGATCTTTTTCGGTTACAGATTGAAGAGGAGGACTTACCATGGAGATCCACCACTGGGAAGATGAGCGGAACCTTGGAGGACGATGGCGATCCGGCGAAGCGTACACGATAACGGCAAAGGGCATAAAGCGTCAGAAGATCGTATACAGAGGCTTGCACCGGATCGAGGAGCCTTGTGAAGGAGACAAAGAGCCTGCGCTGTGCCAGTCAGGTTCAGGGGTCGGACCCTGAACTTGATTCAGTTGTGTGCTTATTTCTTTCAGTAGTTCTTTATATTTCTGTAGAGAACCCTGATGCGATAATTTGATTATCTGTGTCAGAGGGATGCCCTTTCCCCTCGGGTCCTAGCGACCTTATTAGGATTGGATTCCACTAGTGACGCCTATTATTTAATTGACCCTTGATGATAGTATGAATTCCTCACATTTGGTTATGCCCCCATTAGGTCAACACCCGATTAGTCGGGTGTGCCTATTTGACAAGCATCGAAACCTAGAATGAGTTGGAATTCTACTATGACATCATTCGTCAAATTTATAAGCAAGGCGCCATGGTAGTGGAAGACCTTTCCTGTCAGTCTGACCTTAGGCTAGGCTCCAGGGCATTAGCGTGATAGCCAAGTTTGCAAAGCATCAATGTTCTTGGGATATGTAATGTGACCCTTGAGTGGAGAAATCCACTCGAGGCAGGGACTATGATATTCCAAGATCGATTAATGCTTCGCGAAAGGCTTGAATGCTAGTGGGAGCACGGTATGACCAGGGTCTAGTGTATAGGTTGTCGTGACCTTAGTGTACACTCATACTTGCATTAAATAACCCTCAACTTTAATAAGGGATGTAAGAGAGGACTTTTAGAGATCCTCTGGCCTCCACGGCCAGTCGTTTTGTGTTTGGGTGGGGATGCATAACTTCACACCCCCTAGGGTGGGAGTTGTGTGTTTCCATGCCAAATTACTTAATGACCTCCCTAAGGATATGGCGATTACGAGGCCAGGAGAGAAGGGCTTTTCATCCCACCCTAGTGGGGGCCGCATGAACTCCCGTGTCATAATTGCTTAGGCTCGTGGGTAAGCATCCTAAGTGCACGTGAGGTATTCGTTGCGAAGACAACGGTGATCACGTGGCACTGGCCAAAAGATAACCATGGTCCATCAAAGCCCTTAGTTGGCAGATTTGGACTGGGTCAAGAAAAGGCCCGTGTAAGCGGATTGACGCTGCATGATGCCCCCTAGGGCAGGTGTAGTCGATTCCGAGATCTTACATACATGGTTAATTAATCCATAGAGGTGTCTTCGCTGTGAGGGTAGCGCTGACATTTGGATATAATTAGCTTATTTTCAAAATCCATAAAATAAGTTATTTTGCATTCATTTTCATTCAACCATATAGTTCCCCTATCCGCTATCCCATAAGAGAACCAGTTATCGGGTCTCTAACTACGTAGAGTGGAAGCGCAATCTTTAGCTTATGCTTAGGGTAGTAAATGTACATTGGCATGCAATCTAAATATCCCTGTACTAGACCTAATGAGTCCAGATATCACTAGGGCACTAACTAGGGCATATGAAGACTGACGAGAGTCTAAGGAGATGTGCAAGTGCTATGTTATAGCAGACTTGCGGACAATTCTTTAGAAGCGAGTCAGAGATATGCCGGGTCTTCTCTAATTAAGTTTTACTTGCATTAGATGTCTGGAAGGCGAAGTCAGTCGACTCATCGCTTTTCCACTAAGATACTTGTCGGTACCGAGATGTCAGTGGGTATGCTTGTTCGGGAACACATCTTTGAGTTCCAGAACGAACTAGATTCCCAATACATGGTACCAGATGACGAGGTGGTGGAAGACGTCTGTCTTGCATCCTTGTCTGGAACCTTCGAAGGCGTTATCAGAGACTTTAGCTTTAACAAGTTAGAGATGATAAACGCAGAACTTCTAAGGAGATTTCCAAGAGACAAAGGATGAGATCAAGATTAAAGGCAATGCCTTTAGTGCTTAACCTAGGTCTTCTTTAGAAGAACCTAAGGGAATAACTTATAAGAGATCGAAAACTATTCTAGTACAGAAACTGGTGTGGAATCCTAAGTCTGGTAACGCCAAGGACGGAAGTATTTCCGCTGTGGCGAGCATAGGGGGTATTTAAAGATTGAGTATGACCTCAGGATGTTAGGAGTTGAGTCGCTATCTAGTAGCAGTTCTTATGCTTCTTGGAATGTAGACTTCTGGTCTACAGATATTCAAGGAAAGCAGAACGCTACTTTATAGTGAAGGAATCCTAACATAGGTACTGATGCCATAAGCCGCTGCGGAAGTTGTTAGATATGATTGTCTTAGTTTTTCCGAAATACGGATTTTGTTTTTTAGAGATGTAGTTCTGTTTCCTCTTTGGTAAATGAAGTTTTTAGTTTTAGACAGCACCGTAGGTGTGTATCTTAAACTAAATAGATAGCTTCATTACTAGAGAAATAGATCAGAATAATCTCTTTATATTTAATCCTAATTCGAAAATAGATATCATGACAGCTGCAGCGTCTAAATTCATCTAAATCCTTCGGAGAAGCTATCCCATTTGTGACCCCTCTGATTTAGATATTCTGCCTTAGATAAATTCAAAGGTAAAAGAAGGCCGAGTTTCTGTTAACAGATTCATCGGAGATCCTTCTAACCTATGAATGTTATCTGGAAGGCAGAATAACTAAAAGGGCCACTAAGGTATTGGAGTTAGTTAATTTTGACGTCTATGGTTCCAAGAGCGTCTAGACGATAGAAGACTCTTCGATTTAATCGAAGAAATAAGTCACTATCGGACGAGTTCCATAGGATCCTGAGAGAGTATGTGATTATCTCCCAGTTAAATGCTCTAAGGATGACACGTCAGAATGAAGTCTCCGAGAGAAGGAATCGGACTCTGTTTGACATGGTCCGTAGTATGATGAATATTGCCAAGTATACTACCCACCTTTGGTGGGGTTGTACCTTAAAACAGTAGCTTATATCTGAAACCATCTCTCATCTAGATCAGTACCTCAGACCTATAGAGAGCTATGGTCTAAGCAAAAGCTGACACTATAGTGTCTCGAGATATAGAGTTGTCCTGCACTTGTGCAAAACGACAAGAGGGATGAGATGGAGATGTAGTTCCAGGTATATCTGTTTGTAGGTTACCCTTAGGAGGCATAAGATGGACTGTTTTATGATCTTGAGGTTAGGAAGGTAATCGTTTCTACGAACACCATCTACCTAGATCAAGATTATATTATAAGACCATAAGTTTATCAGTAAGGTAGTTCTGGGTGAACTACTGGGTACTGGTAGAGAGTGCGCATTTGAAAAACGTAGTGGGAGTAGATGATACAAGAAACTAGTATACCAGGTATTGTAGAAACGATTCACTTTGTACCACCACCACCCCATCGTTGTGGGACCATCAGAGCTCCTGAAAGATACTATGGAGAAACTTCGATAGTTAATCCAGAGTTTCAGGAGGATGATCCTTAGAGCTACGAAGAAGTAGTGGGAGCTTCCTTTGTACCACCACCACCTCATCGTTGTGGGACCATCAGAGCTCCTGAAAGATACTATGGAGAAACTTTGATAGTTAATCCAGAGTTTCAGGAGGATGATCCCTAGAGCTACGAAGAAGTAGTGGGAGCTTCCGACAGCTCTGACTAACAAAAGACCATGGAGGCAAGCTTACATCAATGTCCCTTGGAACAGTCTTGACACTTATAGCACTATCACCCTTCAGGGTGTAGGAGGTGTATAAGAAGAGCACCCGGTTAAGACTTAAGTAGCTAGATTAGTTACCAAAGGAGAAGGGATTGACTATGTCAAAACCATCTCACTGGTAGCTATGCCTAAGTCTATAACGGATCCTCTTAATCCATCACAGCCCATTATAGTTGGGAGATCTGGTTGATGGATGTCAAGACAGTTATTCCCTAACGGGAATTTGAAAAGGGACATATGGATGATGTAGCCTCAGGCTTTGTGTCAGTAAGTTAGGAAGATATGGAATGCAAGTTGCAATGGTCCATTTATGGACTGATGCAAGCATCCAGGTTGGAATGTCTATTTTGATCAAGGGAATCCGCTCACACGGATTTGATCAGAATGAGGATAAACCAAGTTGGTACAAGAAAGGTGAAATAGCTACAAGGGTGTATTTAGTACTTTACGTTAACGATATTTTACTGATTGAAAATGATGTAAGAATATTGTTTACGGTAAAGGTTTGTAGTCATCACAATTCGATGTGAAAGACCCTAATGAGGCGAGTTATGCTCTGGGAATCAAGGTAACTCGAGACAACCAGAGCAAGATTCTCTTGCTGTCACAGGCTACGCATGAAGATAAGATTCTAGCCAGATTCGTTTTAAGAGGCTAGATATCTATTGCGCAGCAGGAAGATGGGTCGGTTTCAGTCGAACCCGGGTCCAGATCTTTGGACCGATGTGAAGGGTATACTCAGAAATCCTCGTTAAGTAAGGATTGTGAGTTAGCTTGCACTTCACAGGTCCTGATATCGATTGGACACACAGGATCTGACTTTGGTGTCAGATGTGTGTTTCAGAGAATCGATTTCAGGGATTATTTTTATTTTGGGATTAGAAGCGGTAATTGGTAGAGTGTGAAGCAAGAGCATCACAGACTCTACCACAGATGCTTAGCACGTTGTTGCGTGCGAAGTAGTATATCAGGTGGTAAGGCTTAGGAAGTTCTTAGAGAACTTAGGACGCGTACTAGAGGCTCAGTTATCTGTTGTTACAACAGAAGAGCGGTAAGCAAGGTCCAAGGAGACTAGGCACCACCGTGAGGGGAAACCCATCAAGTACAAACTCCACTTGATCTGACAGTTATATGAGGAAATGCAAGTAGCGGTACTGAGGTGGAATCTACAGACAATGTTGTCAATTCCTTTAGGGAATTCCTGCAAAGGCTTTTGGGCAGCATGTAGAAGCTACAGAGCTCAACACCGTTATTCCTCGTTAGACCTAGTGGGAGATTGTTAGAATTGGTGAGGTCTATAGCTCGTAAAAACCTAGTGTTTAGCTTTGTATGGTTGATAGTATAGGATTGCATATTGGTACGTACCTTAGTACGTGTTCTGATTACAGAACAGAGAGCCATGGCTACATGGTAATCCACTTGAGTGGGAGACTCAAGGGACTGGTCCCATGTAACCTAAATACGTTCGCAGCTCTGATAAGGGTTGGTCGCCCTATCAGGATAAGCTGTTGGGATGACAGAGCGTAGGTGTCTCCACTACGATCATTACCAGGCACAGTGTTTGTGGCCGAACGGAACCAACACGGTGCACAGATCGATGAGCAGACATCGGTGCACTAAACCGTGTTTCTGCTTAGGGTAAAACGGTCCTAAACCCTGAGGAACCATGTCTGGTGGACTAACCAATTGTGTGGTGCTTTGGCGCACCAATGTGTGAGGATCCGGATGCAGTGATCCAAAACCACGGTGTACTGGGTTACCCGGCTGGCGTTTCATCAGCGTGTCACTCCTGCAGGCTATCCACACCCCTAACGGGAGGTGCGTTCCTTGGTCTGACCTACGTCGTATTAAACCCTGGCCAGGTGGTCATCAGTTGGACTGGTGACGGATCCGGTTGCTCGGAAGAGTAATCGGAGGTACGATGTATGTGGTCAACCGGGAAGGAACCGAGTCATATGAGCACTCGAGTCTGACGGTATTCTCCACTGCTCGAGTTGCATCATGGCACCAAGTGGAGGGACAGCGAGTTTACCATACTAAGCGGAGAGCAGGGGTATGAGAGAGAACATAGTAAGTCCGGGGGAATTGGAGTGCAGCCTGCGTCGCACTCTGGGTGGCTACGCAGGTTAACTCGGACTCAGAGGATCGATGGTACACTCGGGTAGTGTGTCGATCGAGTCTGAGTTGGAAGCCATGAACCCTGGTCCCTGAAGGTTCCACCTTATCGACATTATGTATGGTTCTTATACCATCTCATCGAAACACAGAACGTAGTTAGAGGAAGCGAGAAGTCCAAGCCTACGCTCCGTGAGTGCTTCGCACTAGTGCACGGTAGATGCGTAGCTACGTGTGTGCACTAAGGGGAAACCCTAGGTTAGTGCAGAGACGCATGTAGCAATTCCTTGTCATAAGTGGACTTTGCCACATGGGTGCGATGCACCGGGACGTGTTGCGAGTTGACTAGTTGACTTCACTAGGGGAACCCTAAGGGAACCTCAGAGAATAGTGAAATCACTGGTGCACTTCACTTATGTGTGCCTTGCAAAGTCTCGTACACGAGGAACGACCAACTAGTGTCATAAAGGCGTTTTGGTCATACCATGCGTCACTATGCACTAAGGGGGTCGGCCCTAAGTGTTGAGAGACTGATCAAGGCCGGCCCTATTGGTTTCAGGAGGTTGCTGCCTCCGATGAAAGGGCCGGTCATTAGGTGCAGAAAACGGGCTGGTTTTGATCGTTTTCAAAACCAAGGAAAAGATAGAGATAAAGAAGAGATATATAAGGAAAATGATTGAATCAGTCATCCTTATCCAAACTGTCCTTATCCATATGGATAGGATGGCTATATATATGCATAGGGAGAGAGGGGGGGACGAAATTATGGAGCATGGGCAAGCCCTAGGGCCGGCCATGCAAGCCATGGGGAAGCCCTAGCCGCCCCCTCTCCTCTCTTCGCATCTCCTCTCTCGTCTCTCTCTCCCTCGCTTGCGCCATTGGATGGCGACTCGTCTTCCTCACGTGGTGTTTCGTAGAAGGAGAAGGCTCATCGTATGGAGGCACTCAGAGATCCATCGACGAGGTGCCGTGCATCGTGTGAGATCGGGTGAACTAGAAGGCGTCCCCCGCAACCTTTTGCTGTCCAGAATCTGCACAGAAAATCAGTGTTGTTTCTGCGATTTCGGGAGCTACAGAAGTCCAAACGACGTGAAACTTATTGGAAAAGTTGCGTCTCGAAGTTGGCTACCTGCAGTCCAAATTTCAGCCCAATCGGAGTTCGAAGCAGAAAGTTATGGCCGTCGCACCGAAGCTATGTCGAGCAGATCCGTAGCCCGTCTCCATCGACAAAGAAGAAATTTGTCGCGGTGAAAGATTCCGCACGCAGGTATGACCTCTAACAAGTAGATCTAACATAATTAGAACATGCATTCATGCTAGTTTGTTCTTTCGCATTAGATCATCGTTAGGGGTTCGCGTAGTTGCCATGCTAGATTCATACACGCATATGTAGATCGTTTCGATGAAAATTTTGATATGTAACGCACACCGCTCGCGGTTCTCGGACCTTCACTTTGCTTCCGCTGCGGGCCTCTACCATGGATTTATTTCCAACAGTTTCATCAAATTCTGAAATATCTAGGGTAGGTAAAGGGTGGTGTGTAATTGCATAAGTAACCATTCCATAAGTAAGAGTATCCCTGCCCAGCAATAACCCAGCACCCTTTGATGCACCTAGAGGTTTTAGAATGGGCTGATTTTTTATAGGCATATTGTCTACGGTATGTTGATCATCCTCACAAAAAATTAGCCCAATCTAAAACCTCTAGGTGCATCAAATGTGCTCTTCAAATCAACGGTTTTCGACTGTCAATTTTAACCGTTGATGGGGAGCCTGGACCTCAGGTGCAGTGTCAACACTGCACCCGGCTCGCCATGGATGCCACCTGTCGCAAAAAATCCAAAAATCGGATCGGATAGGACGGATTAAAGCCGCACAAAACCTCAGCCGCCCGATCTCCTCGAACCAACGGATCGGATTCCCCCGGACCGGATCAGGCAGCTGTTACTATGGCGGCCACAGTAACAGCGGGAGTCCGGATGAATCCGATCCGTTGGATCGAAGAGATCGGGCGACTGAAAAAAATTTCACGGTTACTGTAGCTGCTACAGTAACCGCGATAATGCTTTCAGTCGTCCGATCGCATGGATCCAACGTATCAGATTCATTTGGAATTCAATTGGCTGTTCAGATAAATCTGATCCGTTGGATCCATGTGATCGGACGGCTGAAAGCATTATTGAGGTTACTGTAGCGGCTACAGTAACCGTGAATTTTTTTTCAGCCGTCCGATCTCCTCGATCCAACGGATCGGATTCATCCGGACCACCGTTATCCCGCTGTTACTGTGGCCGCCATAGTAACAACTGCCCGATCTGGTCCGGGGGAATCCGATCCGTTGGATCGAGGAGATCGGGCGGCTGAGGTTTTGTGCGGCTTTAATCTGTCCAATCCGATCCGATTTTCGGATGTTTTGAGACAAGCCGGGTGCAGCGTTGACGCTGCACCTGTGGTCTAGGCTCCCCGTCCCCTATATATATATATATATATATATATATATATATATATATATATATATATATATATATATATATATATATATATATATATATATATATATATATATATATATATATATATATATATATATATATATATATATATATATATATATATATATATATATATATATATATATATATATATATATATATATATGGGAAAAGGGAGTCGGCCTGCACTTGAGGTGCAACGTCATTGCTGCACCTGAGGTGCATCGTCATTTGCTGCACCTCAGGCATTGTTTGCCATCCTAGAAGTTTTAGAATTTCGTGATTTTTGGTGGAGGTGTTCTCTAGGGAAAGGTGATCATCCTCACAAAAAATCAGTAAATTCTAAAACTTCTAGGGGGTCAAATAGTAGAAGCAAAATCAGCCATCCGCAGTTACCATTAAAATCTGTAGAAGCAAAATAGACTATTTGACCCCCCTAGAAGTTTTGGAATTTAATAAAAATTGGTGGGGATGATCATCTTACCCTAGACAACACCCTCACTAAATTTAATCAAATTCCAAAACTTCTAGGGAGGTAAACAAGCGAGAGGTGCAGCAACGATACTACACCTCGGATGCTCACCTCTCGCTTATTTACCTCCTTAGAAGGTTTTGAATTTGATGAAATTTGGTGAGGGTGTTTTCTAGGGTAAGATGATCATCCTCACCAACTTTCATCAAATTCCAAAACTTCTAGAGGGGGGGGGGGGTCAAATGGTCGAAGCAAAGTCTGCAGATTTTAACGGTGACTGCGGACGACTGATTTTGCTTCGACCATTTGACACACCTAGAAGTTTTGGAATTTGATAAAAATTGGTGAGGATGATCATATTACCCTAGAAAACACCCTCATCAAATTTCATCAAATTCCAAAACTTTTAGGATAGGTAAACAATGTCTGAGGTGCAGCAACGATGTTGCACCTCAGGTCCAGGCTTTATTTTCCCATATATACAGGGGGCTGTTAGGTTGAGCTGTGAGCTACAGGAGGGGAAAGTGAGCTGCGCTCACTTTAACCCCCCTAGAAGTTTTAGAATTTGATGAAATTTGGTGAATATGTTGTCTAGGATAAGATGATCATCCTCACCCATTTTCATCAAATTCTAAAACTTCTAAGGTCATCAAATGGTCGAAGCAAAATCTGTCGTCCACGGTTACTGTTAAAATCTGCAGATTATGCTTTGACCATTTGCCCCCCCTAGAAGTTTTAAAATTTGATAAAAATTGGTGAGGATGATTATCTTACCCTAGACAACACCCTCATCAAATTTCATCAAATTCTAAAACTTCTAGGGGGGTTAAAGTGAGCGCAACTCACTTTCCCCTCCGGCAGGTCATAGCTCATTGTAACATTCCTCTCTCTCTCTCTCTCTCTCTCTCTCTTTATATATATATATATATATATATATATATATATATATATATATATATATATATATATATATATATATATATATAAAGTATCTCTAAAATTTTGCCACATCAAATAAAGTATCTCTAAAATCTTTTTTTTTCACATCCATGTTATTAAAGCCCTGATCAAGACCTGATTGAGAGATCGCCTTGCGTAGAATTTTGACTGAGGTCGCGTCAGATTCCCTCGCAGCCAGCCGAGTTGTGCAAATTATGGCTACAGCTCGGTCGGATTGGGGATTAACCGAAGCCCAACCATAGTACTGGAACCCTTAATCCTAATCCAACCCAACTCAACCTTCAACTCGAGATGCCCAACCCAATAAAAAATTTCCAAGCTAAGGTTAGTCCAAGTTGGTAGGACTGATCGGGTTGTGCGGGATCATATATACTTATTTCCACTCATTAATTAAAATTTTGATATTTGAAGGTCAAAAACTTAAAAAAACTAATAATTTGCTAACACTACTATACAACTTTTGTTGCATTTATATCCATATAATTTACTTGATCATCGGATACTGTCTTTATTAGATAAGCAAGAAAGCAAATAAAAAAATATGGGATTGAGTGAAAGGGGATTTCGATCTGCTTCGATCTCCAATCTCATCTAGTTCAAGATCCACAACAACCCCACTTGTTCATTGGTTCCCCGCAGTTGCATCTCCATGCCCCATCAACAGCCGTCTATGCCGCAAGGTCATGTGACCGTGCCAACCACCAATCAATCCCCTCTGCTACCGCAATTACCTCGTCGTCCTTGATTGCAATCATCCTCTGCCTGTCGTTTAAGCAAACTCCCACATCTAGGATGAAACCTTCCAGCCGTTTACCTTTAGGTTGGTTTTGGTTGGGGTATTTATAGTTCCAATTATTGTAGTTGGTACTGCAACTTGCATTTTACACTTGTTTGGTTTGTTATGTGATAGTCAACTAATGTAGTTTTGATTACACCAAACCCCCTTTGCTATAGTTAGAACTACACAAAAAAAAAGGTGTGATTTTCAACTACAGCTTTTGGTATTCACGTTTGACTAAGTCAAACTATAGCAAAAGACTAATATCACTAAATTTACGAAAACATTTTACAACTGCACTAGAACCAAACAACGAAGTTGAATATTCAACTTTTCAACTACTAGCAAACCAAACAACAATAGTTCAAACTGTAGTTGTTGGAACTACGTTACAATTGAAACTACATCGTAGTTGTTTTTTTTTTTTTAATAATGATCAGTCACGAATCATGTGCCCCTCCCCTCAAAACTGGTCATGAGGGGAAGGAGGCAACGGGTACATGAAGACAGCTTTCTCATCCCTAATCGATATAAATCTAACCGATCAACACCCACATGCTTGCAAACCGTGTTTCAACAGGGACCTATACGCACGCAGAGAGATGTTTCAATGGGAAGAAAAAGGCATGTGACGAGACCACACTGACGATGCGAAGTGAGGACTAGCTTCGATAACATATCACCAGTAACCTTAGGAGAGAGAGAGAGAAAAATATTTCTTATTAGGACCAATGGACCAATATATACATAATACAAATTTGTTGACATATGAGACTTACACACAAAGATAGGCTGTACATATAACCAACACTTACCATTTGAGGTACTGTTTCCTTCCAAAGTAATCTATGCAAAAGTAAAAGGGAAAATAAAAAGATTACCCTGAAAATATGAGGCTAAAAGGACAGGGAGAAAATACACCCTAGCTATCTTTGCAAAGTCGGGTGCCATTCACCTGCCGTGGGTGCCTACGATCAAGCCTCTTATGTGAATTACACTTAGTTCATGGGTATCGGCACACCCATCAACTGTCCACCTGTTACCAAAAGCAGATGTCAAAACAATAGATGATTTAATTTTTTATTTGGCTACAGCGGACTGTTGCTTTGGATACTCAATGATGCATCTCGACCGTTCATTCAAGCGTAGGTAGTCGTCCGATCTAAACTTTACACCCACCCACGACCTGTGCATGCACCCATACATTTTTTACACAGCATCGAACTGCTCCATTTCTTCTTGCAAAATAGGGAACTGTCTAGATGCATCATTTTTTTTTGGTATTCTTGCTGTGGCCATTATATTATGACCTGAAGGTCTTCCCACATGAGACCCGCCAACACATCTGAAAAATCCGCATCCCAATAACTTTCATGCCCATAGAGTCGTGCTTTCCTAGTTAGCCAGTTTGCGTCCCTATTCACCGAGCGAGACACCCACTGGACTGTAACACCTAACAAGCCCTGCTAATCTTGTAAGCAGGAGACAATAAAAGAGCATACCTCACAGTCTCCTCCCTTGCCAAGCACCAAAGCATCACGCGCTTGCCTATCATCAGTCAACACTAGAACATTCCTAAAATGCCGATGACCCAGTTATGCAAAAGCTCTGTGCAACCCCCATAATTCAGCTTGTAGGGGAGTTCTTACCCGACCAAAAAAACGACGCTGTGGCCCGCACAACCCTACTCTGGAAAGTCAACACCCATGCATCACTCACCATTTCCTCCGACGACACAAAGATCCATCCACCCAGAAGACGTAACTAAGTATTTCCTCGCTGGAGCAAAAATTTGTCTATTTGGACCCAAAAATGGGCCTCTCTAGAGGGGAGCTTCCAGTGTGGGGGCGCATGGAGGCCCACATGTTATTGACACCACCGGCTTAATGAAAGACAGATTTTGTCCATAGCGCGGTTCTAACTGGATATAAAAGAAGTCACTAGTTTTCGATCTTTTTTTTTTTTGCAACGGCTGCAAATCCCTATTAAACCTAATTCTCTCGTTCTGTCGCCCCAATTTTCCTCTCTCCAATATTTCCCAAAGCACCAATATTTTCCAAAGCAAGTGCGACCCGCGTTTATCGTGAGCCCAATAGTGTGATTGATTGACTCGCAAATGAAATAAAAAGATGCAGAGTAGTGATTTATGTTAATACGATATGTCAACAACCAAATTTACTCGCTAAAAGAACATTAGTAAATTATGTTAATGCGATCTGTCAACAACCTAATCAATGTCCAACCTAATTTACTCGCCAAAAGAACAGACCC
This sequence comes from Chamaelirium japonicum, assembly GCA_947650365.1. NCBI lineage: Eukaryota > Viridiplantae > Streptophyta > Magnoliopsida > Liliales > Melanthiaceae > Chamaelirium > Chamaelirium japonicum. The sequence continues at coordinate 7,707,074 of OX393551.1, read as the reverse complement.
TTTGGTGAGTAAATTAGGTTGGACAATGGTTTATCCGGGTAATCTCACTTTGTACCACGTTCTTTTGTTCAAAGTCCCAAATAAATGGTTTTTCAAGGTTTTTTTTTCTTCTAGTTTGGTGGCATATTAGAGTCCCACCAAAATTGGTTGAGCATTGATTATCAACAGCTGGTGAGACATTATTTGCAAAGTTCTATTTTTTTTTTTTTTGAAGGGTAAAAAACGAATAGATTACTGAAAAATAAATGCAGTTACAGGACTCGGCTAAACTCTTAGTGAGTAAGCAAAAACTAGGCCAAATTGGCCACACTCCACCGCTAACCCAAAAAGGGAGAACACTAGCTCACCGTAATAAGTAACAGGACTCCAGACTGACAAAGTAAAGACCAACAACCAAATTGCCCTTCCCAACACAGAAGCACCTCAGCCTCAGAACAACTACTCCCCTCCAACAGTCGAAGAAACCCCCTTCCAGCTATCGAAGTATCTCCCATGCAAATCCTAATCACTCCCCTTCAACAGTCGAAGAAACTCCCCTTCAGCAGTCAAATAATCTCCTGAGTTCCTCATCTACTTCCGACCACGGTCCAACTTGCTCCTAGAGATCCTATCGCAAGGGCCCTTCGGCCAATTATTCCGTTTAACACTCTGTGAGGCCTTATCCTTATCCTTCTCCACCACTTCCTTCTTAATTGCAAGTGATACTGAATCAACTCCTTCGTTAACTTCCCCTATCTGCTGGGTAATCTCCCCCTCTTTAGAAGACTCCTTATCAAGTAGTGTTGTATCCGAAATGCCAAGAAGAGAGATCAATTCTTGGTCAACATCTAGCCAATGAACCGGTGAACCATCCGGAGATTGCAAAGAGAAGTATCTCCGTTCACGACTATTCAGTTGAAAATGACCCACACGATTCCCAGTCTTTATACGAAGGTGCTCCACCATCTCTTTTACCTTCAACAACCTGTCTCCTTCATATTCACCAGCAAGGATCGCTTTATTTATACGAAGCATTTTGGTCTCCTGACCCTCCCAATCAAATAGATCGGTTTCTCCTTGATCAGCTATAGCTTCAATCTCAAGGACAGCATCCTCCGAATCATCATCTGTTACACCAGCTTCTGGCATCGTAACATCCTCTTCTTCCCTAGCTGCATCAGCAATATTTAGTGTTACAGCATCAGGTACTGCATCATCCTCCGCTTGCGTAACAGCTTCCTTAGGCAGTGTAACATCAGTTACTGTGTCCTCCTTAATCGAACCCTCATTCTCATCAATTTGTCCTTCAACATCAGCATCCTGCGTTACAACAGTACAATCTGCTGCAATCTGCTGTGTAACAACATCAGGAACCTCGCCATTCAGCTGCGTAACATCAGCAGTCGCCCCACAATCCCTCGGTGTAACATCAGCCCAGATTGCTAAATCCTGTTGCGTAACATCAGTACTGATTGCTGAAATCTGTTGCAACCCATCAACAACAGCTTGAGCCCGCCCTTGGCTCCTAGTCATACGAACAGAAACACCCGTATGCCGCGCCTTTTTTACTCGGCCCGAAACACCCATATGCCGCGTCTTCGCAAAGTTCTATTTGATTCATCGAAAATCTAGATGAGTTTGCCCAGCTGAAAAGAGCATGAGACATTTAATTTTTCAAGACATTATTGTCCTAGCCCATGAATATCTCAAGCAAATGAATTTCCCATCCCATTTATGTCTCGCCAAAAGAACCGACCCAAGTGATTGATTCTCTTGTACACTTGGTTAGTTATAATACATTTGACCATAGAATAAGGTCTCCCAAATCTTTGTCCTAAACCACATGGTACCAGAGCCTTCATCAAGTCCTGATTGAGAATCTGTTCTCGGCCTCCATGGAAGGCTACATGATACAAATAACCACCGAAAAACCTCTAAATGTGTTTGTTTATTAATCTTTTATAGCAAGAGATAAGCCTGCCACAAAGACAAGAGGGAGCATGTGTTTTACTGCTGGGATGCGATCTAGATCGAGCTTTATTTGTTTTTGTCCTTGTTAAGGCTGTTGGACTTGAGGTTTTGGATTAGGGAGAGAAGGAGATCTGCCCCAAACACACAAGATATTGTCTGCTTTGCCCGTGCCCACACAAGGACTTCCCAGGGAGGTCACCCATCCTAGTACTACTCTCGCTCGAGCACGCTTAACTTCGGAGCTCTTACGAATTCCGTAGCGGCATATGGTTTTAAAACGCGTCTTCTATGTTTGGGAGGGAAAATTATATAAGTAGCACATGATCTCCTTCTCTCTGGGCAATGTGGGGTTAGCTCATGGCCTTGTACACCTCATCTACCTCATCCATCTTGACATCCTAGCCTCAGGAGTCTTGATTCTTGGCTATTGACCTATTGGATCTTGGTCGCCACAATCCACCCCCCTTAGGGCTACATGTTCTCGTGTAGGGTTAACCCCCCCCATCCCGAGGAGAACCGGTGTAGATCGATAAGTGCTCTGATACCATTTTGTAACATCTACCTTAAACACACAAGATATTGTCCGCTTTTCCCGTGCCCACACAAGGACTTCTTAGGGAGGTCACCCATCCTAGTACTACTCTCACCCGAGCACGCTTAACTATGGAGTTCTTACGAATTCCGTAGCGGCGCGCGGTTTTAAAACGCGTCTTCTATGTTTGGGAGGGAAAATTATATAAGTAGTTCAGGATCTCCTTCTCTCTAGACGATGTGGGGCTAACTCATGGCCTTGTACACCTCACCTCACCTCATCCATCTTGGCATCCCAGCCTCAGGATTCTTGGCTCTTGGCCTATTAGATCTTAGTCGTCGTATCCTCTGTAGTCAAAGCGTCGCATAAGCATTGCTTAGGCGTTTTGGATCCTTGAGCGCTAGATGACCCATGGACGATTTTCTGTAGGCGGCCGCCGAGGACCGCCTAGCGCTTGGGCGCCAAGGACCGCCTAGGCGCCTGGGCAGTTTTTTCACTTAACACAATATGAGATTTTTCCAAAATTGAGCTGAATTAACTATAATTGAGTTGCAATAACTCAAAATTAAGTTCCATTGACTCAAATTGAGTTGAACAAACTCAGAATTGAATTAACTCAAATTTTTATGATAGGTTCATAAAAATTTGATGGTTTTCAAAATTGAGTTGAATTAAGTAAAAATTAAGTCGAATTAACTTAAATTGAGTTGAATTAACTCAAATTCTTATGATGGGTTCATATGAATTTGGGATTTTTTAAAATTGAGTTGCATTAACTCAAGTTGAGTTGAATAAACTCAAAATTGAGTTAAATTAACATAAATTCTTATGATGGGTTTATAAAAATTTGGAGGGGTTTTAAAATTGAGTTGAATTAACTTAAATTGAGTTGAATTAACTCAAATTCTTACGACGAGTTCATAAGAATTTGAAGATTTTTTAAAATTGAGTTGAATTAACTCAAAATTTAGTTGAGTTGAATAAACTCAAAATTAAGTTGAATTAGCTTAAAATCTTATGACCGGTTCATAAAAATTTAGGAATTTTTCAAAATTGAGTTGAATTAACTCAAATTCTTATAATGAATTCATAAGTATTTCGAGGGTTTTCAAAATTATGTTGAATAAACTCAAAATTGAGTTTAATTAACTCAAATTCTGATGATTGGTTCATAAGAATTTGAGGGAGTTCAAAATTAAGTTGAATTAAGTCAAAATTGAGTTGAATTAATTCAAATTCTTATGATGGGTTTATAAGAATTTGGGGTTTTTTGATTTTCTGATTTAGTTTATGGGTACGGTATTCATATACTTTCTAGATAATTTGACGTTTAGGTGGTGAAAATTATAATAAACATGTTATTAAATTACTAATATCATGTATACACATATTTATACTATGTATAAAAATATTCAATAATTATTCATCGTCTAGGTGCCGCCTAGGCAACACCTAGGTGTCGCTTTGCTTAAACAGCCCAAAACGCCTAGGCACCACCTGGCTGCCTTGACTACACTGAATTTAGGTCTTTTCCTATACCACCATATCTTCAACCTAGTTGATTGGTACCTTGTATAGTCAGCACTTGATTAATAATATTGAAGATTTTTTAGAGGGACATTACGATTAGACAAAGGTTCGAGTCTTACTCTTGCCTAGAATATTGGCACAAAGGAGCATAAATAGATCCGCCATAAAGGCAAGAGATAAGCCCCCAACAGAGACGAGAAGGAACCCATGGGATTCAATACACGACAAACCCCGGATAGGGGGACAAGGCTTTGCCACTGGGATCATACAACCTCAATCGCTTTTTAAAAATATAATATAGGAGTGAAAAATGGATTCTAACCTTGTGAGAAATGTGGGATCTAACCGATCCACTAGTAAAATCATTCAGATTCAGGTTTGGATAATTTTTTAAATATGTAATAGCTATTTATTTCATGTTTCCTTCATAGTTCCTATACAATATCATGTTTCCTTTGATTGTTCCTATGCTATTTATTTCATGTTTCCTTTGATTGTAAGTAGTCAGTATAACCTAATAGTAAATGCTTTGTAAAACATATTCCAATTTCTGGTTAGGGCATGTTTAAAAATATGCAGCTACCCCTCCTCGAGCATCTTCCTTAGTATCCGAGAACATAGGTTTGTTCAACATACACCGGAACTCGATTGTGGATTGATTATGGTGGATGTAAATTATCCAACAGAATATTGGGCTTGTTTTCTACATTTGATTCTAGCCTTTTTTAGTTTTTCCTTTTGTAATTATTTTTAAAATTTCTATCCTCGGCATACCCAAAGCACACTCAAGTCGATTGGTTCATGAATTAAACGGATGCAAAAAGAGAGGTGGAGGGGGGTGTGGATATTTTCTCGACAGACCGAAAGAAGCTTCTTACAATGGGATTGCACGGAGCAACTAGAAGAGAACAAAAAAAGAGCTCTGGCTCTTGAAACATCTCCTCTCTTGATCAATCCACCAACCAATCCCTTTTTTCGTAGACCATAGGAGTCCTTATATAACTGGAGTATGTGCTAATATGACAAAGCGATACTGAGATGACGCTAGTCTTGGGCCTCCTCTTTGAGTCCTTATTTGGGCCTCTGATAGGCTCCAAGTAAGGCCCGCTCAGTTTGTGGGTTCTGTGGCGATACTTCTTGGACCTATACTCATCATTTGGGTCGTTGTGTGGGACCAAATGGCCCGGTTACAGTCTCAGACAAATTTTGCACCCACAATGGTGTGTCTGAATCGGGCCGGGTCGGGCTGTTGACCAGGCCGTGCTAGCTTTGGGCCATTGACTTTCGGGCCGGGTTCAGACCGATGGGCTTTTTTTACACCCTTGCCCCATGTCCGCAAATATATCCCCTTCTATGTTCAAGTAGCATTTCCACCTTAGAAAAAGGGAAATAAGGGAAGAGTACCCGCCTAAATTTAATTTGAATGGCTGGTGTTCATCAGTGATTATTTGGTTTTGAAGGAGTAAACAGTCGAGTACTTGAATCACAAAATCGAAAAGAAATTGAAAGATCAAAGAACATGACCACCAGAATCTGAAGAAGAAAAAAAAAGGGTGGCATTGAATCGCAGAGTATCGCCCCTTTTTGCCGATTCAAAGTCAGCTGGAGGCGCATAATGTATTCTAGGAGTGATCCCGATAGACGAGACGTCTCGCTTGTGAACCGCGGCCGTGGTATCGGTAGATGATGCCGAGCACGCACTGCCTCATGCAAGAGACGTCGAACATCTCTATAAACCTCAGGTCGGACACCCGTGCCTTGGGGTCAGCGAACCGCAGGTATTCCTCGAACACAGAGGACAGGCACCAGTTCTGAAGTTTTCTGAAACAGCCCACAAGGCAGCCTGTCCGGTGCTGTGAAGGTGTAGAAATGGTGTGAGCTCATGAATCCCATGGATAATACGATCAAATTTTAATCATAACCCTAACCATCGAGCCTCATGACGCCCATCTATTTGGGGTCAGCTTTATGAATCCTTCTTCGCCAATGTGAATTGGTTTTTTTAAGGGCAAATTGGCGTTAGGTTAGGATGGGCAAAGAGATGTTTTAGCGTTAGGTCCTTTCGTTTGGAAAATATCCATTTTACCCCTACAAGCAAGTATAAAGGGTAATCACATAGAAGACTAACAATTCGATATAAAAGAGCAACAATTCTTTGAAATCACGTTTAATTGTAGCCACTATAGTGATTTCATTGTAGTAGCTATAGTGACTACTACAATGATTTCATTGTAAGTGACTGCTAAAGTGATTTCACTATAGCAAAGAGTAACAATTCGGTAAAAAAAAAATAAATTTTTTAAAATCATATTTCAGTGTAGCCACTACAGTGAGATCACTGTAACAACTACAATGATTTCACTATAGAAAAGAGTAACAATCTGCAAAATACTGTAACAAAGAGTAACAATTTACAAATTGTTACTCTTTGATATAGTACTTATGCAGATTTTTGCTGCAATGAAATCACTATAGTGCTATAGTGAAATCAATGTAGTAAAGAGTAAAGGTTGTTACTCTTTGCTACAATGAAATCACTATTTCTAAAGAATCATTACTCTTTTTTACTGAATTGTTACTCTTATATGTGATAAAAGAAGTAGGGGCAGTTTTGTCATTTAGGGGGAGGGGGGAGTCAACAAGGGACTTGTCGTCAAATGCATCTTTTTGGGAGGAACCTCGTGCAAAATCGAAACGTTGTCCGTCGTTCATGCTAAATATGAACAGTTTCAAGGACCTATCACTATGTCCCCCTTTTCTTAAGGGTGGCTTTAAACCCGACATCAACCACCCTCAACCTTTTTCATCCAGGCTTGGGACTGGCATTGGCGGTTTTATAATATGATCAGAATACAAGAAGGAACAAACAATAATATCAGAGATCTAGATTTAACGAGTTTGCGTGATCGATGTTCCTTACCTTTCCCCGTTTGCAGTGAATCAGAACAGGATGGTTCCGTATATCTGAGAAACCAAAAAATTTGGATTTTTAGCAAATTGGGTATTCAACCATTGGAATGGAATCAACCTATGAGGGAAGGAAAATAAAAACAGAATTAGTAGTTGGATTCCAACATGAATGGAATTAAGTACCAAGCAAGACTCCGAGAGCCTCCATGATTGTATTCTTGGGTATGCTCACAAAAGGCTCCTGCAGGATGTGAAGTACTGTTACAAATTTTCAGGAGTGTGTTCTCAAAAATATTTCAGAAGTCAATGAAACTGAAATAATCCAGATTTGTTATTTTTGAAAACTCTCTTTATCATCCAAATACTAATTAGTTCTAAACTTCGAGCTGTCCAATTCTTGATAGACTACTGTCTAAGTACTGTTACAAATTACTGAAAAATCTGGTAGTAACAATGTAATCTGTGCATTAATCTAGTGTTGGATCTTCGAATGACCTAAAAAGGAGAAGAGTAGAGGAGCACGGAATAGATTATACAGGAATCATTTTAAAAAATGGAAAAAAGAGAGAATCTAACAGCAAGATAGAGGAATAACCACATCTCAGACCAACGGTCCAGGCCTTCCAAGAAGCCAATGCAAGTTCCGTCCACCATTGCCGAACTCCATGGAAGAAGCAAGTGCTACATCTTAAACTTACTCATCTCATAGAATAGAACTTCTCTCATCACCATTGTCTCTGCCCCTTTCCTTTCGTTCGATTTCAAGATCTACTAAAAGAGCTTCTAGATCAAACCAAGGGATATGCTGGAAAATGGGGCAGGCCTTCTCTCGATATGTTTTCTTCTTCTTGGAAAAAAGGATAGAAAATAATGGCTTCGAAATGTCATTTTCCATTGTTTTTGTTATTCGAGGGCAACTTTTCCGATAGAGTCGCAAAAACTAAAGTCAAGAGGGTCTTAAGACTTAAATTCTCTGTATCCAAATATCGCAAAATTCCAGAGCATGCCGTGCAATGTGCTGCCAGTCTTGCATGCTTGGTGCTACTGTCTTCTGGAAGAGGAATAACAGATAGTTTTACTTTCCACTAGTATTGTGTTCTCATATAGGATCTGGGATAGTAATGAATTCAATGCTTACAAGATTCAAATCGCTGAAGCATCAAGACTGATTCAAACTTGGGGGCCAAAACTAGAACACCATAGAGTGCGAAGGGCTATTCTACATGAATGTAGTAGGCATGAATTGACAAGGAAATGCACCGAGAGGGTTATCCAAATAGAATGGAAGCCAAAAATCCTACCCCAACTAAACTTGAATCAGTTGAATGTATCAGTTTGACTGATTCAAACCTGGGGGCCGAAACTAGAACACCATAGAGGGCAACTGTAGATGAATGTAGTAGGCATGAATTGATAAGGAAATGCACCGAGAGGGTTATCCAAATAGAATGGAAGCAAAAAATCCGACCCCAACAAAACTTGAATGTATCAGTTCGACTGAAATTGGAAAGGAGTGAGATTCCTCTCAAATCAAACTAAGAAGCTATAGAGCTATTGTGAGAAAGGGAAAAAAATTTGGAGAAAAATCTGAGCCTCCGGATCCACAAATAACCGATCCACTACAGAAATAACAACTGAAATTTCGTTTCAGCTTGCATGATCTTACCATGAGGTCACTAAACTAGCTGGTGAAAGCAAAATGGTGAAGCAAATGTTGCATCTGTTTGATCTTAACGAAGATCCTCACTAATATTAACATCAGAAACAAAATATGCCATAGGTTACACTCTATCCTAACAAGAAAATCCCAACCTTTTATACCACGTGAGGTTAAGAAGAAACTGTTGGGCCTGAGTGCAATGTATAAAACCATGTAAAGACTATACACAGAAACAGTGCAAGAGAATGGAGCACAAAGAATGAAGGAGTGCATAAGCTGATAGCACGATCAAAATATAAGGCTTTCTATTATGTATTCCACGATACATGTTGCTATTCTATCCACTGTTTTAAACCTTGAAAAAACTCGGCCGAGTCGGAGCAAGTTGACTCGACATGGACAGATTTTGAGTCAAGTTATTTGGCCGAGTTGAAATGAGTTTGGATAAAACTTGGCCGAGTTGCGCCGAGTTTACACGACTCGACAGACTTTCGAGTAGAGTCCGAGTTTCGAGTTTTTGAACAATGATTCTATCTATATCAAACAATATAATCCTATTAAGAGCTCCTGTTTCAAAGGATGGCATTGATATTACATAATTTCTTGCATTTTTAATACATTGATCAGCAGTAGACATCAAAATCTGATGGATGTAATTTTTTTTTGTTTATATGACACCGACTGATATAATGCTAACTCTATACTACCATGGGCTAATGGAGCAAGGATATCTACTACAATATATCCAATTTATGCAGAAACACACTATACTACCCAACTGAAATTTGAGTAGAGTTGGAACGAATGAGCCTTTTATCATTAGGTCTTGAAGCCAATACATATAAGCTTATAAGACCCCTATCGAAAGTGCATGTCACCACACTAAGGGTGCATGTATATACGACGCTATACAAACAGTTCATTTACAGACTCATATACAGAACATATAAAGACAAAAGAATTAAAAAAAATAGATGGACACCATACTAAACATGTATATTGTAAGATATATAGTGTAACACGCTACTATACCGACTATTCTAACACCCTCAAACTAAAGTTGGCTCCTACACCAAGTGTTTGCTGTGAGAAAAATGGACCAACTATGCAAAGGATAGTAGATCCACAGACAGAAAAGGAGAAAAGCCGGCAGCAGCATAACCACTAGGGTATGGGAGTAACTTAATAATTGGTGGCTCAAATGCTGAGTCCCCAAGACGAGCTGAGAAGATGCTCAAAGACGTACGATCACGAACGAATCACAAACCACATTTTCTATTGAGTTAAGACGATGGCAGTGCAATGTCGGTGAGTCGGCATGCCACTGAGATAACACCGAAAGCAGCAATAGAATGCCGGATGGTCACCATAGAAGTGGCACACGACAAGATCCAACCAAAGAATGAAACTTGAGCGGCAACGACATTGGAACAACGACCTCCACAACGGAGAACTACAAGCTAACGACACTTAACCCCCCAAAGCACCCAACTGACTCAATCAGACTCAAGTTTGACACCTAGCGACACTTAATGACACCTACAGACAACTAAAATTGAACCTCCAATTGGCTGAATTTTTATGAAATTTTGGTACAATAAGTGCTCTATAGATGCTCCCGAATCAGAATACCAAGGTGGAAAAAACCTCACTACATTCAAGGCGTTCTTGATATAGATGGAAGCTCCAAATTGATGAATACCCACATGGAACATTCAACAAATCTACTTTTATTGGCATAGAATAGTAGGCAACGTCTATTCGGTGCCTTCACAGGAACCTTCCAAGTAAATGCTCCATGATAAATTGACAGGGCTTGGAGGACCATTTGATCCTAAAACCAGTGAAGACTCGTGAGCTTGATTTTGATGAGGATGTCTTCATTGGATGTAGTAGTCAGCATGCTAGGCTCCACCACCATATACGTTTGCTGAGTTGAAGAATTGAAGATGATATGCTTCTCCAGTGTTGATGAGTCGGACATTTGAAACTCATCAAAGTCTGCAACATCCTCTGATGATGGATAATCATCCATGATAGAAATCAAGGGATCCTCCTCAGGGTCTTACACGATCATTTCGTGGTTTCTTCCCTGGGCTTGGACTCCTCCTTGGGCATCTCTTCAAGATAGTCATCGAAGTGGGGATGATTTATAGGGTAGATTACTTCGTCTTTCTCTGAACTTCCTTCCAGAAAAATTGGGAGTTTGGATTTATGACAGACAACGGATGTGATGGCCTGTGATCCGTTGTTTCACGGCGGTTGATCTTTTGAGTCTCTCATCAAATATAATCCAGTTGATCTCAGAGTTAAATGAACTAAAGCTCATGTGAGAGGAGCTCGATTTGCTTATGCATTTGCTATAACTTGATGCACTGGGCTCTTCCTACCATAGTGTCAAGACCTTCTTCATGATAGAAGGCAAAAATTACTCACTTTTATAGCAATTGACGTAGGAAAAAATTACTCTTTGACAACCGAGGGGGGAGAGAGAGGTCTAAGATTATATTGAAACTGCATGTAGAATGGTGGAGGCCTCTTTCTTATATAGACACAAGTCACACAACTACAAGCAAATACTAAACGAATCAGGATTCAAAAACCTAACTGGTTACTATTTAGGGATCATCGTTCACAGGTTAGTGTTCATTAATTATTGTTCACCATTTACAAATGAGATTCTATTTTTTTCATTTCTTTTCTTTCTTTCTTTCCAACTTTGCCTTAATTTTCTCAACTAATATCATTTTCATCCTTATCTTCTTCCATATTTATCCATCAGGTATCCGGTATTATGTAGGACTCATCTTAAAGCCTACTTGCATCCATACATTGCACCCAAAAGTTGACCCATACACAGGGGCGTAGCCAGAAATCTTTTTTGGGCTGGGCTAAAACTAAACTAGTTTTTTTTTACAATAAAAGTTTTACTTTATAAAAAAATACTAAGCAAAATTTTTTAAGCAAACATTGACGGTACTAGAAATTATATTAATATAAAAAAGGTTAATTATACTTTGTCCTCCTGAATTTTAGCTCAAAAACATTTAACCCCCCTACAGTTAAAAAACTACATTTTGCCCCATTGAAGTCAAATAAAAATTACAAAATGAGAGAAGTTAAGTAGTTGACAAAAGGAGTATTGTGCTAACATTTCAAACTTTAGGGAGCATTTTGGAACAAAGCAAACTATAGGGGGGTTAAGTGCTTTTGGCGGCGATTCACGTTTCGTGAGGACTCATAGGCGATAGCGATTCAAGTACGTGTCGCGAGGGGCCAAGGACCTTGCTGGGTTGATGCGGGCTGAGGTCATGGTTGAGACGGGCTGAGACATATACTTAATAATATGAGCTAGTATTTCTCAAAACTTGGCCGGGCTGCCAACTATTAGATCCGCCCATGCCCATACACTATTTATAAGATAGAAAAATATGTTAAAATATGAAATGACCCTTAACTCCTCAAAACACCAAATCGACTACTAAAGTTTGACACCTAAAACACTTAATGACACCTAACCCGTCTCCAATTGGCTAAATTTTATCACAAAATTTTGGCACTCTGAGTGCTCTACAAATGCTACTACATCATTCATCAACCCTCTACCTCATATATTGTGCTCCGACATCATTCATTTTAGGGTTATTTTGACTTTGCCCCCCAAATTTTGCCTTGAATTAGACTTTACCCCCCATATTTTCATTAATTAGACTTTACCCCCCAAAACTAACCGTTCCGTCAGCTCACCCCCCAAAACTTTATTTTTTTTTCCCGTCAGCTCACCCTTTCTCTTAGATGGTGAGCTGACGGAACAGTTAGTTCTGGGGGGTAAAGTCTAATTAATGAAAATATGGGGGGTAAAGTCTAATTCAAGGCAGAATTTGGGGGGCAAAGTCAAAATAACCCTTCTTTTTATATAGAAGCATCTTATTGATGCTGATTGGATTTGGCTGTGCATGGATTAGAAATCATCCCACGACACATCCTAGGTCCAATGACATCGCCAAAATATGCTAGAAAATCTTTTAACAAGAAGAGTATGTGCAAACAAATCTCATTTACATACAAAATCAAGAATGGTAGGATCACTATCATCGGAGGTAATGTAAAAATTAACATTTTCGTTCATCGACGAAGACTCTTGATCCCTTATAAGATATCTAGTCAATTCCGATGTATTGCTTTCCCAAATCATGCCTTTGGTTTTCTAGTTGCCATGACATAAACAACAAACTCCATTCATATTTCCCCAATCAGCTTCTCTTCAAGAAAATGCATGAACCATCAAAGAAAAAAAGAAAAAAAAAACACAGATCACACTGAAATTAAACAGATCTCATCAAAGTAAAGGAATTGTAAGGAGGAATCACCTTGCTGCCTTCTATCCCGAACTGGAAGATCTGAATCCCATGGGTTCCAACGAAGTCAGCATTCACTTCCGGATACGGCTCGGGGCACAGATACCTGCGAATAGAACCCCACCCCCATCAGAATAAAAAATTCCCGTCTCCACACGGCCCGAAACCCTAAATCCCAAACCCCAATCTCCAACAAATCGAAATGAGCGTCAATCAAACGGAAGAGTGGGATCTGGAGTCCTCACACGATGGATCGGAGGTTGAGGGATTCGAGGAAGCCGAGGTTGTCGGCGGTGGGGAAACCGGACCGGTACACTCCAGGATCCACCATCCCGAAATTCGGTGGCGGGCACATGCGCTGCTGCTGCTGCTCCACGTCTCCTCCGCCTCCTCCTCTCATGGTTCTCCCTCCTCCTCTGGGATCTCCCGCCTCCTCTTCTACTGCCATTATTGCATCTCCACAAATTCCGAGACCATCGCTTACTTAGGGTTTTCCCAATATATAGAAGCGAGGGGGGGTGTGGAGGAGGCGAGGAGCTGGGAACAGGGGGGACGGCACCCTCCCGACCTCTACCGCCTCATTCCACTGTTCGTTGGACGCAACGGTCGTAGCTTTTCGCGGCCCTTTTCTATGAGTTTTTGACTTTTGTGGCGGCTGCAATAAAACCAGAAAAAAAAAACTCAAAAATGGCAACTGATTGATGTATCCGACGGTAGGTATCTGTCCGTGGGCGCCGCTGTATCGCCGCGGTCAAAAGGAGGCCGAAAAATACATTTAAAAAGTTTAAATTACACATTGACCCCTGTTATTGGACTGATTACCCATTTCAACCCCTCTTGTTTTAAAATTAAAACCCTACAAATATCTCTATGTTGTCTGAAAAAATATCACAAACATCCTCTCCTATGGGGGACTTTTTTTTCAACCCATTAGGGCTGTTCACAGTTCGGTTCGGTTCGATTCGGTCGACTTTGAGGGCCTATTTGCTACCGAACCGATCGTGTCAATTTTGAGTTTGGTTTTTTTTAAGCCGAACAAGCTTCGATAGATCTACTATTGAACTGACTGCTTCGAAGTCGGTTCGGTTCGATTGATTTGTTTGGTTTTATTTTTTATTTTAAAGATGCGATCATGAACTAATCACTTTGAATGTGACTGTTTTTCCATTCATGATCTTTTAAATTGTGTGGATCAGTCAAAGTTATTTCAAAATTATGCCGATAACAAGTAGCATTAACTATACATTAATTGCATATCTCAAAATTCTGCACTAAATCATGTTTTTGTTCACATTATGTTGACCATCAGATAGGTTAATAATAGAATGCTCATAGTAAATCACTTCGGTTCGGTTCAGTCCAGTGTGAAACGATTTTTTTTTACAAAACCGAAACCGAATCCAGTTTCTTTTACATTCCAAAACCGAACCCGACTTGTACATCAAAAAAACCGACAATTAACAGGTTTTTCGGCTCGATTCGATTCATTTTTTGGTCCGATTGGTTTTTTGAACAGCCCTACATTCAGTGGAGGTTTGTTCAAGGAATCGATACTACAAAGGGGAATTTGTAGGATTTTAATCGCCAGGGGTGGAGGTGACCATCAGCCAAACACATGGGTTTATGTGTAACTTATCCTAAAAAAACAAACTAATATCATCTCTAGGACTCCCGCCCCTCTTTATTTTAGATAGCCCAAAATAGAGAGAAATGATCATTTTTTTTATAATAGAGAGCCATGCTTTGAATCCAATTCCGGCAGTCTTTTTATTCTAAATAGCCAAAAATGAAATGAGGTGGGACCCCAACTAATGGATGTAACTGTTGAATTCAAATCCTACCCCACATTGACCAATGAGGAGGGACCCAGCTATTGGCGAGCTTTGCCCGCTCGCCCACTGTAGCTAGCCGTTAGATCAACATCCATTTTAGCTGAACTTCGTGGATTATGGGTAGGTCTTCAGCTAATATCTCAGTGGTTGCCATCTTTCCCGCTTTGCATTGAAGGAGACTCGATGGTGGTGCTTGCTCGCCTCAGTTCACAGTTTTCGGCTGATGCTTTTGTCTAGGATTGTCGTCTCCTCCTTTCTCGTCTACAGGTTCGCAAGGTCTGCCATGTATATCGAGAGGGGAACACGGTGGCTGATTGGTTAGCCGGCATGGCTTGTCGGACGGGAGCTAATTTCACTTTCTCCAACGCTTTGTCTCATGATCTTCAGGTGCTGATCGATTTGGATGCTAGGGTCACTCCCAACACCGCGGAGAACGATGATTTGGTTCTGGTGGCTCTTTAGGCCTCTGTAATGTATTTTCTTTAAAGAAAAAAAAAATCCATTTAAGCAATTTGAAGATTTCGCTGGCCAAATACACCAAGGGGAATCTTTAGAGAGGTTGCTGGAGACGCACTAAAGCTTATGCACTCGGTCAAAGGCCCACCCGGCTCACAAACATTAGGACCCAAGTGGATGATGATTTGGATGTTGTGTATCATGCTTTGAACGGTACTTTGGTCACCATTATACGTGACTGCTACACCGTGTGGTCCACATTTGTTTGCGCAGTCAGCGGTGGACTATGGGGGTATTTGGCATTAATCTGGAACCGCCCATTTCTAATGCTAGTTCAGGATTTTAAAAGTAACGGCCAATATCTGATACGGCCGAATGAAGAATTGGGAACATGAAATCGTCGCTTTGTGAGTTTCTTTGCCAATCGTTCGCTGAGCCATAAAAAATACACTAGATTTGGCTATTAACAAAAATACCCTCTACTGGATGGGGATTAAGAGGGACATCAAGTAGACCATCAGTCCCACACGATTGTGTGAGAGTGATGCGCATGGGGTGCCCATACAAGGTTCATGACCGAGGTTGACGGACTTATACCTAGCCGCCAGCAAGTCGTAAGATGAATTTTTATCTTTATTTAAGGTTGGTGTTATTTGCACTCACAAAATTACTAGGGCCACCTAGCTCGATCCGATTAGGGGAATCCTGCAAAAACCTTCATCTCCTCAGCCCCTCTTCTTCCCATGCTCGTCGAAGTTCCATGGAAGCTACCATCGCCACGATCTCGTCCTCCGCTGATTATGTCTCCCCCACCTCCTCCTTCATCCTCCCTTTCTTTTTTGTACTATCGGCTAACATTGTAAATGACGGGTAGACACTGACACGATGTGAAAATTGGCCAGTGGCAAGTGCCGTCGATAATGTCGAATGGCATCAACCGAGGCATGCGTTAGGGATCATCGGGGAAGATGGTGGTTGAGGAGGAAGGAGGGAAGAGGAGGTGTAGAAAGGAGGAGGGATAGAGGAGGGCTGTAACTCGAGCTGGTTGGTTTGGGTTAGAGGCCAACCATAGTTGTAAAATCCTCAACCCACAACCCAACCCAATCAAACCATTAGCCCGCACTGCCCAACCTGAGAAGAAATTTTCAAGCTCAGATTAAATTCGGATTTTAGCAAGTCAGTGTGTTGATCAAGTCACATTGTGTGTTCGGATAATGATTATTGTATTACTTGGCCAAAGTTTTGAATTTTGAAGACAAAATATCAAGAAAAAAAATCTATCTAGCCATAATCCTTACCAATAAAGCGCCTCTTATTTCCTCTGTCTGATAGTTTGTGGCTCTATATGTTGGGATATGATCCATACATGCCTAGGAACAAGATTCTTGGAGTTTGTTAGGTGACATGTTATACTCAATTCGGGTTCGGATTTGGTCGGGTTGCCTGACCCTTGGCCCTGGCCTCCCAAATTTACTTTGGTCGGATTGGCATTTTGAACCAGAACCCAACTTGTCCATCATAAAATGAGCCCGAGCCCAACCTGAGGGTCGGGTTCAACCTACCCAAGTTGCAACCCTATCCTAGGACATCAGGAATTTAATGTCCTACTAGTTTAGGAGCCCTAGTAATGTTGTGAGTTCAAATAGCAACAACCTTATTTACAGCTACTAGGCCCACACTTCTGCCCTAAGGAGAGTTTTGCACATGACACCATAGCAACAACCTTTACAGATCCCCCCCCCCCCCCTTCCCATCCCCCCCCCCCCCCCCCCCCCCCCCCCCCCCCCCCGGTTTGTAAGCTTTACTTGCAATTACCCTCATTTATTTTAGCGCAAACTGGTGTTAGGTCCTTCAAACATACCATATTTAGCGATAAAGACAGGTACCTTCTATTTGGAAAATGTCAATTATACCCCTACATGTAGCTTTACAAGAAAATCACATAAAAAGTAACAATTCGGTTAAAAAGAGTGATATTCTATTTTTCGATAGTACGATTCTATCGGGTTTTTCGATTGTGAGATTCATATATTAGGTTTTTTGACAGTGAGATTTCAATTTTCGACAGTACGATTCTACTATCAGATTTTTCGATAGTGAGATTCTACTGTCAGATTTTTCGATGGTATGATTTTATCTGGTTTCTTGACAATGAGATTCATTATTGGGTATATAATCACTATCGAAAAATTCGATAAAATCTCACTATCGAAAAATTTGATAGTAAAATCTTACTATCGAAAAACTGAATCTCATTTTTAAGAAATCTATTTTTTGGTAGGAGAATCTCATTGTCAAAAAACTCGATAGAATTTCATTATCAAAAAAATGTAACAGTAGAATCTCATAATCGAAAAACTAAATCTTAAAAGCATTAGTTAAAAACTCCAGCATATGAATCTCATTATTGAAAAACCCAATAATGAAACTCACTATCGAAAAACTCGATAGTAGAATCTCATTGTCGAAAAACCCAATAGAATCTTATTATCAAAAAACCAATTATTATTGTTGAAACTTGGTATATGAATCTCACTATCGAAAAACACAATAAAATCTTATTATAAAAAAACTTGGCATATAAATCTCACCATCGCAAAACCTGATGGAATCATACTATTAAAAAATCAAATCTCACTGTCGAAAAACCGACATATGAATCTCACTGTCAAAAAGCTCGATAGTACAATTTCACTATCGAAAAATCAAATAGAATCTCACTATCGAAAAACCCGGTAGTAGAATCTCACTATCGAAAACTAGATAGAATTTTAATATCAAAATACTATAAAAAAACTGAATTATATTGTTCCCATACGAGCCTCCCCCACTATGCCTGCAATGGCTAAGATAGTTGGGAAAGTACTCCTCATTGGGCCCCTATATGGGCCTTCGTCTAGGCCCGAATAAGGCCCGCTAGATCTGTGGGCCCTATGGAGCTTCTCCATGGGCCTAGGCTCATTATTTGGATCGTTGTGTGGGCCCAAGTGAATCCATTGGCTTATGGATCATAGCCATTGCATGAAAATCGTACCCACAAGACTTGGTAAGCTTAAAAAGTCTGTCTTAAAGGAATAAATGGATCCATGGGCTACTAGTGTTTGTAGCACTCCGAAAGAAGATGATTGTACAAATAGCATTACTTTTCACTAATACAAGCAGGAGTAGAGGATTTAAAGGCAAACCCCTTCATGGGTATATCTGGTTTGTCAATATGTTTGTCCATGAAGATTGTACAAGTAGCAGTACTCTTCTTTAATAATAAAAAATAAAAAATAAAAAATAAAAAATTCTTTTTTGGGCTACAAGATTCGTTGGAGATGGCAGTACAGGTGGACCACAAACCCTCGCTCGGGCCGAAACACTCTATCCATGGGAGTAATTGACCTAAATGCCCCTGACCTCCATTGATCGCCCGATTTAAACACCCCCGGGAGACTCGCTCTTGGTGACGGAGCGAGGAAACGAGAGCCGCACGATTCCTCCGCCCCGCCGCTCTCTCCCTGTCCCTGGCTACTCCCGCCCCTTTCTTCGCTGTCGAACCGAAACAAAGAGGAGGCGACAGCGGTCAACAGCGCGGATCCCCCGTTACAAAACCCTAGGGATCTCTGATCTGTTGGAACGCCCCTTTGTCTCTCTCGATCGATCCTTGCTCCTTGTCTCTAATGGCGGAGATGCTTCCAATGGGACAAAGCCCGTTGCTCGACCGCTTCTAGAAAGCAGAAACCTGCGCCGAAGGATCGTCTAGATCCAGGGATCGATCCGTGGATTGTTGCATCGATCGCTTCGAGATCGGCGGGGATTTCGAGTGAGCTCGATCTTTCTTCGGATGGAAGGGCGGGAGGCGCGGCGGAGCATGACGCTGTCGGAGCACATGTCGGTGATGGACAACTCCTGCCACCTCCGGGAACTCCTCAAGGTCCGGGACGAGGACGACGGCCGCCTCCACTCCACCCGCGGCCCGCTGGCGTTGGGGTCCGCGAGCGCATCTGAGATGCGGGAGGGCTTCGCGGCGGGCGCCAGCAGCAGCAGGACGCTCATGGACATCATCCGCGAGGAGCAGGAGATGAGCGGCCGGGGGTTATGCCCAAACGGGACCTGTAGCACCAGCGTCAACTGGCGGGCCTTCAAGGACCGCCTTCGGCTCCGCTGCCGTGACGCGGACCCCTCCGGCCACCCCGACGGCGACGACCTCGTCACTTCGCTCCCAACCAGTCCTGTATTCCGCCGGTCACTGACCGTACGGCGCGCCGAGACCCCCGTTCGGCGAGTCAGCTCCGTCCGTGACCCCACCGCCGCTGCGGTGTCGCCGTACGTATCAGGGGGCGGAGGAGGTGGGGGTGAGGGGGCACCATCCAGCCGCGACGGTGGACCCTCCGTGGCGGGAGAGGAGGAGCAGCAGCAGCCGGTCAGGGTCTCACTGATGGCGCTGCTGGAGCAGACGGACGGGCAGGGGGGTTTTCTAGCGGCGGAGGAGGAGGCGGAGGCGGAGGAGGAGGAGGAGGTGGAGGGAGGTGGGATGTACCACGTGTGCTGCGTGTGCATGGTGCGGCACAAGGGCGCGGCGTTCATCCCGTGCGGGCACACCTTCTGCCGGCTGTGCTCACGGGAGCTGTGGGTCAGCCGCGGCAATTGTCCCCTCTGCAACGGCTACATCCTCGAAATTCTCGATATCTTCTAGATCATCCTCCACGTACCCTAATTTTCTACCGATTTTTCGCAATTCTTTACCCCCTCATTTGCTGGACGTTCGAATCCTGACCGTTGATGTCATGTCCTCGTTTGATTAATGTAAAATATTGTCATGCATTTATTATTACTAAGTCCTAATGACAGATTAACCTGTTACTGTTGGGAAAAACGTTATTGTATTATTCATTTACCCCCCTATATATAGGCATAATTGGAGATTGGGATAGAGACGGGGAAATCTCCTATCCCATGAATCTAGGGGTATTTATCCGGTGGGCATTTATATCCGATGCAACCACCGTTTCATAACACTCACCCTTAGATGACCACCATTTATCAATGATTGCCTTATTAAAACCTTTGATGGAAAAACCCAGTGGGAAAAATCCTATCAAAGGAAAAAGAGTACAATCTTAGTTATTCAGGAACTAGTTCTTCAGGAACTATGGTGGGTGCGCATAATGCTGCCTCGTTAAAACCTTTGATGGGAAAACCCTGTGGGAAAAATCCTACCAAAGGAAAAAGAGTACAGCGCGCATAAATCTGCATCTTCAGGATGCCCTCCGCCTAACAATTACATTACCATTATTACATCTCTCCCCTTGATTGTATCTCCTCCTGATTACATTATTACATCTCTCCCCCTGATTATATCTGCTCCTTATTATATCAATTTGTTTGGTGATTGAGCCGTCGCAGTCCGATGCCGTACACCATCTTCTGGAAAGTAGACTTGGGCAAAGCTTTGGTGAAGAGATCCGCAAGATTGTCGCTTGACCGTACTTGCTTGACTTCAATCTCCCTTTTCTTCTGAAGTTCGTGGGTGTAGAAAAACTTTGGTGAGATGTGCTTTGTTCGATCTCCCTTGATGAAGCCAGCTTGAATTTGAGCAATACATGCGGCATTATCTTCGTGGATAACTGTCGGCTCTTTGGTAACTGATGCCAACTGGCAACTGCTTCTGATGTGCTGCACAAGTGACCTCAACCATACGCATTCTCTACTTGCTTCATGCAGGGCTAATATTTCAGCATGGTTCGATGATGTGGCCACAAGTGTTTGTTTGGTCGATCTCCAAGAAATAGCTGCATTGTTATTCAAAAATACATACCCTGTTTGGGATCGACCCTTATGGGGGTCAGAGAGAAAATCTGAATCTGCATAACCAATCAAGTGAGGAATACCACAAGAATAAAACAATCCCATATCAGTGGTTCCTCGCAAATATCTAAATATTTGCTTTATTCCATTCCAATGTCTAAGAGTCGGTTCTGAACTGTATCTAGCCAATAAATTAACAGAAAAGCATATATCTGGTCTAGTACATTGAGCTAAATACAATAAAGCACCAATAGCACTTAAATACGGTTTTTCAGAACCAAGAATAGTTTCATGTTCCTCTTTAGGTCTAAATGGATCTTTATGAATATCAAGAGGTCTAACAACCATGGGAGTGCTTAGTGGGTGACATTTATCCATATTAAATTTCTTTAACAAATTTTCAGTATATAAGGATTGATGTACTAGAATCCCACTAGAGTTACGCTCGATCTGCAGGCCGAGACAAAACTTAGTATCACCAAGTTCTTTCATTTCAAACTCCCTTTTTAGATAATCAGAAGTTTTCTTGAGCTCTTCAGGAGTCCCAATCAAGTTTATGTCATCCACATAAACTGCAATTATAGTAAATCCATTTTCTGATTTCTTTATGAAAACGCATGGGCATATGGGATCATTCTTATAACCTTCCCTAGACAAGTATTCACTAAGGCGATTGTACCACATCCTTCCGGATTGCTTCAGGCCGTACAATGCTCGTCTTAGCTTTATCGAGTGCGCACTCTTTGATGTTGCTTCAGGCAACTTGAATCCTTCTGGGACTTTTGATGTTGCTTCAGGCAACTTGAATCCTTCTGGGATTTTCATATAAATATCTGTGTCTAGGTTCCCGTATAGGTATGCCGTTACGACATCCATTAGCCTCATCTCTAGTTTTTCAGAAACTGTGAGACTAATGAGATATCTAAATGTAACTATATCCATAACAGGGGAATATGTCTCTTCATAATCAATCCTGGGTTTCTGCAGGAATCCCTGGGCTACAAGCCTTGCCTTATATCTAGCGATTTCATTATTTTCATTTCTTTTTCTTACAAACACTCATTTGAAACCTACAGGATTTACGTTATTTGGTGTTTGTACTATAGGTCCAAATACTCCACGTTTCTTGAGAGATTCAAGTTCAGCTTGAATAGCTTCTCTCCATTTTGGCCAATCAGTTCTATGTCGACATTCATAGATACTACGTGGTTCATTATCTTCATCATCGCCCTTTGTTATTTCAGTAGCTACTTTGTATGCAAATATGTCATCGATAACTATTTCCTTTCGGTCCCAAATTTCACCCCTCATATGGAATATTGAGCTCTCATTATTTGGTACCGGTACCTTATCCATAATCACTGCAGGGATCTCTTCAGGAGTTTGAGAGAAATTTGGCCGTTGGGAAATATTTTCTTCTGGAAAAATATGGTCCATAATCTCTTCTGGAGCATTATGACCAGGTTCTTCTGGAACCTTAACTTCTTCTGGAGTTTTAAGGGCATGATTTCTTATTCAACTTCCTCTTCCGGGGAACTGAATCTTTGGAACCTATAGGTCTGCCACGTTTCTGACGTGCAGCAGTTTCATTAGTGGGAGTTGGAATATTAATTCTTGCAGGTACATTCTTGGCTGGAACAAACGACTTAGTTACATTAGTTGCATCATTGAAGGCATCAGGTAATTGATTTGCGATATCTTGCAAATGCAAAATCCTTTTTACTTCTACCTCGCATTGGGGAGATCTAGGATCTAGATGAGACATAGTGGAAGTATTCCACGATAATTCACGCCGTTCTTCGGGAACAGGTCGTTGCCTAGAAACTTCTTTATCTCCCCCTAACGGCGGGAAGACTGTCTTATCGAAATAACAATCTGCAAATCTAGCAGTAAATAGATCACCTGTTAAGGGTTCTAAAAATCTTATGATTGAAGGTGAGTCAAAACCGATATAAATCCCCAATCTACGTTGGGGACCCATCTTAGTTCTATTTGGAGGGGGAATAGGGACCTGCACAGCACATCCAAACTTTCTAAGATGAGATATATTGGGCTGAATACCTGACACAAGTTGTGCAGGAGAAAAATTATGGTATGAAGTAGGTCTTAGTCTAACAAGATTAGCAGCATGCAAGATAGCATACCCCCATGCAGAAATTGGAAGTCTGGATTGTAAGAGTAATGGTCTAGCTATTAATTGTAAGCGCTTGATAAAAGCTTCAGCAAGGCCATTCTGGGTGTGGACATGGGGGACAGAATGTTCGACTTCTATTCCGATGGATGTGCAGAAGTCATTGAAGATTTTAGAAGAGAATTCAGCTGCATTATCCAATCGGATAGATTTGATAGGGTGATCAAGAAAGCTAGCTCTAAGTTTGATAATTTGGGATAATAATCTAGCAAATGCTAAATTTCTAGTAGAAAGTAGGCTCACGTATGACCATCTAGTAGATGCATCTATTAGGACCATAAAATATCTAAATGGACCACTAGGAGGGTGTATAGGACCACAGATATCACCTTGAACCCTCTGCAGGAAGGTAGGTGATTCTGTCTCTATTTTCTTAAAAGAAGGTCTAGTGATTAACTTCCCTTGGGAACAAGGGTCACAAAAATGGTCATTTGGAAAAGTCAAACTTCGATTGTTAAGAGGATGACCATAGGAATTGTAAATGATCTTTCTAAGCATACCGGACCCTTGGTGACCTAATCTATCATGCCAAAGGATCAAATCTTCAGGATTTGGGAACTTCTGGTTCAAGTGAGTGGCATATGACTCCATAACCCCAATGTGGGTAAAGTATAACCCTAAAGATAGGGTCGAGCATTTTTCTAGTATGGAAATATGCTCTCCGTTCTTAGATGTGATGCAGAGGTATTCTAGATTGCCTTCATTTTTAGTTTCTAAATGATATCCATTTGCTCGGATGTCTTTGAAGCTCAGTAAATTTCTTCTGGAATTTTCCGAGTAGAGAGCATCCTTAATTAGCAAATGAGTACCATTAGGTAAAAGTATATGGGCTCTTCCGGACCCTGTAACTATGTCAGTAGGGCCAGCCACTGTAGTAACCATACGTGAATTATATTCAAGATTTGTAAAGAATTTTCTGTGTTTCAGTATGGTATGTGTTGTTGCACTATCTATCAGGCAAATCTCTTTGCAGTTGGTCATCGTTCCTAAATGATAAGTTATGAGTCAATAAATACCATAAGAGAAGTATCAATGATAAAACTTACTAACACAATTTCTAAGTAAAATCACCAGAACGATAATATGAATTGATAATATCCAATATAAAAATTACTCAACAATGTCTGACAGAATAAGAACTACTGAGTAATGTCTGACTGGAAATAAAAACTACTTAGCAATGTTTGACAGGAAATAAAGACTACTTAGCAATGTCTGACGGAATAAATAAAAGAAAAACTAAAGTCTTCAGAGATCCCAAGATTCAGGGATTTAATGTGCCATCGTCTAACTCATCAAAGTAATCTGAACTTTCCAGGTACGATGTCTTCAAGGCATCGTTTTGCTTCTGGTAATCTTCAGGCCACTCATTGTTATCTTCATTCATATTTGTCTCTGCAGGTACCCCTGTACTTTTGTACTTATTCTTCTCATGTTTACTAGCACGGCAGTTTCTGGACCAGTGTCCTTCCTTTCCACATTCAAAACATATGTCCCTCTTATCTTCAGGTTTAGAGGGATTATTCTTTTCTGGATTCTGAGGAGCAATCCACTTGTTTTTAAAGTGAGTGTCCTTCCTAGGACCATAATAATCATCTCTTCGATGATGATTCTGACGTCCACCTCTTTCAGGGTGATTTCTACCTCTTCCAGGGTAGTTAATTGCGTCCTTCGCTGTCGTGTCTTTCACTTCTCCTTCCTATGCCTCTACCCCTACCTCTATGGATATCATTGACATTTGCTTCTGGCAATGCCAATGATCCAATGGATCTAGAATTATAATTCTTTAACAGTAGGGTATTATGTTTTTCAGTGATCAGGGGAACTTATATGAGTTATGAGTACTTCTGGTACTTCATTCCCCTGTATTACTGTTGTAGAATGATATTATTTGGGTAGATAGCGTTTTATCGTTCGCTCTTTGCTGCAGGCAAAGTGATCATCTTCTGGTGATCGTAGCGTTTCTTGAGTGCCTTCCAGAGATCTGTAAGATCTAGTATGTTCATATATACATTCTTCAGATCGTGTATGTGGTGCCTAAGGAAGATGAGGGCAAACTATCTACTCGCCAATTCAGAAAATTACTTCCATTGACATTTAATGCATGGAAGTCTAATTTTGTAATGTTTGACATCTGGTTCAGAGAATACCCGTGAGTTGATCGGAGTCGGAGTCGGAGTCGGGGAGTACGAAGCCGGGTTCGTACGTAACGAGATCCGGAGGTCTCCCAAGATGGGATCGGAAGCCGGGGAGGACGAGATCCGAAGCCGGGTGAGAAAAGGTCTTTCTCTCTTCTTCTCTCCCTCTCTCTCTCTCTCCGATCTCTCTCTGCAATGGGGTCGGCCGGGTGTGCTCTCGGCTCGTGCTGATAACGTGTTGGGAAAAACGTTATTGTATTATTCATTTACCCCCCTATATATAGGCATAATTGGAGGTTGGGATAGAGACGGGGAAATCTCCTATCCCATGAATCTCGGGGTATTTATCCGGTGGGCATCTATATCCGATGCAACCACCGTTTCATAACATATTATTATTTAATTTTTAAAAATTACGACCGATATTCTCTTGGCCGGGTGGCCACAGTCAGCATAAATTACTAATTTTGAAAAAAACAAAAACAAAATTTATTCACGAGAAATGCTATTCAGCCTTAAGGTTTTACCGATTCTGCTCGGTACGATTGACGTCACAGCATATAACTGGTGGCTGACTTTCACTAGTGATATTTTAATTTTTAATTAATGCCACTAGTTGTACGTAGCTACCTCAGTCGTACCGAGCAAAATCATCCAAACACCAAAAGTTCAAGACGATAAGCTTGATCACCTCTAGGGGGTTTGACCATCAATTTTGGCAAGATGACAAACGTCGAAGCAAGATAAGAACCAAATAACGGCCTCTTCAACCCAAAAAGATGATTGAGGAGGATATCTGTGCCATATCATCTTTTAGGAGAGGAGAGAGTGTGGTGTCTTAAAACATCTCAAAATTTGATGCTTGAAGAGAGGAGATCCTGTGGTGTCCCCACCTAGTCTAATCACTCAAATTCTACATTATTCCATGACAATGACCACTTCTATCATTTGGACTTCTTGTTCGTCATCGTGTGGCTACGATTTGAAAGGGGAAGTGCACAAGCGTGTGGACATTTTGACATTGCGGATGATTTTGGCTCATCAATGTTGAGGAGTCATTGAGGAGTTAGGGTGGGGCCCACTGTGTTACCCCTCCATCGAGGAGTCCGTTGGCCGGAAGCCATTTTTCAGTTATTCTCCTCAACGGTGGTGAGGCCAGACCAGTTGAGGAGACCACTGTATATGCCATAAGAGCCTGTACGATGAAATTTTTTGCTTCATTTCTCATTCGCGAAAGGAAGGGGGGTGCGCCAACTATATCATATTGCAATTGGAAAAAAGAATGACTATATGAGTGTAGTATATTACAGTAAGGGTATGTTCAAGTGCACTCTCTCTATCTCATATACGAAGAAATATAAGTGTGTTTGGATATGGTTATTTGAGGAGGGATTTGGATCATAAGGGATTCAAAATTCCTTGAAGATAAATTTCCTTGTTTCAATAGCCAACAATGAAATTTGCAAATTTCTTGAAAGGATTTGGGATCTCCAAATCCCTTGTAGAAATCCCTCAAAATATGTGTTTTTCTAAAATTCTTGAGAGAGAGAGAAGAGGGGGTGGGGGGTGGGTTATGAGGCTAAGTAATTTAGAAATAATATTATAGAGAGGATGTCGTACAAAGAGAAGGTTGAGAGAGAAAATATTATAAAGAGAATATTGAAGAGAGAATTTTGTAGAGAGAATGTCATAGAGAGAAAAGTTCTAGAGAGAATGCTATATTAAAAATAGAGAAGTTTTATAGAGAATGATATCTAGAAAAATATTGTACAAGGATATATTGTAGAGTATTGTAGAGAGATATCTAAAAAGAAAATTTTGTTGAGAGAGAATGTTGTAGAGGGAGAAATTTCATAGAGATAATATTGTAGGGAGAGAATGTCATAGAAAACATTAGAAAAAAATTATAAATACAATGTCATAAAGAGATAATATTGTAGAGAAAATATTAAAGAGAGAAAATATTGTGGAGAGAGAATACAGAGAGAAAATATCATAGAGAGAATGTTTTAGAAAGATAATATTGTAGAAAGAGAATTTTTTAGGAAGAAACTAAAAAAGAGAATATTATAGAGAGAAAAATATTATAGAAAAAAATATTATGAAAGAAAATGTCATAGAAAATACCATAAAGAGAATCTGTAGAGAGGAAAAATTCCATAGAGAGAATTTTGTAGAGAAAAAGTACTGCATAGAGAGAATTTATAGAGAACATTCTAGAAAGAGAATGTTATAGAGAGAATAGAATATACAAAGAGAAAATATTATAGATAGGAAATATCGTTGAGAGGGATTACATCATAGAGTGAAGGCACAAAAAAAAAAATTATAGAGAGAACATGTTATAGATACATAATGTCGTATTCAAGAGAGAAAATATGATATAGAGAGAAAATGTCATCAATAAAGAATGTTATTGAGGGAAAATATTATAGAAAGGGAATTTCGTAAGAGAGAATGGCATAGAAAAAATGTTGTATAGAGAAAAACTATTATTAAGAGTATTGTAGAAAGATGATATTATTGAGAGAGAATATCATAGAGAGAAAATATCGTAGAGATAAAATTATTTAGGAAAAAAAATATTGTAGGGAGAGAATATAAGAGAGAGAATGTAGAGAGAGAAAATACATTAGAAAGAGAACATGTAGAGAGAGAACGTCAAAGAGAGAATGTTGTAGAAAGATAATGTCATAGAATGTAGAGAGAATATAAAAGGAATAGTGTGAGAGATTGCAGCATTATGTCTCTACATTTTATGATAATTTCTCCCTCAAACATCCTCTCGGTGATATTTCTCTAGATCTCTATGGCACTCTACTTATTACATTTTCTCTTTAACTCTCTTCACGTCATTATCTCTATGAAAATTTGTTCTTTACATTTTCTCTTTACGACATTCTCTCCCTATAGCATGTTTTCTCTACAAAATTTTATCTCTATGATGTTTTATCTCTTCAATATTCTCTTTATAATATTATCTCTGGAGCTCTTTCTCTATAATATTCTCTCTGCAATATTCTCTCTTTAATATTTTCTCTGTACAACATTTTTCTCTATAACATTCTCTGTCTATAATACATTACTTCTACAATATTCTCCCTACAATATTTTGTTTGTGTATAAAATTCTCTCTACAATATTTTATCTCTTCAATATTCAATCTCTGTCATTTTCTCTCACTAGAGCTCTTTATAGTATTTTCTTTCTCTAGAATATTTTTTACTCTATAGAATATTCCCTATCTACGACATTATCTTCTCTCTACAATTTTTAATCCTTGAAACATATACTCTTTAAGCATATGCTCTCACTTTTCAGTATTTGCAGAAACCTCCCTCATGTGCACAATTGCAATACTACTACATTCATACAGTTTCAGTACTTCATTTTAGGTGTAGTACTATAGTTGCGTACATGAGGGGCGGTTTATGCAAATAGTTTAATGTGAGGGAGGTTTCAGTAATTGGTATATTAGTTTGGGAGTAACTAGTAAAAACCTAAAACTATGAAAATGAAGCTGCCAATTGTTCCTTTTAATATTGTTTTTTACTTGTGGCATGCAGATGAGGGCATGTCCATTTGAAAAAAATAACTGATGACTTGTAATTAATTGCCCAATTGTAGGGTTGAAGATACAACTAAATGTCAGGTCTATCCACAAGCCAAGTATGCAAGAAAAAGTCCATCATGGATGTATAAATGGAGTGGCACCCTCCGCCACTCGGATAACCCTTCTTCCCTTTTCCCATTAAACCCTCTCTCTCTCTCTCTCTCTCTCTCTCTCTCTCTCTCTCTCTCTCTCTCTCTCTCTCTCTCTCTCTCTCTCTCTCTCTCTCTCTCTCTCTCTCTCTCTCTCTCTCTCTCTCTCTCTCTCTCTCTCTCTCTCTCTCTCTCTCTCTCTAAACCACCAAGTACACATTTCCTCACGGAAACTGTTGCGATAATTGGCCTTTTATTATTCCTCTCATTCGCTTATCATCGTCATCCAAGTCTTATCGGATCATCAAGTTGGGGTTGACAAAAATTACAAGCAATGGCAAAAAAGCACCATCACAACCCAAAAGAACCCCAACAAACAAAGCTTAACATTATCATCTCAAAACACACCATATTTAGAAAAAAGAAAGGCCCTAAGTCTCAAGACTGAGAAGCTCTCGACCTATCCAATTCACGGATATGAGTGAATATAGACTTTGTACCATCCACCTCACTTGGCAGCGAGAATCCGACGGACGATGCTATTTCGAGAATGGTGTTGTTCTACAAGAAGTTAAGCGGAAGGGTCTGCCCCTTTTCGTCAAGAGTTAACATCTGGCCCTGAAGATTATGAAGAATATGATCTGAATTTTTGAATATTCGAATAAACTATTGTGCACCCCTTCAGACTAGCTTTGGTTGCAATTTGGTCCTTTTCGCTATGAGAAGTCGGATGCTCCCCATCCTCTTCTCTAAATGGATCATCATCCTTTGTGTTATCTGAGTGACATCCGATCCCAACTGTCTCATCCAAAAGCCTCTCAACTGGCTCGTCGAATTCATCATTAGCAATCGCCCCAAGGTCCTCAGAGGAAGGGTTGCAGTCACCTCCATCGAGGAATGCACGTCAACGCCCTCTTCCTCCTCACCAGCTTCCTCATCTTGGTCTGAACCTACCACACCAACCTCACCAAACTGCTTTATAGCCATGACTGGATTAACATCCTGCACAGGCGTCTCTACAAACACATGATCCTCCTTTACTACAAGTATGGCTACAGACTGACCCTCTTTGTTGGCTTCCTCCATCAATCCAATATCGTCTTCCTCACCTAGGATATAAAATCTAGACTTTGAGACTAAAGTGGCATTAGGAGGGTGCAAAGGTTCCTTACCTTTCCTTGATCTCCCAACTGATATCCAAGGGCCATTAGATGGGGCCTCTTGGGGTCATGTGGCAAAGTGCTTTAGCATCCACTTGGTCTTAGGCATGGCCAAAGACTTTAAGGGTTGCACCTAAGCTTTAGATGAGCAACCTTATATGAAAGCCTGAACACTTTGCAAAAGTCACATTTCATCAACTTCCATTCACATTTCATAGTTTGAGTAATCATCATTGATTCTACCACCCCATCCACTATATGCTTCTTGATACGAACGTAGAGTAATTTTTTCACTATGCTCGCAACTCTATTAATGGAGCATCTAGATCAACACTCCACTAAAAAGTCTGGTATCCGAACCCACACGGAGGTTTTCTCGAACACATCGCATTCACACTTCATCGCAATATGCCTACGCTTTAGCACCACATGGTGCCCCTCAAAATACCAAGATCCTCCTTCAAACATCTTCAGACAATAATCATCCGTCTTGAATTTAAAGAGAAAATGACCTTTCTCACATGAGAAGAGGGCCCACGTTCCTTCGGTATTTCACACTTTCTCCATGATATTTTTGAATTTGATGAAGTATGACTTCCTTCCAAAAACATACCCGATCAATGCATGCGCTCAACCCTCCAGGTTTTCCTGGACAACAAAGCAAACAACGATGCGAACACCATCACAACATCAACAGAAAAACTCGTGCATGTGTTTACTTCCCTCCCCCCCCCCCCATGTGCACCTCAAGAGAGAGAGAGAGAGCCCAAACCCTACCAGTGCATAATACATGGTAGGTTATATCAATTGGAAATTCACATCAGGCATCAAGATATACAATGCCAAAAATGTGTAGAATCGAAGATCAGATGTCTGGCCTCCTAGTCTATGCATGGACAGATAACAAGATGAAAGGTGCCTATGTCACCATAGTGCAAATTGAATGGTGAGACACCTAAATAAATAATCCATTTTTGATGCGGGACAACCCAAGGACTCCGTACAATTGCTCGATCGTCTCCTTGTAATTGAAAACAGGAGGTTGATGAATGATATATAACGGAGATTCGGCATTCGCTCGAGGTCCCGCCTCTCAATGGGTTACCAAACCCTAGAGCAAACTCTCATTATTTTCTTTAATCAATCACTGCATACAATGGGAGACCTAAAGGTCTTTAAATAGAAAAAATAAAGATAAAGACTCATAGTCAACCATAATCTAAAAGATAAGGCCTATCTAATTCAAAAAGATTTGAATCTAATCAAACCTTACCAGAACAAAAAAATCATATATAAAAATCCGTGCAAGGCTGATTTTGCCTCAAAAAATGTGCACACCTGATCTAATCCCCATCAATATTACTCATGTATTCTCCTAAACTTTGCAGATCAATCAAAGATGTAATTACTGATTTAGACAATCACCATGGATCTTTGAAAATCGTGTGACAACTTGATGCAAGAATTCCCAACTTTTTTCATACATTTACACAGTATAGATTACGATCAACAGCTTGATTTTCAACTAACATAGCCTACAGTGTATTCTTCACTGACATGATTTTGGCCCAGCGTGTTTGTAGACATAGATCAGTTAGACAAACAGATAGATATACCATCATGCGCACATGCATGCATGTGCGCACACACAAGATATAAAGGTAATGGGGTCATGCACCTGGCAGTTTATACCATAATTCACAGCACATGCACCTTCTTTAATAAGCTAGGTATATACTACTGACATAAACACCCCTTCTTAAAGCTCTAGTAAGTTTCAAAACACCTACACACCATCCAAGAGTATCGTAACTAGTTCGACAGCCTCTCAAGGAACCAGTGGAGATAAGCAGGGAATCTTTGGAATTCTCTAGCTCTACCATTTTCACTAGGTAAAGTACCCTCCCTTATGTTTGAACCTCAGCACCTTATGGGTTATCGTCAGAACTTTGTAAACGTAACACCAACGCCAACACACCCAATGGTTAGCGGCAACTAGCAAGTAATGAAAATAAACAACGTCAACCGACTCAACACCTTTAAATCACATCCCGCATCAATACAAGGTGCTACCTACATGCTACCATTTGTGTTCTTGCATGAAACACCTCTCAAAGGTTTCCTAATTTCTTCTCACCCACTACCACTATACATGCTAGCATGTAGAAATGGTGAAAAAGGCATAGAAAAAGTATTCAACGTCGAGCATTTTTATCTTCGTACACAATTAATGGCTGTGTCATCATAAACAATCAACAATAATGGTGTAGCTTATAATAGGCAGTATATTGTGTTTCTTTTTGCATGTTGCATTTGCTTTTATAGGTCACCTTACAAGCAATGCATGCATATCACCTCTTAGAACCTTCACTAAAAATTTTAAGTTTACTTAAGTCAGATCCAAAAGACTAATGCTTAAAATACAAATTAAAAAGTTTCATCTATTTGCGCAACGTTTTACAAAGACCTTGGCCATCTTGGGGTACCAGCACCGACACAACCTAAAGCTTGCTCTAAACAGCACCCAAGAATCTTAAGTCCACATTCTCAGTCATTTTTAATTCTAAATACCATTGGGACTCTTCAGCATGAGATATCACTACCAATCTATCCAAATTGTTGTGTTGCTGCATTAAAAATCATGACAACTGAACTTCAAAGCTTTAAGAGGAAGTAAAAATAAAATAAATAATTCTCGAGAAGAAGTCAATGTACCAAAGTATTGATTGTAAGTGGACATTTTTAAGCAATATCATCGTAAAAGGTAATACATGAAAATGTCAACACTTAAGGTCCAAAAAGATGATTTCATCACACATGGCATAAAAGAAGTTAGGATGGCTTTCGGTCTTTAGACAAATAAAGATTTGAACTAAGAATGTTTTCAGCTATGATACTTGGATCCTTTATTAGGATAATATATTCCAATAGGACCTTCGTTTTAATTCAGAAGGGCAAAAGGATCTATATGATGCACAAGAACCCAAAAAAAGAAGAAACAAATGTGTATCTGATTTGATGAGAGAGTGAAAGAGTATGGGTGTTTTAGAAAGGTTGTATTGTCTGATGAGAGTAAATCTCCCCAAGCTTTAAAATATCAAATTTATTAAAAATTCAATTGAGTTTTCTCTCTCCTTTTGGCTTTATAAATAGATAGATTCCTCTATAATTGGAAGGATCGCCATACTCATTCCTTCCCTTATCGATATCGGATAACATAGGTTTACAAAGCTACCACCCTCATACATCCATTGCTAATGAGTAACCTTCCCAACACATAAAATCAGTGCAAAAAATATGCTTCCTATGCACATTTCCAACCATATGCTTAATAACTTTCCTGAATAACAAGGAATTCCACAGGATTCGCCGCAATACAAGAAAGATCATGCCCTGGTCCATTTTAGAATGTCCTTAATATATCTGTTTTCTCTTGACATTCGCAAGGCTCACATGACCCTTGAAATGAACAGTAAAAAAGTCTTGCACTTCATGATTACATAAACCTTCTGTTGGGATTTCAGAATCTCATCTCTTCTCCATGTCTACATCTCTCTTTGGTTTTCCACTTCTATTGGGCTTTCATGCCTCCTCTTTTTGGCAAAACCTATAAAATTCCAAATGCATTTATCCATGGTTGATGTGGATCCATAAATTTGGATGAAGCTGTTAAAGATAATAGGATCAACCGAAAGTATGATCTGTGCATCCTAAGAAAAATATGCGCTGATAACAGACAACATCAGTAAAAGATCTCAACGGAAGAAGAAAAGAAAATGAAGAAAATAGCGAGGAAATACTCCACCAAAGAAGAAAGTAACCTATGAAAAAAAAATATCCACACAAAGCTCAAGCTTATTTCATTAAATCAATCATAGCACCATATCTTGAATAATCTCTCAAACCCTTAGTGCTCCTTTTATTGAGATGAAAGAGAGTGGAAAAATAAAACCACAAACAAGTCCCACCCATGCATTTTAAGTCACAAATCTTCACCAAACAGGCTCTTAACCCCTACAAAATCCAGGAAGTCCACTTTAAAAAGGGTCCAAGATAGTTCAAAACAAGGAATCATAACCAATATTGTGATGGAACTAAATCTGTGAATAAAGCAAGTTCCTACAGGGCATTAGCACTTTCTTTAGTTCCCATTATGAATGGTGTCCTATGGCACCTAGAAATCAGTCCCTTTGTGGCATACGTACCAAATCGCCTTTGGATCGAGACACCCTTCAATCAATGTCATGCTTCTGAGATCTTCAAACAGTGTTTGTGAATGGCCAAGCCTCCTAGGCTTTCTCTAACATAGTGCCTTCCTTGAAACTTGGCTTGGGGCTACATTAGACTGCATCAGAGAGAAACTTTAAAGTCTGTAAGTGTTAAGAGAACTTTCAGATTCCATGCCTCCAGAGTCTTGACCAATATCTTCCCAAGGTTTCCAGTGAAACCACATAAATTTCTCTGCCTTACTATAGTAATCATGACAAATTTCCACCATATATAAACGTGCACTGGAATTTTTTGTTGGTGTATAGGGATTTCCTCTTAGATTCTCTAATTAACCACGTCCTCCCTCCCCACAACATCTTGAAATGTATACATTCCTCTAGTGTTAGGTGTCAAATGTGATTAAAGAAACTATTCCACTACAGCACTTGCTAATATTTTCAGAGACTAAGGGGGTGTTGGCATGAGGAACAGCTGTTCCGCTTAATCCTCATCCAGAAGAGGGTATTCCCATCAATAACTATTTCTAATGTAATTTGATGATTCAGAGCTCCGGTTAGCATGGAGTGATATATTATCGTTCCCAAGTCCTTCATTCCACCGGAAAAAATACTATCCATTAGTTTTAAAATTTGGAACTGGGAATAGAAACAAACGGTTCCGGAATGATGCCAAACACCCCCTAAATTACCTAGTGTGTCAAAAATTACAACAGGGACAGTGGCTGATATAAGTAGAATATGAAACATATTAATATTAGGACATCAAGCTGGATATTAACAGTAGTAGCTTTGATTTCTCAGCGTAGTCCAAGGTATGGTGGTTTAGAAGTAATCTTCAATAAAATGAAGCAGTTCCCTTTCAAGGCTTGTTTTCTGCATGAATTTTACTTTTCAGTAAATGACATGATTAATAACATTCAAAAGTAGCATTTTGCATAAGAAATAGATAGACAAGGTTTATTTCCGGGCTAAAGAGAGAAAAAATTACATTCCTGCAGTTCACGATATGTTCTGGGAATCAATCTAAAAGTCTTCAACAACTTAGCAATGTTCAATCATAAAACATAAAATAGCAATTTCATGTCACTAAGAATATAATAGGAAACATGAAATTTAATCCTGAAAAACAGGTTTCAAGGATAAGTTGGAGTGAAGGATTAATCATCACAAAAAGATCCAACAAGACATACAGGTAATACAAACTGGGTGGCTTTGGTGAGGAGGTTGTGGGTTCAAGTCCTCCCTTGCCCCCTCAATTTACCCAAGAGTGCCTAGGATAACTTCCGAGTAGGTTGGTGCGCATTCCCGGAGGGATTAATCCAAGCCCGAAGTGGGACTGTTACACAAAAGGTTTCGGGACACCCGCCGATGTCAAAAAAAAAAAAAATACAAACTGGGTGGCCAGAACTTATCATACAAATCAGACAAAATGAAATGTATGAGAGATAGGCCAGGCACACAAGAAAATTGAAAAAGATGTATGTCAACCTTTGGTTCTCGTGATTGTAATACTTCCTTTCCCTCCTTCGGTGTGGATTTTAGTTTTGACAACCACAGGCTTCCCAGTAAAAGCTGAAGTCGGATAAGAAAGGGAAGGGCTATCGGCATCCTTCACGTGCTTTGATCTGGATGGTGATGGAGCATGTATCCGCTGATTTATGTCCTTCAGAGTCACATCCCCTTTTACTCCACATGGTTTGATGAGGGCAAAAGGATAGACAACTGAAGTAGTTAGCTTCCTTGGAGTTCTGATGAGAGATTCCCTACCTGTTATACCAAAGGAAATAAATAATCAAAAATTTGTTTCGCTGAACAACTAACCTTATAAAACAAATCAGGGTGGAATTACATGCCATATGAAGCATACCCCTAAAAATTTTGGTAGGAGCTGCAGGGGGAGTCTCTTGCACCATATCAGTTTCCATCTCGGGAGATATGTTGTACAACTCTAAACAAACAAAATAGATGATAGGTTGTCATGTAGTGTACTTTCTTTTTTCTTCTTTCCTTTTTTTTCTCTTTTTCTTGTATGTGTGTTAGCAGGGTGAGTGGTTTCAAACCACTTCATCAATACAAGAGAATTCCTTACAAAAAAAAAACAAATCAATACAAGAGAAAAAGGGAAATTTTATACATACCCCATGATAAATGATTAGATAAGATAAAATATAAGAGAGAGAGTAAGGGAGGTTAGAGGTTAGAAGAGTCTCATTCGAGGGAGCCAGGACCTCCGGTGGCAAAGAGAAAAGAAAACTGAAAACAATACACATAAATCATTGCACCTCTTTCACCTGTTCGACAGTTACCCATGATTGTTACAACTGATGACAACTGACTCGAACAACCATTCAATATAACCCACGGAACCCACCTAATTGTTCTCCCATACATATCAGACTCATGTAAACACCCCCGCAACATACATAACACACAATGCTACCAACACACCACCCATAACAACCATGCAGTAACTTATGTGCACGTGATGCATGCATTCAAGCCATGCACGTATCACCCCAAATTTTTATAAACAGACCTTGTTTCCCCCTGGTTTCTCAATCACTTACCTAAATATGTTAAAATAGTAACTATAACCTCTCTTATACCTCGTAGTCCTCATCAAACCTTAGTCCATACGTTTGAAGGGGAAACTGGTAGGGAAAGAAGAAGAAGAAGTGGGTGTGATTGGGATGAAAGAGACGATAACGACAGTGGCTACGCCTAAAAATCTCAGCCCTAGCAACTTCTTGTAGGCTTCCATTACTATCTTTCCATATAAGAGGAAACCGTCGCAAAGGTAGAGTAGCCCTCCTTTGCTATTTTCTCCGGCTAAGGGTTGGTCATACCACATGTGGAAGGGTCCTAGTCAATGGCAAGTTAGCTCACTCGTTTGTAGGTCTGCCTTGCTCTGCTAAAGGAAGTAAATAATCCACATATAAATTAATCAAAATGTTAACTTGAGCCGCTAATTCACGTGGCAAAAGATGTATCTGTTAGATTTTTTCTGATTTACTAGAATTTTTTCTTGATTTTTTTATCTCTTATACCATACATTAACCTTCGTGTTTGGTGTTCCGCCCAACATGCCATAAAAAATGTGAAAAGGTTCTTAATCAATACTGCTGCTCTTTGTGACAGTTAGTATTTGAACGAATAAGTGTTGGGATTTTTGTCATTTTGTAATTCTTACTTCTTAGTACTGTGTTGTTTCATCCTTTAGTGACTTTTTGGTTTCGTCTTTTGTGGCTTTGGTTGGTACGAAGATGTTTTCCTTTAGTGATCATGGGTTTTGAACCAGCACTTGAACCAGTTCAATTTTGAATGGGTATGCAACTATTCGGTAATGACAACATCTATATAATAACAGTTTTTTCCTGAGACAGCCTGTAACTCATACATTCAATATACCTATATAGGGGATAACCCATTGAACCTATATTTTACCTGAGGCAGTCCTGAGATGGGGGCTTTTACCATATCCCAATTTTACCATTCCCTCCTTAATACTTCCTCCTCTTTCGCCACCATTGTCGGCTGTGCATGTGATGTGATCCGACTTGGGCCCAAGCCCGTTGGCCCACCCGAAGGCCCATCCTAGCCTGCCATGGATGGATTAGGCAGGATATCTCTTATGATATCTTTTAGAATCTTTTTTATTTGAGATCTTTATTTTAGGCAAGTAGTTAGGATACTTAATGTCTTTTAAATTTGTTGCCATTTTTATCTTTTCTTTAGCCTATTTAAAGGCCCCCATTGTAACCATGGAGGGGAGATTATTATGAATGAAAATTGATGGCGGATGCCTTCGTTGGCTCATGGATTTGAGTCCCCACCTTGTACCCTGATGGATTTCAGGCCCCCTCTCGTCTAAGCTTCTAGTCTTTTCTTCTCTGTCACAGTTCTTACCCCCTCCGCCACTTCCTCTCGGTGATTCCGTATCACTAGTTATCTTTTACAAAGAAAATACCAAAAATATTACATCGCCTTCATCAACCGCCCTTCGACGACGCGCGCCTGCATCAAGTTGGTATCAGAGCTTCGGGCTTCGTGGCGTTCCTGCACCACGAACGATCTTCGCTTCGATCGCCGTCGTCCATCGTCATCGTCGTCCATCATCATCGTCGTCGTTCCGTCGTCACCATCCTCGCCGAGTCGTCATCTTCTTCTGGTACGTCGCCCTACAATCCCAACAAAAAAAAAAAAGAAGAGAAGAAGAGAGATCAGATCTTGAAAAAAAAAAAAAAGAGAGAAGAGAAAGGAAAACCCCTTCAACCGAACCCCTCTCCTTTGCCGCCCGCCCGTCCACCGCAAGCCGGCCCTTCCTCCCGCTCCACCCGCTGAACCGCACCTCCTGTCTCGTGCTCCCACGCACCCCGCAGCCACAAAAAAAAAAAAAAAAAAAAAAAAAAAAAAAAAAAAAAAAAAAACAGATCTGCCATCAGATCTGTGATACAGCAGATCTGTGAAGAAAAGGAAAAAAAAAAGAAAAAGAAAGAAAGAATAGAAGGAAAGAAGAAAAGGAAAGAAAGAAAAGAAGGAAAGAAGAAAAAGAAAGAAAAGGAAAGAAAGAAAAGAAGGAAATAACCTACCTGCGGTGCTGTTTGCTGCTGCTGCCCCTTTGCCGCTGCAGCTGCTGCCCCTTTTTCCTCTTCCCTAGTTGCAACCAAGAGGCCAAAAAAAAAAAAAAAACCCTAATCCGATTCCCCCCCTTTTGCCCTTTCTATTTTCCCAATTCACCCCCCACCACAACCCTTAGATCCCCATCCAACAGCCCTCAAATCCCCAACCTTTCTAGTTGCTCTTTCCCACTTAAGTGCTGAACCCGATTGAATTCGGATCCAACCCGTTTACCAAAAAACAGACCCGATAAGACCCTACAACTTCAAAACGCCATATCTCTCTCATTTTTCATCCGATTTGGACGTTCTTGGTACCGAATCGAAGCCCTTTTCGAGCTCTACGCATCTATACCATCATCAGAAATTTTCAGTGCAGCAGTAATTACAGATTTCCAGATTTACCCCTGGACCACATTTCCACCATTGTGACATGGATGCCAAGATGCAAGGGTTGATTCGTTGTCATCAAGGGAACAAATCCGTCTACGAGTACACTTCAGCGTTCTATCGGCGCATGATCCGCTATGGTTTTTCAGAGAAAGATTTCTTGGCAGTGGTACTGTACATTAGAGGACTCCGCTCCGACATAAAGGGCAAGTTTTCAGCTAGATCTTGGAGGGATCTGGACGAAGCCTATGAGATAGCTTGTGAGATTGAATGGGAGCTACAGCAAATGGACTCACCTCTAGCGGCCTCCACAGATGAGTCTCCACCTCCAGCACTTCCAGCAGAGCCTCCCCCACCGACAGAGCTTCCTCCAGTTGTATCTTTGGTGGATCCATCACCTCCAGTATCACCGCCAGCAGACGAGCTTCCCCCTCCAGAGGATCTTCTGCCGCCAGCCATGCTACCACCTACTGCGGATTCTTTCGAGGATGTCTCTCTAGCCGAGCTTCAGCAGATTGATTTTCTTGGGCTAGACCGACTATTGGTGCCTACAGTGTTTGTTCAGCTCTACATCCGTCCAGGCGAGCCGATGTTCGAGCTACTGCAGCGGTCTGATATTACTATCCGACTCGATCGTTTACCCCAGCATCGCTTTGGTGTGTGTTTCCCGATCGACGACAGTGATACATTCTCATGGGACCCCGGCGGTAACTTCAGTACAGTGAGACATCATTTGTTGGGCCTCCACCATCAGCTCCTGACGACAGATACCACATCGGCGAAAACCTCGATGATGATTGCGCTTTACCGTATGAACTCGAGGGCGAGTTCTTCGCAGCGGAAGCGAATGATGTGATCCGACTTGGGCCCAAGCCCGTTGGCCCACCCGAAGGCCCATCCTAGCCTGCCATGGATGGATTAGGCAGGATATCTCTTATGATATCTTTTAGAATCTTTTTTATTTGAGATCTTTATTTTAGGCAAGTAGTTAGGATACTTAATGTCTTTTAAATTTGTTGCCATTTTTATCTTTTCTTTAGCCTATTTAAAGGCCCCCATTGTAACCATGGAGGGGAGATTATTATGAATGAAAATTGATGGCGGATGCCTTCGTTGGCTCATGGATTTGAGTCCCCACCTTGTACCCTGATGGATTTCAGGCCCCCTCTCGTCTAAGCTTCTAGTCTTTTCTTCTCTGTCACAGTTCTTACCCCCTCCGCCACTTCCTCTCGGTGATTCCGTATCACTAGTTATCTTTTACAAAGAAAATACCAAAAATATTACATCGCCTTCATCAACCGCCCTTCGACGACGCGCGCCTGCATCAGCATGTCGTCGCCCGCCTCTATCTTTCTCGTCGTCCCCCTCCTCCTCTTTGTAATAGTTGATATTTGAACGGACAAGTGTTGGGAATTTTCTTTTTGTGATTATTGGTACTGTGTTGTTTCGTCCTTTAGTGACTCTTAGGTTTCATCTTTTGTGGCTTTGGTTGGGTACGAAGGAAGTTTTCCTTTAGTAATCGTTGGTTTTTGAACCAACACCCCTTTGGCTTTGAATGGGTATGCAACCATTCGGTGATGGTAGCGCCATATACAACACAATTTTTTTGTGGGGCAACCCGTAAGTCATGCATTCAAAATACCTAAAATAATCCTATGTGGGGACAACCCATTAAACCCATATTTTACTTAAGCCATCTCGATAAGGGTTTTTACTACATCCCAGTTTTACCCTTCCCTCCTTCCTCCTTCCTCTTTCGCCATCATTGCCAGTCGTGCATATCGCCGCCTGCCTCTACCTTCCTCCTCCACTTCCTCCTTCTTCCTCCTCCATAAGTCTTTATGCATCTTATTCGAACATTGCAGGCCGAGTGCTCCTACAAGCCATTCATCCGTTTGAGGTTAAATGCTCCTGTAGGCCATTGAGTCGTTTCAGACTGAGTGCTCTAACAGACTATCCAACTATTTCAGGTCGTGCAAGTACCACTACA
Organism: Chamaelirium japonicum; assembly: GCA_947650365.1. NCBI lineage: Eukaryota > Viridiplantae > Streptophyta > Magnoliopsida > Liliales > Melanthiaceae > Chamaelirium > Chamaelirium japonicum. The sequence continues at coordinate 7,665,637 of OX393551.1, read as the reverse complement.
AATCTACAATACACAGTCTCCTTGGGACGAATGGGATGTATAAGTACTTGGCCTGAAATGACTGAGTGTAGGAGGAAGAACGGGATGAGGAAGGAAGGAAGGAGGAGGAAGGAGATGGAGAGGAAGAAGAAGCTATAGGACAAGGAGGAAGGAGAAGGAGAGAAAGGAGGAGTCAGGGACGGTGGGTTGTATGAGATAGACAAGTAGGATAGGCGACAACATTCACGGACACTGACGGGCTAGGGAGGAAGGGAAGAAGGTGTGGGCTGCCTATAGAGTCGGCGATTACTTTTAGTCATGAGCTGTCCTTAACAAAAAAAATGACTTATAAGGTTGCTCGTAAGTCTCGACCTGGCTATATGAAAAATTGTGCTTTATATAGACGCTGTCTTCGATGATTATTTAAGACACCGAGAGCCATCTCACCAAGACAGATTTTGAGACCCATGTTTAGTGTTTTCTTCTCTACTTTATTCTGTTTTGGGCATCGATAAAGCATTAATCTTGGGTTCAAATCCCCTGCGATCGTGCTTGCAAGGAAATCCAGAGAGGTCGGGGGAATTGGACCTTGGGAATATGTTATCGCCGTAAATACCAGCATGAAACGGGGTGAGTACTTTCTTATGGCAGTGAGAAATCATGCCTCTTCCTAATCGGCCCGCCACTCTTCTTCCTTCTTTTATATTGTTTATTTTACACTTCAAAATTTTCATCATATTTTGTTACCGTCCAGAGTCCAGAAGACTACGAGACCTTTTAAAAAGAACTCAATATATACTAGCAGTGTAGTTAAGGCGGTCACCCAAGGCGAAAAAAGGCGAGAGGCGAGACAAGGCAGTGGTGCCTTGGGGCATACTCAAGGGAGTGGGGTGTAGAGGGCAAGGGTATTTCGGGTTGGGACTAAGGTATGAACCGTATGATCCAACAAAATAGGGTATTGAAGTTTGACAGGAAATGGGGGCTAATTAAAGATCTCTGCGGTATGCATAAAATTTCCCAAGAAGCATTAAAACAGAAAATTCTAATCAATGAGAAACTCAATGAATAAAGTTAGCTCTACTGACCTGAAACATCAACTTGATCATCGAAAGCCACATGAACAGTCCTGTAGTAAGTCAATGTCTGGCATTAAGACTTGTAAAATATAGTACAAGAGAGTGCAGAAGACAGTAAAGCCTCAAAGAAACAGACATTTCATCAGGACTGCAGCGGATCTCGCCTTCATTTAAGCAATTCGGTAGCCACCCATATGATGACTGATCAAACCCTTCAAAGCCAGAGGCACACCTATCGTCTAACCAAGACTTCATAGTTTAGAATAACCAGACTAGATGGAGGATGTGCAGTAAAGAGTAATAAAACAATATGAAAGGGACCAACCTGGAAATCCCAAATTCCACTGCGAATCCCACTGTAAATTTTCCAATAGTCCATCTTCCACCAGTGAGCCTTCACTGACCTATATTCAGATAAGGACACAAGCATGGTAAAAAAAGAGAGTACTGGTTTCTGCAAAATTATAGGAGAAATTAATTGCAACCTTGGATTTCAAAAAACCAGGCGTGATTTGCTCGTCAGCAATGTCAATGTCATTAGTATCAGAAGTGAACTGCAGCATGCGCCTCCTCTTTAGCTGTGAGGAGTCTCTACATTCCTCCAATCCCTTGTTATTATCTGAATTCCAACCTCCCTTGTTACACGGAGTCGATTACTATTTCATTTACAACTAGGCAAAAATGTTAATTAACCATACATCCAATATCACGAGCATCGCTGCCAAAATCAGCACAATCCTTGATTGGAGTTTGTTCATCCAGCATGTACAGCAAACTATCTTCATTTCGGTGCACATCATCCCACAAGTATTGGGAGACATCTGTGAAAGAAAAAGTAGTAGTACTACTTCCAGAAGCCATTCATATAAAGAGCTTGCGAAGAACATTACACTAATAAAGAGCAACACATTACGAACCATTCTGTGAATCTCTATGCAGGCTAAACTCTTCTTCTTGCCAGTCCCAAATCTCACTGTCGATCGTTCCACATAACAACAGCAGCAATAGATATTGCAAAAGAAAGAACATATTGTAAACAAAGGAGGGAAATGTAACAAGCTAAATGAGATCATGGGTTTTCAACTTGAAATCATACGCAATCCGATGCACCTTAGAGCGATGTAAGCACCATGATGCTTAACCAGAAAAAAAAAAAGGAAGGGTATTGCAGCAAACATTGTGCAAAGGTTACATTGGATTTAATTGACATATTATTGAAAAGCTAAAAAGCTCGTGCACAGTCAAAAATCGATCAAAATTTTAAAAGAAAAAAAAACAAATATGACATTCTGGATTGCCAAATAGATGTTGCGCGACTGTCAATCACAACTTGTTATCAAAAACTCCGATTCTTTGAATAAGTCCTGATTAAAACGCAACTTTTTCAGTAAACGTTCGTTGCTTGACTCTTTCCCGAATTTTCAAAAAAGTCACGAATTTATATAAAAAATAACAATTTATGCATTTTAGTCCCGATTAATTACATTTTAATCCCACCATGACTGCTTAAAAAGCCTATTGGAACATCTACATATAAATATATTGTATATCTCTATTGTTTTTATCACGTTTCTTTCCTGACATTCCCGACTCGTCAGATTTTTCCAACTTCTTCCCTAGCCGATTTTTTCCCGATTTACGACGTGGTAACTATGGATTCACAAGTAGGCATCAAACTTCATCTAATTCGATTAAAACACCACAAATATATCGAATAACCATCTGCATTGCTCAAAATAGGAAGGAAATAAATAGAACCATTTCCCATTTCGAAAGCTCTGTATCTTAGTACATAGATCGAAATACGGATCACAAATTGAACCCCAAACTAGAATATATGAATAATGATCACGACAATTATATTAGAAACAATCCAAAAAAAAAAAAACCAACAAAAAAAAACCCATCGGGGACTAAACACTGCAAAGGTTTCTACTAAACAGATCGATATAGAACATAATCAAAGCCAAGAACTTCACAAACCTATTACCGATTATGACCATTCTGATCCAAATCCAATGCACACATCCCTCCGATGCAATCAAGATAACCAAAAATATAGAAAATTAGACCTACCCATTAACAATATATCCAATCACAATCGGACCCTGATTCCATTTCCCTTAAATTCCTCAAATGCAATTCTACACCCCCCAAGTAAGTAGGCAATACAAAGGGTAATGGAAAACCAAATAAAATAAAATAAAAAACTAACTTGCTGTTGTTGTCATTGCTATGATCGAAATCCATGCCCTCCTCGCTTTCGGACACCAAGAGGGTCTGAATCAATGAGATTCAAACCCAAAAAAAAAACATGGGATTGTTAGAGTTTACTGCTAAGTTCCCCTCTGCCTAATTACCAAAAAAAAAAAAGTTCCCCTCTGCCTTTGCTCTAACTCACTCTTTCTCGATTTACAGCGACCACAGGTCCACAGGGATGAAAAGCACAATCATGATATGAACCACCGATCAGGTAATTGGCTTAAGTCAATTACACTTTAACCCCCCACCCCCTTTTGAAGTTTAACCCAAAATCACTTAACCCCCATGTAATATATAAACTACGCTTTGCCCCACTCAGTCAGTTTTGGTTTGAAGCCCTTGGACTCTCCAGCGGTAAATCTTGAGCGTCCGATCTCGGGGCAATTATTTCTAGCCCTGGATCGGTGGTCCCACCTCCAAAGCGTCTATGACCGTCCGATATCCATTAGTCTTATCTTTGCACACCGTGTGAAGCATGACAATGTGGGTAGGTAATAGGCCGTACATACCTATCTTTGAGTAGGGGTGTGCAGGATCCAAACCAAACAGATCAATTTTGATCGGTTTCGACACACTCAATGGATCGGATTGGATTTTAAAAAAACCGACATGATTGAATCGGTTGACGGATTTATAAATTTAAAACCAACCCAAATCGAACCGAACTGACATACATATAATATTTTATTAAATATATCATATGTTCTTGTATATCTTTGTTACCAATAATCTTTGCAATACTATAGGATGACTCAAAATCACTTAAAAATCTTATTTAGGCTTAATGATTTGATAAAAAGTATTATTTTTAGGTTGAAACTAGATCCTAATAGAAGGGAGATAAAGCCCAATAAGAATATAGTCTAAAGCCCAAACCGACCATCCAATCCAATCCAAACCAGTCATAATTGGATTGGATTTGATTCCAATATCAGTTTGATTTGGATCGGATTGAAAATCTTCAAAACTAATCAAGGTTGGATCGGTTTGGGTTTTGTCTAAATTAGTTGGGGTTTTGAACCAATGCATACCCCTATCTTTGAGTATAAGGAAAGATAATGAGGATGGGTCCCATGATGACAGCCCATCCATAGGTAAGGTGTTGAATGATTTTTTTGTAGGAACCATGGGGGTTCTATTCATGGCACCCCTGCCCGATCAATAGAAAACTCATTACAATTATTAACCTTCTCTAAGTCTGCATAGTAAGTTGTTAAAATACAACCAGGAACAACAGAGGAAGAGAAAAATGCCCTTTCCGAGAGGGTCTTTTTGGCCAGTAAATCGGCACAGCCGTTTAGATCTCTACGGATGTGACAGAACCGACACTCTTCGAAGAGATTGATAATCATGCAGTCGGATACATAACTCTGTACCCGCCATGGAGGAGAGAGATCTCCATCCGATAATATGTGAATAAGGGTCTGGTTATTTCCATCAATTACCACTCAGGTTGCCACCAATGAGAGTAACACCTTTAACCCATGAAGCAAAGCTATGACTTCAATAACAATATGTTCACAAGCACTTTGGAGTTCTCCCGCAGAGAGAATGTGTGCTCCAGTACTATCCATGATGATAATATCGGTTGCTGGTTTCACATTACTTAAAGCACCATCTGTATTCACCTTATAAAACCCATCACCAGGAGGGAGCCAGTGTGAGGGATGGGAATCCATTTGTATTGTGTCCCGATTGTTGAAATTGTTGAACAACACATTAGAAGGATAATAGTGGATAGAGGATTAGGTTTAATACGATCGAAAACCCATCGATTTCTTGCTTTCCAAATGTTCTACATAATAATGGCTGCATAGCTAAATCGGTTGTGAAACTCCTTGTCCCACTTCAAAAATCTGTTAATCCAATCAACTAACGAACCCTCAACCCCATCTGTTCTTAGTTGGAACTCAGAGCCAAACCTAACCGTCCTTGCAAAGTTACAATAAAATAAGAGGTGTGTGAGATTTCCTCTATCCCAAAACCCAGGTATTGAGATGAGGTCCCATTATACATATAAGGATCGTTTCCGTCCTCTACTTTACCTAGGTGGACTAATCTTCCAACACTCCCCCTCATGTGTAGACCAATCTTTTTGCGATCCTTGTCACGTGGATGATAGATGTGTGGGGACCACACCCGGCATGTGAGTGCACGGTTAAGCTCTGATACCATGTTAGATACCCTCGTACCTTAAAATCTGGGTTGTAAGGGGAGGTCCACAACGGGTATATTTAGTGGGTGATGGGTGCCTCCCTTACCGATGTGGGACTATTTATTAACACTTCATCTCATGCGGAGCAAGCGTGGCAAGGATCCTTCCACGCGGAGCACGCATGACAAGGCACAATCAATGAGGAGCATGGTGTCATGTTAGATACCCTCGCACCTCAAAACCCGGGTTGTTAGGGGAGGTCCACAACGAGTATATTTAGTGGGTGCTGGGTGCCTCCCTTACCGATGTGGGACTATCCGTTAACACTCGCCCTCACGCGGAGCACGCGTGGCAAGGATCCTTCCACATGGAGCACGCATGGCAAGGCACGATCGGTGGGGAGCACCCAGAGCGGGAGCGGAAGCAGGAGCAGGAGACGGGTTAGCTCTGATACCATGTGAGATTTTCTCAATCCCAAAACCCAGGTATTGAGATGAGGTCGCATCATACATATAAGAATCATTTTCTCCCTCTACGTTACCGAGGTGGGACTAATCTTCCAACAAGGTGCTCAATGAATTCATCTACCTCAGTGCAAATTGGGCATAATCCATCAAGTGCCAGCAGTCTATCAGCAAGGCTTTTAGCTGTTGGAATACATCCTCGAAGGGCTCGCCAGACAAACATCAGAGTTTTCGGTATACAGTCCTTCAACTTCCAAAGAGATCTTCACCTAAAGCTCGCACATGCAGTAGGGGGGGGGGGGGGAAGAAGAGACTACATTCTTCTCCTTAAACAATGCCAAGTACGTAGAGCTGACTATAAAGTTGCCTTTCGAGAATGGGAGCCACATGAGAGTCCAGTGATGTTGCTGCTAGGTGAATGCGAAGGATGACATTAGTCTCGAATTGGGTAATACCCATTTCAGCAAGCTTATCAACACGCCAGTGGTGTTGGGTTTGATCTATCAGAGCTTCTACTCTTATATCTTCAATACCTAGATAGGATGTAACTATGTGGCCTCCCAGGATGCTGGGGATCCACCTATCATTGACCAAGTTAACCGATTTGCCATCTCCGATCGCCTAACAAATAAATTGCTTGATGAGATCTTGACCGACCAGTATGTTACGCCAGGAATGTGAGGCATCGGGGGAGGGAGGCGTCTACCAGAAACCAGATTTGTTTAGGTATCTATTGGTCAGGATTTGGGCCCTACGTTATAGGTAAGTCGTTGAAGATGCTCTAAGATAGTCTCCCTGAACCACGCTGCCATGCAGTTCGGGGTGTCTTTTGCGTCCACAAACAACTGTTCCAGATTGTTGCGATCTATACATCGCTAGGTGAACTCAAAGGGATACCATCATAAGGGCTGACTGATCTGAACAGACGGGATAGTTGTTTGCGGGTGGACCCTGAACAACGGTGATAGCGTGGTTCGGGGCAACTATTGCAAGTCGTTTTGTTTTGATTGGATAGAAATTACCAAAGGATAGAATTTTGTGATTGAGTAAAGGGGTTATTGTGCTGACATTTGAATCTATAGGGACTGATTTGGAACTAAATAAGGGAATTATTATTCATACCCCAAAAATCTGTAATTAGCCCCCGTATCCCTAGCGTTTCTCAATAACTTACTCAACAATACTTTAATACCAACAATGCCCTTTTTTTTGTACCCCAAACCCTAAAGCCCCTGCTCAGCGTCTTTTGTACCCCCAACTCAACCCAATGTTTGTTTAAACTTAGCCCAAGCCCAACCCGTCGGGTTGGCCGGGTTGTGCGGGGTGGGTTCGGGTTAACCCGTCCAAAGTCGGGTTGGGCTCGGGTTGGCCCGCCCAAGTTGCAGCTAGGGGTGGCAATGAGTCGTGTCTAGTTTTGTGTCGTGCCCAAAACCCCTAGACTCGGACCCGACCCGTTTAACTAATCGTGTCAAGATCCTAAACCCGTACCCGACTCGCTAATAAATAGGTAGACACGATAAGACCCGGTAAGACCCGTTTACCACCCGGATCTATTCAGTTGACCCGATCTGACCCAATCCGACTTGACCTGACCTGACCCGAAAGACCCACTGGTATTATATATTATAGTATTGGATTGCTGGTAGACCAGACCCGACACGACCCGTTGAATACTAAACGGGTCTTCCCGGGTCTACCGTGTCCAGACCCTAAACCCGGACCCGACCCGTTTATTAAACGGGTCTATCATGTCGACCCGTTTGCGACCCGAACCCGTTTAGCCTTGTCCCAGACCCGCTAATTTCGTGTCGGGTCCTGTCGGGTCAAGGAGAAATAATTCGGGTTGGGCTCGGATTAGCCCGCCCAAATTCGGGTTGGGTTCGGGTTGGACTCGGGTTGGGTTCAGATTGGCCCGCCCAAGTTGCAGCTCTACTTGTGCCTTCAAGTATCAGCCAACTGCATGGGGTTTATTTAAGAGTGGGGTGTATTCAAGAGTGCATATAATTGGGGTATATCTAAGGGGATATGTGTTTGATTGGGGTATAATCAAGTTGGGGCGGGCCATTTAACTGGGGTGTAAGGGGGAAGGGTATTTTTGGGATAGGAATGGGGTATGAAAAAAAAAATGGGGTGTGTTCAAGTTTGTTGGAAATGGGGGCTAATTACAGATTTATGGGGTATGAATAAAATTTCCCCTAAATAAACTACTGGTAAGTGATTTTGGGCTAAACTTCAAGGGGGCAAAGTGTAATTTACCAATAAATAAAGGAAAGGACGAGGGACTGGAGGGTGGACCTTTTAAATTTTAATTATGGGATTTTATTCATCAAAATCTAATAATTAATCACATTCTAAATATTCTTACCAGACTTGGGACTCATCTGAAAGAGCTGTGGGACCCGGTGAAATCCACGGCAGGGACGTACAGTGATTTTCTGTGTCTTTGCGATGGGTCCCATTTGTGGGTTCGGATTATTAACTGAGACAGTTAGAGGGTGTGTTCTTGCTGCAATTACTGCTCAATCGTGGTCTGCCACGTCGTCGGGCATAGAGCCAAGTCCTGACAGGTAGCACGTGTACTTACCATTGTGCCCTTCTTTTAGACGACGTGGCAGATAACGATTGGACCTTAAGCAATTGCAGCAAATCAATCGGGTAGCAAAAGCGTTCTCGTTAGAAGAGTGAAGGACGTAGGAAAGAGGTTTGAGAGAGGGGACGAGGATTTGCTGTGTCGTTCGGAACAGAGTTCGATCGAATCAGCGGTAGTGATTGTGCCAAACAGCATTTTTTTGGATGATGGGAACAAAACAGCAAAGTTGTAGCACAGGCACTGGCGGCGTGTATAAAACGTTCTCTGCTTTTTTAACGTGCACCCACTTTTTTTTTTATTTTTTTTTGATGCAGCCTTAGTGCACATGAGAGGGCTACCGGCTACGTTGCCCCCGCCCGGTCTGTCTTTGGCGTCGGACCCTGACACAGGAAAACGAGGCCTAGAGGAGTGACCCTCATCGGATGTCGTGAGTGGGACCCACATATAAAGAGGCGATTTCGGGGGCATCTCTATGCTCCCATGAGTCTAGCGAGGACACCCACAAAAACAGAAAAATGGCTCATCATCTATACCCTACTTCCTAGCCGCCACCCGGTAGCCTCGCAACCTTCCGCGATCGTCCCTCCCCACTTTTTTAGTACCCTTTGCCTCCGTCTTCCTCTTCTTTTTTTCTTATTCATCTTCATCCTTCCTCCTCTATCTTTTTTGGGCTGACGCCCTAAACACATGCAGCCACTTGCATCAATTTCAGTGGCTGCTCGCCGAAGTGTCGATAGGGCCACCGACATTACGTGCTTAAGTCGATGGGCACACTCCGACATTTGCATGAAAATGCCGATGGGTAACACGCTAACACTGTCGGTAGACAGCCACCGATAATTTTACATGCGCTTAGTGTTTTTGCACGAAAAAGATGGAGGAGGAAGGAGGAGGATGAAGGGGGAAAGGGGAAGAAGGAGGAGGATGGGGATGTCGGAGTTTAGTCCCACATCGACTAGCGGGCTAGGCAGTGTCGTCTTCCTATACTCTCTGTGGACCTCCCCTTATGATCCGTGTTTGGGGTGTGAGTGTATATAACATGGTATCAGAGCAGGTTTGATATATGCCCGTTAAGCTGAGTGGGAGCCTACCCACGTGACAAGGATCGGAAAAAACCGGCTTGCATATGAGGGGGAGTGTTGGAATTTAGTCCCACATTGATTAGCGGGCTGGTCAATGTTTTCTTCATATACCCTTTGTTGATCGACCTCCGCCCCCCCCCCCCCCCCCCCCCCTTTTTTTTTTTTTGGATCGTGATCGGCCTCCCCTTACGATCCGGGCTTTGGGGTGTGTATCTATATATAACAGGGGACAGTGGGGGATGGGGCACCGTTAGAAAATAGGGCGGTGGGGCGGGACGGGGATAGTGATCGGCACATAAACACGTCGTATACATGCCCCTAAATTTGTGCCAAATCACGATACTTCTGTATTAAATTGTCTGATTAATTGTATTTTCATGTGTGGCAAGAAAGACCCTCGAGTAGCATCAAATGCAACATAACAAGGAAGAAAACTAAGGGTAGCCATGAAGAAAGCGTACAATCTCCAAAAACAACATCCACGTACAGAGCCCTGCAGACAGAGAATTCAGAGCCACCGATCGATCGGCAGCGAGGCCCGATCGATCAGCTGCGACCCGCCCAACAGACAAAGAATTTGCAATGACCGATCGATCAACCGCGAGGCCAGATCGATCGGCCATTACCATCCAGGTGCCCCGACGCCCTAAATCAGACGATCAAGAATGCCTGCTGATGAACTACAGCTCGTGTAAGCTTGGGAACCTATATATCCATGTTTCTATTGAAGAAACGCATCCGCTTTTCGCTTTGGGAAATCATCATCACCGGAAGAAAGATTGAGAGAGAAGAAGAAGAAGAGTCGCCATGGATCAATTGTCATCCATCATCAACTCTTTCGTCGCCACCCCCACCATGAGCGGCTAAACCCCTTCTAGGGCTTTGACGAAGCCCTAACTTTGTTCTTGTTTTTTTTATGTATTTTTAGGATTTTTGTGACTTCAATTGGAGATTAGCTTGATAAAGATATTTTGAGTTTATATTTGTTGTTCACAGTCACGCCCCAGAAATCTGGAACCGATCCCTGGGGTGTGAGGTGAGAAAAACCAAGGGGTTTAGGGTTTAGTTGACTAACTACACCAATTAGGGTTTCTCACAGGACTGTGGCTCTCTCATAAATGAAGAAGAAGGAGGGGAAAGAAAATAAGGTATATTTTAAAACTTGATTTTTATGAAAATATATTTTTATTTAAAGAAAAGTAGAGAGATAAAATTTTGTCACGCTCGACCTTCAACCGGACTATCCTCTCAGCATGTGCGGCCTGTCAGTGCCCCACATGCTGATAGAAGACCCTCTTAAGGGAGCACGAGGCTTAAGCCTCTGACGACGAGCCGAGTAGCATCGTCCGCTCTCTAGTACTCGGGCACTGGTTCACATATCCTATCTAATGGGATAGTAAGTTAGGTCACTTTAAGATTTATATTTTTATTGTGAGCTATCCTAGGCTTGGGGCCTTGAGGAAAGGCCTACCCAAAAGTACATCAGTGGTATCATTACTAGACATAAAATATACACTAAGCTAAATAATTCTTTTCGACTCTAGTTTGATTACAATGCCATAAAGAAAAAGGACTGCTACACGACATACTGAAATCTAAATCTTCACCGCCGTCCTAACTTCGCCGTTGGCCTCGTGCTGCGGCTACCCCTGAGTCTCCGAACCTGCAGAAGAACCTACTCGTGGGAATGAGTAGCCCCCAAAATGAATTAGGAGATTAGCCAAATAAATGGCTAGTGACAAGCTAACTACCTAAGTAATTAATAATGCCCGTATTTATAAACAGTTTTCTGATTATCCTAGTGTTCCAACTACGTTCTCAATCACATCCTAAGTGTCCATGCAATGTCTACATTCTCATGCAATTCCTACTGTCACTAGGTTATCGAGAATACTATTTTAAAATTAATAAAATTAAACACACTCAATGTGAACCCCAGATATTTTGTTCATCCTTCCCCCAGTCGGGCATTACTATGGGGCCTTTTTTTTCGATGTAGAGGGCCAACTCTCTCGTCGTGCATCCTCCAACACCATGCACAAAGTCACCCATTTGATCATAAGGGGTTTTCCGTCTTTCACGGTGGAGCTCTACCACCCAACTTGCTTTCCTTGGGGGCTTCAACTATCCCGGGTCAGGATTGTTAGGCCAATCCCTACTAGAGGGCACCTCCTATTGACTTTACTATAATCCTTGCCCGTGACCCCCTAGCCTACTGATCTTCGGTTGTGCGCGCAGGGTGGTTCACAACCCTTGCGCGCACGGGGTCCGAATCTTTCTACATGATAGAATATCACACAATTATAATAATAAAATAGCTTCGATGTTTTACCCCGGGATTCGCATCACGCTCACAACCCATGCATCACAATAAACCTAAATTACTCTCGCTCGTATTCCTGTGTGCCCGGGTCTCCATACTCCATTTAGGAGGGTGGGACCCGATAATTATTATTCAATTATTAATTTCCAAAACTTAAGTGAATTTCTACTTACGGTGTCCAAGCAATCAACAGAATGATTATTATTTAATTATTAATATTTTTAAGCATGCGTCGCCGGACTCGCGACTCCGCATGCAAGGCAGGGTCCACTCGACCACATGCGGTGATATCCGGGCAGTGTCACCTGGAAAATGTGCTCGGGCTGATGCTATTAGGCGCCCTCCGCTCCGTCTCCGACTTGGTCCACGCGCCCACTAATTACCAAACATACCAGCGGGCCTATGGTCATTAAGTGCTACTAAAATATCGCTGGCTTAGGCTGTGATTGGCCGAGCCGAGAATTTTTAGCGTCTGCGAACGCTGGTCTACCGGCACGCAAAACGATACTCTAAGGGCATCGTCTCGGTTAGTCGGCATTGTCAATACTAGAAGTCGTTTTAGGGTTCAATGGCACTATTCCAATAAAACGGTCGTAACCGCGTCGGTCGATGGCAAAATCGGCAAAGCCAATCACGATCAGCTTGATTTGTCAAAGGACGTGTTTGTACGGGAATCGCACTAGTGACCAGCCTAGGCGTGAGATTGAGGGTCGTGTTGCTATGCCAGGTCATGACTTGGCATGAGATAATCAGAGCTACCTGCCGCTGGTCCACCGGTCATCAAGCAACCGGTAACGGTCGTAGCAGGGGCAAGGAAAAAGGGTTACGGTCTAGCTTGGTCGGCACGTTGGTGGTTGGGCGCAAGATGGCACCGAGCCAAGGGCGATCGAGTGCTATGCGTTGCCCGGCCACCAACTGCGAAGCCGTCGGTAACCTCGGCAATGAAACCAACCGGGGCAGCGCCTAGCTAGTCGGGTCGGTCGGATGGGGGTTTGGCTTGGCTTGGTCGGCCTTACCGATTGCACCGCCACCGGCCACTTGGCCGGCAGCCATGGCCGGCAGCCATGGCCGTATCGAACGCAAAGGCCACAAGGGGACCGGGGTTGGCCGCGACAAGAGAAGGGAAAAATAGGGGTAGGGGGGTCTCGGCGGTTTCCACATAACAGAACACAAAAAGAAAAAAACATGAGGAAGGGGGAAAGGCCAACCTAATGCCGGGATCGTTGGCTTCGGTAGCTTCGACCGGCTGCGGCTTCTCCTCCGACCGGTGGTTCTCCTCTGGCTGTATGTGCAGCACACCACCGAGAGGGAAAGATCGTTGCTCCGGCCGACGACTCTCCTCCGGCACTGGCACACGTAGGCCGCAGAGAGAGAGAGAGAGAGAGAGAGAAAGAGAGAGCGAGAGAGAGAGAGAGAGAGAGAGAGAGAGAGAGAGAGATCGGAGAGGAAGAGAGGGCTCGGAGAAGGGGGTGAGGGGGTCGGGCTGAGGAAAGGGGGAGAGGGTCGGGCTGAAGGAGGGAAGGGGGAGAGGGGCTAGGGTTTTAAAGGGAGGGGAGGGGCGACAGCCGACTGCTCGGCGGGATTCGGGCCGGATTTCACGGGCTCAGGATGAGGGTGCGGCTGGTAGGGTAGAGGGGGGCGGTTGGGGCGGCGGTTTTGGGGGGCCGGGTCAGATCGGGTTCTGAGAGGGGAGGGGGGATCCGAGAGAGAGGAAGGGAGAGATCCGAGAGAGGGGAAGGGAATCCGAGAGAGAGGGTGAGATATCTGAGAGAAGAGAGTGAGAGAGATAGTGAGAGAGATATATGAGAGAAGAGAGAGAAAAGGTCGGCCTGGTGGGTTTGGGGGTTGGGTCGGGTATTGGGTTTTAGGTTTTTAGTTTTGGGTTTTAGTTTAGTTTAGTTTAGTTTTTTTTTTCAATCCCGGTCGAGCTCGACTCGCGTCGCACCGAGGCGCGCCGGTATGCGAACCTCGCCGGGTTTGATAGACTCGCCACGATATTATATATATATATATATATATATATATATATAAATAAAATATAGCGTTTATACCTCGCCTCGGTACACGTGTTCGTGTAACCCACCTCCAACGTAGCCTCGCAACTCGTACCCAGAACCCACTGCATGGTCCCGCTCGAGTACAACCAACAGCATCACCGCCAAATATATTAAAATAATATTTTATAAAACTGGGTTGTTCTGGGCAAAAACACCCTGGAATGCCGGTCATTACATTCACTTTTTTGTTTTGCATGTTGTTATTATGAAATCTATATCGTAGGAATCGAATAGATCTTATCTTTGTCTCACTCCGTTTTTTAATATCCCTTATAAGAGATGCGTCATGTTTAGGAAAACGATCTGTGCTCTGAAAAGACTGACCGTGCTAAACTAAAGATGGTACATGCCATGTGCGTGATGGTAAGGCATATTTTATCGATTTATTATCCTTCGATGAGATGAGTTATGCTATGGGGAGACAATCCGTGCCCCAAATGACAGATCGTGCCAACCAAAGATAATTCATACCGTCGGAGGTAATAACCCTTGTTGAGATTCCGTTATGGTTTTAATCATAACGGGTCAGAATGCTTCATTGGAGTTAATAAACCTAATTGATATAACTAGACTAGGTCAAAGCTAGTGGTGGATTCTTCACTCTAGATCCTCTCTACTTGAATTTTTTCTTTAATTTAATCTTTTAATATTAGTTCTATTTAATTTGCAAACAATCTCACAACATCTCTAATTGTTTCAATCCTTAAAATTAGACCATAGTTACACAATCACAATCCCTGAGGATGATACCGGTATTTAAGCCTATAACTACAAACGATTCAGCTAAACATACCGGTGTGATCTAAACTATCAGACAACCGCTAAGGGGGTGGGGGAGCAAAGGGTGTTGGAGATAAGTGTATTTTGGCGTTACGACGGATACTAATACAAGCCCTCCAAAGTGGGCTTGATGCCAAGAGAAACACGGGTGCCATCATTAATTTGATGGGTGCATTTAGATGGACTCGATGATATCAAGTAGTTACTCTTTTTTTTTAAGAACCCTGGAGGCTTACGCATCCCCCAATCAGTCTCAGTAGAAATAAAATAGATTACAACCATATTACAATTAGAAATAAATTATGTTACAACCAGATTTCAAAAATCTGTAACCTCGTTGGTGAAAGAATCCGCCCATGGATAGATCCACAATTTGAAAATAGAAACAACAGTCATATGGAGGCACCGTCGAAAGCTTCATTCGCATTGAAAATCATGTTGTTTCTTTCTAGTCAAAGTGTCCACTGAATCCTTATTGCTAGGATGTCCCACGACGATCAGACTCTCTTCCTTACTATCCGTCTCCTCAAAGAATACTGAAGGTCCCAGAAAAATACCACCAGCTCGACGGCTATAAGGCAACAGCGGGGAAAAACGCAATAAGAAGGCAGAAGTCCCCAGGGAGGTCGCCCTTGTCTTTGGACACACCCAGGGCGGCCTCAGGTGATCGAAGCAGGAACCACCCCTTTGGAGGGTTCGAGACTCGAGGACAACCCTGATTTTGGGCAAGCAACCTTGTGACCAAAGTAGGTCTTGGAGTTTAAAGAACATTTCTAGGGAGCTCGCTCTGACCATCGCGGTCAGCTCACACGCGTGAGAGGTCGCCCGTGGACGGAGCTCACAACTCGCCCTGGCCACCGCAACCAGATCGCCAGCAGAAGAGGCTGCTTGTGGCTAGTGCTCACAGCCTACCTGGAGCCGATCCTGGCCACATGCGACCGTCTCGCATGTGGAAGAGGTCGCCTCGCAGCTGGTGCTCGTAGCCCGTCCAGAGCTTACAGTAGCGGTTCATGGCTCACAGCCCATCCGGAGTTGACTCTGGCCGCATGCGACCAGCTCGCACGTGGAAGAGGTTGCCCCTCAGTTGGTGCTCGTAGCCCACCCAGAGCTTACAGTAGCGGTTCGTGGCTCACAGCCCGCTCGGAGCTGACCCTGGCCGAATGCGACCAGCTTGCACGTGGAAGAGGTCACCCCACGGTTAGTGCTCACAGCCCGCTCGAAGCTTATAGTAGCGGATCATTACGTCTCTTGGACAGAGCAGAATCTTCCTCGATGCCTCATTCATGAGGTACTGCAAGTCAAAGTTCTCAACACAGCTCACCAGGGAGCTCGCTCTATCCGCACGTGATCGGCTCACCCGTGAAAGAAATTGCACCTGGCAGAATTCAAAAGAACACTTCAAGAGACTCAATACCTACAGCTCGCTCAGGAGCTCGCCCGATCATGCAACGACTAAGGAGCCCGCCCTCTTTCCCGCAAAGGTCGCCCACTGTAAGGCGATATCAAATCGATAGGCGTCACCACCCCCGTAGAGCTACGTGGATGACTGCGGGTCACGAAAACCGGTCAGAGTCGGTCTAGGACCTCCCAAACTAGAGCTTTTCGGAATCTCCACCTTGCAAAGACAAGACCGGTGCATCCCCCCTTACCACCGCCTGGCAGACTAAACGACAAGAGCCATCAGAGACCCATGTAGGCAGGCACATGGGTGTGTACAAGGTACGGGAAGGCGCTGCCACATGCCAATCTCTAGAGGCCTACAGAAAGTTTATAAAGGTATAACCCCTAGCTCCAAAGTACACGTTCGAAACTGAGAAACCCTTACTATTTCCAACTGTTGTAGCTCGTGTGTCCTTAGCGTGGATTTTCTGTATTAACATTAATAAAGATGACTTTGGTTATTGCTTTAATTAGAATACTACTCTGGTATATGATAATACTCATATAATAAAAGGACCCTAGGGAACACAGTAGGTCACTGAGGCGCATGGAGGATCCATGCTTGGAAGACCCAGTGGACCAGTTCTGTGTAGACCTAGAACTAGTTCACAGCTTTGGTGATGCTGGTCGCTTCACCGAGAATAAGTTGTTGGCAGGTAGAGGATGTGGTGAAATCTCCACCACGGGAACATGGGATTCCCATTCACCTGACCAAGCACGATAATCGTGTTGAACAGGAACCGAGATGATGCATAGTTCAGTGATTCAGACACTGGTGCAGAAAATGTCTTACTACTATAGATAATCTGTCCTTAACCCTGAGGGACCATGTTCACTGGGCCAACCAGTTGTGTGGTGCTTTGGTGTGCCAACGTGTGCGGACCTTCCATAGTCCAATACCACGGTACGTTGGGTTACCCGGCTGGCGCTTGAGTGACATGTAATCCCTACAGGTTATTCGACGTCCAGTGTTGAATGGGTGCGGTTTGATTAGTCAATCTGTCCACACAGTTAACCCAGGCCTGGTGGTTGTCAGTATGACTGACGATGTTCCGGATGCTAGGCATAGCACCAGAAGGTGTGTGGTGTTATAGATGACAAGTCATCAAACCCTAGTCAGATGATTGATCGGGATCTGACGGTGCTCCCCACTGCCCGAGTCGTATTATGGCACCAGTAATAGGAGGGACTAAGGATTATCGGAGTATAGTAGAGAACAGGGTTACGAGGGAGTAACATAAGTTTAGGATCACTAGAGTTCAACTCGCATCGCACTCTGGGTGGCTACGCGGGTTAATCGGATTAGGGCTGATTAACGGAACTTTCGGTGTGTCACCGGAACAGTTAATTAGGAATCTGGTTGGAGCTAGAGATCCCAAACCCTGAAGGTTCCACCCTGTCGTTGTGTATAGGAATTGTTCCCCGACCTAGTTGGATACGTTGGATGCGAAGTAGCGCGGTGGAGCGCAAGCCCGAAGCCTAAGAACCTAATTCACGTGTGTTACGGGTCATAGGGGTATTTTGGTAAATACTGAAATATGGCTCAGAATACATTGAATATGGATCTTAAAATGAGCGGAATAATTCCAGGAGCTCATAGGCGCTGACGGAACTCGATTCCGAGTAGCGCACCTCACTTAGTCTCTCTTTCAGTTTTCCGCTTTTCGTGAATAGCGTTTTCGTCCGGGCTTCACGATAGACACCCGGGAGACCTAAATCCGACCCCCCCTCATCCCTATACACCTAGGGGCCGGCCCTAGGCTCCTTGGAGCCATGGGAGACCGACCCTATAAAGGAAATAGGGAGGGGAGGGCCGGCCCTTATGGTTCTACTCCCTCCCCTCTAAAAATCCGACCCCTAGTCCTCCTCCTTTGTGGTTTCAGCCAAGGAAAAGAGAGGAAGAAGAAGGGAGAAGGAAGAGGAAGGAAGGAGAAGGAAGAAAGGAGAAAGAGGAGGAGAAAATCATGCGGCTCGCCATCGTCCTCGCAACGGATTCCTCCGTCGGCTCGAAATCCCTGCACTCAGAGACGGGATTTCAAGGATTCTTCAATTCGCAAAGGACAAGGTGCTATCCAACAGTTTCTCTTGCGATTCAAGTGCGGTTCTTCATCGTTTCGTTTTCTTCGGATCATAGATCCATAAGGTATAATGAAACTAAACACCTAAGTAGATGCATTCATATCTTCCGTAGATCGTAGTATGCCTCTAGGGTGTCCGCACATATGCTAAGATCGTAGATTTGCATGTAGATTGTTTTGTATCACGAATTGTAATGAAACATACACTGTATGATCTTCGGATCTTTCTTTTTGCTTCCGCTGCGACTCTGATTAGCGGAACCCAATTCCAACAATTGGTATCAGAGCACGCTTTGGTGTATGTTTCATGCATGAATTCGTGAATAATCATGTGAATATATGATGGCATATATTTTCGTCGGGGTTTGGCGTAGATCATGCATATGGATTGTGCTATGTATCGTCTTTTTGTAGGTACCGCGCTGTATAGTAATCTGTGATTGCATGCATCCGGGGGTCGGACCCCGGATTTAATTTTGCATTGATTATTATTGTGGATTGTAAGGCTCTAGATGGGCGAGGGTGGGGGTTGACCATCCTCGGTTCCCTGGCCAGTTTTCTAGGATTGTCTTCTTTTCTTTCTAGCAAAATTGTACACGAACGAGCACTTGCTCGAAGCGTGTTAGTTTTTCGGTCATAGGAAGATAGAGATGATGCTACATCCACGGTTCGGGCAAGCGGTACCATGGCGTGCAAAAGCCCGGCGAAAGCGTGCACGTTGGTGATGAAGGGGATCATCGTCAGAGATCGTGCAGAACGGAAGAGCGGGATATCTTGGTTGTGCTATTCAGGTTCAGGGGTCGGACCCTGGACTTGATTCAGTTTGGATGTTTTTCTGTTGTTTCTCTTTATTTCGTATTTAGAGAACCCCGATGATAATATAATTATCTTGCTTGTGAGTTTGTCTCTAGATCAGGCTTAGGGTTAGTACTAAGCTTATGGATTCATCGGTGTCTCTATATGCTTCTAACACGTGCGAATCTGGTGGCTAGCTAAAAGGAAAGGTGGTAACCACCCTCATGGTAGTTCAGGTAGCCAAGTGCTGTGCACCGAGATAGACGTAGTGTTAGATTTGTTTAGTGATAATTAACTAATGTCTCCATAAGAAGTATGATAACCCTAGTGGGATGCCCTTTCCCCACGTGGTCCTAGCGACTAAGTTAGGTTAGGATTTCACTGTGTGATACCCGTTTCTAAATGACGTTTGATGGTAGTATGAACTCATCACGATTTGGTTATGCCACCATTAGGTTGAGGTCCGGCGAAGGTTGTCGGATGTCTCTATTTGGCCAGCATCGAAACCTGTAATGAGATGAGGTCTACTATGACATCAGGCATCAAATTGTGAACGAGGCGTCATCGTAGTGGGAGTCATTTCCACGTTGACCTTAGGCTAGGCTCCAGATCTTAGGATTATGGACAAACTAGTGAAGTATCGGGATCCTTGGAATCTATGTAATGTGATCCTTGCAAGAAAGGCAAAAGATGAGTATTCAAGGTAGAGACTATGATATTTTCCGAGGATACTAATGATTTACGGGAGGGTTTGTAATCCTAGTAGGAGCGCGGTAGACCAGGGTCTAAGTCTAGGAGGTCGTGACCTTTCTAGATATGCATAAAACCTCATAAAGAAGGGATGTGTAAAAGGTTCCCTCCAAAGGGGAGCCTCTGGCCTCCACAATCAACCGGCTAAGGGTCTGGGTGGGAGGTACGCAGTTCGATATTCCCACCGGGTAAGATCTGTGTTTCCTTCTATGCTGGTTCGCCTAGTGATTTCCTTCGGGACATGGAGGATGCCGGTGGCAGTGGGTGACGGTTTTATCCTACACCGCGGGAGCCTATGAACCCCCCTGCCGACACCACCTAGATTTGTGGGAAGCATCCGAAAGCTTGTGTGAAGCCGCTGTTGCTGCGCACGCGGGTCACATAAAGCTGGCCAAAAGGAGACTGGGAGGTCTTTCAGTTTACCATGGGTAATTCTGATGAAGACTGGGTCGTAAAAACTCCGTTGGCAGAAGCGGTTGCATGCTCTCACCGAGATGTTGTCTCCAATTCAGGGCCGATAGTCTCAGTGCTCCAGCCCAGGAAATTTAGATTTCTGGATGTCTCCACTTGAGGTGGTGAAGACATAGCGGCTGGAGTAGACATTATCTATTTCTAAATTCTATGAAATAGATTGTAGTAGACCCTAACTATTGCTTTAAACCATTGTTTACAGAAATCATGACCAAGCTCGACCCCCTTGCCTCCATACTTAATAATAACAAACTTACAGGACCAAACTATGAGGACTGGAAGCGTAACCTAATGCTCGTCCTAAGGGTTGGCAAACACACAATTACCCTAAGTACCCCTCAACCGGTCATGCCGGGACCAAGTGCAACTGAGGCCCAGTTAAAGGAATGGAAAGACTGGCTAGATGCTGATGAGATGTATAAGTGCTACATTGTGGCATCCTTGCAGACCGTCCTTCAGAAGCAAGTCGAAGACATGGCCTTTGCTTCAGACATGATGCTCTACCTGAAGGAAATGTTCGAGGGTCGTAGTTGGGTAACTCGTTACCTGACCATCAAGAAATTGGTGTCCACAAAGATGACAGAGGGGACTTTAGTTCGGGATCATATGCTGAAGTTGTTTGGCTATGTGAACGAGCTTGGTTCATTCGATGTCATCTTGGATGTAGAGATCCAGACCGACATTTTCCTCGCGTCTCTGTCAGGAGCGTTTGAGGGCTTCGTTACCAACTTCAACCTTAACCGATTGGAGATGTCCAACGCAGAGCTCCTAGCGGCGCTCCAGGCGGCAGAGGACGGGATGAAGGCAGGAGCCCAATCCCTAAACGTGGAGCGGAATTCTTCTCTGAAAGCCAAGGGCAAGTTTCAGAAAAGAAAGTCTAAGAAGCCCGTGAAGATGGGCCAAGTGCAGTTGCAGGTTCCCAAGCAGAATGGTCCGGCGAAGCCCAAAGGAAAATGTTTTCGATGCGGCAAGAAGGGGCACTGAAAGGGCGACTGCCGCACGGATCCCAAGAAGGCTGAGACAGGTATATCTTAAATCCGCATAGTGGAATCCCTTGTAGCATCCAATTATTCTCCAGTTTCATGGATTGTGGATTCTAGTTCCACTAACCATGCTTGCAATAATTTGCAGGGGTTCAAGGAGACAAGAAAACTGGGTGATGGAGAGATAATCCTAAGCATGGGAACTGAGGCCGTGGCAGAGGCTGAAGCAGTTGGAGATGTCATCTTGCAGTTCCTTGATGGAAGAAGTTTATTACTTAGAGACATACTTTATGTACCGTCCTTGAGACGTAATTTAATTTCTATTTCCTTATTGAATAAAGGTTTTTCAGTTTTATTTGATGCTTCTGGTATGTCAATTAAATTGAATGGTTCCTTTGTTTGTAAAGGAAAGATACAGAATGATCTCTATGTAATTAACTCCAATCATAAGCAGGATAACATAACGGAAGCTTGTGTGATTAATTCATCTAAAAGGAAAAATCCCTCAGATAACCCAACACTCCTTTGGCATCTAAGGCTTGGACACATAGCCTCAGACAGGATTCACAGGTTGGTTAAGGTAGGACTCTTAAGTCCAAATGTTTCAGAAAGCCTACCGATGTGTGCGTCTTGCCTGGAAGGCAAGATGACTAAAAGGTCTTTCCAAGCCAAAGGTAGCATATCTAAGGAGGTATTGGAGTTGGTACACACTGATATATGTGGGCCCATAAGTGTCCGTGCCATAGGAGGCTTCGAGTATTTCATCACCTTCACGGATGATCACTCGAGGTTTGGATACATATACCTAATGCGGCGGAAGTCTGAATCCTTTGATAAGTTCAAGGAGTTCAGAGCTGAAGCAGAAAAGCAGACGGGTAGAAGTATCAAGTCTCTTCGATCGGATCGAGGAGGCGAATATCTATCGGATGAATTTATTGGGTACCTACGTGAGGATGGGATTGTATCCCAGTTGACTGCACCAGGAACACCACAACAGAACGGTGTATCTGAGAGGAGAAACCGAACTTTGTTAGACATGGTTCGGACTATGATGAGTTATGCAATATTGCCACCTAGTTTTTGGGGATATGCTCTAGAGACGGCAGAATATACTTTGAACTTTGTTCCATCAAAGTCAGTACCCCTAACTCCTTGGGAGCTGTGGTTGAAGCGAAAGTCAAGCCAACAGTACTTTAGGATTTGGGATTGTCCAGCACATGTGCGGAAGGACAAGCGAGATAAGATGGAGTCAAAAACAAAGGTATGTCTGTTCGTTGGGTATCCAAAAGGGACAAAGGGTGGTTTATTTTATGATCCTGAGGATAGAAAGGTTGTCGTCTCGACGAACGCCGTATTCCTGGAGCAGGATTATTTAATAGACCATAAGCCCACCAGTAAAGTAGTTCTTGAAGAATTGCTTGGTACTGATGGGAGTACGCAGACAGAAAACGTAGTGGGAGCCGATACCACTAAGATTAACGATACTGTAGAATCGACTCCTATGGAACCACCGTAGGTTCGTCGCAGTGGGAGGACCACAAGTGCTCCTGATAGATACATTGGAGAAGCCTTTATGGTTGATCCAGAGTTTCAGAAGAATGATCCTCTAAACTATGACGAAGCGATGGTATCCACTGACCATGCAGCATGGCAGGAAGCCATGGAGGCAGAACTGACATCGATGTCCCAAAATTCGGTCTGGACAATTGTAACACCACCTCACAACATTAAACCTGTTGGGTGTAAGTGGGTGTACAAAAGGAAAAGAGGCCCGGATGGTACCGTTGAGACTTACAAAGCTAGACTAGTCGCTAAGGGTTATACCCAGCGAGAAGGGATCGACTATGACAAAACCTTTTCGCCAGTGGCTATGCTTAAGTCTATCTGGATCCTCTTGTCCATTGTAGCCCATTATGATTGGGAGATCTGGCAAATGGACGTCAAGACCGCATTCCTCAACGGGGATTTAGAAGAAGACATCTATATGTCTCAGCCTCCAAGCTTTGTCGCAAAAGGTCAGGAAGGTCTGGTGTACAAGTTGCAAAGGTCCATTTATGGACTGAAGCAAGCATCCAGAAGTTGGAATATGCGTTTTGATCAGGCTATCCAGTCTTATGGATTTGAACAGAACGTGGATGAACCATGTGTTTATAAAAGGAGTGATAAGACTGCAGTAGTTTTTCTAGTGCTTTACGTGGACGATATCCTGCTCATCGGAAACGATGTTGGAACGTTGTCTACAGTGAATGTGTGGTTATCCTCTCAATTTGACATGAAAGACCTGGGTGAAGCGAGTTATGTTCTGGGGATCAAGGTAACTCGAGATCGCCAGAACAAGATTCTCTCGCTGTCACAGTCAGCCTACATAGATACTATCTTGGTCAGATTCAGTATGCACAACTCCAAGAAGGGTCTAGTTCCATTCAGACATGGAATGAAGTTGTCCAAGGATCAGGGTCCAAAGACTCCTGAGGAGAGGGCAGAAATGCAGAAGATACCTTATGCTTCGGCTGTAGGGAGTCTGATGTATGCCATGCAGTGCACGAGACCAGATATATGCTATGCAGTAGGCATGATAGGCAGGTATCAGTCAAATTCGGATCCAGGGCACTGGACTGCTGTGAAAAGTATACTCAAGTATCTCCGTAGGACGAGAGATTATGAGTTAGTTTACTCTTCATAGGAACTGATGCCGATTGGATATACGGATTCTGACTTTGCGTCAGATCCGAAATCCAGGAGATCGATGTCAGGGTTTGTGTTTTCACTAGGAGGAGGAGCTATCAGTTGGAGGAGCGTGAAGCAGGGATGCATCGCGAATTCGACGACAGAGGCTGAGTACGTTGTGGTGTGCGAAGCAGCTAAGGAGGCGGTGTGGCTCAAGAAGTTCCTCACGGACTTAGGATGCGTACCAGGAGCTCAAGATCCTATTGTCCTTTACTGTGACAATAGTGGAGCGGTAGCATAATCCAAGGAGCCAAGATATCACCAAAAGAGCAAGCATATCGAGCGGAAATACTACATTATCCGGGACTTGCAGAAGCGAAGGGAGGTTGCAGTGACTCAGGTGGCGTCTGCAGATAACATGGTGGACCCTTTCACAAAGGCGTTACCGACCAAGGCTTTTGAGAAGCACGTGGATGC
Organism: Chamaelirium japonicum; assembly: GCA_947650365.1. Classification (NCBI taxonomy): domain Eukaryota; kingdom Viridiplantae; phylum Streptophyta; class Magnoliopsida; order Liliales; family Melanthiaceae; genus Chamaelirium; species Chamaelirium japonicum. Next base: position 7,641,208 of record OX393551.1, on the reverse strand, counting down.
CATGGGAGTTAAGACTGTTGTTCCCCGCTAGGCCAAGTGGGAGATTGTTGTAGCTCGTGTGTAATTAGCGTGGATTTTCTGTATTAACATTAATAAAGATGACTTTGGTTATTGCTTTAATTAGAATACTACTCTGGTATATAATAATACTCATATAATAAAAGGACCCTAGGGAACAGAGTAGGCCACTGAGGCGCATGGAGGATCCATGCTTGGGAGACCCAGTGGACCAGTTCTGTGTAGACCTAGAACTAGTTCACAGCTTTGGTGATGCTGGTCGCTTCACCGAGAATAAGTTGTTGGCAGGTAGAGGATGTGGTGAAATCTCCACCACGGGAACATGGGATTCCCATTCACCTGACCAAGAATGATGATCGTGTTGAACAGGAACCAAGATGGTGCATAGTTCATTGATTCAGACACTGGTGCAGAAATCGTCTTACTGCTATAGATAATCTGTCCTTAATCCTGAGGGACCATGTTCACTGGGCCAACCAGTTGTGTGGTGCTTTGATGTGCCAACGTGTGCGGACCTTCCATAGTCCAATACCACGGTACGTTGGGTTACCCGGCTGGCGCTTGAGTGACATGCAATCCCTACAGGTTATCCGACGTCCAGTGTTGGATGGGTGCGGTTTGATGAGTCAATCTGTCCACACAGTTAACCCAGGCCTGGTGGTTGTCAGTATGACTGACGATGTTTCGGATGCTAGGCATAGCACCGGAAGGTGTGTGGTGTTATAGATGACAAGTCATCAAACCCTAGTCAGATGATCGATCGGGATCTGACGGTGCTCCCCACCGCCCGAGTCGTATTATGGCACCAGTAATATGAGGGACTAAGGATTATCGGAGTATAGTAGAGGACAGGATTACGAGGGAGTAACATAAGTTTAGGATCACTAGAGTTTAACTCGCGTCGCACTCTGGGTGGCTACGCGGGTTAATCGGATTAGGACTGATTAACGGAACTTTCGGTGTGTCACCGGAACAGTTAATCAGGGACCTGGTTGGAGCTAGAGATCCCGAACCCTGAAGGTTCCACCCTGTCGTTGCGTATAGGAATTGTTCCCCGACCTAGTTGGATACGTTGGATGCGAAGTAGCGCGGTGGAGCGCAAGCCCGAAGCCTAAGAACCTAATTCACGTGTGTTACGGGCCGTAGGGGTATTTTGGTAAATACTGAAATATGGCTCAGAACACATTGAATATGGATCTTAAAATGAGCGGAATAATTCCAGGAGCTCATAGGCGCTGACGGAACTCGATTCCGAGTAGCGCACCTCACTCAGTCTCTCTTTCAGTTTTCCGCTTTTCGTGAAGGGCGTTTTCGTCCGGGCTTCACGATAGACACCCGGGAGACCTAAATCCGACCCCCCCTCATCCCTATCCACCTAGGGGCCGGCCCTAGGCTCCTTGAAGCCATGGGAGACTGGCCCTATAAAGGAAATAGGGAGGGGAGGGCCGGCCTTTATGGTTCTACTCCCTCCCCTCCAAAAATCCGACCCCTAGTCCTCCTCCTTTGTGGTTTCGGCCAAGGAAAAGAGAGGAAGAAGAATGGAGAAGGAAGAGGAAGGAAGGAGAAGGAAGAAAGGAGAAAGAGGAGGAGAAAATCATACGGCTCGCCATCATCTTCGCAACGGATTCCTCCGTTGGTTCGAAATCCCTGCACTCAGAGACGGGATTTCGAGGATTCTTCAATTCGCAAAGGACAAGGTGCTATCCAACAGTTTCCCTTGCGATTCAAGTGCGGTTCTTCATCGTTCCGTTTTCTCCGGATCATAGATCCATAAGGTATGATGAAACTAAACACCTAAGTTGATGCATTCATGTCTTCCGTAGATCGTAGTATGCCTCTAGGGTGTCCGCACATATGCTAAGATCGTAGATTTGCATGTAGATTGTTTTGTATCACGAATTGTAATGAAACATACACCGTATGATCTTCGGATCTTTCTTTTTGCTTCCGCTGCGACTCTGATTAGCGGAACCCAATTCCAACACCAACTACTACAGCTCTTCCTTGTCCGAACCTTCACTGACTTGAGCGTCGAAGGGTCTGCGCTCCTAAAGGAGCCAGCCATTCTCACGTGTTCTTTGTCTTGTAGGATAGCCGCATGAGCCAGCGAAAAAGATCTCCCAACATATACCATATCTGTGATGACCAAAATCCAATAGCCAAGACTCCTGAGGCTGTGATGTCAAGATGGGTGAGGTAAGGTCAGATGCCCAAGACCACGAGTGAGGCCCACATCACTTGGAGAGAAGGAGATTCTAAGCTACCTATATAATTTTCTCTCCCAAACATACAAGACGTTTAAAATCGTGCGTCGCTAAAGATTTCGTAAGAATTTTGTAGTTAAGCATGCTCGGGCGAGAGTAGTATTAGGATAGGTGACATCTTGGGAAGTCCTTGTGCGGGCACGAACAGAGCAGACATTATATAGTGTATTTGGGGTGGATGTTACAAAATGGTATCAAAGCCGGTTCTCCTCACGATTGAGGGGGGCGAGGGGGGTCTAACCCTACACATGGACGTGTAGCCCTTAAGGGGTGTGGATTGTGATGGCCAAGATCCAATAGCCAAAACTTCTAGGCTGTGATGCTAAGATGGATGATGTGATCGAGGTGAGGTGTACAAGGCCATGAGTTATCCCCATATCGTTTAAAGAGTAGAAGATTATGAACTGCTTATATATTTTCCCCTCCCAAATATAGAATACGCATTTTAAAATCGTACATCACTACGGATTTCGTAAGAACTTCGTAGTTAAGCATTCCCGGACGAGAATAGTACTAGGATGGGTGACCTCTTGGAAAGTCCTCGTGCGGGCACGGACAAATTGGACAATATCTTGGGTGTTTGGTGTGGATATTACAATATTGCGCATAGGGTAAGCGGGTGCTGGGAAATTCCACACTTTGAAAAATCTGCTTGCTAAGTGAGATCGCCCAAGTAGGGCCAGATTACCAAACACACTCGCACAAACAATCACAACATGGAAATAAAATATTGACGCAAGCAACTGCACATCCATCTCGACTAGCATTATTAACGTGATATGAAAAGAGATCTAGTATGAATCTAGTCATTCTCACACTCGTCTTCACTTGTGGCCTTACAAGGTAGAAGCATACAAGGCCCTAGCAAATTGTAAGTAAATAAAGCACACTATGGGTTTTTAGGTGGAAACCCTAAAGGGAAAAAACCACCCCCGGCAGGCCGGGCCTAGTTCCTCAACAAGAGGCAACCTAGTCTTTCCTACGCACCCACAGAAGCAGAGAAAAATCCTAGTGATTACAAAAGAGATTACATCGGCTGCCCCTGAGCCTCACCCCGCTCCAACAGTAAAGTTGGCCGCAACCACCCTTCAAAGGGTCCGCTTGCAATCCTCCGCAATCCACTTCGAGTTCCTCCGATCCACTTCGATGCCATAGATGCCTACTCTACCAACGATGGCAATGGGTGCTTGTGTGACCTCAATCGCCCCAAGCACTCTTGCAAGAGCCTTCAGCGCATCGGTGGGAACGAACACAAAAGATATGGGTAAAAATCAACAAAGGGAGAAGAACAAAGCTTGATCTAAGCAAGAGCTAAGGTGAGAGTTTTAGATCAAGATCTCCTAATACTCTAAGAACAAGCCTAGCACTTGGATGGATCAAGAACCTCTTATAAGATGAATCGTCACGCCCCGGATTTTCGCTCTGCACCATGAGAACCCACGGGCGTGAACTTTCACTGTAATTTTTTTTTGAAAGTAAAGGAAAAAAATAAATAAAAGGGTTTTAATTTTTGTTTGCTCTTTCTTACTCGGACCAACCCAATGCCTGAAGATACTGGAACAACCGCCCTTACAATGAAGATAAGAAAACAATTTATGAAAGAGTAGTACTGCTTGACTGTCTAAGGGCATCACTTTTGAAAGGAGGAAGACAACTTCTTCAACTCTTCTAAGAGTGGTGCTCTCGTAGGAGCATGGGGCTTGAGCCCAGGAGACGAGCTTTTTCTTACGTTACTCTGAACTAGCCTAATAGACTCATCACACAGATTATTTAATTAATTAAGATTAATCAGAAGCAGTTGGTATCTCGAGCCAGAATAACACACCATTAGAAGCAAACTCTCTCTCTCTATGTATAAATCAATAGTCTTTACATCTCATCATTTGGAGTACACTATAATATCTTACTAGTCTATATAGAACTAGTACTGAATCTAAAGGTTCTGCCCTAGCTCCAGCTCCAGCTCTAGCTCCAACACTCCACAATAGCTCCATAGCTTCTAGCTTCGCTACTCCATCAACACACACGTCCGTCTTCTCTACGAACTCAACTCCTTCTTATACCTGGCTTTGTGCCTAACAAAGAAAACACGTATAAACCCTGAGTCACTTAGAAGACTAAGTGATTCAGTGTGAGCCACGCTAACTCTATCAAAAGAAACTGATCAAAATGTTTGTATAGTGCTTTAATCGACATTATCTTCTATTGCTCAACTTAAATCAAATAATTCCTCTTTAGCACCAAATTTTAAGTTATATTATACCTTTAGTAATTTTTTTGACTAAATCAATATCATTTTCGACTAATATCAATTCTTAATTTTATTTCAATTAATGTCATACCTATATCACTTTAATTGTTTTAAGGAAATCGTTATTCGAGTAATATCGAATCTTATGAAGATCTTATCTCGAAGAATATCGAGTCTTGACCTGTCATAAACCTTTATCAGTGATGCTACCCTGTCACGACTCATCATGATCTAGCATAGACTTCTACAATCGAAGCCTATCATAGAATTGATATTATAAATTTAGCCACTAGTCTTAGGTTATTCAAAAGAGACCGCCACAACCAAAAACTCATCTGACCACCAACCAGATTTACAAGTCTACACACCAACCTAAGTGGTCCGGTGCATCCTGGTGTCTCCGATTCCTAATCTAGGGCTAGAACAATAACTCCAACAGTTAATTAGAGTTAATAACCTAACTTAAACACTAGTTTAGAGTACTCAAAAAGACCACCCCAACTAGAGGCTCATTTGACACGGCCAGATGCTATAACGGCAGCCGCTATACCAATCAAAACGGTCCGGTGTCTTAATGTCAATCTCAACTCCACGCCAAAAGCAATATTACGAGTTAGATGACATTCAAGTGTCTCAGTCTCTCCTAAACTAGGGTTAATCCTATTATCACAATCGTGATCCAGAATATCCAAACGATGATTAGAGAGTAACCCTAACTCCTACTGCCAAGCTAACGATATGATTTTAATCAAACCTAACCCTAAAAGGTGAAACGCCACTAGTATTAGGGTACTTAGAAGAGACCACCACCGCCCAAAGACTTATCCCTCAATTGGTCAGGATTGTACACGAGTCAACCATGCCAACCAAAACGGTTCGACACTACCATGTAATCTCAACTCCACGCCAAAGATGAGATTACGAGTTAGACGACGATTATGGTGTCACTATTATCCTAAACTGGGGCTAAAAATATATAGCACACGTCTATGTGTCTGTATAAACAACAAGGAGAGTAAGGGATGACCCTACCTCCAAGTCACTCGTAAGAGCCTAAGTATAATTCATTCCTAGTTTTACGTGGTAGATTCTATCCTAGTATGTGGCAACGTGATCACCAACTGCGTGCGATATAAGTTTACATTTGTCCGCACGAGATCATCATCTCGCTTTCCGCATGCTTAGTTGGAACCTACTACGTCATAAAATAACTCTTACCCTACTAGCATAAGTCGTAGACTAACGATCAACACCAAACCCGAGGGTCTGGTCACCTACCATGGCATAATCACTCAGGGCGAATTCAATCATACATATAATACGTACAATACTATAAATATTTCTCATATAATATAACATTGCCTTTAATAGATAGAAGACGTGTCCTCCCAACCAAACCCGGACATGAGACATGCCCCCTAACTACGTCAGGTACTGCACTAACCACCTTAATACTTTCTAATCTATCAAATATTTATTCTGCTCCTAATATACTCTTTTGACCATGCAATACATTTCTTATCTAAATCCCTAAACTGCCTATATGACCGTGTATCACTGTCAATGAGCAGAAGAGGCATCCCCCTAACCAAACAAGGACAAGGGATACGGCTCATATAGCAAAATAGCAGTGCAGTCGTTGCATCAGGCATTTTCTATCCTATCTGCACTATCCAACTATTCTAACTTGCTTACATATCCGTGAATCATCATTGGTGAGCAGGAGAGACACTCCCCCAACCAAATAAGGATAGGGAGTATGACTCCTACAGTACGATAACGATACAAGGGTTATGCAAGACTTTCCTATGTTACTAGTATTTCAATCTTTTTTAGATCACCTGTGTTGCTGAGTATCGTCGTCAGTGAGCAGGAGAGGCATCCCCCTAACACAACAGGGATATGATACATGACTCCTACAGCACGATAACAGTACCATAGGCATGCCAGGCTTTATCAACACAATCATATCATCTGGCTACCCTAACTTTATTACGACACAATGCATCGCTCACATGGAGTAAGCGACATGATAGTTTTTAACCTAAACATGTAGGAGTGTATTCTCTACACACTGTAGAGGTACCTTAAGTCTAACTATTTATTTCTTAAGAAAAAGTCCTTAAAGTACTAAGCATTACTAGTCTAGGGTACTCGCAAGGAACCACCACCATCCAAATGACTCGTCCCTACCCAAGGGGCCACAAGGACCTCTTGAGTCAAATGCATTAACCGTGCAAGTCCAAGGTAACCAAGTCCACCCTCATACCACGTTACAAGCAATGCTATGAGTTGGACTTAACTGGAATAACGTGTGGTCATTGCTTTTCCTAATTAGGGCTAACACCAGGATGACCTATAAAGGCATCCCAGGAGGTCTAAACAATAGATAGAAAGTAATCCTAAGTTTGCTAAACATAGATAGGTCCATAGAGTTAGCTCAATATAAACTGAAAAAACGGGCAGAGCTTTTGCCCCAATTTCCAACATATTGAAATGTTCCCCAACCCGAAGGTTATTCCTCAGCTGTGGTCAGACCACACCTATCCTTAGACCTACATGTGCCATACTCTTCAAATAGAATAGGATAACGCCTTTAGATAGGCCAAGGACTTGACTCAATACTTGGAAGAAAACGGGTAGAGCTTTTGCCCTCTTTTTTTGATATTATTACGGTCCCCGGCCCGAAGGTTGGTCATCGGCTACGGTCAAGCCGCACCTGTCCTTAGAATCTACATGGTTATTCTTAATGTTAGGTTACATGGTGGGTTTGACCATCACTAACAACAATTTGACCACCTACTCTAATGTCTACGGGTTCAAACCCTAATTTTCTTTCAGGTTCGAACAAATGGCTGAAACAGCCTATTTCATCATTTTAACTGGTCCCCTACTGTACTAAGCTGACTGCGCATGACTCAAGCAAATAATATTTTTATTTTTATTTTTTATTTTAAAAATTAATTAATCAAATAATTAACTAATTAATTAATTAATAATTTATTTATTTTATTAATTAATTATTTAAACGATGTCATTATGATGTCGTAAAGGATTTATTTAAATTATTATATCATTATGATGTCATAATTATGTTATTTAATTATTTATTAATATATGGCATTATGATGTCATAAATATTTTATTTAATTATTCACAAACATATTTGGAGGAAAGTATTTAAGTTTCATGGATCGAAATCCACCATTTTCGAGGTTTTCATCTCGGATCTTCAAGAAATCGAAGAACGAAATCGTTCTCCAAAAATATCAAAATCGGGGGTTCAATTCACTCCGAATTGAATCCCACCAAGAACAAAAGTTGACCCCAGCATCCTAAGCATTAAGCCTAATAAGTTTTACACAAAATATTGTATGGCATTCGGATCAAAATCCGAGGGTTTATAGGTTTTCAACGCAAGTTTTCAAAAACCTGAAGAATCTGACGTGTTCTTCGGAAAATACGAGATTTGGGGATCGAGTTGACCCTGAATCGAACTTTGTAAAACATGAGAGTGGGTAGAAACAAGTGTGGAAACATGCTCATAGCATCAAATAAAACTTCTAAACAAGCTAACTTGATCAAAACCTAGAAACTCTCATGGGTTAAAAATATGTAAAAATCATGGAATAAATCCTAGTTTTTATGGATGAAATCCACTAAAACCTCTCTTAATTTATCATGAACCTAACCTAGAGTACTTGTAACTTATCTTGAGTGGTTTTTGATGAACTTACCTCAAGCTTTGGCCCACCACTCCATCTTTCTTCTTCTCCTCCTTTTTCTTTCTTTTTTCCAACAAATGGAACTAGTGAGCTTCACTCACTAACTTTCATATTTCCTTAGAGTCTTTGGGCAAGAGGAGGGGTTCTTGGTGACTGAAATGGCGGCCAAGGGTGAAAAAATTTCGTGCATGATGAAGGAGAGGTGAAGGAATAAGGGAGAAAGGTAAAACAAAGAAATTTAATCCATTTTCTAATAGTTCTCAACACCCTATTGGCCTTGCTTCCCCATGTGGGAAGCACATGGGGGGGGTGGGGATGATCTCATGTGGGCCCCATCTTGCTGCCATCCAAGTTTTATTTAGTTTGAATTATGTTTGATTAGGTTTTAAGGGTCTAATTTAGGCTAGGTTAAACCCTAATCTAACCAAGTTTAGTAACTAGTTAGGTTTAACACTTAATTAGGTTCCCTAATTTATTCATCATGGCAATGCACATGGTGTGATGTAGGATTTTGTCATGTGGGCCCCACATATTTTGTCATGTGGTGCCATTAGGTTAAGTTAGTGCTAAACGTGATTAGGGCAAGTTAACCCGGTTTAGTAACCCGAATTAGGACTAGTTAACGTTGGATTATTGTTTATCACTAAACACCAAAAAATTATACATAATCTCCAAAACATCTATTTTTTATTATATTTTGGTCCAAAAAAAGGTTTTGATAATTTTGTAAAAAAGACTATTTTTAATAAATGAGCATTTTACCCTTCGTGTGCGAAAGGAGCCCGAATTATCTATATACGAGCCCAGATTCCAGACGAAGTTAAAACGCACATGGGAAAAATGTTTCCTATCCCCGAGGTGATGTTAAAGTACTCCCAAAAGACTCATCTGAGTTCCGGAGTTAGAGCCTAACAGTCTCGATCGGACGAAAATTCTGTATTTTTCCGTGCGTAGTCTTTGTGCATTATCTCTCGGACTTAATCCCTGTGCACTTATGTTCCCATAAGCTCCACATGATAGTCCCACACATGCCGCATGACACTCCACTAACATTCCACATAAGAAGAACAATATTTTTATACTATTTTATTACATGAAAAAATCAAGTCTTTATATGAATGTTCTCATGTTCGACTCCCGGTATGGACATCGTGGAACGAACTTTCCTTCAAGGCCGTTGAACCTTATTTGTGGTTGTGAATTCAGGCTGCTGATGTCATGTTCACAGGATTATAAAAATAATAAATAGCAGATGTTGTCTGCCTCCCTGTGTAATGATCTCCAGACCCATTGAGCCCTTGCTCTAGCGCTCTGTCCTCTGACCGCCTGGCCGGTCCAGTTAAAAAAAATATTAATGTTGATTGGACATGACAGCAGATAAACACCATTAGTAAGTGTTGATAAGTGATTGTCAGGTCCAATAACAAATTCATCACGAACTTCTCTTCTACACCTGTAACAGCTAATGCCCGAATCACAGAGTCCATAGTCGATTTCAAGATGCATATTTCAACATTAAGTTATATATTATATCCAACATTCCCTCCATAAACTTGCATGATATAATTTTGGGTATGTCTTATATTGTATGGTATAGAAATGAGTTGATGTGCTTGCTGGCAATAGCAAGGCTCAGTATTTGGCGAGGAAAAATAAAAATTTGCGCTCTTGTGATCGATAGGCTTCGAACCGTGGTCTTTTTGGTGAAATAGCAGTTCCAGGCATCGTTCTAACCAGACATGCATGTCTTCTTCTTTGGAAAGAAAAAATGGGGAGTTTGTGAGTGGTCCCCGACAAGAGATCAGTTCTAGCTAAAGTACAAATAAATTATATAGACGAAAATACCCTCCACAACAATTTAAATTTTTTACTTTGAATGCCATCGGTTTCTCTAAAGCTAACCAAACCTCCGTCGTCGGAGTTTCTCGCTACCGCTGAACCTATCCTAAACCTAAGATTTATAGGCCTTGGGATGAATCATAGACCTAAGAATTCTAAACCTAACTAAACCAAACCGAACCCCTTCCGTCCCCCGTTCTTTTTCGTCTCCGCTGCGAGCAGCTACAACTTGAGGTCGCGCCCGATGCATCCGCCACCTTTGCAGCTCAAGCCCGCCTTCGCCACTGCTGGCCGCCACCTTCATTGCTCATGCTCTCGAGAGAGAAGGGAGAGAGATGCCATGTGTGAGGGTGCTTTGAGTTTTTAAAAATAATCAGGGACCTAATGTTAATGGGGATATCTCGTTATCTTGTACGTTTGCAAATTCTTATGTGAGGGACTAGTCACTAATCAACCAAAAAAAAAAACCCTTCCAGTAGAAGACAGCCATCTGAGGGCACAAGCATAACCATTGATTGATCCGTAAACAAGTGCAGTGCATACCCAAAAAAACCTTCCACGAGATGACTAAGTCAAGCCTGGATGAGAAAGGCTGTGTGGATGTAAAGTTGAAATCCAGTCGGAAAAAACCAAATCAAATTTTAAGAAAATGACAATCTAAGGGGTGTTTGACATTATTCCTGAACCGTCCGTTTCTATTCCGAGTCCTATATTTTAAATCCAACGGATAGTATTTGTTTCGGTGGAATGAAGGACTTTGAGAGCGATAATATATCACTTCGTGCGTTTTTATGTTAACCAGAATGTTGAACCATCGAATTAAATCAGAAATTACTATAGTAATTGACGGGATAACCATCTTTCGAATGAGGTTTAAGTTAAACAACAGTTTCTCATGCCAAACACCACCCTAGTTTTGGCTTTCTTGATACCAAGAAACAACTCTCATATACCAAGAATCACATCAATCTCATAATTTCTTCATACTAAAGGTAGAAGATAAAAGGTGTTTGGCATCATTCTAGAACCGTTTGCTTCTATTCCCAGCTCCAAATTTTAAAACTAACAGAGTATATATTCCGGTGGAATGTAGGACTTGAGAACGATCTTATCTCACTCCGTGTGTTTCTACGCTAATCGGAACGCTAAACCATGGAATTACATTAGAAATAGTAATTGACAGGATTAGTGTGACCAAAATCGGACCAGGCGGTTCGACCGGAACATGTTTCAGTTCGGTCTTTGAATAAACCTGTATGTTTGTTAACCCATGAATCAAACCTGGTTATTGAAGAATTTAGTAAATATATATTTTTAAAAAAAATATTTTTATGCAGGTCAAATGGTTGAACCACCAATTTGAACCGATTTGAACCAAAGCGGATGCCTTCTCGGTTCGCCTTCCAGTCCAGTTTTGAAAACACTGGGTCACAAGATTACACTCTTATGGCTGAGGTTTAAGCGGAGCAGCTGTTACTAGATGGAGTAACGGAGCTTTCACTACAAGGATTACAAAACAAATGAAAGCTAAAAAACTGATGCCAATCAAAATTTAAAATGTGATTTTCGATGTCCATATCAGTCACCCAAAAAAACATTTTCTTTTTTCAAGTACTTTATTGATGAAAAAATTATAAAATAAAAAAATAGTTTCTCATAAAAAAATTTATTTTTATCAAATTTTGATGTTTTTTGAAAAAAAAAATTTATTATGTTTCGATCAGATTTTGATTTTGTTTGATTTAAAAAAAATATTTCAATAATACTTCATAATAAAAATGATATTAAAATATTATTTATTATAAAAATATTATTTATTATATTAATAAAATTATCTGTAAAAACAAAAAAAATATTATATTTCAATCAAAATGTCAATCATTTCGGCCAATATTTCGTTATGTTAAAAAAATATATATATATATATATATATATATAACTAAAAATTCAGTCAATTCCTATATCAGACCTTTATAAAAAAAAAAACATAATTTGGTGATTTTATAAGAAATTTGTGAACATTTGATTCCAAGATAGCAATGGACAGCGGTGTTGGTGGTGGCTGTCTGTGGTGCCAACAGCCCGGGATGCCTCGGTCTGGGTTCCAAGCAAGTACTAGTTATGATATGCAAGCTATCACCTTCATATGCCAATCTGCTAGGTAAACATACACAAACCAAAAGACTAATCCAAGATTAAAACTAAATTAAAAAGGTTCATCAGCAGCAAAATCCTATTATATATCATAGTCTCATCATTCCATCTCCTCAGTTGCTGCTGATCCTTCCTTACACTTTACAAAGTTCTTCTCGATTATCTTAGCAAAGGATAAGAGCTAAAATTGATTGATCATGCATCGATCACAGACGACCGCCACCACCGGTCTGGTGCAGCATGGCATCTATTTCGTCCCCATCCTCCATTTCAAGCTGGAAAACCAACACGAGAAAACACAAATGCTATGAATGAAAAATCCCACAAGTAGAAGGCAGACGGTAGAATCGATTCCTTACTTCGTCTGGCGTCTGCTCCCCACGCAGCCTCCGCCCATCAAAAAGAAACGCAATGGAGTTGAAGTCCACCGATTGCCGGTCACAGTACGCATTCATCAGCTTCCGCAGCTGCGTGCTACGCTTAATCCTGAAGAACACCTCGTTCCCATCCTAAGAAGGAGCAAAACGAGGTCACAAAGTGGAGAAGAAGTTATTTCAAGAGGAATACGGCTGCAATTCTAGCGGACCAACCCGCACCCATTCCGAATTTGGGCAGGGCTTGGATTGGGATTTTACATGAATGGGTTGGGCTTGGGTCGAAAAAGCCCAACCCAACCTCAATTCGGGTTGGGCTGGGTTGGGTTGGGGTAGAGCCTTGGGGCAACCCGACCTAACCTGAAACCTGACCAATTAGTAAATGTATATTATATAATACATATTGCGTTGAGGTCATGATCAGAATCCATCCGTTGGATCCAAGTTACAGTCACGCTGTGGTGGAGTCAATCTTTGATGGCCATTTAACATGCGTCTAACAGCCAGAGTTTGATGACACTATCTATCCATCCAACGGTGGACCATCATCCTTACAAGAATGCAAATGTGATGCTTAATGTGTTGCACTGTTGCAAAGGGGCTACTATATGTCGTTTTTTTTTCTCCTCTACCACGTGGAAACCGGCCAACCCGCCTGCCCAACCCAGACTCGGGTTTGGCATGGGCTAGGTAAGTTCAACCCAACCTCGGGTTGGGTTGGGCTTGGGTTGAGGATTCAACCCCTCGGGTTGGACCGAGTTGACCCATCAACCCGCAGCCCTAAAGAGGAAGCACTGACCTTTTATCAAGCTAGCGAACAATATGCCGCTGAAACAGTTTGTGTTTTCAAGGTACAGAAAGAATTAATTATTTTAAATATAAAACATAGTATCAGCGTTTAGCACCGAATCAGTCATCCAATCAAGAAATTTGAAAAGGAACAAGATGCTTATCATAATCTAGCAGTGCAAAAAGCTAGACAAACAACTAAAACCCTACGAGGCAAGGCAAACAAGAAATGAAATGATATATGAAACATATGCAGAAGATTGTAATTAAGAATCTAAATTTTATTTCACCAATCAAGGATAAAATCGGAGGAAATAAGTTGAGTAGAAAAAATAAATGAAGAATGGTCAAAGATATTCAATAATCTAAGTTTTCTCACACTATAACAGAAACAAACAGAATAATGCATCAATGTGAGTACTATCTAATCTTAAATTAAAGCATAAACAAGAACACAGATGCTGGCTTTGTATAAGTAATCATAATGAGGGTGCATCTCATAAACGAATACTAGCTTTATATTAAAAAAAATTAATGAGGGTGTCCTTAAATTAAGTGCACATGATTATCATGTTTACTTTATGGAGTAAATTTGTTTATTGCTTGCTCTTCAGTACAAATATTTATTTCAGTGGTTAGGCTAAAGTGCAGAGAAATGATAAGAATATGATTCATATAACTGCATAGTACAGAGAGATTTTGTGACATCATCAAAAATTTCCATACTGTCCCCTGCTAAACTCTGGACTCTTGGCGAATTGAAACGTAAATTAAAAAACCAAATAACCAACATGACAAAGTACGTTAATACTAGCCTATAATTATCTAACACAGAAATATGGATGCCAAAAGTACCCAAATCCAATGTGTACTAGCAAATGTTTAAAGCACATGTACCTAAACAGCGGATTTCTTAAAACAACTACTTTCCCGAAATCTCCAACATAATCAGGAATGGCCTACCAGTTCATATACATTACTCTGAACATAAACTACATCAAATTAGCAACATCAGCACATCCAATAGGAAAATATCCATTATGTAAAGGAACTCCCCCGATGTTCCATCAACCAAAACGTTTGATAGGAGTTGTGATTTAAAGCAAGATTTCAAAATTTTCTGCCAAAATCAATCCAGATCAACTGTTTTGTACTAAGTTTTGTCTGGGTTAAGCCAAAAATCAAGACAAAACAGCTAAACAGCTTTTGGCCCTTTGGGTAAGGTAAAGACCAACCAATTTCCATGGACACTGACCTATCAGCTTCGACCGAAACAGGCCAAAACCCAAATAGATCAAGTGCCTTATATGTTACTAGTGCATGCCCGTGCCTATCGGAACTGCAGTGGGCTGCCTTTGGCGGCAACATATCCACCGGGCATCACCACCCCCCCACCCCACCGTATTCATTTGGCGGCTGAGGGTCGCCGGTTTAACCGTAGTTTTGGCCGATTTCTTTGTGTTTGTTCCTTTTTGTGGTAAAAATGTAATTAACGCAAAGTTCCTTTTTGTGGTAAAGTTGTAAATAACACGAATTGCCTTAACATGTTATATAGATGTGCAACGTTTCTTTCAATCTTCTTCATATTGTTTTCCTTCATTTATATGGCTTTGCTTTATCTAAATTTTGGTCAGAGGGCTTCTCAAACCAACACCCAAATCAAGCCTTCGGATCATTTTTTGCAAAATGCCAAAATCCATGCCACAACCTTGTAAGATTTATATGATCTGAATGTCGACATCATAAAGAATTTTTCCCATTTTTCACGAGTTTGAACAATGAAGTATCTTGTTTTGCTTTAAATTCATAAAAAAAGTTGCCAAAACATATAAAGGATCTAACAAGATAGGTTGACATGAAACTGATTGCTTCACACTTGAAATTTTGTTTTGTTTTGGTTCTTATTTTTTTTTGTTTTGCTTTTTGTGGAAATTTTGAGAACTGCAGATGCGACATGTGTGATTAGCATCTGCAATCACATATTGCAGTCATATATGTGCTCTTGCTTCTTTTTTTCTTCTGAAACTCCGGAGTAAAGTGGCAAAAGTTTTGCTTCCTCGTTTTGATACTTCTGTGAGAAGTAACAACGTGATGAACAATGCCAACTTCACTGCACTATGATACACAATAAGACAGAAGGTTGCACTTTTGAATGTTGACTTATGTCATAAGTCTGGCTAAACCAATGTATAGTACATAGAAGCATGTGATAGTGATACATGTTATCTGTTGTACAAAGGATGTCATCCATGCATTTACTCCTCTCCAAGGAGTTGAACTATGACATCTTTGTAGCTAACTTTCGTCACTGGATTGGCATCAGGATTCGGATGAGATTTCCCATTTTCAATGAGCAGATTTTTCGGCTTCTGTTTTAGCCTAGATAAGAGTCGATGTGCTATCCAGTAACATTGCATGTGGTGGATCAACCGTCCATTTTGGATTCCCTCCTGCTTCCATCTCATGCATGCTATCAAACCTCATTTGAGACTATTTTCTGGAGCCTCTTGCTTTCTTTCACTTATAGTTAAACGCACATTGTTAGACTTTTGTGGTTCATGCAACCTAGGGCCCAAATCACATATGAGAGTGTGTTGGACGCATGGATGTGTAATTTCTTCTTTTCTTCCTTTCTTTTTGAGCTAAGCTAAAAATGACAAAAAAGTTCAACGAAACCTAAAAATTGATCAGTAGACTTGTGCAAAAAGATAACAAAATATATCATTTATATCATGTAAAATGATACACATATGATGTCTAGAAAATTATTCAAGTACAATTGCACAAGTACAACTAATGAAACAAAAATAAACTTCCTTAAAAATTCAAAATCAAAGCAAAACAAAATGAATACAATAGAACAAGTACACAAATAAGTTCAGCAAATACACACACACACACACACACACACACACACACAATGTTTTATATTTTACATCAAGGAATGACTCCACCATCCCCATCGTCAAAACCATTAGCTAGCTTATCAATGTCTAAGTAGTGAGTAGCTAGCTTATTAAGGGGTGTTTGGCATGAGGAACAATTGTTCTGCTTAAACCTCATCCAGAAGAGGGTAATCTTGTCAATTACTATTTCTAATGTAATTCTATGGTTCAGCGTTCCGGTTAGCATAGAAAGTTAGAAACACACAGAATGATATAATATCGTTCCCAAGTTCTTCATTCCAATTTCTCAAAAAAAAAAAAAGCTCATTCCACCGGAACAATTACTATCCATTAGTTTTAAAATATGGAATTGGGAATAGAAAGGAGCGTTCCAAAATGATGCTAAACACCCCCTTGATGTCTAAGCATTAGGAGAGTCTCCTCGTTACAGTCTCATAATCAGTCCACACAAGCACCTCCATTATCGCCTCTTTGGAGAGGGCTTGGAGAGTGCTTTGGGTGTTCGAAGAGAGTTAGAAGATGTGTGGAATGAAATGGGGAAAGGTATAAATAGTGTAGAAAACGGTGGGAGGATATTTGCAAGGGGAAATTTTCATTTTAATCCAACAGGGTAAAAAGTAACTATGTAACTGCATGGTTTGATGGATTAGCACTTGCAGTGGCACGATACTGTTAACGGGCACATGCATAGTCACTAATTAATTATGCAGTCCCTGTTTAAACCCATCAAAACAACATTTGAGACCACATGCACATTTGATATCACACATGTCTACACTGGTGGTAACATTGAACAGAAATTCTTTGAAATCCTAGACAATAAAGATTCAAAATAACTTGAGAAAATTGAGAAATTCTTTGAATAATGTGATTAAAGAGAAGAGTTGCAAAACTTATTATAGTTGCCACAATAATGGTGAGTTGCAAAACTTATTATAGTTGGCACAATAATGGTGATCCACTTTTTGTACAAAAGCTTGAAATGCCAAAGGACAAGGAAATAATGAATTATATCTTCCGTACAAATACCGTGTGATAAAAATGAATTCCCACAGTAATAATGGATGTAGCTTTTTGAAAATATTGTCATCATTGACCTCATTAGTCAGTTGCATCTAAAGACAATTTTATCCTACTATGTCCAAATTGTGTATGCTAGGTCATGAAGATGATATATATCTTAATAGTTCGTTGCAATTTATCAATAATTATGTTCACATTAAACCTGATTAGATCAAATAAATAGTTAGTTATTACTAGTTATTGTAATTTCATTTCATATAAAATGACAATCGATACTCAATAATAGCAGATGGGTCATATTTCAAAGTTGAGCACTTTACACTAACATTAGTTAGAACTATGATTGTGACCCATTCATGCGGGCATGTTTAGCATCGATGATATACACAAGTATCTAGTACAACAAACAAACCTTACAATTTCCCAAATCAATGGATATCATTTGTTCTATTGACTTTAATTACTATCCGTCTATCCCCTTGTTTCATCCCCTTGTTTCAGTCTTTCGATCACAATCCTCTCCTCTTGTTCCAGTCTTTGACATCTTAAAAATGAATTCAATCTTCCATCATTCAAAGCCAAGATCCAACAACTCGTTACCGCCTTACCGTAGCACTACCATCACCCACCGGCCACCAAACCACCGCTCCGTGTCTGCACTTTCATTTTCTCAACCTCCCTACTTCACCAGCAGCACGAAACAAGTTATAGCTTGGTCGGCCACATCCAAGATTTGTTGTCGTCCCTCCTCTTCACCCCTTTTTCTCTGACTCCTAACATAAACCTTAGTTCCCCATCAATTAAACATGGTTAAGTTAGTTGGTTTCTTTTAAGTTAGGGCTGCAACTCGGGCGGGTTGAGGGGTCAACTCAGGCCCAACCTGAGATGTTGAATCCTCTGCCCAAGCCCAAACCCAACCCATCGGATTGGCTAGGTTGGGCAAGTTGTGTGGGGCTAGTTAACCGGTTTCAACATGGTAAAGGAGAAATAATCAACTTACAACACTTCATTTGTGATAGTACAACACATAAATCAACTCTTTGCATCCTTATATGGGTGATGGTCAATTGTTGGATGAATAAATGTGCATCAAACGATGATCATTAGAATTTAGAAGCAGGATAAAATCAAAGTTCCACCATAATGTGATTCTCAAAAAAAAAAAAAAATGTTCCACCACAGTGCGACCACAACTTGTATCCCATGGATGGATTCTAATCGAACCTAGTCAATGCTATATTATATTAAATATTTATTTATTTTTTAGGGTTTTGGGTTGGGACAAGTTGTCTGAAGCCTTTGTCCAAACCCAAACCGAATTAAGATCGAGTTAAGATTTTCCAACCCAAGCCCAGCCATACAATTAAAATCCCAACCCAAGCCTGCCCAAATTTAGGTTGGGTTCGGGTTGGCCCGCCCAAGTTGCAACCCAATTTAAAACCCACGTAAACCTTTACTTGGTGGGCTTAAAATCCAACTTTTTATATTCAACTCATTAACCATAGACTAAACACCCATTTAATCTAAGCAACTCATTTAATCTAAGCAAGTCAAGATACTTAGCACCCTTATTAAAAAAAAATTTAGTAAAGTGAGTTTTAATCCAATTCAGGCAAACTCGACCCGCATTCAAAACATACACGTTAACCCTTTTAGCCCATAATTCAAGCTACACTTGTACTATTAGGAAAAACTTGGCTCAATTTGACTCCCATTGATGAGCCAATAACACAAAAACCTCCTTGTCACATTCTAGAGAGCGTGTGAAAAAAGTGAAATCAGTTTTGTTAAAAAATTACAATAATTACTTGGATAGTATTTTCTGCATTAATATAAAAATGCAATATCACCACGCTGCCAAACACTTCCACATAATATTCCAATATCTTGTAGGTCAAAACCTAACTTTTCGAACATCAATTGGAAGCTACATCAAGCTTTAAGGAACACGCCACTAAGTTTAGAACGATTTTAATCTATTGTGAAAGTCCTATCAATAATTTCTCCATCGCATCCAGCTTTACAGAAAGTGTGCAACATAACCAATTTATGATCCTATTGGACCAATGTTAAAAAGATAATTTCCAGTATGTGACATTAAAGTTAATATTTAAATTCCGACTTTATTTAATAGTAACAAATAGTCGAATGCTTGGGAGATAGACACAGAAAAAATGGTAGTGCCCATATCAGCAAGATTCAAACTCGTGAGAAATTGGACAATAATGCACGCATACGATCGGCCTTGATTGCCTTTCTTTGCAAAGGGTGGGGATTAAGTGGAAAGAGACCTTAGTAACGAGTAATGACTTTTAATACATGAGTACTTCTGAAACAAGTCGTTCGAGATCAAGTTTTTGGATTCACCATGGAAAGCAGTGAAAACATAAAATATTAATTTTTTTTTTTAAAAAAAAAGGCATGACTACTCGGTCCCAATGTTGGATTGAGTATAAATTCAGTCCCTGATCCATGTGTTTAAACTTTAAATAACTAGCACATCAAAGATAAATATCAGAGTAAAAATATTGGCAAGTAAACAACTCATGAGCTGTGTTAGGGGGGTAGCTCCTCCATTCTATTTTCACTTCATATTATGAATTCCAAGACAAAAAAATTCGACAAATATATCATCTCTCGCAACCAAAAAATTCGACTTAGTTACACTCTTTTGGTGTCAGAAGGTGATCGGTGAATTGAGATCAATAGAATTTCCGGAAATTAGGATATAACCTAATGTAGGGGTCAGGGGTATAAGATCAAACACTAGACAAACAGAAACAATCACATAAAAAGATCGGGACAATAAAAGGCATCGAAATTCCCGATTGGAGATGGAGAGGAGTCTGAGGAGATCGTTACCTGGCCCTTGACCTTGAGATTGATGTGCGCCGCCTGATCGGCGGACGGCTTCTTGTCCTCCTCCTGCCCGGCGCCGGACATCGCTCCTCCTCGGTTCGAGTCGAAACCCTAGTCTCCCCCCTCTCTCTAGGGTTTAAAGTGCTGGGGTAACGGGGACGAAGATGGACAACGAAAAAGCCCTTCCCCCTTCTCAGCTGGGTTTTATAAGAGGATATTTCAAAATCTAAATTAAAAGATATTTCGGATCCGCTATGGGAACGGCGAGGGAAAGCGACGGGGTGTGTATGGACGGTCTAGATTCCATATTCATTACACTTTGTCTTTAGGACGCTTTACAGGATTCGGTAAAGAATGCAGTTTTCTTTCTGCACGCAGGATTCGTCCTTATCTCGACGTTGTGTTGTACTGGTATTTTTTTTGTTTTTCTGATAATGATATGCAACAAAGGAGGAGAGACCCAAAATCGTACCCCCACCTTTATATATTAGTTACAAGGTGAATAAATTTAGGGTTCAAGTAACCATAAAAAATCTTGATTCCATGAGGGGGTTCGAACGATGGACAGTCATACGATCCATCGATCTCATAACACTTCCCTTTAGATGTTTACCAATTATAATGTTCTTCAGGTGAACACGCATCATGTTGCCTCGTTAAAATTTTTTGATAGAAAAACCAGTGGAAAAAATCAGTCCAACCATGAAAAAAAGTATAGCGCGCTTGGTATACTTCAGGATACTAACATACTTTAGAATGCTTGACATATTTCAGGATGTCAACCTAGAACTACCAACCCTGATTACACTGTTCAAATAAAAAAAAATCATGTTAATTACATTACTTAACAATTTGTTTGATGAATCTTTCAAAGTCCAATGTCATGCACTAACTTTGGAAGGTTGGATTTGGTAGTGACTTGGTGAAGATGTCTGCAAGATTGTCATTGGATCGAACTTGCTCTATCTTGATTTTCTGTTAACTTCGTGTAATATCAGAATTTCTAAATGATTTGAGGAGGTAGCTACCAGAGTTTGTTTCGTAGAACACTAAGATATAGCTGCATTACTATTCATAAAACATAATATATTTGTGATTGACCCTTATGTGGGTCAGAAAGATAACATGAATCTGTATTTCCAATCATGTTGGTTTGATCAATAAAATAATCTCAATTTAATAGTTCTACGAAGATATCTTAATATATATTTAATTTCATTCTAGTGTGTACGAGTAGGTACAAAATCATATCTAGCAAGTATATTTACAGAAAATATTATGTTAGGTTTTGTGTACTATGCTATTTAAGTGCCCCAATGGCACTTAAATATGGTACTTTAAGATCAAATATATCTTCGGTTTCTACTCTTGACCTAATTAAATCCCTTTCAATATCCAAAAACCGAACGACCTTAGGTATACTTAATGGATGATATTTATCCATACTAAATCTCTTCAAGAGCTTATTAGTATATTTGGATTGATGGACCAAAATTTCACTTTCGATATGCTCAATTTGTAAATCGAAATCAAACTTAGTTTTACCTAGGTCTTTTATTTCAAATAGTTAATATTCTTTTCGACCTCTTTCAGAGTTTTGATTATATTGATGTCATCAACATACACTGTTATGGAAAATCCATTCAGAGATTTCTTTATAAACACACAAGGACATACAATATCGTTTTTATAACATCCTGTAAACAAATATTCACTCAAACAGTTGCACCACAGTGCTCCAGACTGTTTTAACCCATATAACATACGTCTTAATCTAATTGAGTGTGTGCTTCTGAACTTCTCTACTAGCAACTTAAATCCTTCAAAGATCTTAATATAGATTTCAGTATCTAGTTCTCCGTATGTAATCATTATATCCTATTAGTCTTATATAGAATTTTTCAAATACTGTTAGGCTAATTAGATATATGAATGTTATTGCATCTATTACTGAAGAATATATTTTCTCATAATCGATCTTGGATTTCTGCGAGAAACCTTATGCACATATCGTACTTTATATCTTTAAATTTTATTATTTTTATTTCTCTTCCAGAGAAATACCTATCTAAAACCTACTAGATTTATTCTGAATGGTGTTTGTATTATAGGTCAAAATACTTCATATTTTTTAAGAGAATTCAATTTCACTTGAATAACATATTTCTATTTTAACCAATTATTTATTTGTCGATATTCATGGATGCTATTTGGTTTATTATTACCATTTATATCATTGTATTTTGTTATTCAGTAGCTATTGTATATGTAAATACATCATCGATGGCTACTTTTTTTCGGTCCTAATTTTTTCTTGAATATAATTAGAATATTAAAATATTATCATTGTTCGGTACCAGTATCATTTTTCAAGTTACTTTAAGGATCTGGGATATAACCTCATCCGGAATGTTATGTGTGGATTCATGAAAATTGAGCCTTTAATTTCTAGTCACTTCAAGGATCTGGGGCTTAATCTCGACTGGAGCATCATACATCGTCTCTTCTAGAGGAATTACTTCTGGAGTTTTCTTAGAGCATGATTTTTTATTTAACTTTCTTTTTCGGGGAGCTAAATCTTTGGAACCTATAGGTCCACCACGCTTCTAGCATGCAGTGGACTCATTTGTTGCCATGTTCAAATTCTATTCTTCTGGGATACTAATTCGAGTAAGTACATTCATTACTAGCACATATGACTTTGTTACTCTAGCTGCATTATTAAATATATCAAGTAATTGGTTTACAATTTTCTATAGATGTATAATTCTTCTAACTCCATATTTACATTGAGAAGTCCTAGGATTTAGATAAGATAGAATGGAAGTATTCCACGATAATTAACATCGTTCTTCTATAATACATGTGTTTTTATCTCCCCCTAACAGTGGAAATTCTAACTCATTAAATTGACAATCCGTAAATATTGCATAAAAAAATCACTAGTTAAAGACTCTAGGTATTTAATAATTGACGGTGATTCAAAATCAGCATAAATATATAATCTTCGTTAGAGACTCATTTTGGTTCTCTTTGGTGGCGGGATAAATGGAAAGTTTAGATTGCATTAAGAATGACCTAGTTACTAATTGAAGGTGTTACATAAGAGACTCTACTAAATTATTTTGGATATGAACATGAAAAACATGATGTTCTATATCAATTTCTATTGATAAAAAAATCATCAAAGGCTTGGGAAGTGAATTCAGTTGTATTGTTCAATATAATAGATTTTTCTAGGATGGTCTGGAAAGTGAGCTCTAAGCTTGATAATCTGGGCAATCAGTCTATGTTAGATAATTATCTTTAAAACTAAGACTTTTATGATATTTATTTTCAGATCTAAAACTGTTGTTACATGTAAATACATAAATTTATATATAAATAAAATTAACAAGAGAAAAGAGAAAGAGGTGGCCTGGGATCGAAGCGCGCTAGATGCTGTCCGAAGAACGTAATTGCCCTCCACGTACGGAGCTCCCGGTAAGCGCTCCTAGAGATACGACAACCCTGGTGATATCCACCATCCTTCTCGTCGGTACGTCTTCAAGAAGGACATGCGAACCTAATTTTCTTTTCAACTTCTTTTCAATAACCCAACAACTACTAGAATAAAAAATATTAAAAACCTCAAAACAATAGCTCATCATGTGGAGGAAGAAGAGATGATATTTTTTTTGTATTTTTGCTTCTCCCCACTAGTCTCGGTTTTTAGATGAAGAAACATAAATAAGGATATTAAACATCATTCAAAAAATGTAACGTCTCCCATGCAAATAGCTTTAAGCACCATTCAAAAAATATAACGTCTCACATGCAAATAGTTTTAAGTGGTTTAATTGCTAGCCATTAAGCAATGGTTGGTCTTTCATAACGCTCCCATACAAATGACTATAATTGATTTAATTGCTAGCCATTTAAATATTTATAGAAAATAGCTAATAAAATATTTAATAAAAATAACTAAATATTAAATAGAAAAATTGATTTTTTTTAAAAAAAACACCAACAATCCTCCACAATTTTTTAAAAACATCAAATAATGAATATTCAAAATTTTAAATTCAAAATAAAAGATTTTTGCTGGATTCTTTATACTATGCAATAGGTGAAGGTACCTTTCGGTTTGAACCTCCACTTAGTGATAATTGGATCCATCTGTGGGTCCTTGGTGGACTACGCCTTGAACCAGGCCCATTTATCAGACTTCTTCAAAAACACACATTGTACAGAAAGATTGGAGTTCTAAACGGGTTTGCGCGTACAAGCCATGCGCAAGATATCTCATATGTATTTTAGGAATTGTCCTATTCCATTTGTCGCGGCCCTCACGACTCCACATATGTCGATAAATCCTCTAAGGGTGCGAGCAAGGTAGCACCCTGTCTCATGGATCTTGGATTTATTAAGAGTATAAACTCAACATAATCCCTTGCTTTTATGAGCACTTGCGCCCTAGGGATGGGAGGTGAGATCAGTGCTCCTTATAATCACCAATGCGGTTTGTTTCCACCCATTGAACCTCCATGAGGTTGGGTTCCTACCGTGGTGATCTTTCATATGGGCTTCACCCTATCCCCCTCGACGCTTCTAGGACATAATTCCTAGATAGACCTTTTTGGTACTAATCAGTCACATTGATTCCACTTTAAGAAGTGGATATTAATGTCATCTTATGGCTTTAACCTTTTAGGTCTTAATTTTGTAGTTAGTTAACTTTGTCTTGACCCGGGTGATTTCATCTTTACTGTTCTGCAGAACAACACATAACACAAAAATATGGATGTTTCATTAGTTTCTTTCATAAGAGTGAGTCGACTTACTCGAATCAACTTACAAGTGATTTTAAACTCTATTAACTTCTAAAGTGATTTTCAGTGGAAATATATATATCTATATTTATTTCTCTATTGGCACCCTCACATTTTGAGATATTTCAAAATGGGTTTTATATTTTTATAATTGACCAGATAATTTAAACTATATATTAAAATCTCTAGATAATGGGGATTACAGACTGGACACACATACACAAGTGTATGTGTCGAGCTCTCCCTAATAAAGTCTTGATTTGTGAATAAGATTTTTAGCTATATTAGAATTATATATCCAAGTAAAATTCTATATTATAACGGCCATCTCCAGATAAGTGGTGGAACATTAGGCTTGCTTAAATACCAGTCAGTCTTGAACACATATGCCTTTTTGATAATATTTTTTTTACACCATTACACAATAGAATAATCATTGGAGATCATGTAGTAAGAATGTTTTGAAACAATTAGTTAATTTCCATTAACAATAGATATTCTTCTTCTATTTAGCAAGAAAAAAATTATGCATAATTTGATTAAAATATTTATTCCTTACAATATCGTAACTTAAATCCCTCAAGATAGTATAGAATAGTTGTTATGACATCAAATTAGCAAAATCCATAAAGATAGAGATGACCTTTATTTTTATACTTTCTCTGAGAGTTTTCAATCACATATAAGTTAGATGAATGATAATAAAATCATATGTTTTAATTTATATCAATATCAATGTTATATACTATTATATTTTGTGGTGATAATAAATGGAATTGAGCAAACGTACCAATTTAAGCAAATACAAGTAAGAAATGGATAAGAAAATTGAAACTAACCATAGTTTTCATCATAGCTTATGGTGCCAAAGTAAAACATAAGAAACAAATATGGTTTGAAAAATCAGACTGGGCCCATCGATTTCTACATGGCCTTTATTGGCCCACATTGTGTCAAACTGATATGTATGGATTTGGACATAATTTACATCTCGAATGAAGTGTGTGTTCATCACTCGTCAACCATGAGTTTGGAATAGTAATCCAACTCATGATGTATAGGTAAATATATCCCTAGCTTAATAGAGTCATTAACAAAAGCAATAAAGCTCAAGCTTTAGTTTTTTATACTTTTGCCAAAATATCCTGAGAGTATAGTTCTCAGTTGATGATTTTAATTTTCAATGTTCGGCCGGGTTTCATTCCGTCTCACAGCTTCAAAGTTGAAAGTTATTTTGTAGCAACAAAGGCATAGTCGATTTCATACTCAGCTTAACAGATTATAGTACTCTATAACCACTAAAGCATGATTGCTATAGAAACAAGACTTTTAAACAAAGAGAAATATGTGTTTTAATTTAGTTCTCTTACTCTAGAATACAAAAAGTTATCTCTCACCATAGAGGAAGAGCAGGAACGATGTGATTTCATACCCATCGCACTAAATTAAATCGATCGGAAGCCACTCAGGCCCATGAGCTAACAGGTGTTAGGTAAATAAGGATGATTGACGCAGGACGATCGTGGCAATAGCGTAGGGGAGGGGATGAAAGGGTGAAGGGGGTTGTCGGTCTCACACCGACGGTAATCCGACCTCACGCCGGCGAGCCTCTCGCTCTTCGATCCTCTTTCAGGAACGCAATACGAAACCTCTCACAGGAATCAAAGCAAATAATTGCCATTTTTTTCATTCATCATTCAATCAATTCCATTACAATGGGGGGCTTCATGGCCTTTAAATAAAAAAAAAACTCTAACAAATAAGATCATAAGAGATAAGCTCATGATTTAACAGAATAACAAAAATAACAACTTCCTAAAATAAAGAGATAAAGATGATAACCACTAATTAGATAAAGATCTCACCTAATTAACTTCCTAATCCATCATATATCTATCTTTTAAATTATCCATAAATAAAGATAACTACTACCAAATTTAAAATACCTAAATCTATCTAAATCTTTCCTAAAAGATATTTTTAAAACTACCATATTTAATAAATCCAAAAATAACATATTTTTGGATTAAAATAATAATTTCAGAATAAAATAATTATTTTATTCCGAATTTTATGTTTTATTCCGAAAATACTATTTTCAAGAATTACTAAATCCGAAAATAATTATATTATTCTTATTCAAGCCTCGAAACATGTGCTTGTCGAATCTGCTCCCGCATCAAACTCCTCAGCTTTGAAAGAACTCGACCTCGAGTTCTGTGAGGCCCAAGCAGGAAGCAAAGTCAGTAGCTGATGGTGGAGACCCTGTAGTAGATGTCGTATCATCAAACAATCGCCTCCCGGATCCCATACAAGCAGTCTGCTGGAGTAGTGGCAGAAGTAGTTCGGTCCGGAGGAAGGCACACACAAGTGAAACTGGAGGAGTACTCGAGTCGAGGGTGGAAGGTCTAACCCGAGGAAGTCAACTGTCGGGACTAGTGTGCTGAAGTCGACACCTGATAACGGCTCTGCAGGTAGTGAATGCTCCACTGAAGGCAAAAATAGAGGTAGAAGATCCACTGGAGGTGCTACAGAACATGGAGACTCGACCGACGGACTTATAGCAGGTAGAAGATCATCGACCGTTGAACTCAGAAACTCGTCAGGATGTGGAATGTCCTCAGGAATCTCCACTGGTGGCACTGCTGGAGGTGATACCACTAGTGGGGGTGGAGCCGCCGGTGTAGGAAGCACAATTGATGGAGGTCCGGCTGAGGCTCGGACTCTGCGCCGTTGTATGATCGTAGCCTCTTGCTCAATCTCGCTAATCAGTTGCATCACATCATCAATTCGCTCTTCAGCCGATCCTCCTTGGTGTAGAAACCATTGGACAAAGGGGTCGGTTGGCATACTCAGCTCTCGGGCCCGATCCTTGATGCGCCAAACATAAATAGAATCACCGGATGTGGAAGGATGTAGTTTAAGCCCCATTGTCTTTACCCAATCCATGAGTTGTACAAAAAGGACAGTCTGATGGTACATGATGATCAGGAGCAGAGTTGTAATTCTGTAGTGTTGAGATGACTGGATAAAGACACGAAGAGCACGAGTGGATCAGATTCAGAAAATAAAGCAGGTTTGGTATTTGGATGGTCGGTGATGACGGAGAGCACGATGAACACGACGGGCAAGACCGCGTGAGGGAACAGAATTCTTCACAGCCTGGCTCTGATACCAAATCTGACGCAGGACGATCGTGGCAATAGCGTAGGGGAGGGGATGGAAGGGTGAAGGGGGTTGTTGGTCTCGCACCGACGGTAATCCGACCTCACGCCGGCGAGCCTCTCGCTCTTCGATCCTCTCTCAGGAACGCAATACGAAACCTCTCACAGGAATCAAAGCAAATAATTATCATTTTTTTTCATTCATCATTCAATCAATTCCATTACAATGGGGGGCTTCATGGCCTTTAAATAAAAAAAAACTCTAACAAATAAGATCATAAGAGATAAGCTCATATGATTTAACAGAATAACAAAAATAACAACTTCCTAAAATAAAGAGATAAAGATGATAACCACTAATGAGATAAAGATCTCACCTAATTAACTTCCTAATCCATCATATCTCTATCTTTAAAATTATCCATAAATAAAGATAACTACTACCAAATTTAAAATACCTAAATCTATCTAAATCTTTCCTAAGAGATATTTTTAAAACTACCATATTTAATAAATCCGAAAATAACATATTTTCGGATTAAAATAATAATTTCAGAATAAAATAATTATTTTATTCCGAATTTTATATTTTATTCCGAAAATACTATTTTCAAGAATTACTAAATCCGAAAATAATTATATTATTCTTATTCAAGCCTCGAAACACGTGCTTGTCGAATCTGCTCCCGCATCAATGATGGTGCATGATTTTGTTACGTTTGATCTGTGCCGCACATGCACATGCACATGCACATCGAAAATCATCATTAGTGTTGGGATCCGATTTTGCCTCTTGACTAATTAGAGTAACACATGCATACGTTTGAAATTCGAAAAGTAAATAAAAGACACATATAGTAGTTTGACAATTGATTCTCTTACCCGTTCATAATTTTCATAGTTAGTACTGGACCCGGCAAGGCAAGGCAAGGTAATCGTTGATTCTTAATGGGCGAAAAGAGAGAGTCATCTCTTACATCGTTCTGGGATGGAATAGGAGGTCTATGAGGATCCATTGATGGTGATGTCATTAAGCTCGTATATGAATAGGGATGTCCAGGCACAATGGAGTTGTTGAGCCGACAATCTTAACTTGGGCAGCAATGTGGATATGATCAAGGTCAAGGATGACAGTTGAAGGTGAAAAGTCAGAAGTCGATCTACTAGTAATTGATGAGGCACATCCGTATGAGTGGGGCTTACAAGTAGTGCATACAAGGTCGTCCTTTGGCGTACGTGTTGAGATTACAAAGGTAGATGACGACTTTAATTGCTAATTAGGACTTAGTGTCAGGTCTGGCCTGATTGGTTGGGCCAGGATTAGCCTTACTGGTTGGATCAAGTAGGTTGTTCTGTTATGATTCTATAGTTGCAATCGGAACTCGATTCCATGTCTGATTGCCCACATTATGGTCTAAAGACTTTCCAAGGGTCAAGGTATTTACTGTTCAAGTTCGCTGTATTTTACCGTAGTGACCTAATAGAGTTCGGCTTGCATGGTTACTAGTAAGAAACCCGGACAAAGCCCGAATGGGCTTGATGTACGCCATTTGGCACAAACAACATCGTAACTATTCGAAGAAGTGTGAAATATAAAGTGAGTGTGATTCATTTGTTAAAGAGAGAGATATCAACATCAAATGACTATTAAATGTCACTAAATGAATATTTATTATCTTTATGGTAGGCTTTTAATAGAATTTAAAAATGAGCCGCGTTCATACGGAATAATGATTCTGGCTCTTTAAAAGACGTCCACGTATCACAACATAGAAGAGAGGCTTCCATTTTAGTATTATACTATTAGATAGGTTTTGGTTCAACAAATCAGGATCTGTCCATTACTTTACTTAATTGAGCCATACTATTGTTTTGAGTTCCAGCCTAAATATCTAAATGGTCTCGGTAGAACATGTTCCTAAGGACCCTAGGCCAAATGAGGCATTAAGATGTCTGGACAGCTAGATAGATTGGTCAGGCCCAATTCGGTGTGAGGTGGTATACACCATGTTGCACTTAAGCAAAACATACCACCAGGCCAATAACCCTTTGTTCATGTATAGAATATAGGGGTAATATGGTAATCTAATAAGAATGTAGGATTTTAATTTAACCCAACTCCTTCTCCTTGTTTTCCTTAGCGCCGCTAAAACTCAAGAGTCCTGATCCCTTGGCCCCAGCCTCACTGGGTTACTTGCCACCTCCGGCTCTCTAACGCCGGTGTGCTCTGCAGAGCCGCGACGAGCACCATGTTGGCGTTCCTTACCGAGCCGCGACCCTTGGAGACAGCTGCCACCTTAACAAAATTGTCGGAGTTGATGTGCGCCTACCGGCCGGATCCAATATGTCTCGTCACTACTGGCACTGATCAACAACCGCCTATCATCGTGCTTCAGGCCGTCGATCATGCACTGCGTATTGCTGGAGCCCATGCCCGACTTGTGCACAGCCACACGATGCCATCGACAGGTTTGGGATGCAGATCGTCAAGCGGTCATCAATGGGTTGTGTAAAATTGATCCGGTGACTTAATCGTCAAGGATGACAATTGTTTGTAATTATTTATATATTTTATCCAAAGGAAGATGTTTGATGATTGTCTGTACTACTACCACTACTATCTTGTTTGTAGAGACTAATTGTATTTGAATTGCCAATGCCGACAGATTTTGTGGCCTAAAAGCTGAGAAATAAAGACGATACATTTATGCCTCATACTCCGTATTTCTTTTATTATCCATTGTTAACATTCTATGATACTAAGAATAGACTTACCGTAGAATCATAGATCTCTATGGTTTAGATGTTACCTCATGTTGCATTCTACGATGCAAACCTTGACATGAGCGAGGAATATGATGAATCCCATCCTCGACGAATATTTGACAGCTTCAATAATGGGTGTTCCTCGTAATCACACGATAAATTAGTTTTAGGAAAATTAATAACAAGTCATATTTACAAATATGTTCTTAGATTGTTAGATAATTATCTTTAAAACTAAGACTTTTATTATATTTATTTTCAGATCTAAAACTATTGTTGCATGTAAATACATAAATTTTTATATAAATAAAATTAACAAGAGAAAAGAGAAAGAGGTGGCCTGGGATCAAAGCGCGCTAGACGATGTCCTAAGAACGTAATTGCCCTCCACGTACAGAACTCTCGGCAAGCGCTCCTAGAGATACGACAACCCCGGTGATATCCATCATCCTTCTCATCGGTACGTCTTCAAGAATGACATGCGAACCCAATCTTCGTTTCAAAAACCCAGCAATTACTAGAATGAAAATTGTTAAAAACCTCAAAACAATAGCTCATCATGTGGAGGAAGAATAGATGATATTTTTTTTATATTTTTGCTTCTCCCCACTAGTCTCTGTTTTTAGATGAAGAGACATAAATAAGGATATTAAGCACCATTCAAAAAATGTAACGTCTCACATGCAAATAGCTTTAAGCACCATTCAAAAAATATAACGTCTCACATGCAAATAGTTTTAAGTGGTTTAATTGCTAGCCATTAAGCAATGGTTAGTCTTTTGTAACGCTCACATACAAATGACTATAATTAATTTAATTGCTAGCCATTTAAATATTTGTAGAAAATGACTAATAAAATATTTAATGAAAATAACTAAATATTAAATAGAAAAATTGATTTTTTAAAAACACCACCAACAGTATAGCAAAAGTAAGTTTCTAGTAGATAAAAAATAGACATATGACCATTTAATTGAGGTATCTAAAAATATCATAAAGTATCTAAAAGGTCCACTAGAGAGGTGTATAGGTTCATAAATATCACCTTATATCCTATGAATAAATGATGGTGACTCAGATGTTATCC
This sequence comes from Chamaelirium japonicum, assembly GCA_947650365.1. Lineage (NCBI taxonomy): Eukaryota > Viridiplantae > Streptophyta > Magnoliopsida > Liliales > Melanthiaceae > Chamaelirium > Chamaelirium japonicum. The sequence goes on along the minus strand of OX393551.1, from coordinate 7,609,178 downwards.
CTAAAAGATAGCCGGTAGAGTTTTCTATGATCCTTTTAAGCCAGAGGATCCAAGATAACCAATTTGGTCATGCCAAATGTTAATGACTACTGGGCTTTTAAGCTTCTAGCGTACCAAAGGCTTATCATTGGCAATGAGCTTCTGGCTCCTAATTGCATGAGATTCGACTTTTCCAATATGAGTGTAATATATCCCTATTGAGAGGGTGGAGAATTATTCTAATATGAACTCCAGGTTTCTAATGTTAGATACGATGCAGAGGTATTCCCTATTTACTTTGTTTTGTGTTTTGATAGGGTACCCATTCATATGAAATATCTTTAAAGCTCAGTAAGTTTCTTTTCGAACTACTTGAGTACAAAGAATGCAGAATATTTAATTTGGTATCATTTGGCAACACGAGATAAGATCTACTAGAGCCCTCTATTATTTATGTAGGTCCAGCTATGGTTAACACATTATGATGATTAAAATCATTTTCTAAAAAAAATATTTATATCATTATCGAAAATTAAACTTAAATTATATTACTTATTTTCTAGATAATAACAAGAGACGCAATACTGCATATAAAACTAAAATAGAAAGCATAATATTAAAAAACATGTGATGCGTGACGTGAGCTGATTTGACAAGCACGTGTTTCGAGGCTTGCACGCATCTCGAGACTTGAATAAGAATTATATAATTATTTTTAGATTTAATAATTCTTGAAAATAGTATTTTCGAAATAAAATAGAAAATTCATAGTAAAATAATTATTTTATTTAGAAATTATAATTTTAATCCAAAAATAGGTTATTTTCGGATTTATTAAATATGGTAGTTTTTAAAATATCTTTTAGGAAAGATTTGGATAGATTTAGGTCTTTTAAATTTGGCAGTAATTGTCTTTATTTATGGATAATTTTAAAGATAGGAATATGATAGATTAGGAAGTTAATTAGATAAGATCTTTATCTCATCAATGATTATCATCTTATCTCTTTATTTTTGGAAGTTATTAGGAGAGATCTTTATCTCTTTATAAGTTGTCATCTTTATATTTTTATTTTCTTTTTAAAAAGGCATGAAAGTCTCAATTGTAATGATGGAATGAGTGATGATAAAAAAATGGCAATCACTTGCTTTGATTCTTGTGAGAGGTTTCGTACTGCATTCCTGAGAGAGGATCGAAGAGTGAGAGGCTCGCCAGTGTGAGGTCGGATTATCGTCGGTGCGAGGCTAACAACCCCATTTGTCCTTCCATCCCCTCCCTTTCGTTATCGCCACGACCATCCTATATTAGATTTGGTATCAAAGCCTCGTCATAATATCCTATCATCATGATCAATCCCCCCATACTCGATTTAACCATGCCTATAAGTTCCTCTATTCTCTTTATGCAATTGAGACTGAAGTCACAAGCGCTTTGTCCAACAACTTGAAAAATATATGTTTGTTTACTTTCGCCCTCCATCATCCAATTTGGAGTTCATCATTTATTCTCTTGTTGGAGAACGAGCTATCTCTCTCAGTCTTCCGAAGAAATCATTTACCTACTGGGCTTTGCGTATGACTCACAACCAGAGATTACAGAGATCGAGGCACATTCTGTTCTCGATGACATAGAGAATAAGTTGGCACGACGATGACTGCATAATGAGGAACTTGTCAGACGTCGGAGTTGAAATGAGTTCTTCCACTCCTTATCCAATAAGAAGTTCATGTCTCCTACGGAGTCTTCCATTCCGATACCTCCATCTACACCAGAGCTTATCGTGGAGTCACCACCACCGCCCTTTGCAGAGGAGTCTGCATTCCGTAAGTAGAAGCCCCACCAATAGCAAAGTTGTCACCGACAGTTGACTCCAGCGAGTGGGTATTTCTTCAATGTGTGAATTTTCTCAGAGTATACCAACCACTAGTATCTCCACCCTTTCCCTAGCAGTATTTGGGCATCGTCACTTCTGGGCGTCCCTGTCAGCTAGCCACAGTGGTTGCCTCCTTTATCATGCACCGGCTCTTCTCTTAAGATTGTCAATATTATTATTCTTCTTTTTTATTAGTATTATTTTTTATTTTATTTTAAGATTGTCAACCGATAAGAGTATTCTTCTATAGGGTTCAACAAGTCCCAATCATAATTAAGCAAGGTTAATAATAAAACTAATGAATATATATATATATATATATATATATATATATATATATATATATATATATATATATATATATATATATGGGTCAGGTTCAATGGACACTGTTTTTGCACTCAATTTTTTACACCAATTTTCAAATCATTAGTTAGAGGTTTTATAAGTTCTTGATTTTTTATGAGCATAATCACCTTGACTTAGATATCACGTGCACAAAAAACCAGCACATTCTAAAGCCTCCAAGTACATCAAAACTAAAAGGCTTTATGGACAGTCCATTTTAATCGTTAATTTGATGAGCACATTGAATAAGTCTAGAGGTTTTAGAATGTGCTGATTTTTTGCACTCAATTTCAATGGACACTGTTTTTGCACTCAATTTTTTACACCAATTTTCAAACCATTAGATAGAGGTTTCATAAGTTGTTGATTTTTTGTGAGCATAATCATCTTATCTTAGATAACACATCCGCAAAAAATCGGCACATTCTAAAGCCTCTAGACATATTAAATGTGATCTTCAAATTAACGATGAAAATGGACTGTCGATAAAACCTTTTAGTTTTGATGTACTTGGAGGCTTTAGAATGTGCTGGTTTTTTGTGGACGTGATATCTAAGACAAGGTGATTATGCTCACAAAAAATCAAGAAATTCTGAAACCTCTATCTAGTTGATTTGAAAATCGGTGTAAAAATTTAAGTGCAAAAACAGTGTCCATTGAACCTGACCCATATATATATATATATATATATATATATATATATATATATATATATATATATATATATATATATATATATATATATATATATATATATATATATATATATATATATATATATATATATATATAACCCTAAACAACCAAAATTTAAAATTTGCATATAAGAAGAACAAGGATAAATTATACTTTGCCCCCCGAAAGTTTAGCTCACAAACACTTAGCTTGGTCAATGAGGACGACGCATGCATGGCTCTGGATTAGCTTGGCGAGGAGCGAACCGGCACCACGCCTCCCACCACGGCCACCCTCTTCCTCTGGTGCAATCCCGGCCACCTTGGTTAGGGCCCGGCGGTGCGATCGCCGAAAGACAATTAAAAACCCAAGACTGGGTCTCCCAATTCCTCCTCTTGGGAGGGAGGGAATAAAGAGGGGAGGGGTGAAGTGATTCGTTCCGAGCAAGCAGGTGCCGGCCTGGTTTCGCTGGACCAGTGCCCACCTTAACGTTAAACCGTAACGTACACCAGATCCCGCGGCCGGCTGGAGAGACGGGTACCCCCCCGCCGTCTGTTTGAAATTATGGTTGAAGAGGGGTTTGTGCCTGTCATGGCCAACGGGCTACCATGTTGGCACGAGACTGGGCAACGCTTTTGGCTTCTTGATTCTCTTAACAGGGACAATGTTGGGGGACCCCCGACCTCCAACTTAGCCAATAAGGGTAGCGGAACCGAGCCGAACCGAAACGAATCGAATCAAACTGAGCCGATCCGGGCCAGGCCGGGTCGGAAAGGACCGAGCCGAGCCGAATCGAACCGAGACGGCCGGGCTGAACCGAATCGAGCAGAGCCGAACCGAACCGAACCGGGCTACCATGTTGACATGAGACTGTGCAACGCAACACTTTTGCCTTCTTGATTCTCTAACAGGGACAATGTTGGGGGACCCTCGAGGGCCTCGACCTCCAACTTAGCCAAAACGGGTAGCAGAAACAAGCGGAACCGAGCCGGGCCGAACCGGACTGAGTCGATCCGAACCAAGCAGAACTGAGCCAAGCTGAGCCGATACAAACCGAAGCAAGCCGAGCCAAACCGAACCGAGCCGGGCCGAACCGAACTGAGCCGAGCCGAATTGAACCAAACCGAACAGAGCCGGGCCGAACCGAGCCGAACCGAACCAAGCCAAGCCAGGTCGATCAGAACCGAACCGAGCCAATCCAAGCCGAGCTGAACTCAACCGAGCCGATCCGAACTGACCCAAGCCGAGCCGAACCCAACCAAGCCGAACTGAGCCAAACCGAACCGAGCCGAACTGAACCGAATCAACCAAGTCGAATCGAGCCGAACCAAGCCAAGCCGAACCAAACCGAACCGAGACGAACGAAGTGACCTATATGTCCCCGAATCTTATTCTTAGGATCTTATTCCCAACATGGACCTAAGAGCCACAAACCATCTGGCAATCAGTGGAGGTAAAACATACTTTATTGGTAAGGGATGAGGATAAAATAAATTTACTAGAGATTTTATTATTTAAAATCCAAAACTTTGGGTATGCAATAAAATGAGCGTGCATTATGTGAACCCACACAACTCAACTCGACCCACCAACTTGGGCTAACCCGAGTTTAATCCGAGCTTAAATTTTTTTTTCTTTTGTTGGGCTTGGATTGGGCAACGCGATTTGAAGGTTGGGTTGCATTACGGGTTGAGGGTTTCTACAACTCGGGTCGGGATTCAACTGATCTCTAACCAGGCCCAACCTGCCCGAGTTGCAACCCTAACAGCTTATTTGGTTCTACATACTTGGCATTACATGGTGTGTGAGGACGCAATATTGGAATTAAATCCTATTATCAGAGTCGTAGCGGTAACAAAAGTTAGATCTGATGATCTCATAGTGTATATTTCATTACAATTAATTTCACAAAACAATATGCAAATCTATGATCTTGTTATGAAACGGTGGTTGCATCGGATATGGATGCCCACCGGATAAATACCCCTAGATTCATGGGATAGGAGATTTCCCCGTCTCTATCCCAACCTCCAATTATGCCTATATATAGGGGGGTAAATGAATAATACAATACGCTTTTCGCAACAGATCTTAACATATATGCGGACACCCTAACGGTATACTACAATCTATGAAAGATACACAATTCATCAGGCCAACAATAGCAATACCCACCAACACTAGTGGAATGTTACATACATACTAAGAACAGACACTGGCCTCTCTCTCTCTCTCTCTCTCTCTCTCTCTCTCTCTCTCTCTCTCTCTCTCTCTCACACACACACACACACACACACACTTCATCAGGCCAACAATAACAATCCTCACCAACACTACTAAGTGGAATGTTCATACATACTAAGAACAGACTGGCCTCTAGTAAAGCAATCAGAGGGGAAATCCGAAACCAAGATCAGAGAAAATAATAGTGAAGGTAAGGCCATTAGGAAAGAAGAAAAAAGGGAGAGTGATCCCATAACCAAAAAAAAAAATCATCGAATCAGTTTCCTCCACTCGGTCCGGCCCCGATTTATCTCAAGTCGAGTGCTCGCCGATCTCAAGAAATGCAAGAACTGACGGCGATCTCTTCCGCTCCGCTTTGCAATGGCAGACCCGTTGATGCTATCAGCATGTAGAAGCGCTTCTTGCTCGCCCGTGGATTCCAAGCTCGTGAGGGAATCAACCATGTCATCATGCTGGCATTCCCGCCGATAGTCTAAGGTGATTGTTTGAAGCTCATAGGTGTCGATGATTTCTTGGGGCATGCTCTGTCAGATGGAAAACGTCCGACAAGGAGGAAGTAGGACAGTTCTTATCAAGAGGTTGTTTTCAACTTTTGAGAAACAATATGACTTCAGTATGCTTCTACTTACTTCGAGAACCCATCCGATGTAAGTGACATTGTTCACGTGTTGGTTCATATCCAAATCGGCTCTCCTCGGCTGAAAAGTTTCAATTAATGGCAACGTTTCAGGGAACATGAATCAACTTGGCTAAATCCAATCAATTCAGCATAAAGGGATTGCATAAATTAATCAGAAAACTTACCACAAGTCCTAATCGCGAATATTGTGCAGGGTCTTCAAGTTTGGGGATTTTCTTTAAGCTGCCATTATCCACCTCCGGGAACGCTAACCTGGATTGTAGTGTAATAGCTTGTTAAAGGTTTTACTTCTTGTTGATATGGATTAGGGTTTTTAGAGGAAAAAAAGGGTAAATTACACATAGACCACCTTTAGTTTGATCGATTATAACTTACACCGCCTTATATTTAAAACCATACAAATGCCCCCTTATAGCTTGAAAAACCATACGCAGACCCCCTCTGGAGGCCCCTGGAAGCGGTGCAAGTGATATGTTTTTCAAACTATAAGGGGGCATTTGTAGGGGTTTAAACATGAGAGGGTGTAAGTGATAATCGGTCAAACTACAGAGGTCTTATGTGTAATTTACCCACAAAAAAAAGCATTCGCTAACTAACCACATACTCATAGTTGCCGATATGAATTAGAGTTTAATTTATATTATCATCATGGAATTCACAGCCTTCTAAGAAATATTAAATCTATAACTCTATGAAGCAACCAAAACCCATTAGCAGAATTCACGGATAAATTCATTTATGTGCTTTAAAGAAGTCTTTCGGTTTTTTTTTGTAGAGAGGATGCTTAAACTTCCCTAAATGAACCCCACTTTCTTTTGTACAATATTACGTGAAGAATAAAGAAAGTACAGCATGCATACCTAGGAGTTCTTGGGCAGAAGATGAGATATTCTTCCCTCACTTCGTCACTTACACGCTGAAGTTTCCTGGTGTCTTGGTTCATCATCACCCATTTGCTGTTATCAAGTTATTAGATAAAACCAAACTTAAGAAGAAAAATATCTCAAGTATGAAAATAGGAAAAGAACATATAGCGAACATTGATTTGTGCTAGCATGTTTTCAATATGGCACATCCAGAATCCAAGTCAGAACTATAATGTGATCAATGTAACCCTTATGTGAAAACCTCTACAATGGAATTGCTCAAGACAAGAAACATTATGACCAAAGAATTATGGCACACCATGAACACGGAGATTGCATGCAATAGCAGTTGAGATGATGTCCCGCAGTTTTAGTGTTCTTCCATGATAAAATTTGTTGGACTAATACTATTTGTTGAAAATTTTCAGTTGCTAGTGATTTTAATCCTAAATGGACACAAATGAATGAGATTATGTATCGCTTCTTCTAAATCGTTTGTCTTTACTACAAGAGATCTAGGTGGTGCTAAAGAGAATTTCAAAAGGGTAGTGAAAACTGGTTTCATTCACAATATGGGGGGAGGGGTATTATTGGAGAGGTGCCTAGCTCTAGTTGTTTGAAAATATGGTGCAGTGATACATGTAGTGGTCAATAAGAATTACCCTGGTGTATGTTATTTGAAGATGGTATGATGTTAGACGATGAGACAAAGACATTGTTAAATGCTAAATTGGAATTGTGGAAGAAAGCTTTGGAAGATGAGTTTAAAAATTAGTCTAAAATGGTGTGTATGACATGCAATTTTAACGAAAATAACAATAATAATGAAGCCCTTCTAACAATAGATGGTCAAGAAACAATGTGAATGTATTCAATATTTTGGATCTAGTCTACAGAAGAATGGAGAGATTGATGATGATATAAGAGTTAAGTGCATGATGTGGAGAGGAACTTCGAGGGTCTTATGTGATCGGCAGATGGCTTTATACTTGAGGGTAAATTATATAAGACAACAATAAGGCCAACAATTTGCAATGTCTGTTCAAAACAGAGCTCTAAAAAGCAGCCCAGGCGGACGCCTAGGCGCTAGAAGGTCCTGCATCGCCTAGCCTAGCCCCTAGGCGGTGCAAAAAAGCGGCCCAGGCCCCTATGAGAGGATATGCGGGGCCAGGCGGGCCCAGGCGAGTCTAGGAGGGGCCAGGCAAGTCTAGACGGGCTAGGCTTTCCTCTTTTTTTTTTTAACCTAGTTTATGTAATTCAATGCCTAGATCACCAATAAGAAGAAAAAAAAAAAAGGTGGGGGGGGGGGGGGGGGGGGGGGGGGAAGGTGCGATGAGTAGATGTATTATTAGCGACTAAAGCTAGTAAGGTTCAATGATGGATTGGATTGTTGACGATGGTGATGATGAAGTAAATGATAAAGAGGTCGACGCCGGTTCGAGACTTACTTGGTGAATAGTTAGAGAAGCGATGGGAACGAATAGTGTTCTAGTGCCTAGGAGAAGTTCTAGAAACGTTGGTGGTAGTTCATCCCGTGAGAGAACTTCATGAAGGAGATTTCGTATCAAATGAGGAGACTGACAAAGAGTGTGATGAAGAAGTGGAGTTTAAGTCTAATAAAGATAAGAGTCCTTGAGAGATATGGAGAAGAAGAAGAGTATTGGGAGTCTAGTATTGTAGCTTATAGGAAAAATGATGTAGTATTTTGACTTTTTTTGTTTTGGATTGTACTATAATCTTGGATACTTTATCATAATATCATATTTCCTTTTGCTGTTGGTAATCTTGAATTTATGATTTGGACTTTACTAAGAACATGCATATTATCTCATAATATCATGCTTGTTTTTGTTCTTGACTTCTTGTTAATCTTGAATTTATGGTTATGTAAATGATACTTGTTCTTTAAAATAATGGTTAAGATAATCTTGAATTTATAGTAATTTTAAAACATATATATTATATATAATATCAAAATAATAATTAAAAATAGTCAAAATGCCTAGGTGCCGCCTAGGCACCACCTAGGCGACCTAGGCAGCCCCCCATCACTCGACTAGTGTCTAGCACTTTTTAGGACCTTGGTTCAAAATGTTGACACATAAAGAGAGCTTAAGCATAGAAAATGAGTGCATCAAAGATGAGGATGGTGAGGTGGATGTGTAGAAAAATTAGGAGCGTTAGAGTGAAGGATGAGTGCACTTAGGAGCAGAGCTAGGATTTTCTTATGGTGGGGGAAATGTGAGATTGCGTATATTAGAAAAAAAATATAATTCTTAGAGAAATTAATGTGTAGAAATACAATTAAAATAAAGATTGCATGAAACTCAAAAAAACAACTATGAACATTAAGCCAAAAAGCAAGAGACCGGTCATCTCTGTCTCTTGATTAAATGAAATCGATCGAGCTACACGTTTCTTTCGGGGAAAAAAAAAATCATGTCTTGTATAAACATTTACCTTTTGATGTTGTAATAGGTCCCCCCAACTAATAGTTCAGCTGGTGTGACGTTTCCATCCGTGACGTGCCGTCACAGATTTGGTCCCCGTGCAAAGTACCATCTTATTGTAGTGGTATTGGCAACTTCCCCATTGTGTGATGGTGACTTCCACACAGTGTGATGGTGGGTCAAGGAGGCTAAATTGGCTCTTGTTTGTGCACCTTCGTGGCAATATGCCATGGTTCAATCCCCTGTGGGACCAAGGTTGAGCTTCGACTTTTGACAGGTTGACCATGAGTATTGAACCAAAAAAAAATATACCACAATAAAAAATTAAACATAAATATAAAGAAAACTATACGAGATCGAGTGATATGTTCGGTAAGGCCTCTATGCCTACAAAAAACTATGAGATCGGTGTGAGGAGCACCTCAATGACCACAACCAAGAAATTAAAGACAAGACCACAATTTGGGAATTTCACCATCTCATGGCACGCAAGCACTGAAGAACCAATGTCGCCTCTACGTCCAAATGTCCGATTACCACCCTGTGTGTTTCCTTATCCCCAATTAACGAAAAGACCCCATTGCGAGATGCACTCAATCACCAAAAGATTGATTTGGTCGATTGTATCATCCTCTTAGTTCCTCTAGTTGTGTAAGACAAATGTAGATGCTCATTTTATCCATGATCCATAGTCGTCCAGTGGAAAGATTGCATGGTTTATAATATCAACGATAAATGCGATATATCGCCGATATATTGATTTATCGCCGGGCTCCGACACAAAAACAGCCAAAATTCCCTTGTTTTGAGGATAAACTCGACATATCGCCTATTTATCGGCGATTTGTCGTCAATTAACGCCCATTGTTAGTAGTTTCGCCCGGAGAGGCCCTTTGCTCCATTTTTTTTTCTCATTTTATTACTTTTTTTGTTTGATTTAGGTCTCTAAACCAAATATAAACCTCTATTTGTTGTTCTTGGTGGATTCGAAGTTCCATTCATAGATTTGGGGTTTTTTTCAAGCTTCTAAGTTGAGGTATGTTTTCAAATCCTTCTTTTCTCTCTTTAGATCTTCAAAAAGATTAGATGATAAACATGAAGAAGATTAGATGATAAACATGAAATATTTATCATGAAATTAATTTGGATTCAGGGGCTTTTATGGATTCAGGGGTTTTTATGTTTCATCTATTCACAGACTCGTCTATAGAACCTAAATTGAGTGCTATGCAATCAAAGTCGATAGTTGGCCCCTAGTCGACCAAGGGCCGACCAGAACTAGTCGGGACTTATTCGGAACTAGTCGGCCAAAGCTTACTCTAACCCCTCCCCCCCTCCCTAAACATATATGATATATGAACTAGTATAAATGTCAATAAGTATATGATATTAGTCAAACAATAACAATGTATGCCTTCACACTTCACAATATGGGCATAAATAAATAAGTAACAGAACACAGTTGTATTGGCTTCATGCCCATATCAGAAGACTCAGAACTAAGAATTCATCACAATGTTTGTTTGCTGATGTTTAATATGTGAGCCACCCCAATTTTGATTATAGGGCTATATAGATATCAACAAATAAACAATAATTATTTGTCTATGTTTTTATCTCAGATTCTCAGGCCTTCAACAGATGATTATAGGGAAGAGTCATAGTTGCGACTCAAGACTTTAAAGCAATGCAAAAAATCCAAACAAAACTGTTTGCAGAGACTCCTTGAAGAAATTTTTTTTTTGCAGAATGTCACCTGGGGACTAGTCCCAATCGCTAGTCGGGTCTAGTTGGGGACTAGTCGGGATTTCACCCAGCTATGAAAGAATCTGAATTAATTGGTCGGTAAAATACCGACTGGAGACTAGTCGAGGACTAATCCCGATTTTGATAGCATAAATTGAGCATCTCCTAGAGTAAATTATTATTTTTTATATATTATTGATCATATTGGCTTAAATATACATCCTAAAAGAATACAAAGAAAACTCCTCCCAAAAAACCTTTATTTTGCCATTTTTCTCTATTTTTTCTAATTTTTAGCGATATTGGCGATAAACAAGCGATTTATCCCCGTTTTTCTCCCGGGTAACTTAGTAATATCAATAGCAATAACGATACTTAAAACATTGAGAACTGTAGATGAGTGTTATTCACATTGTTGGATTGCATGAAGATCCAAAACGTCCAGACTTTGCCAACCTCGAGCGGTTGTGAAATCTTGAGACGTGTGTAGAAAGAGGATGTCAGATGTTGGTACGAGGGGTGGAGCCGCCTGGGTGGTGTGCACCACCCAACAACAAACAGGAGCTTGTTAGGTTTTTTCCTGAAGTTTCATTTGGCTCCACTCATGAGTGCATTAGAGGAAGTGCTAGTGTAGCACCAAATAAGGACCAAATGGTAGATAAATGATTAAGATGTTATGGCCACATGCCACCTAAAACAGTGGCAGTGCCTATAAAGAGAAGGCCTCAAATTATTGTGGAAGGGCCAAGGAGTAGAGGAAGACCTAGAATAACATTTATAGAAGTTGTAAGAAAAGGATATGGAAATACTTTCGTCGACAACAAAGATAGCCTTTAACAGAAATAAATGGTGACAAATGATTCATAAAGCTGATCCCAAAATAGATCAGACATGGTTCGATGGTTATGGCTATAGTGGTATGTGCATTGGTATACATATGTATATAGCTTCTAGAAGCTTTTACGTGAGCTTTGAACAATGTTAATGTTCTCTTTGTTATGTATTATACTATTATAGCCTCATTATAATGAGATTCGTGTAATTGTCTACATCTAGCCTCATGCACTCATGAGATTTTCGTACTTCTAAAATCCTCCTTGAGTTAATAAGTAATCACTAGTTTGCCTATAAGTCCTTACTCTTCTTCAACCTGAGGAGGAAAAAGTAGGGTAGCACATTGAGTTCGGCCAACCTATGACTAGCTTTACCAAACCCTCATTTTAGGCATGTTGAATCAAGTTATAAATAGGCTGCCGATGCATTGAGCCCAGAATTGACTTGGCCAAAAAATTGTAATGAAAACCAAACACAACCATTGTCTGTTACATAACAAGATAAAAATTCCTTGGTGCACTTAACAGCACAATAAATACAGAAGTCACACACTGTGTTATTTCTTTTTATCATAATTGGCAAGGAACTAGAAGCCCCCTACCCCTTGTTTTGAAACTGAGCCAAAACGATCTGAGTGAGAACAATCTCAGCTCACCACACTATAGAAGGGTCTTGGATGGAGTCAAGTAAAGCTAAGGGTAGTCTGGGCTAAGCAATGCGAGCCAAGACCGAGTGCATGTGTCGTTTGACACAACCCACGAGTTAAAGTAACCTAAGAATAAGCTATTGTTCTCAAGATTCATTTGTGTGGTTTTGAAGGTATAAAGGCCTGAAGATAAGTTTCAAAAAGCACTTTAAAAGGAGGTGGATAAGGTTCACATAACCCATGTGGGTCTTCTCTCAAAGGCCGTCCTCTTTACAACTAGTTCATACGGTTAACCCTGATAAATCATTACTCAAGAGTTTATTGATGGTCCTTTGTATTCTCTTATAGTCTACCCATATGGGAGCTATACCCAAAGGTCCCTTAGTCTCATAGCTCTACATCATAGTACCAACTAGCAAGACCTTCCATCACATTCGACGTTGTTCTGGAGCACAAATATAACGGTATGAGCTTAATTTTAATTTATTTTTTTGTATATTTTTATTTTTATCCCTCGGGATGTACTTGTCATTCAACCAAGGTTGGAGCATAATTATCATTTAGTAAAAAATGTCTTGGGACATTTATCAACTAGTCAAATGTTTAGGACATTTTTGTTAAAGAGACAGAGTAGATCATCAGCATCAGCAAACCTGTAAGTTAACTTTAGCTTTTTTCTCAATTGTGAGACGTCTAGGATTCTCGAGGGAGTAATCTTAGATGAAACGTCAAGGGGTGTGATGCCCAATCTCTCTCTCTCTATCCTTGTCCCTCTCTCATCCCTAGGGCTAGCAATTCTGGACCAGACACGGCAAACCCGACAAGAAGTTAGCGGGTCTGGATTTGGGTTAAACGGGTTCGGGTCATAAACGGGTCGACACGGTAGACCCGTTTAATAAACAGGTCGGGTCCGGGTTTAGGGTCTAGACACAATAGAACAGTTTAAAATTCAACAGGTCGGGTCTACCTACAATCCAATACTATAGTATGTAGTACCAACGGGTCTTATCGGGTCAGGTCGGATTGAGTCAGATCGGGTCAACTAAATAGACCTGTATGGTAAACGGGTCTTATCAGGTCTACCCGTTTATAAACGAGTCAAGTACAGGTTTAGAGTCTAGACACGATTAATTAAACGGGTCGGGTCCGGGTCTATAGGTTTTGGACACGACTCGAAACTAGACCTGACCCGACCCATTGCCACCCCTACTCATCCCTCGGATTCGTAATTCTGCAGCAAAACTTAATCTTTCAGATTTCGGGCCAATCTAGCCACTATCTCCATCACGACTACCTTGGGTTGACATATCTATTATCCAGGTAGTTGTTGTATTAGGTAGTCCAAGGTTTACCGAGTTAACACCTCTGCTTCCACTATATCCAGTCTCTGATTCTTGCCACCAACAGGTCATCCCCCTCCATCGTTGGTGAAAACGCTCGTCTGCAACTACTTTGTTCTCTTTTGTTATCGTTCCATATTTTTGTCACAACCTCTCCATTGCATAGCAACCAGACTCGTCGTCCATCATCGCTTGCGTGCATCTGCCCTACCCTCCCTCGCGTCCAAAGCCTGTATGTGGCACATGCCCTCTCCTTCTTTGCAAAGCCATAAACCAAGCTCTAACCAAATTCCCTTGATACCTTAAATGAGTGACTAGCGTGTTACTCAAACCTATTAACCTACAACCTCATGAGCCTAAACCCTAAAACTCATTAAAACTCTAATCCTGCTAGTTAAACTCGAACCTATGTAGTCATGTATACCCATCCTACCTACAAAACTCAACCCAGCTATCTAACCTGAACTGCTTAACCAACTTGACCTGATATATACACCACGACCCACCTGAACCTAATCTGACCCATCTCATAAACCCAACAAGGCTATTTTCTTGGGTTTCAACTATTTTTGGGACATTTGGATTTCGCTTGAGGGTCTTAAGACACTACATGGGGAAAAAATTCAAAAAATCATCGACTTCAAAGAAAGTCCTCGATAGAATTATGGCGAAGGATTTATGAGGTTGACAACAAATAGATGGAATATGGCTCAATGATTATAGTAATGGTTATAAATGAGTTCGATTGAGGCACGAAGAGAGCCTACCAGAAACCGATTTCTGTGTTTTGTATGCATTCATTTGTAAGCTTATTTGGCAGAAATTACCATTGGTTTGCATGTATTGCCTATACAAGTGCAAGTTACATTAGTCTATCCAAGGTAAAAGAAGTTCCAAGGATTTATGATGTGACAATTGTATCGGATAGGTATACCCCATGCTCCTGGATCAGTCTGGAAGAGCCTAAGGAAGTCACTAAGTACTACCATACTGATCAGTTGAATTCTCGAACTAGTCCCGACTACTACTTCGTCACTCCTTCATACCTTGATCTTGACATTAAACCATGTGATCCTACTAATACTTGGGTCAGGTCAGGTATATACATTCTTCTGCTGGCCCATGAAAGGAATACATGCCTCCCGTTATTCAGACTCTTCGAACAGATCAAGTGATAAATCATGTAACATGTCTTGCATCTATGAGACCATGTAAGATGGGTATACCGCTAAGTCCTTTCCTCAATAGTTTTCATACAATGGTTGCTCCATCAATAGAAGTTGTAGACATGCTCACTCATTAATGGAGGGCAGTGAAGTTGAAACAAGCTTAGAACAGTGGTATGGTTATACTCCATGCTCCTAGATCAGTCTGGAAGAGCCTAAGGAAGTCACGAAGTACTACCATACTGATCAGTTGAATTCTCGAACTAGTCCCGACTACTACTTCGTCACTCCTTCATACCTTGATCTTGACATTAAACCATGTGATCCTACTAATACTTGGGTCAGGTCAGGTATATACATTCTTCTGCTGGCCCATGAAAGGAATACATGCCTCCCGTTATTCAGACTCTTCGAACAGATCAAGTGATAAATCATGTAACATGTCTTGCATCTATGAGACCATGTAAGATGGGTATACCGCTAAGTCCTTTCCTCAATAGTTTTCATACAATGGTTGCTCCATCAATAGAAGTTGTAGACATGCTCACTCATTAATGGAGGGCAGTGAAGTTGAAACAAGCTTAGAACAGTGGTATGGTTATACTCCGTATTTGCAATCCTACAATCATGATCGTTCTGCATTTTCCGATATCCTTCACTCTCCGGATATCGAACATATGCATACTTGGATTTTTGAATAACACTTAATTCTTTAACCAGGTCTTATTTTAGTATTTTTATGCGGTCAAGGACGAGACGAATCTTTTTATTTATAACTCATCGTCAATGGCGTAGGAAGTCGAAATTGCCTCGTTTTTTTTCTCAAGTGGCTTCTCGGATGTTCGCATTACACTGAGAAACAAATATGACTATGGTCACATTGACATGAACAATAGTGACGATGAGCTAGCACATAACAATCGGCATACTAGAGAAAGGAAACTTGGGACATGTATAGATGCTGAATTTCTTAGTGTGTCTTTTTAAAAGCATGTGTGTTTCCTTATTTTTGTAGTTGGGTTTTGCGCTAAGACGTAAGCAAAGTAAATCACATGTTTACTCTAGAATTCACATAAAGCGGGTGAAATGGAGTGCACATCTGTTTAGGTGAAACAATTTACACAAAGTCACTTGTGCTAAGAATCACATGTGACCTATTTGCACAGCATCCAAAATATCCCCTTCTAGATCGCAAGTAAGGAAGTATATGCCCGCCTAATCCAGTTGTATGTCAGGAAAGAGCTATACTAGCAGTTCGACAGAATGATGATGTGAAGACTCTAGATTTTTTGTTAAGTATATCGACTCTACAATGGAGCCCCCACCAAAAGTAAAGCCTCCATATTTAGAAGAATTTATATCCACATCCAGCTTACTCCTGAATAACTATTGGAGTTAACCCCATCGTACTTCTCCTGCTTTAACTTAGCATCGTGCATTACCTTCCCAATTCCCACCAATAGATACTAGTGAAATCACAAATGTCTAAGGGCGATAACGAATGAAGGCAGTTTACAGTTGCCATAATGGGGTTCCATATGACGGGAGTAAAGAAGAAAACCAAAAAGAGAAGCATGACCTTGTTGCTACGGATATCTCGATTCCTACGAATCTCTCCCTGTCGGCCATCAATTCATCATCATCGAGCCTATTCTACATTGAGAGTATGACCACTCCAACAATTCCTTTGAGTAGGGATACCACGCATGAGCCGTTTGTGGGCATTACCGAAAATCATATCCATACTTTCATGACTCTGTGTGTTGTCAACAATTAAGCTTAATAAGAATTCGTTAGGGGGCGCGACTATGATCTCTCAGGTCTACCATGTCAATTCCCTTCATCTGCAGACGGAATACATGACACCATGGTTTTAAATTTCAGTTTCATGTCTGGTTTCGATCTAGGCCAAAACCGAAATTTTCGTCTAAGTTTTAAAATTCAATCGAAATGGTGGAAATTTTTGAAATAGTAAAAAAAAGGTTTTTTGCTAGATTTTTTTTGAAATTTGAAATTTTAGTCTTTTATAGTTAAACATAGATATTTATACATATTTACATGAATTGATTGAAGAAAAAACACACCAAACACAAAGTAAGATTGCATGGACCATGATAATCAAGGTAGAATTCTAATAAACTGGAAAAAACTTGATAATCATCATATATTTATATAAATTTACATTGTTTACATCATGAAGAAGACAAAATCACTCATCTTCACTCGTCCAAGTAATCTCTTCTTCACTTGTCCAATTGAACTCATCATCATCAGTCCCTGACACACCCCTGTAACCTTTGACTGACGGACTAGGTCCACTGGCATCATGAACAAATTGTGCCGACATCCAACCTCTCTTACCTTGCTCTTGCTGGGTCCATCTCGAATCTAAGACCGTCTGTCGATATTGAGTCATCTTCTATTTTGTCTCGATATCTGTCGGGTACTTGATATCATCTAATTCAGAAACGACACCTGGTGGATGGAGTCTGAGTGTATGTATGTCTAGACTCATGGATCCGTCCCTTCATCTTCGATTGTCTAGGATTCTGAATTTGAACTCCTTCGTATTCCCTGTTCCTTAATAGAGTGCATGGATACTAGGGCATCAGTCGGAGCCTGCAAGTACTCTGCTACATCAGGGAAACAACCGTCAAGGTGTTGCTTCAGTCGTGTAACACCTACACTCCAATTTGTTCGCCACAGTATTTACACTGTGACTTTTGTTTCTTTCTGTCTAAGGAAAACTCGTGGAGTCAACCTATGTCTTTTGAACCCCCTCGATCCCTCCGCGGGGGAGATTGAGGCTAATGTTTTAAAAGGCGTTCGAGGCTTACGCCTCGAGGCAAGGCAGTCATGTGCTGCCTCGAGGCGTACGCCTCTGCATCAAGATGTGTACGCCTTTGTCCGAGACGCGCCTCAAGGTGTACGTCTCTTGCTCTAGGCGTGAAACATAGGGCAGGGAGGGGTTAAATCCAATGTTTGGTGTGGGGGGCACTAAAGGTTTGTATGTAAATCGTCCCCATAGACCATTTTTCCACCCATTGAAATCTCCTAAACCCTTTTAGATCTCTTTAGGTTTTGAAACCTCATTGTCTCCAAAAACCCAAAATCAAGATCTAGTGCTTATTTCTTTTCTGATTTTGATTCCGAAATTGTATTCTTCTTTGTGGATTGTCTACCAACTACAAGTGAGAGATAAAGATTTGTTTCAAGTTTAGAGGTATGGGTCATGATCTTGTATCTTCTACTAGATTTTTCTATGTTTTTTCTTTGTATTTTACCATTATCATGTATTTGTATCATTGTTTGTTTGTTTTTTAATCTTGCCATATTAGTCCTATATTTGTATTTTATTGTTTGTTATTACTTGTTAGTTGTTACTTTAACTATTATCTTAAATATTAAACAATTAAGCGTGTTTGACCAATTTGACTTTCTATTTTGTTATTAGATTGTTCGATGGAGTCCTCAATCATGTCATATAAGATATTTTCTAACACATTGTGATTTATTCTGCATATCTAGTTCAGTTATTGTTACACATTCAATAATAGTATTTATTCTGATTTTTTTTCTTTTTTTAACTTCTTTTTTACCAAAATGCCTCGAAAAAAATTCGAGGCTTATGCCTTGAGGTTTACGCCTCGCCTCTCCAAAGGAAAAACGCCTCGGTATGCCTTCCGCTTTTTTAAACATTGATTGAGGCCATATGTTAAAAAAAAAATTAAAAGAACAACAATAAAATAATAAAATGAGCATGATTATGATATATTGATACCTTTTATCATTTATAGGTGATAACAAGGAACAAAAAATCGATATATTTCACGAAATATATCGGAAAAATGAAAACCCGATACGAAATACCACCTGCAATCTCGAGCAGAACTGAAAATGACAAAATATCGAGCAATTTCATGAAATATCGTGATATTTCTATGAAATATTTCCATCTCCATGAAATATCACGGAATTCTGTGACTGACTGGTTATAAAAGGGGACTGGGGGGCCTGGTTCTCAGCAGTTTATTTACATAAAATAACATTTAAGTACTCCATTTACTTTAAGTTATTATATGTAAATAAGCAAATACCCCCCCCCCCATTTGATTTCAAAAAAATCAAAAAACAAAGGAATCAAAAAGTAAACTTTCAATTTTAGTAGGAGAAAACAGTTTTTATGGATTTTTATAAAATCTACATGGTGAGAAAAGTGATTAAATCAACTCCTTTTTAGCTCAAAAAATTCCACAAGATGTAGAAGTACGAGTACATCTAGAAAACCATGGTCCGTCTTAGGAAATTTTGAATGTATAAAAACTTTTTTATATAGAAACTCTTTTTTTTCAGACTTAGTAAAAAAACAGTGTTTCACATTTCAGCATAATTTTTGCACAATTTCAAATTTGCATAACTTTCTTGTTTTAAGTCCGCTTTCAAAATCGTTTGAAACATTATTTTAACAATCAACTAATCTTTAATTCAAAAATATTTTTATCCAAAAAAAAGATTAAAAAACATTTAAAAATATATATATCAAAACCGAACTAAATAAGAATGCACAAGACTCACAGACTCAATACATTGAATACATGTTATGTGAAGCTCTACACCCTAGATAGGGTACACATATTATTTGAGTGTTCCAAAGTGTGTATCTATACTTGGTTTATGACTATCCAAAGTTTCACTAAAAAATTCCATCAAAAAATCAATATTTCCACCATTTCTACAAAATTGCAATTTTTCCACACTGTCGAAATATTTCCATATCCAGAAGGTCGAAATTTCCACCAAAATGGAGATTTCGAACCTTGGGTGATAAGACACTGAATTCTAACATGTAACAATAAGAACATCGAAATCTTATTTATATCACACACAATAAGGCATAAAGTCATACATGATACATTGTACAGTCCAAACTAAAAAATTAAAAATCACACATAATAACTAAGAAGCACGGATACGGATACGGGATACGGGTACGATACGATACGGGTACGGCGATACGACAAATCTTAAAAAAGTAGGATACGGGTACGGCTAAGGATACGGCAATAAATTATTATTTTTTAAATATTTATTTTAAATAAAATACTAAATTATTAATTTATAGAACTATTAATTGATAGAATGCATCATAAAGAACATATTCAATATAGAAGCATAGGTTGTTGCATATTCAATATAAACAAAATATTAATTGCTATAATTTATCACTGTTTTTTGAAAAAAAAATTAATAAATTTTTCATAATTGGCTCAATATTTTATCACTGTTTTTAATCGATCTTATTGCATATCTGCAGATCCTGACGAAATGTTAGAAAGCCTGCAAATGGGGCTATAAGGGATAGCGAGAAAGAGAGAGAGAGAGAGAGAGAGAGAGGGAGGGAGAAAGATATGGGGCTGTGAGGGAGAGAGACGGGCGAACAGCGGACGACTGCAATCAGGCAGCGGACGGGAGCGGGGGGACGGTGGGCGACGGACGGGCAGCTAACGGCTGTAGTTTGGCACAGACGGCGGACGGCTGCAATCAGGCGGGCGACGGCGAACGACAGACGACGGGCGCAGGCGGACGCCTGCCTCTCTGTTCTCCCTCTCTTCTCGCTTGATCCAGAAAACATGGTGGGATGGGGTTAAATTTTGGGTAAATTACACATAGATCCCCTACAGTTTGAAAAACATATCACTTGCACCCCCTCCAGGGGGGGCATTTGTAGGGTTTTAAACATGAGGGGGTGTAAGTGATAATCGGTCAAACTATAGGGGTCTTTGTGCAATTTATACTTAAATCTTTTAGTGTGGGACAGTGGGTTTGGATTTGGATTTGGATTTGGGTTTGGTTTGAGTTTAACTTTTAACCAAACCCAAACTTGATAACCCAAGCCCAAACCGGTCAGCCGTATCCCTCCCGTATTCGGCCCGTATCCCTCCTGTATCCCGTCGTATCCCTCCCGTATCCGGGCCGTATCCCAACCGTATCCGGGTCGTATCCTGGCATTTTTAAATCCAGGATACGCCCGAAACGTATCGGACACGTATCCAAGCCGTATCCGGGCCGTATCCGTGTCCGATTCGTATCCGGTACGGGTACGTCATGTATTTTGAAGTATTCGTGCTTCATAGCATAATAACATAGGCTTCGGTTGATATCAGGAGTCTTCGATCGAAATCGGGATGTTTTCGGCTAAAATTTGCACGAAATGGGGAGGCTTCAAACGAAATGGGGATGCCTTGGTCGAAATTAGCTACCATTTTTAAATCCCCAGCCCAAACAAAATCAGCCTACAAGTTTCATGAAATCTATGGGATGTTAAGGTCGAAATTATCGAAATACCCACAAAACGATGAAACTTTGGGCAAAGTGGATACCGAAATCATGGACAACACGTGGCTTCGGTGACCCTCCACTGCTTCGGTCAGAATCTTGACTAAATGACCGAAATTACCACAAAATGACGAAACTCCAGCGAAGTGGGCAACAAAACTAGGGGGACAACACATGGTTTTGGTGGACCCCCACTGTTTTTGTCGAAATTTCGACGAAATGTCCTCGAAATCTAGAAACTTTGCCTAAATCGAAAAGGGTCAAGATTTCAAACCCCCTCTTTCGTTTCGCCCATGGCTGAAACCAAAATATTTCAATAAAATTTTAGAATTTTGACCGAAATATCAAACCATGCATGACACGGTTATCCTTTTTATGTGTGGGACCCACGAGGAGATGACTTCAAAATAGTCTGTCATCCACTGGTGGAGCCATTGCCGCCACGTGCACTGATGAAAATGGTATCATGGCGGCCGTACAATGATGATTGTGGGTCAAAGATAACTCATCTCTGTTGAACTTGAGACAAGTACCTACATAGCCAAAGTGTATGATGCAGAGCTGAATTAGAGTTTACACCTTTACCAGAGCTGAATCTTAGGCATGCATCTTAATGTATAAATTGTGTGATTTTCTAGATCACCTAAGCACACACCAAATCAAACGACGAAAAGAAAAGAGATCAGCAATCACATAGAAAAGACAAGAGTTTTACTTGGAAAGCTCCAAAAGAAATCAAGGAGAAAAAATCATGAAGTTTAGTCATAATTTTACTAAACCGATGAAATTACAAACTCTCTCTCTCTCCTGATCAAGTTCCAAATGGATCAGAAGAAGCCCCCCCCCCCCCTCTCCCGTGCACTAGATCATCTATTTATAGACCTTTAGAATCATCCTTGGTCATTGGTCTGGGAATATTCCTTGATCCTCTATCATCGTATCCACATCATTTTCTTGTTGGGTCCTGCTCGTATACCAACATGGCCATTAATTGTAAGGTAATTATCTTGATTCCATAAGACCATTATAGATAGTCATCATGGAGAGAATATTTGGTTATTATGGGTGACGACGTGTCACTGTCCCCTTGGATGTTTTGTTCTCTGTTGTTAGTATCGTACGATATACGATACGTATCGTACGATACGATACAGGAGAAAAACGATACGTATTGTGTTTACGTATCGTTTTTCTCCTGTATCGTACGATACACAATATGATACACGATACGGTTCGATACAGTGAAAACATGTTTTTTTGTTTGTTTTTTTTTTAATTTTAAAATGATTATTTTTCTCTTAATTCCCCAAAGGACTACATAGGTCTCTTAGAGTTAAAAAAATACTTAGGAATATTTTCTAACCTAGAGTGAAGTGATACTAAATTTTTTTTAGAAGTTTATAGGTGTTTTACAAATCTTTCTCTGGAGTTGTCAGAGCCCAATGCCATTTGTTTTTAAAAATTTTCTAGAGCTTGGAGCACCAAATATCTACAACTTCGCTAATTTCAATAGTTATAGGATTCCATTTCTACCTCTATATATATATATATATATATATATATATATATATATATATATATATATATATATATATATATATATATATGATACTTCTTAGTAGAGGGCTAATGGATCTATGTTCATAAAGGAAGGCTAAAGGAAAGAATTGGATGACTTTGAATAAGACAATGAGGATGAGAATGAATATGAATAAGAGGTGCAAGAGACATTAGAGGAAGATAAAGAAGCAAGTGATGATAAATTATCTATTGGTGATGATCAAAGTGATGATGTAGATGTGGTTAAAATTGAAAAATAAGACCTTCCTACTTTTTGAGTTTTTGTTTTGTTTTCATTGACCATTCGAATATTTTGAGAACAATATATTGATAGATCATAAAAAATACTTATATAAGATTTCTTTTTTATAGAAATATATACATCATATTTTTTGTATAGCCCAATGTTATGTTTGATGTGAAATTATAGGAAATGTCTTACTCTTCTACTTGACTTTTCATATTTAATATTCTAGTATGTACTTTCTATATTTATTATATTCATATATATATATATAATAATATAAATTTAACCGTATCTTACGATACACGATACACAAAATAGGAAAAACGATACGCAATACGATACACGATATGACTACCTTGGTTTTGTTATCTACGTATCAAGCACAAATTGGTTCCCGCGCAGCCACCACGAGCAATACCACATAGGCTCCCTGACAATTATGACATAGGTCATCTTTATAAGCCTCTGGGATAATTTACTCATGAGGCCTGTATGCTCACTCAATAACCAAGGTCGACTCTACAACTTCTGAAGTATGGGTTACCTTTTCAGAGCAGAAATTATCTTTGAACCTTTTAGGTTTGCAACGTTTGGCAATCACCACTTCTGTAACCTACGGCGACCACCAAACTCTGAGTTCCTTCCCTTCCTAAAGGAGGATATATCTAACTTTTACCGTGGGTTTGGTGTATCTCTGCCACAGACCCAAGCACCGCTCATAAGAGTCAATCAGAGGTCCAGCCCTACCCTCAATGGGGTTTGTTTGACTTCCTCTGCTCCTTTAGCTCTATTAACAAGCTTATCAGGCAGCTCATCTCTCCCCCATGCATCAGTAACCTCGCGATAGCACCACGTGAACTGCCTCAATTAGTCTACGTGTCACACATTGAGGCTTCTACGTGTACGATAGAGATAACTCACATTCTCCCACAATTTGTATTTTTATTTATTTTCTAGTTTATTTTTATTTTTTTAGCCCCTCAGTACGTATTTGCTATTTAGTCAAAAGTTGGAGCATTTACCATTAGTCAAAGTCGAGGGCATATGCCATTTAGAAAGAATTTTAGAACGCTTTTGTCAAAAAGCCAAAGCCATTAAGATTTTGAATCCAATTAGGATGGGAGTACGAGTTTTTATCGATTTGTAGTCTATTTAAGGGCACTAGCACCTCCCCTCCTCCCTCTCTTCAAATAAAAATAAACAAGTAATAAATAAAAGAATCAATCATTGAAAATGAGTTTATGGGATAGCTTTGGTTGTCTTCCTAACGATGAGACACCTGCAATACTCAAGGAAGCCCGATGGGACGTTGGATGGGGTGCGATACCCCAAACTCTCTCTCTCTCTCTCTGCAGGTTACTAATCTTGCAGTGAAACCCACGTTCTGCAAATTCCGGTGCAATCTAGTGAATACCTCCATTGTTGTTGGCTTGCTTTGACACCGTTGTTTCTATTTGTATCAAATCGTCCAAAGATCATCGGGACGACAACGTTTCCTACACTCCGCACATCGTCCGGATCTCGTCGCCACCAGGCCAACCCCTGACGTCCTTGTCAAAGTGCTTGTTTGCAACCACTTCCCTCTCCATTGTTGCCACCCGTGGTGGTTGTCACTATCACTCCATCATAAATCCACCAGCCCTACTCTCCAACATCGCCCGAGTATCGTCGCTTTACCCTTCCTCACATCCAACATGCATGTCACATGTCCCTTCCCACTAAGTGCAAAATCCTAAACCAAGTCCGAGCCAAACTCCCTGATTCCAGTAAGTTACAAAGGCGTCTCAACCCGTTATCTAAACTCGATAACCCACAACCCTACTAGTCTAAATCCTAACACTCATTGACCCAAAACTCGTTAATTAAAATTTGAACCAGTAGGTATGTGCACTCGACATGTCTATCAAACCCAACCCGATAATCCAATATGATTCCAATAACCCGATTCACCTAACCAACTCGATCTAACCTATCATAAACCCGACCAACCTAAACCGAACCTAATTGGTTGACCAAATAAGGCCTATCCACATGGTTCCCAGCTTTTCGGGGCATTTGGAGTCTGATTAAGTTATAAATTGAACTTGGCAGAAGTTGAGTTTAGCCTCCATTCAGTGGTAAGCTTAGTTGGAAAAAATTCACACTAAGCTGCATGAAAAAAAAAAATTCATATTAATTTGCAGGATCTTTCATATATAAGTGCAAGTTTCCCTATAAGTTACACAAGTTTGTTCAAGAATAAATCAAGATAAAAGGAGTGGAGCAGAAATTATAACACAAACAAATACCCCGATACCCCCTCTTGAATCATAATGTGGTTTCTAGGGTTCTACTCGGATTCGGGTTGAATCCATGCAAGATCTAATCCAAACTCGAGAAGCCAAAGGGTTCGGACTAAGGCCAGATTCTTCGTTCCTTATCACGTTCGGTCAAATTTGTATCGATTTCAAGTCTATAATCAGATTTTAAAAGCCTAATAGGCTAATAGTGTTCCAAAAGTATTATTTCCTTTGATATGACATCTTCAACACTTTGACATGATTTCAACATAAAAAGTGTTAACAATGCTTTCTATCATAATATAACCTATGATAAACCGAGACTATATAAAGCCAATACAAAGTAGATATATTAGCAAATCAAACACTTAGCATAATACATTTCCTATGAGAATGTAATCGGATTCGTTATTGGATTTGGATGGAGACAAAAACTCAAGTGAACAAGCTTATTTGGTTTGCTCTTGGAACCCAAACAGATTCATTTGAACAGTACCTAGCCATCCTAGTTTTGGCAAACCATCCCATTACCCAAGTTCACAATATGTTAATCTAGTGCACACAGTTTTCACTTTTGTTGAATGCAGATACAAATTTTAAACACATTGTAGTATTCTTAATCCTAATAGTGTTACTCCCACGAACTGATCAATAATCTAATATCAATCCACTTAACTATACAATGATCCAGTGAAATGCCCAACCAATATAATACAAATGATCCTTACGAACATTTGCAAGCATATACATGCACCGCTCCTATACTAACATGTGGAAAATGCAATCTTTTTAATGGATCCTCATCACTTTTCATGCGTATATTGTTTATATATGTCAATAGGATATAAGGAACTACCTGGTAGCTCTACCAATGACTTCACCAGTAGCCAAATCCTTGAGAATCCAGTCACGTCTAGTGCCGATTCGTCCTTCTCCTTGGCACCATGTCTCAATCTCCACAACATCACCCCTAAAACAAAGCACGCGTTATGCTTCAACCAAACGACTTCCCCAAAAAAAATAAGTTTCAACCACATCCTAGCAACCCACCATGCTGGATATTTATATATCTCGATGTGCATGCGAGATGTCACCCAAATGAGGCGAAGTTCTCTCATGGTGTTTGTCGTGGCAAACCCATCCGTGGAGAATCCGACGCTTTGTGCATGGTTGCACCCGACTTCCTACATTTGATTAGTGGAGTAAAATATGTCAGTGGAGATGATTCTGAAGCAGAATCGACGATCCAGTTTCCACTAATCCCCGAATTTATTTTCAGATAGAATTAAACAATGTACCCATATAGAAACAAATGCCCTATGGATGACAAAAAACAAAATACCACACTGTGCAATCCCAATATGTTGATTAAAAAACAGCTGCATGAGACAAAATAGAAGAGCCTTAAAAAAAGAATTAGAATGCTAACAATACAAGCAATTGAGTGAATTAAAATATTCCCAACTCATCCAAAAATTAAATAATAATTGATGAGACCTTCTAAAGAAACAAAACACAATGCTGGTACAGGGCAGAACACAAGTAGTTGCACAGCACATTGCAGGAATCCTTCAAAGGACCAACCAAATCCAACCCCATGCAAAACCCATTTCAAATCACCACCTAAGATTGAATTTTGTTTTTAAAAAAAGATCAAATCATCAAACCCCAGCATCAGAAAAACCCAATCCGTAAACAAAGACCATTTCGATCTACGACTAGGAATTCTAAAATAAAAAATTGTCTTTTTTCGGGGGAAAAATAATGTCAAATCCAACCAATAAATCCCAGTTCAAATAACCCCATTTCCATCTTCTACCGAGGGGAAAAGTATGTCGATTCCAGATCTGAACAGAACCCATTACCAATTTCTACCCAAAACGTCAAAGAGTGAGAGAATCAAAGGATAGTAGGGATTCTGAGAGGAACCTGAAGGAGATTGGCAATGGTCTCGACGGTGGCGGTCTTGTTGATCCCCACCTCGTAGCACCTGACAATGAAGCTCTCCTTATATGACAGCCCGTCCTCCACCAGCCTTCCCATCCTCAGCCTCTCCACAGGCCCCTTCCCCCCATCTGCCGCCACCGGGACCGCCGCGGACAGGCCCACCGCCTCCTGCGCCGGGTGCGACGGGCTCGCCCGGGAGCACCGCACCGCGGCCCACCTCCCCCGGCCCCCCGGCGCCCCCCGCCGACGGCATTGGGCCGGCGGCACGGACGCTGCGTCCCGGCCGCCGACGTGGCCCGCCGCCGCGCACCCCTTCAGCATTCTCGCCGCCTCGAGATTCGTGCACCCTGGAGTCGTCCTCCGTGTCGGGAGCTCGTGGTGGTAGTCCGCCCGTGTTTGGTCGTAGTTATAACGCCCCCTCGGGGCGATGGGACCGAAGATTCGGCGAGTCAAACTGCCATCCGATCTGTAGAGAAATTTCGAAAATGACTACGGACCCTCGTGATCTCGACCGTTGGATTTACGTTAGACGGGTAACATGAAGTGAATGCCACGTGTTCAAATCAGATGGATAACAGGTCAAGGAACTGAACCGGTTCCACGGGCACGGGCTGCTTCCGGAGTTAATGGGTGTGGAGATATAGGTGAAAGAGTCGGCCAACTTGGTTGAAAAATGCAGATATATAAATAAGGGCACTGCTATTCAACCAGACAAAGTTACCGACTCTTTACGTACACATCACAGCTGTCTGTTTTCTGCCGATCGGGTCTAACCACCGGCGATGTCCGGTGGTAGCCATCCATGGACGGTATATGCAAGGTGGCGGTTTGGGCTTCAACGGGGAGAAAAGAGAGAATAAAGGGAGGTTAATTAGGGAAGAGAAAAGATGAGAAGTAGAGGAAGAAGAAAGAGAAGAGGAGGAAATAGGAGTTAATGAAGGACGGAGGGGGAGGTAGTTGATTGCACAGACGGTGGAAGGGGGTGGTGGGAGCATGGGCGTGCGGTGGTTGCAGCGCAATTACCTACGGCAGCGATAGTATTTACATTTTAGACCTTAGGACACATTTGGTATTTTCAATTGAACAATACGGGGCGGCTACCCCTTGTGCCGATAGACCCAGAACACTGGGAGGTGGCATGCAGTGGTTGGTGAAGGGGAGTGGGGCACACAAAAAAGAAAAAAAATGCTAAAGTTGGGTGATTCGATACCTCATGAAGTAAAATCCTTTATTAGATGTAGTGTTACTATTAGTTCCACCTTAGTTGTGGTATTATAATGGTGTGTGTTCTCTCCTTATATAAGGAGAGGTAGTCTTTATGTAATGATGAATCAATACAAGAAGTTTCCTCCCCAAACGCTAGTCTCTCTTCGTAACATGGTATCAGATCCTACCTAGGGTTTTGAAGTTCTCCCTTTTGGCTTTGGCCTCCTCGGTTGCCACTGGCGAACTCGAGGAGGCCAGAGTAGTAATATTTTATTTTATTTTTTTCGTGATCCCTGCTACGATCGAGATCTCACAATCGTTCTACACCGTCGAGCCCCATCGATCAAGATCTCACTTGTCACGAGCCGAGATCCTTGCCCCAATCGAGATCTTGCCGTCAAGCCGAGATCTTAGCCGCGAGCCAAGGTCATTATCGTGAGCCGAGATCTCTGCAGTCCGGTTTCTACATCCTGTCGGTGAGCCATCCTAGATCAGGCAGTCTGTGCATACTCGGCCACTACATCCTTGCGCTCTAACTGTCCGCCTGCACTGCACTCGTGCCCCTGCGCCCTGAGCTCTACTGGTCCATCCACCTGCACTCTACCGGTCCTGCACTCTGTCGTCCTGCTTGTGCCTTATACTCTGTCGTCCCTCCTGCGCCTTGAGCTTTGCCGATCCACCTGCACCTTGCGCTCTGCTAGTCCACCAGTGTCCTATTGGCCTACATGTGTCGGCTTGCCCATCTACTCTCTTCTCTCTATTGATCGAGATCCTCTCTCTCTCTCTCTCTCTCTCTCTCTCTCTCTCTATCTCTCTATCTCTCTTCCTCTGATCAAGCTTCTCTCTTTCTCTCTGGTCGCATGGGCTCTCGGATCTCCCCTCTCTGGTCACACTTGTACCGGCTATCGAATCCTCTATTCCCGATTGTGCGACCCTATTAGTGCAATGGCTCTATTTTTTTGTAATGATTTGAGATCTTCTAGGAGGTGTTGAGTGCTTGCCTCCTACAGGATCTCACGCATTCACACCTTTCTTAGCCGATCTCTCCCTTTTTGACCCCTTCATTACCAGCTTCCATCACCGTCGGTTTCCTCTGCTCGGATCCTTAGTGATCGTTGTTAGTTCCTCGATTGACCGGGTTTTTCCGGTTGTCCTACTTGCAGATCAATCGGGTTCCCAGGACTACTTGCTTACTGGTCGCCTTGACACTATCTTTACTTTACAGAATAAAAATGGGAATATTTGATGTAAATTTTTTTCCCTTTCTTTTATTAAATAAACTGATATCGGTTTATACCTTACATCAGTTTGATGAGTATTAGATGTAGTGTTACTATTAGTCCCATCTTAGTTGTGGTATTGTAATAGTGTGCGTTCTCTTCTAATATAAGAAGAGGTAGTCTTATGTAATGGTGAATCAATACAAGGAGTTTTCTCCCCAAACCCTAGTCTCTCTCTCCCTCTTTTCGTAACACCCGTATTATACTTTTTTTTATTTTATATTGTGGATCCTACTCTTCTTCACCAATCCCCGCACGCCACCTCCTCGTGTGCTGAGAGGTGTGTTATTAAACTACTTCATAAATGATTAAAATGATGAAACCTTTATTCTTTCATATTTTTACATTTGTCATTTGGTTGGTCTTCTGTCTTTTCCTTCGTGTATCTTTTTCGTAGAAAAGTGTTTCCATTCTAACTTTTCATCATAAAATTTTTCTACAAAAGACATTTCCTTCTTTTGGCACTTGTTTTTTCCCTTTTGCTAGCCAAACCTCAAAAATATAGAGTACTGTGTTGCCCTCCCTAGTAGCTAGCCAAACCTCCAAAATCAGATTCAACGTGCCAAGAATGCATCTTCTAGAGTGGCTGCGGAGTTTCGCGGTGGGAGTTCTTTTGTGTTATTATGAATATTTTTATCTTGGCATGTGCGTGGCTTGGGAAATCAGAAAAGATGAGAGCGACCAGTTCTTTTGCTTCCCTGCATGAGGTTGACATCATTTGCATCCAAGAGTCGAAGCGGGAGAATCCTACCAATCACTTCTTCGGATCTCTCAGCACTCGAAAGATTGATAAGTGGGAGTGCAAATATACCACAGGTTCGGCGAGAGGGATCCTTGTTGGCTACAGTGATGACCTCTTAATTCTGGAGTATACTATTGTCGGGGTATTCTCGTTGTTCGTGGTTTTGCGCAACAAAGCAGATGGTCATTCATGAATGATGATGTCGGTGTATGGGCCTACGGATCATAGCAGGGGGGACGAATTCTGGGATGAACTTTCTGTTGTAGCTCGTGTGTCCTTAGCGTGGATTTTCTGTATTAACATTAATAAAGATGACTTTGATTATTGCTTTAATTAGAATACTACTCTGGTATATGATAATACTCATATAATAAAAGGACCCTAGGGAACACAGTAGGCCACTGAGGCGCATGGAGGATCCATGCTTGGGAGACCCAGTGGACTAGTTCTGTGTAGACCTAGAACTAGTTCACAGCTTAGGTAATGTTGGTCGCTTCACCGAGAACAAGCTGTTGGCAGGTAGAGGATGTGGTGAAGTCTCCACCATGGGAACGTGGGATTCCCATTCACCTGACCAAGCACGATGATCGTGTTGAACAGGAACCAAGACGGTGCACAGTTCAGTGATTCAGACACTGGTGCAGAAACCGTCTTACTACTATAGATAATCTGTCCTTAACCCTGAGGGACCATGCTCACTGGGCCAACCAGTTGAGTGGTGCTTTGATGTGCCAACGTGTGCGGACCTTCCATAGTCCAATACCACGGTACGTTGGGTTACCCGGCTGGCGCTTGAGTGACATGTAATCCCTACAGGTTATCCGACGTTCAGTGTTGGATGGGTGCATTTTGATGAGTCAATCTGTCCACACAGTTAACCCAGGCGTGGTGGTTGTCAGTATGACTGACGATGTTCCAGATGCTAGGCACAGCACCGGAAGGTGTGTGGTGTTATAGATGACAAGTCATCAAACCCTAGTAATAGAAGGGATAAGGATTATCGGAGTATAGTAGAGAACAGGGTTACGAGGGAATAACATAAGTTTAGGATCACTAGGGTTCAACTCACGTCGCACTCTGGGTGGCTACGCGGGTTAATCGGATTAGGACTGATTAACGGAACTTTCGGTGTGTCACCGGAACAGTTAATCAGGGATCCGGTTGGAGCTAGAGATCCCGAACCTTGAAGGTTCCACCCTGTCGTTGCGTATAGGAATTGTTCCCCGACCTATTTGGATACGTTGGATGCGAAGTAGCGCGATGGAGCGCAAGCCCGGAGCCAAAGAACCTAATTCACATGTGTTACGGGCCGTAGGGATATTTTGGTAAATACTGAAATATGGCTCAGAACATATTGAATATCGATCTTAGATTGAGCGGAATAATTCCAGGAGCTCACAGGCGCTGACGGAACTCGATTCCGAGTAGCGCACCTCACTCAGTCTCACTTTCAATTTTTCGCTTTTCGTGAAGGGCGTTTTCGTCCAGACTTCACGATAGACACCCGGAAGACCTAAATCCAATCCCCCCTTGTCCCTATCCATCTAAGGGCCGGCCCTAGGCTCCTTGGAGCCATGGGAGACTGGCCCTATAAGAAGAATAGAGAGAGGAGGGGCCGGCCTAGTGCCTCCCTCTGCTTTGTGGCCGAACCTATCATCCCCCCTCCCTCTTTGTGGTTTCGGCCAAGGAAAAGAGAGGAAGAAGAAGGGAAAAGGAAAAGGAAGGAAGGAGAAGGAAGAAAGAAGAAAGAGGAGGAGAAAATATCGAGGCTCGCTATCGTCTTCGCA
The DNA here is from genome assembly GCA_947650365.1 of Chamaelirium japonicum. Classification (NCBI taxonomy): domain Eukaryota; kingdom Viridiplantae; phylum Streptophyta; class Magnoliopsida; order Liliales; family Melanthiaceae; genus Chamaelirium; species Chamaelirium japonicum. Next base: position 7,576,986 of record OX393551.1, on the reverse strand, counting down.
ACGGATTCCTCCGTCGGCTCGTAATCCCTACACTCAGAGACGGGATTTCGAGGATTCTTCAATTCGCAAAGGACAAGGTGCTATCCGACAGTTTCCCCTGCGATTCACGTGCGGTTCTTTATCGTTCCAACTTCTTCGGATCATAGATCCATAAGGTATGATGAATCTAAACATCTAAGTAGATGCATGCATGTCTTCCGTAAATCGTAGTATGCCTCTAGGGTGTCCGCACATATGCTAAGATCATAGATTTGCATGTATATTGTTTTGTATCACGAATTGTAATGAAACATACATCGTATAATCTTCGAATCTTTCTTTTTGCTTCCGCTGCGACTCTGATTAGCGGATCCAATTCCAACAATTGGTATCAGAGCTCGCTTTGGTGTATGTTTCATGCATGAATTCGTGAAAACATCATGTGAATATATGATGGCATATGTTTTCGTTGGGGTTCGGCGTAAATCATGCATATGGATTGTGCTATGTATTGTCTTTTTGCAAGTGTCGCGCTGAATAGTAATCTGTGATTGCATGCATCCGGGGGTCGGACCCCGGATTTAATTTTGCATTGATTATTATTATGGATTGTAAGGCTCTAGATGGGCGAGGGTGGGGGTTGACCATCCTCGGTTCCCTGGCCATGTTTCTGGGATTGTCTTCTTTACTTTCTAGCGAAATTGTACACGAACGAGCACTTGCTCGGAGCATGTTAGTTTTTCGGTCACATGAAGAAGGAGATGATGCTACATCCACGGTTCGGGCAAGCGGTACCATGGTGTGCAAAGACCCGGCGAAAGCGTGCACGTTGGCGATGAAGGGGATCATCGTCAGAGATCGTGCAGAACGGAAGAGCAGGATATCTTGGCTGTGCTATTCAGGTTCAGGGGTCGGACCCTGAACTTGATTCAGTTTGGATGCTTTCTCTGTTGTTTCTCTTTATTCAGTATTTAGAGAACCCCGATGATAATGTGATTATCATTCTTGCTTGTGAGTTTGTCTCTAGATCAGGCTTAGGGTTAGTACTAAAATTATAGATTCATCGGTGTCTCTATATGCTTCTAACACGTGCGAATCCGATGGCTAGCTAAAAAAAAAGGTAGTAACCGCCCTCGTGGTAGTTCAGGTAGCCAAGTACTGTGCACCGAGATAGACGCAGTGTTAGATTTGTTTAGCGATAATTAACTAATGTCTCCATAAGAAGTATAATAACCCTAGTGGGATGCCATTTCCCCACGTGGTCCTAGCGACCAAGTTAGGTTAGGATTTCACTGTGTGATACTCGTTTCTAGATGACGTTTGATGGTAGTATGAACTCATCACGATTTGGTTATGCCACCATTAGGTTGAGGTCCGGCGAAGGTTGTCGGATGTCCCTATTTGGCCAGCATCGAAACCTGTAATGAGATGAGGTCTACTATAACATCAGGCATCAAATTATGAACGAGGCGTCATCGTAGTGGGAGTCCTTTCCACGTTGACCTTAGGCTAGGCTCCATATCTTAGGATTATGGACAAACTAGTGAAGTATCAGGATCCTTGGAATCTATGTAATGTGATCCTTGCAAGAAAGGCGAAAGCTGAGTATTCAAGGTAGGGACTATGATATTTTTCGAGGATACTAATGTTTTGCGGGAAGGTTTGTAATCCTAGTGGGAGCGCGGTAGACCAGGGTCTAAGTCTAGGAGGTCGTGACCTTTCTAGATATGCATAAAATCTCATAAAGAAGGGATGTGTAAGAGGTTCCCTCCAAAGGGGAGCCCCTGGCCTCCATAATCAACCGGCTAAGGGTCTGGGTGGGAGGTACGCAGTTCGATATTCCCACCGGGTGAGAGCTGTGTTTCCTTCCATGCTGGTTCGCCTAGTGGTTTTCTTCGGGACATGGAGGATGTCGGTGGCAGTGGGTGACGGTTTTATCCTGCACCGCGGGAGCCTATGAACCCCCCTGCCGACACCACCTAGATTTGTGGGAAGCATCCAAAAGCTTGTGTGAAGCCACTGTTGCTGGGCACGCGGGTCATATAAAGCTGGCCAAAAGGAGACTGGGAGGTCTTTCAGTTTACCGTGGGTAATTCTGATGAAGACTGGGTCATAAAAACCCCGTTGGCAGAAGCGGTTGCATGCTCTCACCGAGATGCTGTCTCCAATTCAGGGCCGATAGTCTAAGTGCTCCAGCCCAGGGAATTTAGATTCCTGGATGTCTCCACTTGAGATGGTGAAGACATAGCGGCTGGAGTATACATTATCTATTTCTAAATTCCATGAAATAGATTGTTGTAGACCCTAACTATTGCTTTAAACCATTGTTTACAGAAATCATGACCAAGCTCGACCCCCTTGCCTCCATACTTAATGATAACAAACTTACGGAACCAAACTACGAGGACTGGAAGCGTAACCTAATGCTCGTCCTAAGGGTTGGTAAATACACAATTGCCCTAAGTACCCATCAACCGGCCATATCGGGACCAAGTGCAACTGAGGCCCAGTTAAAGGAATGGAAAGACTGGCTAGATGCTGATGAGATGTGCAAGTGCTACATTGTGGCATCATTGCAGACCGTCCTTCAGAAGCAAGTCGAAGATATGGCCTTTGCTTCAGACATGATGCTCTACCTGAAGGAAATATTCGAGGGTCATAGTCAGGTAACTCGTTACCTGACCATCAAAAAATTGGTGTCAACAAAGATGGCAGAGGGGACTTTAGTTCGGGATCATATGCTGAAGTTGTTTGGCTATGTGAACGAGCTTGGTTCCTTCGATGTCATCTTGGATGCAGAGATCCAGACCGATATTTTTCTTGCGTCTGTGTCAGGAGCGTATGAGGGCTTCATTAACTTCAACCTTAACCTGTTGGAGATGTCTCGCAGAGCTCCTAGCGGCGCTCCAGGCGGCAGAGGATGAGATGAAGGCAGGAGCCCAATCCCTAAACGTGGAGCGAAATTCTTCTCTGAAAGCCAAGGGTAAGTTTCAGAAAAGAAAGTCAAAGAAGCCCGTGAAGATGGGCCAGGTGCAGTTGCAGGTTCCCAAGCAGAATGGTTCGGCGAAGCCCAAAGGAAAATGTTTCCGATGCGGCAAGAAGGGGCACTGGAAGGGCGACTGCCGCGCGGCTCCCAAGAAGGCTGAGACAGGTATATCTCAAATCTACATAGTGGAATCCCTTATAGCATCCAGTTGTTCTCCAGTTTTATAGATTGTGGATTCTGGTTCCACTAACCATGCTTGCAATAATTTGCAGGGGTTCAAGGAGACAAGAAAACTGGGTGATGGGGAGATAATTCTAAGCATAGAAACTGAGGCCGTGGCAGAGGCTGAAGCAGTTGGAGATGTCATCTTGCAGTTCCTTGATGGAAGAAGTTTATTACTTAGAGATATACTTTATGTACCGTCCTTGAGACATAATTTAATTTCTGTTTCCTTATTGAATAATGAAGGTTTTTCAGTTTTATTTGATGCTTCTGGTGTGTCAATTAAATTGAATGGTTCCTTTGTTTGTAAGGGAAAGATACAGAATGGTCTCTATATAATTAACTCCAATCATAAGCAGGATAACATAACTGAAGCTTGTGTGATTAATTCATCTAAAAGGAAAAATCTCTCAGATAATCCAACACTCCTTTGGCATCTAAGGCTTGGACACATAGCCTCAGACAGGATTCACAAGTTGGTTAAGGTAGGACTCATAAGTCCAAATGTTTCAGAAAACCTACCGACGTGTGATCTTGCCTGGAAGGCAAGATGACTAAAAGGTCTTTCCGAGCCAAAGGTAGCAGATCTAAGGAGGTATTGGAGTTGGTACACACTGATGTATGTGGGCCCATAAGTGTCCATGCCATAGGAGGCTTCAAGTATTTCATCACCTTCACGGATGATTACTCGAGATTTGGATACATATACCTAATGCGGCGGAAGTCTGAATCCTTTGATGAGTTCAAGGAGTTCAGAGCTGAAGCAGAAAAGCAGACGGGTAAAAGTATCAAGTCTCTTCGATCGGATCGAGGTGGCGAATACCTATCGGATGAATTTATTGGGTACCTGCGTGAGCATGGGATCGTATCCCAGTTGACTGCACTAGGGACACCACAACAGAACGGTGTATCTGAGAGGAGAAACCGAACTTTGTTAGATATGGTTCGGACTATGATGAGTTATGCAATATTATCACCTAGTTTTTGGGGATATGCTCTAGAGACGGCAGCATATACTTTGAACTTTGTTCCATCAAAGTCAGTACCCCTAACTCCTTGGGAGCTGTTGTTGAAGCGAAAGCCAAGCCTACAGCACTTTAGGATTTGGGGTTATCCAGCACATGTGCGGAAGGACAAGCGAGATAAGATGGAGTCAAAAACTAAGGTATGTCTGTTCGTTGGGTATCCAAAAGGGACAAAGGGTGGTTTATTTTATGATCCTGAGGATAGAAAGGTTGTCGTCTCGACAAACGTCGTATTCCTGGAGTAGGATTATTTAATAGACCATAAGCCCACCAGTAAAGTAGTTCTTGAAGAATTGCTTGGTACTGATGGGAGTACGCAGACAGAAAACGTAGTGGGAGCCGATACCACTAAGATTAACGGTACTGTAGAATCGACTCCTATGGAACCACCGTAGGTTCGTCGCAGTGGGAGGACCACAAGTGCTCCTGATAGATACATTGGAGAAACCTTTATGGTTGATCCAGAGTTTCAAGAGAATGATCCTCTGAACTATGACGAAGCGATGGTATCCACTGACCATGCACCATGGCAGGAAGCCATGGAGGCAGAACTGACATCGATGTCCCAAAATTCGGTCTGGACACTTGTAACACCACATCACAATATTAAACATGTTGGGTGTAAGTGGGTGTACAAAAGGAAAAGAGGCCCGGATGGTACCGTTGAGACTTACAAAGCTAGACTAGTCGCTAAGGGTTATACCCAGCGAGAAGGGATCGACTATGATGAAACCTTTTCGCCAGTGGCTATGCTTAAGTCTATCCGGATCCTCTTGTCCATTGTAGCCCATTATGATTGGGAGATCTGACAAATGGACGTCAAGACCGCATTCCTCAACGGGGATTTGGAAGAAGACATCTACATATCTCAGCCTCCAGGCTTTGTCGTAAAAGGTCATGAAGGTCTGGTGTGCAAGTTACAAAGGTCCATTTATGGACTGAAGCAAGCATCCAGAAGTTGGAACATGCGTTTTGATCAAGCTATCCAGTCTTATGGATTTGAACAGAACGTGGATGAACCATGTGTTTATAAAAGGAGCGATAAGACTGTAGTAGTTTTTCTAGTGCTTTACGTGGACGATATCCTGCTCATCGGAAACGATATTGGAACGTTGTCTACAGTGAAGGTGTGGTTATCCTCTCAATTTGACATGAAAGACCTGGGTGAAGCGAGTTATGTTCTGGGGATCAAGGTAACTTGAGATCGCCATAATAAGATTCTCTCGTTGTCACAGTCAGCCTACATAGATACTATCTTGGTCAGATTCAGTATGCACAACTCCAAGAAGGGACTGGTTCCATTCAGACATGGAATGAAGTTGTCTAAGGATCAGGGTCCTAAGACTCCTAAGGAGAGGGCAGAGATGCAGAAGATACCTTATGCTTCAGCAGTAGGGAGTCTGATGTATGCCATGCAGTGCACGAGACCAGATATATGCTATGCAGTAGGCATGATGGGCAGGTATCAGTCAAATCCGGGTCTAGGGCACTGGACTGCTGTGAAAAGTATACTCAAGTATATCCGTAGGATGAGAGATTATGAGTTAGTTTACTCTTCACAGGAACTGATGCCGATTGGATATACGGATTCTGACTTTTCATCAGATCTGAAATCCAGGAGATCGACGTCAGGGTTTGTGTTTTCATTAGGAGGAGGAGCTGTCAGTTGGAAGAGCATGAAGCAGGGATGCATCGCGGATTCGATGATAGAGACTGAGTACGTTGCGGCGTGCGAAGCAGCTAAGGAGGCAGTGTGGCTCAAGAAGTTCCTCACGGACTTAGGATGCGTACCGGGAGCTCAAGATCCTATTGTCCTTTACTGTGACAATAATGGAGCGGTAGCACAATCAAAGGAGCCAAGATATCACCAGAAGAGCAAGCATATCGAGCCGAAATACTACATAATCCGGGACTTGCAGAAGCGAGGGGAGGTAGCAGTGACTCAGGTGGCGTCTGCAGATAACATGGCGGACCCTTTCACAAAGGCGTTACCGACCAAGGCTTTTGAGAAGCACGTGGATGCCATGGGAGTTAAGACTGTTGTTCCCCGCTAGGCCAAGTGGGAGATTGTTGTAGCTCGTGTGTCCTTAGCGTGGATTTTCTGTATTAACATTAATAAAGATGACTTTGGTTATTGCTTTAATTAGAATACTACTCTGGTATATGATAATACTCATATAATAAAAGGACCCTAGGGAACACAGTAGGTCACTAAGGCGCATGGAGGATCCATACTTGGGAGACCCAGTGGATCAGTTCTGTGTAGACCTAGAACTAGTTCACAGCTTAGGTAATGCCGGTCGCTTCACCGAGAACAAGCTGTTGGCAGGTAGAGGATGTGGTGAAGTCTCGACCACGGGAACGTGGGATTCCCATTCACCTGACCAAGCACGATGATCGTGTTGAATAGGAACCAAGACGGTGCACAGTTCAATACCACGTATGCGGACCTTCCATAGTCCAATACCACGGTACGTTGGGTTACCCGGTTGGCGCTTGAGTGACATGTAATCCCTACAGGTTATCCGACGTCCAGTGTTGGATGGGTGCGTTTTGATGAGTCAATCTGTCCACACAGTTAACCCAGGCCTGGTGGTTGTCAGTATGACTGGCGATGTTCCGGATGCTAGGCATAGCACCGGAAGGTGTGTGGTGTTATAGATGACAAGTCATCAAACCCTAGTCAGATGATCGATCGGGATCTGACGGTGCTCCCCACCGCCCGAGTCGTATCATGGCACCAGTAATAGGAGGGATAAGGATTATCGGAGTATAGTAGAGAGCAGGGTTACAAGGGAGTAACATAAGTTTAGGATCACTAGAGTTCAACTCATGTCGCACTCTAGGTGGCTACGCGGGTTAATCGGATTATGGCTGATTAACGGAACTTTCGGTGTGTCACCGAAACAGTTAATCAGGGATCCGGTTGGAGCTAGAGATCTCGAACCCTGAAGGTTCCACCCTGTCGTTGTGTATAGGAATTGTTCCCCAACCTATTTGGATATGTTGGATGCGAAGTAGTGCGATGGAGTGCAAGCCCGGAACCAAAGAACCTAATTCACATGTGTTATGGGCCATAGGGTATTTTGGTAAATACTGAAATATGGCTCAGAACATATTGAATATGGATCTTAGATTGAGCGAAATAATTCCAGGAGCTCACAGGCGCTGACGGAACTCGATTCCGAGTAGCGCACCTCACTCAGTCTCACTTTCAGTTTTTCGCTTTTCGTGAAGGGCGTTTTCGTCCGGACTTCACGATAGACACCCGGAAGACCTAAATCCGATCCCCCCTTGTCCCTATCCATCTAAGGGCCTGCCCTATAAGAAGAATAGAGAGAGGAGGGGCCGGCCTAGTGCCTCCCTCTCCTTTGTGGCCGAACCTATCATCCCCTCTCCCTCTTTGTGGTTTCGGCCAAAGAAAAGAGAGGAAGAAGAAGGGAGAAGGAAAAGGAAGGAAGGAGAAGGAAGAAAGGAGAAAGAGGAGGAGAAAATCTCGAGGCTCGCCATCGTCTTCGCAACGGATTCCTCCGTCGGCTCGTAATCCCTGCACTTAGAGACGGGATTTCGAGGATTCTTCAATTCGCAAAGGACAAGGTGCTATCCGATAGTTTCCCTTACGATTCACGTGCGGTTCTTCATCGTTCCGATTTCTTCGGATCATAGATCCATAAGGTATGATGAATCTAAACATCTAAGTAGATGCATGCATGTCTTCCGTAGATCGTAGTATGCCTCTAGGGTGTCCGCACATATGTTAAGATCATAGATTTGCATGTAGATTGTTTTGTATCACGAATTGTAATGAAACATACACCGTATGATCTTCGAATCTTTCGTTTTGCTTTCGCTGCGACTCTGATTAGCGGATCCAATTCCAACACTTTCGTCGTTGAAGCTTACATTTGAGGGACTTTGGGTGATACCTGGTGATTTCAACATTGCCCGTAACTCGGGAGAGCATTCCGGTAGCGAGGTCGATCATCATGCCATGAGATCCTTCGCAGACTTTATTAGACGGGAGGTTTTGTTTGATCTTCCTTTATCTGGTAGGAGTTTTACCTGGACCAACAAAAGAGAAGATCCAATTATGGCTAGGTTTGACCGGTTCCTCTTCTCGGTGGATTTTGAGGTTCTGTATTCGGATTGCAACCAGCAAGGACTAGCAGACTGTATGTTGGACCATGCCCCTCTACTTTTGGCAACGGATTCCATCCCATCCATCAAACAACCTTCCCAATTCGAGATGATGTGGGCGCTTGAAGGAGGTTTTTCAGATCGCCTAGCTGAATGGTGGATAGAGGCCAAGCGGGCCAATTATCAGACTCAACATTGAACATAGTAAACAAGCTTCGTTACGTCAAACATAAACTGAAGACCTAGAGTAGGGAGCACTTCGGGAACATAACTAGGCAAAAGGTATCACTCTTAGTCTCCATCCAGGCTTTGGAGGTTCAGAATGAAGCTTCACCACTTTCGCCATTTGGACAGAGTAGAGCTGGATCGGCTCAATTCAATACTTGGAGATACCCTCAGGAAAAAAGAGACAATGTAGAGGCAACGATCGCGAGAGCAATGGATAAAACTAAGTGATTCAAACACCAATTATTTTCACCGAGTGGCCAACGGAAGAAAGAAGGAGGAATTTCATTTCAACGATCTCTCATGGTGGTTAGACTCTGTCTTCTACTTCAGATATCCTGCAAAAAGCAACCTCTTTCTTCAGGGATTCCTTCCAGGCCGAATTCCCGACTTGCATGAAGATGGACTGGAGTAATCTCGACATGCAACGGATCGGTCAGGGTTCCCCGTTAGACGAAGATTTCGATGAAGAGGAATTTAGGCAAGTGGTATTCGACTCCAAGGAAGATGGGGCTCCCGGGCCCAGATGAATCCCAAATGGGTTTTTACCAGCAGTTATGGAGCATCATTCAAGTGGCCGACCTCTACAAAATGCTAAAGGATTTCTTCTGAGGTACCTCTCGAATTCACTACTTGAATTATTCTTGGGTTATTCTCTTACCCAAGAAGGAGGGGGTCGAGTCCATTCAAGACTTCCATTCTTTTAGTCTTGATAACTGTTTGTACAAGATCATTACGAAGGTACTAGCTAACATGATGGCTAGACAGATTGGATCTATAGTATCTCCATCACAATTGACCTTCATCAAATGACGAATGATTCTAGACAGCGTGGCTGTAGCTTAGGAGACCATCTTTTATTTGCGGGAAATGAATAAGGAGGCATCCTGCTAAAGATCGACTTCGAACGTGCTTTTGACCAAATAATATGAGATTTCCTCTTAGAGCTGATGAGCAAAGGGCTTCTCGGACAGATGGTTGAGATGAGATAGGGCCATCCTGTCGATGTCAAAGATAGCATACTTCATCAACGGTATCCAAGGTAGGGAATTTAATATGTACCAGGGTCTTAAGCTGAGATACTTACTATCGCCCTAGTGGTGGACGCCTTCGATGCCATGATCAGGAGAGCGAACTCTTTTGGGGCTCATGAAAGGGATAGGAGGATCAAGTTGGTCAACCTCCAATATCCACTACGCTGATAACTCCCTGCTATTTTCGGATGTCTGTCCATTTTCAGTTGGTGTCCCTTAAGGTTCTTCTCTATGACCTTGAGTTTGTCTCGGGACTTAAGATCAACTTCTAGAAGAGCAACCTATGTTGCATTAGGGACAGAGAAGAATTGGGAATGGGATTTGCTCACTTGTTGAATTTTAAAGAGGTTAACCTTCCGATGAAATATCTCGGAATCCTAGTCAGCGACAAAGAGCTAAGGCGAGAGGATTGGGAGAAACTTATTCAGAGGATTGAGAAGAGGTTCGAAGTTTGGCAAGGGAAGTTTCTTTCGTTGGGGAGAGAGAGAGAGAGAGAGAGAGAGAGAGAGAGAGAGAGAGAGAGAGATTGGTACTTGTCAATGTAGTTTTGTCATCTATCCCTTCATATTTCCTAGCCTTATTCCCATCCTGGGTCATTGAGAGGATAGACTAGATCCACTGGTCATTCCTATGGAGGGGTGTTGGGGGTACATGAGGATCTTATAATCTCCTACGTTGGGACCATGTTTGCCTACCAAAGGTGTTTGGCAGGTTGGGGGTCCTGGATCTTCGGCATTTTAATATCTTAATGCTCGGTAAATGGTGGTGGCGTCTCCAAAACAAAGAAGGGGGATCGTGGAGACAGATTATCCTTGCGAGATACTTCAAAAGATTCTCATCGATTCATTTGAGATGAAGGACCTCGGGTCGGATATCCCACTTCTGGAGAGGCGTACTAAAGGTGAAAGACCTCTACCGTCCGGGCTACAGTATCACACTCGTGGGCAGCAGGAGTGTGTCATTCTGGGATGATGGGTGGATCGGAGGTAGCCCCTTGAAACTTCTCTTTCTAGATCTTTTTGCTCTAGCATGTCGCCCAAGGGCTTCGGTCAGATCATTAGTGCGGGTCGAGGCTACTCGCTACCGGTGGTGGGTCAAGTTCATTCTCTCGCTTTTGAAAGCACTGCAGTCTCAGCTTTTCGGACCTGAAGTTGATCCTTTTGGTGGCTTCTTTTAGTCATACATCGGATGGGGTAAGGTGGAGGTGGAATTCATCATGAGTTTTCTCGGTCAAATCTTTCTACAAAAAGCTTCTGCCGTCGGTTGGGAAGTTTTTACCTTCTCATACAATATGGAGATCCAAGGTTCCGTATAAAGTGAAGATCTTCTCTTTGCTAGCCTCACGGAATAAGATTTTGTCTAAGGTGAACCTCTTGAAGAGAAACAACCCGCAAGTGTCAGATTCCATGTACTTTTTGCCAATTGGCTGATGAGTCCCCTGCACACCTGTTGCTTAGCTGTCCCACGACGAGGAGTCTATGGGATCACTTTGAGAGTGCTTGTGACATATTTTCCCACCTACAAAATCTTCGAGCACTTGGGCTTTCTTGGAGGCTGTGAGAGGTTAAGAAGCAACATCGAATCCCATTAGATATACTAGCGATGAGTATCCTTTGTGTCCTTTGGCTAGAACGGAACATAAAATTTTTCAATGGTAAGACAATTAACGTTGAGGAGCTCAGAAAGTCAGTTGTCTCAACCTTCAAAATTTGGATTGTCCCATGGTTGGAATCACTGTCTTTTGAGGCGAAAGATTTTTGTAATCGTATTGTTTCTTAAGTAGTTTTTAATATAATTGGTCTGGGGCCACCTAACCCTCTCTCCTTTAGGAGGGGTTCTAAAAAAAAAGTAGCTAGCTATCCTATTTTTTATAAAAATAAAAAGTTAACTCTTAGCCCTATGACCCGTCGTACGATGTACAGCAGGAGAGGACCCCACATTAGTACTGTGCAAAATTTCAAACAACACATACCGTACTTGATTCTTTGATGGCAACAATTCTTTATATTGTTTTGTGTTTGTTGTTTGTGTCCTTTTTTTTCTTGAGAAATGATGTTTGTGTCCATTGTTGTTGGCACATGGCTGTGAACGATGGTATGTGTCATTTGACTGTGTTACTTTTGTAGGATTTGGAATTTAAGATTTAGGGCATGCACGCATCGAAGGAGCACCGAGCAGTGAAGCTCCCATTCAATCATAGTTGCACTGGAACCCCTTAGCCCTTCCCTCTAAGTTTATCTATTATATACTTTTGCCCCCTATGAAAAAATCTTAGCTCCGCCCCCTGATTCAGGGATGGATCCAGGGGGGGCGTGTGGGGGCAACCACCCCCCCTAGGTTCGAAAGAGAACATGTTACTATAGTATTATTAGTTAGGATTATTTTCAAATTAATAAGTTCGCCCCCTCTGAATTTTTAACAAAATTTAAGACACCCCCCCAAGGTTCGATTGCTGGATCTGTCTCTGCTTATATTGCTTGATGGATGAGAGTTGGAGGAGAATATAAGGAAATGTTTAGCCTATTCCAAGAGGAGATGGTGTGGTGCACAAGGACCTACGTATCATCGCATTGTATCATGCATGCGCTATTCCACGAAACCCTGGAGACCCGATGTGGATCACACTAGGGCTACCCAGAAGCGTGGCGAGGATCGAGGTTGGAGTTTCCAAGATCACACGACCAGAGAAGACGATGCACACACAAGCACAAACAATGAGAAATACCGACAACAAGGATTTGAGATTTTCACTATTAAGAGATTACAAACTAGGGTTCACCACTTGTCGGAACCCTACACCTCTCTTAACTTTCTGGTACTGAGAACAACAACGACACAAATATGAAAAACCATCGAGAATGTACAAGAGAAATTATCGGACGATATCGAGAGATGAAAACACCGAAGAAGTCGCCAAGGTGGACGCATCGAGTATTCCAAAGAAAGTCCAAAAGTTGTGCCGAGAAGTCGACAGAGTTGAACCACTCTTCTCTCCTTCTCCCTTCCTTTATCTTTCTTTCTTCCTCTACTTTCTCTTCCTTTATCCCTCTTTGTTTCTCTCTCATCTTCACCTTCTTCCTCTTTTTGTGTCATGTGTCTTCCCGAAGTCAATGCCCCCCCCTAGGTCAAATGGGATGTCCACCCTCTTAATTGTTTCGTGAGATACTAGGAGTCCCATCCACTTATGTTTCATAACTTGAGAGATACTCCATGTAAAGTTGCATGATGTACTCCAATCCACCACCGAAAATCTGAGACCCTTTTATTTCCTTTTTCTTTATGATATACTTCGTCGAAACCGCAACATGCTTGAGTTCCCATGTGGGGGTCAGCAGGTTTACATGGGATATCGGGTACTAGGGGTGTTCTTGGTTTGGGTTGGTTCGGGTTTTTTTTATAAATTTGAAACCGAACTGGAGTTGATCGGTTCTCTAGAAAATGGAACCAAACAAAACAATTCCTTGGTAAAAACCGAACCAAACCAAACCAGAAATATTCGGTTTGGTTCGGTTCGGTTATGTGGGTCTTTCAAATTGCTCGATAGTCTCAAAGATCACCTTCTCGACTCTTTCCAAATACTTGATTGACAAAAATTAGGAGATTGAATTGGCAGTGAACATCCAACCAAATGTTCTTGAATTGGCAGTGAGGTGTGAATGGCTGAGCCACTGAGTTGGTTCAGATTTCACTTTTAAGCCTTTAACTTTGGGCGCTGCTATTTGCCCCCACAGAATTACTAGCAACACACTTAACTTTTCACTTGAGATATTTCATAAGTTTGGACTTGGGGGTGCTAGTAATTATGTGGGTGAAAATAGCAACACCCTTCACTTTTCAGTTTTATAAAACTATTGAACACTTGAAAGTCTTGAATGCACCGAATGGTGATGATTTGGGTCACCACCATGTAATGTACAATATTAGTGAGACTGTACAATAGTAACTACTGAGAATATACTACCAATGGTCCGGGTTGGGTTGGTTTGGGTGAAAAAACTCACAATTCCAAACCGAACCGATTTTGGCGGTTTTTTCTTGAAACCGAACCGAACGATCAAAAATACCCAATCCAAACCGAACCAAATAGACCGGTTTGGTTCGGTTTGACGGGTCAACCCGAACTGATGAAGAACCCTACTGGGTACGACTCCCATTGGGGTATGACTCCTTTTATCCTGCAAGGTGATCAATTCCTTTTTCAACTGGGTGGGTTTTAACAAGCCAAAACCCAACACTCGCGGCGTGGACAATGACCTATAGGGTGCTAGAGGTGTTATTGGTGCATCACACTGTATCACGCATGCGCACACATTGTGTGGGCAATGAGCTATAGGATGCTAAAGGTGTTATTGGCTCTGGTTAGGCACACTTTACATTTAGCAAGACACATCGTCTCGAGGAAACTTTACTTTTGACTAGGCTCTGATCGAGTGGGTTGACTGGGGTGCGAGTTTGGTTCAGGTTTGAGTTGACTCGGTGACTTCGAACCATTTGGGTTGGGTCTAGGCGACCGATTGGACTTAGTAGTTTTCACCCATTGGACTAAAATACTTACTGGACGATTAGCCCAATAGTTGCCTCTGGTAACCCTTCAGCTAAGTGGACTTATAGGCCTGGTAAACATCCCATTCCTCTCCCATTTAAATCTTTTAAAATTCATAATTCTTCCCCTCTAATTTATCCTTTTTGTTCTAATATGTAGGGAGATCAAAATCAAGTGTGGGAAGCACTTGTGCATTAGAGGTGTTCTGATTGCAGAGAAGTAGTGCAAACTTCTGTATCTTGAAGAAAGTGAACCAAGGCCATACTTTTGTACTAAGTTAGTGCGTAGCTTAAATCCTGATGAATATTTTTTCTCAGTATAGATAGAGAATGGGGTGTTTCAAGTGTTGATGACATGTGTTTTGCTCTTGATCTTCTAAAAAATAAGAACAAAAGGACTCCTCAAGAACCCTTGCTAGTCCATTGGCTTGATATACATTGTTGGCCCATCACTAATAATTATAAGTTTTTGGGTGAAAATGGTTTCTCAACAAAGTATTCGAGCACTAGTTTCTGCGAGGTCATGGGTTCAAGTCTTTCTACCTTTGTTTTTTTATTCTGGTATGCCCTATTGTTTAATTCTCCACGTGAGAAAGCTTGAGATATATTGTGCTTTCTTTGGTAGTTGAAATGGTTGGTCTTAGATCAGCATCAGAGGTATATATAACACACACACACACACACACACACACACACACACACACACTACAATCACAGTTACAAAGAATCCCCCATCCTCCTTGACAATCTTGATCCGAGTAAATCATAAGCCTAACAGGCTATCAGTATGGGCATCTAGGTGACAGTAAGTAAACAAAAATACCACCACACTAACAACGAAAAATCCCCTCGAAAAGGGCTTCTCAAGCCCCAATAAGCTTATTTTTTGGTAGACCCTTCATGATTTTGGTGGTTCCTCCATATGTATCAATCACGATGCTTGTGGATCATCCAAATGTGTAAATTTTGAGTTTTATAAGCACGGTCATTGATGTGTGCTTCTTTATGTAGTGATACCTTTCATACTCTAATTCATAAGAGATGTATAGACATACGTGCGCTTACAAAATTACATTGACTAGCTAAAAGCGTGATTCTTTCCCTTATCAATAAGAAATGAATTAACCATAGAAAAACCATGAGTTCATAGTCATTCTGCATTTTTAAATCGCACCACTTTAAACTTATACATTACTTCTAGTTGTTTAATGCATAACCATTACCCCTAATCATAAAAAAAAGGGAGGGACTTACTAATAGCTCCCTGACAAAGGTATCAACTTGCAATAAGCCCTCCTATAAGTTCCATATTGCAATAGCTCTCTACCAAAATCCTACCGAACCAAATAGAAAAAAGGACAATAGCGTCCAACCCAAGTTTATTAAATTTACATTTCCTGCCATCAACTTAACACAGACCTTTTTTTGCATGAAAATCAATTAAAATAACTCTAAATTGTTGATTTAAAACCACAAAATAAAATTTTTTTTATGTATATTTTCATTATATTTTTTTATTATGTCAACCGACCAAATAGTTATCTTTTTTTACCTAATTGTTACTCTTTATGTGCGAGATAAAATGACTTGGTTTCGCATAGTTAAATGCATTTTTTGTCAGAAAGATAATCATATTGTGACCAGATGAGTAGAAATATTGCTACAATCAATCGACAATTAAGGTATTTTACCATATAAAATTGTTACTCTTTGCTAATTGATCGTTACTCTTTATCAATTGTTACTTTTTGCTAAGATTGTTAAACTTTATATATAGGGCTAAAATTATTATTTAATTTTTTTATTATTATATGTGTGCGGTAGAAGGAGACCGTGTTAGCCAAAACTAACAGATTTTTGCTCTTTATCGGTTGTTACTCTTTTAGTATGATTGTTACACTTTATCTGTAGGGCTAAAAGGGCTAAAATTGTTATTTAAAATTTTTCATTATTACATGTGTATGGGAGAAGAAGCTCGCATTAGCCAAAGTGCAACTACATATAAAGTGGTGTTTGAATTTATCATCTAAATGCCTAAAGTGACATTCAAATTACGAATGGTGTCACCCATTCTTTCACATAGAACCGAGTTTGGGGTGGTTTGCACCACTCCCGCACCGCCCTCGAACACCGGTTGGCCTCCCCACACTGTCGATGCGAAGAGGATGCGGAAGAGAATCACCGAAAACTGTCAGTTCGTGCCGAGATTCATCGATTCCGCGTCGACAGACTTCGTGGTCCTAGACGAGCTCCGGCCATGGAGTTCAGGTATGCGGCGGAGGGGCTGTAGCCATGTGGCCACGCGGGGTGATCCCGGTGGCTCAGGTTTGGATTCTAACCGCCTTATTACTGGTCGGATAGGTTCAACACCATGCAGGGAGAGCTATAGGGGTTCTGTAGGGGTGAAATTGCTACTGAAATTTTTCTATTATTACATGTGGGCGGGAGAAGGAGCTCGCGTTAGCCAAAGTCCAATTATATGGGCTTAATTTTAAGTTCAACTTTACATATATACGCTTAACGTAAAATGAAAAACTTTTTAAGGAGCTAACATTAATAACCCCAAAAAAAATCGATCACAAAAAAGTAAGTCACCACTACACACATAAATAAAATACCAATGACATACATACTAGATTTTTTATGCCTAACAAATATGCATAACAATATCAAAGCAGAAGGAAATGCTATCCATAGTAAAAATAAATTGATATAATTTAGATTCATTCTACAAGTTTTTCATTAGAAAAGAGCTAAGGAAGCCTTACACCGAAATATGGTATTCATCGTCTTACTATTAATCATCATTTTTTTTATAGTTTGAACCTAGTCAAACTATGTTTTGAAATAACATTTGTTATACCATGGTGAACCTTTATATAAGAATTCAATAGGAGAAAATTTGATCTCATTACAACCCATTTGTGATCTGAATAGATTTATGACAATTGTACTATTTACTAACACACTAATTACATGTTAAACAATGAATCTTATAATAAGATTAGAGGTGTTAGAAGTTTTAAAAATTATCATATGGATTAATAGATCAATATTCATTGGAATTCACTTATTGCATAAACTAGTCAAACTAGATATACATGATCGATTAATCACATATATATAATTAAGTAGATTGAGTCTTATAGTTTCTAAAAATTTTGTAGAATAAAATACACACAAAAATATATAAAATATACCATCCATAAATTTATTATGGGTGTATTAGTGGTATGTTGAAATCTGATTGCTACATGGTAAAGCTAGGAGAAATCGATGACTTAAGATTTTGTACTTAATTTCATACAATATAATTATACAAATTCTAATAATTTTTTTTTATAATAGATTTTTTTAATGAATCATAGTACAATTCAAACAACAAGTAGTTTCTCATAGAAAAGGGCACTAGTAAAAATTTTGTTGGCTACAATAGAAGGCAATTGAAGCATGTAAATCTAGAATAGAAGTTTTACAAAACAAAAACAAATTTGGGGGAATGGGTCTGAAGTCATTGGTGGAGAGTCTATATTGTTTGTAGAACATGTTTAATTTTTACCTAATGTAAAATTTATGATTAGATGGTTTAGTTATAACTGTATCCCTTGATTAGAGAAAAGTATATCTGGATCGGGATCTAAACCGAATATGCTGACATAAATTTTTTTATGATCATTATACCCCTACGTACATATTATTGCCAATAGTTTGTTTTCAGCATTGATTTATCACATTTTGTTTTATATTTAGGATTTGCAGTTTTTTTTACGGATCTAATTATTCGACTTTCTTGATCAAGTATTTTTTTTGGAGCGATCGTTCTGATGTATGCCTTGATTGTATTTTTGCTACTCATCTTAAGATTTTGCTAAATATTATAAGCTCTGCTTTCATGAAATTGATTACTTCTTCATTCCAATTTAGGTCTTCTCTTGCATCAGACATTATAGGTTTCAGCTTGATAAAAGTTTATCATTTTTTGTAACTCTTATCGAATGAATGTATCTCCAGACTCATCTTCTGATAAGATTGTTTATTGCAGTGATAATGTGTTCTGTATAAATTATTATATATTTGCATCTATTTTTTTTTCTTTTTAAAAAGTTATATTTCTTTTCTATTCACAAGATCAAGATTTGATTGATGATCCTTGTCCTTTTTTACCAACTATAATTTTTTTTTATAAATATCTAAGATGGTAGAAGATCAATAAAATGTCAAATATATAATTTATGATCAATTTTGAGATATCAATGTATAATATTGACATGTAAGAGTAACAATTGAAAAAGTATCATATTTGCATGATACTTGTCATTTTTTGTTAATAACAAGAGTAATATATAATAAAATATCAATTTATTATTTAATATTATTTATTTTATATCAATTTAAAAAAGTATCCAATTGTTACTATTGATATATAAGAGTAGTAATTGAAATATTATAATATATATATTACTATTACTATTACATGTTTTAATTAGAATATTTTTGCATCACTGATACTCTTGATATATGAGAGTAGCAATTAAAATGTTAGAAATTTTTTTAATTCGTACTCTTTATATACAGAAACAATAATTAAAATATTATCATTCATGTATCAATATTAATATTAAGTAGGCTATAAACAACATAGTAATATTAGAGTACCATTTCAATATAAAATATTTTATTTATTTTTGATGATTTAAGTAAATATCCAATAGTTATTCTTGACATATAAGAGTAACAATTGGAAGATATTGATCTATTCATCATTATTCCTATTAAATATTTTTTAATTAGAATTGTTGATGCATCACTGTTTGTCTTGACATACAAAATTAACAATTGTAAGATTAAAAAAAGTTTGAATTCGTATTCTTCATATACAAGAGTAACAATTGGAATAATGTGATTTCTATATCAATATTAATATTAAATAGGTTATAAATAGCATAATAAATGCTAAAATATTATTTTAATATAAAATATTTATTCTTTTGCATGAATTAAGTAAATCTCTAATTGTTACTCTTGATATATAAGAGTAACAATTAAAATATTATAATATGATCACTACTATTAATTTTTAAATAGATACTAATTATAGATTTTGTTTATATAATCAATATAATCTGCAAATTAAGACACAATTTGTGTTATTATATTGTCAAATTTAAAAATCCCTAATTTATACTCTTGACAAATAAGAGCAATAATTTGCATAATTGTTATTTTGTATATAAAAAAAATATAAGGCTTAAATAATATCAAACACTTGTACCTTTGAAATAACATAAATATTAAATATTTAGATCTAAGTATTGTTAATATATTTAGGCTAATCCCCAATTGATACTCTTGATTCATAAGAGAAATAATTTGCTAGATTGTTACTATTGTATGTATACTAGAATCAGAAGGCTTATAAACACAAATTAAAAAAAAAATATTAAAAAATAAGAATTTAACTATCAGACCTTGCATTTATAAATATGATTTGATAATGTACTCAAATACGTTGTATTTAAAGTTTGAAATATACAAATTTAAAGTACTATGGACTTGAAAAATGGAAGAAGCCCCTTCTAAAAAGTCTAAAAAACAAAAATCTTAACCCTAGTTTAGTTTTTATCTTTTTTGGAAGTGATTTGGCTCGTTGAGGTCGTGGAGAAATAAGCAGAGAGGTCTTTAATCGCACCAGAGTTTATCCGATATTTTTTCGTGTCAATTGCAATGTGTTTTTCTTAATCTGGAGAGTTGGAATCGCAGTTTTTGAACCGCTGCATTAGTTTTAGTCGGGGGATTTTTTTATAGTACAATCGATGACATATTTTATAAATTTAATTATTTCGTAGGGATCATTAAGGTGTTAGGTTATTACAATAAGCGAAAAGGACGTCCATTTTTGTGAAATATTGGATGAGGATATGAGTTTAAAGGAACAAGTTGTCTATCCTCTAGCTAAAAATGATCTTCTGAAAAGGACCTCACACTAAGTCGCCTAACAAATTTCGTATAGTTAAAAATACTAACATAGAGTGCTAGATAACATCACCTAAGTCAAAAATAAACATAAAAAAGTAGTCTAATTCCTTGATTGAGTCTCAACCTTCACCTTTTTTACCGATATATTTATGGCTAATCACCTATGCATTGAAATCCCATACCCATGATCATAAAATTTTACTAGTTGTCATCGTATCGGTGGAGGGACACGCCATGTCTTGGGACAAAACTATGTATGGACCAAAGGGGGGTCATGCACCCCCCCCCCCCCCCCCACTCTCCACTCAATTATTATTTTTTTAATTTTATATAGTAAAAGTTTTGAATCTTAGTATATAAATTTTTTTGTTTATGCTTTGGTCCCTCTTAGATGAAATTATTATGCTTGGCCCTTCGCAATTTAAATTCCAGATTTCGTCCTTGGCCATGTCTGCATGGTGACTTGGTGGGTCGGTCCCACTCTCTTCACGGTTCCAATCTTCCACCATGTGGCACTAACAGCATCGCAGCCGTTGACTTATAGTGGGACCAAAGGTGAATCCCACTCAGTCCGACGGCTGCGATGATGCTAGTGCCACGTGGTGCACATTGGTCACTGGAACCGTAGAAGATTAGAACTCATCTCGTATGGATATGCGTCATGTCTGTCTGTCTCTGTCTCTCTCTCTCTCTCTCTACGAGTAGAAGACCTAAAGACCGAACATGATATGTATCTCCTCCTCCCATCTATATAGCTCTTTTCCCATGTTCTGCTTCTCCTCTCATCAATCACTCGGCACCCACCAAAACCTGTAGAAACGGTAACCTATTGGCCACTTCGGATTCTTTTCGTCTAGTTCTTTTCTAGTCCCGTGTGTCTTGTGATCCCATCTTCTACTTTGACCTGTAGTTCTGCTGCTCTTGGGTCCCAGCTTCCCCTGTTTCTCTAGTTGTACTCTGTTTCTAGCAGGCCTTTGTTGTCCCCCCCCCCCCCCCCCCCCCCTCTCTCTCTCTCTCTCTCTCTCTCTCTTCCTGACATGGGTTTTCTCTGCTGAGGATTTGGACCCCTAATGGAATTTTCTATCTTCTGGGTTTTGTTTGTTTTGCAGATTTTTATTGGAAATTCACTTGTAATGAAGCTTCCGAACTGTGTAAGTCACCTTTTTGTTCCATCTGTTTAATTTTACTTTCGTCGTTTTCTTTTCCATATTGGGTTGTCGACGATGTTCTCTTTGGTATGGAAACATCTAGTGTTAATTGCTAAAGCTGAAAGGAATCAGATATTGGGATCTAGTGTTAATTGCTAAAGCTGAAAGTAGATGTTCTCTTTGGTATGGAAACATCTAGTGTTAATTGCTAAAGCTGAAAGGAATCAGATATTGGGATCGATTCATGAAAACCCAAGTGGGTTATAAATTTATAATATTGGCAAATTAGGTATAGGTCCTTAACTATTTTGCAATATTAGCTGCAGGACACCATAGTTTGCTATATTATCTAAGGTCCCTACAAGTATACTTTCGTCTTCAGAAAGAGTATATATTTGTCTTCAAAAAGAGTATACATTCGTCTTCAGAAAGAGTATATATGCGTCAGGAGGGACTTGAGCTATATTTCGAAATTGACATGTCGTGCAACTAAAAGTCCCTCAAAAAGGACTTATGTCAAACTTCCCCTTATAATATTGAGTACTATGAAGGGGAGTTAATGCATGACTTAATACAGTATGATGCAGGGTTTGAGAAATCCGGTTCGGGTTCCGGTTCGGACCAGGCAAAAGACAAAACTGGTTCGGGTTCTGGTTTGGCCGTTGTGGTAAAAAATATTAAAAAATTAGGAAAAAGAGAGTAGAAATTAGGGTCTCATTTGGATGATTCGGGCCCGAATCGGTTGTTTCGGATCCAAGACATGTCCTGTAGGAACCATAGAGTAGTTACTAACTTCATTTATCATTCAAACTAATTTAATGATGATATGGACAAATCCGGATTAGAACAGATTCACCATAATGTGGGTTTGGGTTTTGTCGGTTCAGTTATTTCGGCCAAAAAAAAAAAATCAGATTCGTGCCCAAATCAGTTGTTCAAGACTTGCTGCATACGAAACATAGAATAAATACTAATTGCATATATCTTCAGACAAATGTATTGATGATTTGAACCAAATCGGAATTGGACGCAATTCGGGGCCATAAAGTGGGTTCGATTGTTCGGATAGACCAAAATCGAAATTGGTTCGGTTCGGACAAACCCTCAGACCGTGCTGTGAAGTGAATCAAGTGAGAATTTACAGGAATGAATACAATATTGTCAAACATGTACAAATAGATTTCTAAAAAAGATGGACTGTACTGTGGATTATAAGTCTCTACTATTGCTTCTTTTATCGCCAGTGCATAAATTACAAATATAATTGATCCCTATTCCTGAATTATTTCGAGAAATTGTCTCATGTTGACTTCCAAAATTTTAATTCCTTATGTTAAATATGTTACGGGTTCTACTGCCATTTTCATGACAATATATATTTTGGCTTTCTGATTATACCTGGCAGGCCCCGATAATTAAGAGATCGTGTTTTTTCAATCTTTTCTCTGTATCTGCTGTCCTCTGGATATTATTTTTCATTGGAAGTTTCTTTCTCAATTATGATAATACGCAAGTAAGTTTGCTTTTTCTCTCTTTCTAGTTTTAGCATCCTTGCTCTGCAAAATTGATCACTACTTATTTTATCCATGATTTTGAATCCAACACATACATTATTCTAGCATTGACAGCATTTGACTGCCTAAATTTGTGTGTTATGCTGCAAGCTTCGCTCCCCGGTTTTCAGATTCTAAAGTGTTTTATCTTTTACAAATCAACTTCTTAAGTGAATGCATATCTGTGTGCCTCCTTTTATACACGACTCATGTTGATTCCCCTGCAAAAGCCTAACTTTACTTGGTTATCCTTCGTTTTTTGATCTACAGATACGTTCCTATAATTCAAGTCCTGTCTTGTAGCTTTGATCTATGTTCACTTTGCATTACTTGCTTTTTTGTCTAAGACATACTTTAAATCATTTGAAAGTTTGAAATTCTTATGCTATTGCAGTTGACAACTCCTTTGATATGGTGAATCTTGAGGTAATTTTGTGTCTTATGGTCCCTCTTGACGGTAGCTACCATCCAGCTTAATTTTGTTGGTTCTTCTTTTGCTTGTTGTTTAGGAATTTTAATAGTAATATCATGAAAGTGATTCTAAGGTGACCACAGGTTATTTTGATGTGACATGAATTATGGACTCTGATGGAGTTGAGGCTATAAAAGGGAGAACCTTTTGAGATAATCTTGGTATATGTTGCTTAGGTTAGAATCAACCTAGTGTCAAGGGGGTCTAGGATTTAAGTTGAAGGTTCATAAAAAAGGAGCAGGGTATTAGAATCTTGTGGAGTAGGTTCACCAATGGCAAAATGACCTGAACTAGGTAACTAGGGATAAAAGAATATTTCTAAATGAATGGTGAAGAGTAACTCGCTAAATCATAAGCTAGATAGTTACGAGGAATCCACTTCAAAAGGTTAGGCTCATGGAATCCACCATGGAAATTAATGTGAATACTTATTCAGTTTAGTGTTAAAAACATTCTCAGTGTGTCCATCTTGTGTAATGGTTTGTAACTTGTGATGAAGACATGGAATGGCACTAGGTACTTTGTTGTGCCCGTGGGTTATTCAAATGATCGATATAGGACTTGTCACTTAGGAGGGGCCCATCAATTAACTTACCTCAGATTTTATCCTCACCACCCTTTACCTCATCATGCCTATGCGGCCACCTTTTCCCTCTTCACAAGTTGACCTGGCGCTCCTCGTAAAGACAGTTATAACTTAACTCAATTGTGATGAGAATTGCACAGGGATTGGCGAATCGATGTATTACAACTGCACTCAATTGGAGTGGCAAGTAGAGAAGGATTTTCATATCTATTGGAATGAAGGTAGGTAGGTAAAGAAATTAGCTTGATAAAAGAAGAATATTCGTTTTGATATGTTAGTAAATTGGAAAGGATACAAAATCAGTGGACACAATGATGATGAGCCATTATTGCATTTGTATAAGAAACCATATGGAGGGGACAAAAAATATAAGGAAACTCGTAGCTCATAGTTACGTTCTAAAGGAACAACACTACAAATTGAGTTGGAATATTGACATATAAGTTGTAAAGAATAAAGGTGTAGATGATCTTTTTTTGACTATATGATTATGCACTAAAATCGGAGGAGTGGATGAAGTGAAAATTTTGCTAGATGGATGGATTAGTTCAATAAATTCGACTTGGATAAATGATATTTTTGTGTTCATTTAAATGGTCATAAGGATATTTATGTGATCACTTAAATTGGCATGTAGGTGGGCCTCCAAGGTCTCCCAGTTAGCTCCCCGAAGAAATATCTTCACTAGTGTTCCCAACAGAGTGTTCTTGGTCAATCGTACTTTCCTGGGAGCGAAAAGAGCATTAGATTTGATGGTAATAGATGTAAGCAGTGTTTAAAAAGGCGAAAAGCGTACCAAGATGTTTTTCCTCTAGAGAGGTGAGGTGTACTAAGGCGTGAGCCTTAAATTTTTTTGAGGCGTTTTGTTAAAAAAAAGAAAAAAAAAATAGAATAAATACTGTTATTGAATATGTAATAATAACTGAACTAGATATACATAATAAATCACAATGTGTTAGAAAAATCTTAAATGACACGATTGTGGACTCCATCGAGTAATCTAGCAACAAAATAGAAAGTCAAATTGCTCAAACAAGCTTCATTTTTTAATATTCATGATAACAATTAAAGTAGCAAGCACTGTTCTAAAAAGCGGTCCGGGCGGCCGCCTAGGCGTTTTAGGGGGTTGGCCGCTCCGCTTCAGCATTAAGCGGCACTGCAGGCGGGTTGAACAAAGGCGGGCGCCTAGGCGGGATCCGACCCGCCTAGGCGCCCGCCTAGGCGGGTAAAAGGCGGGCGCCTAGGCGGATTTCAAGTAGGCTCCAGGCAGACGGGCAGATTAGTAATAATTTTTCATAAAACCCCGACCCCACTCGATCCCCTCCTCCCTTTTCACTACATAACTAGATATCCTAGATATCCCAAAGACTCAAAAGCTGCTCTTTTTCCCCTGCCTCGCAGTTAACCCTGACCCCACCCGATTCCCTCCTTCCTTTTCATAAAACTTTTATATTCAGATCGGTTGTTTTGATGTTTGCATATGTAAAACTTTCTATTATTGTTTTTTTATATAGAATTATGAATTTATATATATACATACATATAGAATATATAAAATATATTTTATATAGGTGGGCGCCCGCCTTTTTCTCCGGGCGCCCGCCTAGTTGTCCGCCTTCCGCCTTGAAACCACTTGACCGCCTGCCTTTCGCCTTCCGTTTTTTAAAACATTGGTAGCAAGTAATAACAAACAATAAAATACCAACATAGGACTAACATTGTCAAGATTCAAAAAAAAAAAAAAACGTTGATACAAACACATCATAATGGTAAAATACAAAACAAAAGTCATAAAAAAAAACTAGTAGAAGAAGCAAGATCATAATTCATGCCTTTAAACTTAAAACAAATCTTGATCTCCCACTTGTAGTTGGTACTTGGTAGATAATCCACAAAGAAGAAAAATGCAAACTTCTGAAAAATCGGAGAAGAAACGAGCACTAGATCTTGATTTTGGGTTTTTGGGAACAAAGGAGTTTCAAAACCGAGATCTAAAAGAGTTTAGGAGTTTCAATGGGTGAAAAAAGGCCCACGGGAGTGATTTACATATCAAACCCTTAGTGCCCCCACACAGCAAACCTTGGTTTTTCCCCCTCCCCGTCTTATGTTTAACACATGTAGCAAGAGGCGTACGCCTCGAACGCCTTGAGGCACGCCTCAGACAGAGGTGCACGTCTCTTGCTACAGAACGTAGGCTTTTATATGTGGCTGCTGAGGCGTATACCTCGAGGCAGCACAGGTCCGCCTCGCCTCGAGGCGGGCCTCGAGGCGTAAGCGTCGAACGCCTTTTTAAACATTGGATATGAGCTGATACATATTTGTTAGAGACACTTGTATAAAGTCTTGCATATGCTAGTCTACATTTACTTGTATATAGTGGACTCAAACCTATCTTTGTAGATTTATTGGGCTATTGCCTCTAACTAGATATAATTCATTCTATTCCAAACCCTAATATGGTATCATAGTGCATCGAGCACGACGTGTTGAGCCCATCCGACGGAGCTAACGAGATCGTTGAGTGTGATCTATCATCGAGCGAGATTTGCCGGCTCCTAGTCGAGCACGATTTGTTGTCTAGCCGTGAGATCTATATTGAGCAAGATCTGTCAATATCCTCCTAGTGCGATCTGTTATGATGCACCTCCTATATGAGTACGATCTCCGCGGTATCCTCCCAACGCGATTTGCTTCAAGATATCTTTGATCTGAGTGCGATCTCCTTTGAGCGCCATCTTCTCCGAGACATCGTTATGAGCACAAATCGTCGATCAAATCCGAGTGCGATATGCTCCAAGACATCACCGAGAGCAAGATTTCCCTAGTCTCCTTCGTGCTTCATTGTCCTCTGCTCCGAGGCATCTTTGAGTATCCTTCGAGCTTCACGGTGATTTACTTCGAGAGTTGATGTATTTACTGTAGATACTCTCTCGCCCCAAAACTCGGGTCGTAAGGGGAGGTCCACTAGAGGGTATTTAAGCACACCATCACCCAATCCCTAGCCGATGTGGGACTAAACCCAACAATCCCCCCCTCACACAAGGCTAGGGCTGAACCACCCGCCAGCCCGCCTCTCGTGCGGTAGGCGACAGGGGAGGAGGACACTCCGGACCGACTAGATCCGAACTGGGCGGCAACCTGGTTCTGATTCCTTTGTAGATACCTTCTCGCCCCCCTATTGTTTGTAGTAAGAAGGAATTTCATGCAACGAAGGCTTTTAAATATGGATGTGTACACTGGGAGCATAAAATAAAAATGGAGGGGATTAAGGTAGTGGAATTTTAAAGGGATAATGTAACATCCTTATAAGCCTAAATGACATGGAAGAGATTTGGACATGAAAATGTTCATGATATGATTTGAGGTCAGATACAAGTTTGTATTCGGAGAGTTTCTAGAGAAGTTCTTGGAATATTTTAAGGTAAAAACCGTAAAATACATAAGTGTTAAAATTTTTGGCTGAATGAAAAGGTCCAAAAGGTGATTTAAGGAAAAGAGAACTAGTTTTATGGATCAACAAAGGTAAAATACATGGATTTCTTCTGAGAATAATGCAAGATGGCTACTAAAGATAAATATGTAGCTTATTAGGGATCTATAAGACATGTTGACTGAAAAGAAGGCGAGCGAGAAACAAACTTATAAGTAAGATAGGATGAGGGGGGGGGGGATAATTAGATCTAAGGTTTGTTGAAAGTGGGGATAATACGATTTTAGTGATCTCTGTTGAGATTATCGAATTATGGAAATGTGTGAGCTCTCTAATCGAGAATTTTGTTAGAAGAACCAACAATTAGGGAGTTGGCATGTTTGCAACATTCTATTAGTACATAGACATAGCTTACAAAATGTCACTTTAGGGTAAAACATTAGGATGAAATACGAACTGAGGTTTAAAAACTAGTGGGATAAACTAGGTTAACTTGGTCACTTAGCTTATCCAACGAGTGCTTGGAAAGCATGAAAGTGCCAAATAACGGGTTAATAAACAACTACGTGCATTGTTGTACCTTCAATGTTTAAAAACTTCTGAGCCTATATGGCTATATATGATGTTGTGCAAGAGAGTAATGTAACAAAATGATACGAGAATTACACAATTTCAGAGAACCAATTTAGTTTATGCCAAAATAGTCGACGAGAGAGGTTATTTTCTTTTTCAGGCACTTTAGAAAAGAGAGAATCCAAAGATATCCACTTTCAATTTAGAGAAGGCATTTAATAGGGTACTATGAGAGATAGATTGGTGGCACTAAGAATTATACTTACGTACTTATGGATGATTGAAACTGTTGACACATATGATGGAGGTCGTTGGCAGTAGTTGAAAATTTCTAGTCATGCTGTGCATATGTCAAAGGGTTAGCACTATGTCTAGAACTCTTTACACTCGTCATAAATGCACTATTTATAATAGTTGGGGAGGTGTCTGCTATATATTACATGCAAATGGTAGTGTTAATTATTGAGAAACAAGTGAGTTGATTGGTCACATTGGTATTATAGAGTATTGTCTTGATGGATAAAGGTCTAAAAATCAGTGGAACTAAAAGTGTATGTACAGTGCAATTGCTTTTGTAATAGTAATGAAAATGAAACCCCAATCAAAATTGATGGTCAAGAGCTACCTCATCGTTCATCTTTGGATGCTCTATTACAGAAGAATGGAGATGTAAAGAGGTGTATAAAAGAATTGAAACTGAGTCAATGTAGGAGAGATCTTCTCCCAATGTTATGCAATCGTCACATTCCTTTAACTCTTGAGGGAAGATGTTGTATGATTAAGGGTGTTGCGAGTGTTAACGGATAGTCCCACATCGGTGAGGGAGGCACCATCACCCGCTTTATATACCCTCTGTGGACCTCCCCTTACGACCTGGGTTTTGGGGCGTGAGGGTATCTAACAAGGTATCAGAGCTAGCCCGTCTCCTGCTCCTGCTCTTGCTCCGGGTGCTCCCCATCGATCGTGCCTTGCCACGCGTGCTCCGCGTGGGAGGATTCTTGCCACGCGTGCTCCACATGAGGGGGAGTGTTAACGAATAATCCCACATCGATGAGGGAGGCACCAATCACCCGCTTTATATACCCACTGTGGACCTTCCCTTACGACCTGGGTTTTGGGGTGTGAGGGTATCTAACAACGAGAATCCAAGCATTATAGAAAGTGCATGAGTTGCATCAATTGAGGACAATATGTGTAGAACTGATTAAGATGGCACGAGGCATGTGCTAATATGTAGAATTTCCATTAGAAGAGGAGCAATACAAGAATGATATACAAAACCTTCGATGCATTTATGTTAATTAATAAAAGGACTTCAAAAATCTTGCAATAACAATTGATTAGAAAGGGAAATTCGGTCCATAAAGTTGATTCCAGTAGTTTAGTTAAAGCTTACTGTTGTTGTATTGGTTACGATAGATGTCACTTTGATTCTACTATGGACTCCTATAGAGTGATGAATATTCTCATAACTCTAATGCCTCATCTTGAATCACACTGTGGCTCCGAAAGCAACTAATGGATATCTTGCGGGTAGGACCACCAATGGCTAATGATCCTTGAGAGAGGGGAACAAGGGAGTAATGGGTGAACAAAGATGATAATCTCAATGAATCTCAAGATAGATAGTTATGAGGAATTCTCTGTGAATGAATTAACTCATGAATTCACTGTGATTAACAAATCTATGTTCACTTCAAAACCACTCTTGATGTGTCCATCCCTTACCCAAGTTTGTATGTAACATGTAAAAGCTCCTTTCATTGAAAGATCCATAGAACCATTATCACGTAGAGAGCCATTCTCTCGTCGAGAGCATAAGGCTTACTTTTAATGTTTACTTAAGTTGTGGCTATCTCCATGTTTCACAGTTTGAATATCGCATGAGAATTTCAGGTAAGTTGTTGGGTAACAAAAGGAAAATGATATTTGCCCACCACTTGTACCTAATGGTATGAGTGAGGTGACGTGCATCGAATAAGATGGCAACGGGGCCCGACCGATGAATGGGATTGCATCCCCAATCGCTTCCAGATGCCACATCACTCGTACCTGAATAGCATTGCTCGTAACATAATCAAGTCGAGTGTCAAATCAGCTAAAGTCTCCTCGATAATAGGTTGGCACTTGGGGATCACCTCGATGTTGTTAGGTATTCTTAGAGACACTTGTATATGTGGCTATATGGAGTAGTATATGACATACATTTGTCCTTGTATATGGTGGACTCACACTTCTTGTGTACATATATATTGGGCTATTGCCCATATGGAATGTAATCATTGATTCTCCCAACCCTAACATGGTATCAAAGCTAGGGTTGCTCCGCTAGGTTAGTGGTCGTCTTGTCCTTGCCGCCATCTCTCGATATTGTTGGTGCCGATCGAGTGTCGCTCACGTCCCCTTCGAGACATACTAGCTCCACTGACGCTCGCGTCCCGCTTGACTCCGATCGTGATCCGTTTGCCTCCGATCATGATCGCTTAAGAGACACCCGATCCTTGATCATAGAGATAACAACTGTCTCATGATTCTTATCTCACCTTTAGTCTATTTTTCATTCGGTTGTCCTGACCTTCCTCGGTCAGGGATCTTTTGCTCCTTTGTTGGAAGAAAAAGAACCACGACCCAGAGCCCCAGAGTGGAGAAGTCTCTTGACTCGAGGTTCTGAAACATGACTTAATTCCCTGTGCCACAGATCGGCATCAGGGGAGACCACCACAAAAACCCGAATGAGATGTAGCCAGAAGGTGAAGGTAGTCCAACTGGTACAAGGTGCCTGCCCTACGACCTGTCCCAATGACCCAGCCAGTATGCGGATCCTGCACAACACAAGAAGATGAGAAGGTCAAAAAGCAGCCAAAGTCACATAAACTACTAACAAAAATGAGATGCCTGCGAAGCCCAGGTGCATGAAGAACAAAGGGTAAAGTGAGACGGCTGGTCGGATTCAAGGTGGTGGTAATAGACCAAGACTGCGAGATGGACAAAAGAGACCCATCAGCAGTGTGGATCGGAGGGATATGCAGAGCAGGCTGACAGGCGGTGAGCAAGGAGGCATCAGAAGTCATGTGATAATAAGCCCCAGAGTCTAGAATCTAGATGACAAAAGTACCAGGCACGACAAAGATTGCAGAAGACAGGGAAGGCCCTGAGGAGCTGACGTATTGCTGGAGGAGCTGAGCAACATACTGCTGGAGGAGCTGAACATCGGCTGCAGTGGCCGTGGTACTGGTCATAGGAGTAGTAGTAGTAGCAGAGGTGGTCACTGGGCGTCCACGGCTTCGGAAGGTCTGACATCACTCTGGATGAAGGCGAAACCAGGAGTCTACTAGGTGACCCGGCTTCAGGCAGTGGGTGCACATAGGCTGTCCCTTGCAGGCGGGAGCCGTGGAAGAACCAGTGAGAGGAGGCGGCGCAGCAGCTAGAATGCCCTAAAGACTAGCAGGAAGAGGAGAGATCCGGGTGGCGATCGTATGCAGTCTAGTCTCCTCGGCCACCAACTCAGCGATGACAATATTCAAGCGAGGAAGCAGATCTCGATAAATAAGCTAGCCAGCCAAAGGACCGAACTCGGGAAGACGAAGTACCATGAGGAACTGATAAAGCTGGTGCCGCTCACGGAGGGTCTGATACTCAAAAACACGGGAGGTGTCAGGAAGGAGCTTGAGCTCCTGTAGCTCATGCTAATAGGTATGCAACTAGCAGTGTAACTGCTGAACAGACAGCTCACCCTGTTGAGCAGTCTGAGTCTGAGAAAGGAGCTAATACTCTCGCGCCCCACTCGTCTCAACAAAACGCTTAGTGAGATGGGCCCAAATCTTGGCAGCAGTGGCAATGCGGACGAGATCGGCACGGAGAGAGCGGTCCACAGAGGAGACGAGAAGGGCTCGAACTCGATGATCGCGCTTCTGCCAAGCGGAAACAATGGCAACAGAGGAGTCAGGCGCATCTGGAGGAGCGACCGACGATGGAGCAGTGGCAGCAAAGGAAGCAGGTGCTGCTGAGACGACCAAGCTCGCTGAGAATGGAGTAGAAACAGAGCCATCTAGATGCCCGAGAAGATCACGACCATCAAGGGAACTCTGAACGGTGGCAGACCAAGCAGGCCAGTCACTGGCCGACAGAAGAGGGAAATCCGTTGAGGATGGGAGGAAAGTACTCAAATGGAGCCTCAGATGTTGAAGCCATGAGGAGCAAATGATGGAGCGCGATAATCTATAGCAAGTCCTGGAGGGCTTGTACGATGCAAGGGAGGTACGACGAGAAGGGGAAAAGACCTGCGGAGCCGGGAGCGCAATACCAAGAGACCTGCGGAGCCGGGAAGTCTGAGACTTGCGCGAGAGACAAATCTCGCGATCTCTCGGTGAGGTGAGATGTGGAGGAGACTCGCGGATCTCACGATGGAGGCTCGGGGAGGTGCGATCTCGCGATCGACTTTGCCGACCAAGATCAGATCGATCTCTTGGGCAGCGCTATCCACAATCCAAGATCAGATCGATCTCTTGGGTTCTGATACCATGTGACAAACCCTGTGATGGATAAAGAGAGAGAGAAACTAGGGTTTGGGAGAAAAGAGAATCTGTCTCATTCATGAGACCAATGACCCAAATATATATGACTATACTAAGGCCTATGCAAGGCAAAGTATAAAATGTAAAATACATATACACTAACAGTTTCCATGTACGAGTTGCAGGTTGGCAAAGCACTTGGTCTTCCCATTTTCACCTAGTAAAACAATAAACTTGGCTCCTTTTGATTTAGTAGATTTTGACATTTGGGGTCCCTCCCCTCTACCCTCTATTGGTGATTTTGTTTATTATGTTTGCTTTGTTGATGATTTTTCGCGATATACTTGGGCCTATATCATGTGTCATCATTCAGATGTTTGTTGAGTATATCACGACTTTGCTGCTATGGTCCAGACTCGGTTCCTCCGCACTATCAAGGTATTTCGCTCATATATGCTCGCAAGTATGTCTCTCTAGAGTTTCACGATGTTCTATCATATAGCACCATTCTTCAGCAATCGTTTTCCTGCACGCCTGCTCAGAATGGTGTCTCGGAGAGAAAACATCGTCATTTACTTGAGACCGCACATGCTCTCTTCTTTTCCGCGACTGTCCCCTGTACGTTCTGAGTTGAGGCTGCCCTTACTGCCACCTATCTCATCAATTGCACTCCTTCATCTGTGCTAGCTAGAGTCACGTCTTATGAGCCTCTCTACTCTACTCTACTCCTACCTACGGCCACCTTTGCACATTTGGATATACGTGCTTTGTTCTCCTTCCCCCTATGGAGTGCACCAAGCTCTCTCGTGCAGCTCGATGTGTATTCCTTGGGTATAGCTCTGAGCATAAGGGTTTATCGTTGTTACGATCCCTTTGTTCGTCGACTATGGATCTCCAGGCGTGTCACCTTCTATGACAATGTCCCATTTTACTCAGGCACTACTCAGGATCTTTCCTTTGTAGGTCATCCTTCTCCTAAGTCCTCTTCTTCCGTTGCCCCCTTGGACCCCTCCCCCCTATTCTCTTCAGTTGCTCCAGAGACATACTCTGAGTCTCCTTCTACCTCAAACTCCAGTGTTCCTTCTGCTCCTCAGTAGCCTCCTGCCACTCGGGTCTACTCGCGTCGTTCTCATGTGCGTCATGAGTCCTTCGTCTGTTCGGTTGTGGCTCTTGAGAGTCCCTTGCCCCCCCGTGCTTTCTGTCTCTCCCGGTGTTTCGTCTAAGAATCTAGATGTTCTCGTTGATACTGCTTCCCTACCATCTGATCCTGATGGTCTACCTGTGGATCATGTACCTCCTCCGTGTCACTACTCCGAGCGTCCTAATCGACATGCTCCTAATAGCTTTGGTTGGCTTATTATTCACCAATACTCTCACGAGTTTCAGTATTTTCTTTCAGCAATCCATTCTCATTGGGAGACCTAGTCCTATCGCGAGGCAAGGCAGATACCAGAGTGGCAGGCAACCATATCAGATGAGCTTCGTGCTCTCCAATAGACTCACACTTGGGACTTTCTTCCCCTGCCTCCCGGGAAGGATCCTATCAGCTGTCGATGGATCTACAAGGTAAAGACTCGCTTTGATGGTTTGGTGGAGTGTCACAAACCACGTCTTGTTGCTCGTGGGTTTTCACAGGAGCATGTATTTGACTATGATGAGATCTTTTGCCCTTGTGGCAAAGATGACCTCTGTTTGTGCAATGATTGTTGTTGCTGCGATACGGGGATGGTCACTTTTTCAGATGAATGTGAAGAATGCCTTTCTTCACGGCAATCTTGCTGAGGAAGTCTACATGCAGCCTCCTCCTGGCCTTCCTCATCCTCCTGGCACAATTTTTTGTCTTCGTTGAGCCATTTATGGGCTCAAGCAGGCTCCTCGGGCATGGTTTGAGTGTTTTTGTGTTGTCGGCTTCACCGAGATCTATCATAACTATGCCTTATTCATGCGTCGAACTCGACACGGTCCAACGATTCTTTTGCTCTATGTCGACTACATGATTATCACGGGTGATGATACTGCTCCCATTGATCATTTGAAGTAGCACCTCCAACGTTAGGTTGAGATGAAGGACCTTAGACCTCTACGTTACTTCTTGGGTTTTGAGGTTGCCTTCTCTCCTTGAGGGTATCGTCTTTCTCCGCAGTAGTTCACATTTGATCTAATTAGTCGTGCCTGCCTTAGTGACTCTCGCACTGGTGATACACCAATAGAGCTCCACTTGAAGCCCCGTCTGACTGATGGTGAGCAACTTTCAAATCCCATGAGGTATCGACAATTTGTGGGTGATCATGTTTACTTGACTATCTCCAGGTTCGATATTGTGCATGCAGTTCATATATTGAGTCAGTTCGTCAGCGCGCCTCACTTTGTTCATTATGCAGCTGTTTTATGTATCCTTTGCTACCTTTGTGGGACGATTACTCGGTCCCTCTTGTTTTCCACTTCTTCTGCTTTGAAGGTTCATGCCTATGGGGATGCTAATTAGGCCGGTGATCCTATTGACCACCGATCTACTGGCGACTCCTTGGAAGAGCGAGACAATTTTCTGCTCTAGTATAGAGGTTGAGTATCGCGCAATGTCCTAGACTGCTGCAGAGGTCGTGTGGTTACGTCGTCTCCTCTCTGATCTGGGTGTTACATTATCTACTCCTACTCCACTTCATTAGGACAATCAGAGTGCTATTAAGATAGCCACCGGTCCGGTCTTTTATGAAAGGACGAAACGTATAGAAGTTGATTGTCACTTCGTCCATCATTACTATCCTACTACTGTCTCCCTTATGTCTCCTCTACTGAGCAGCTCGCCGACTTCTTCACGAAGACTCATACAATTGCACGCTTTTGGTATTTGCTTGGCAAATTCTCGGTGATTGATCCGCCGTAAGTTTGAGAGAGGGGGTGGGGGGTTAGAGACACTTGTATATGTGGCTGTATAGAGTAGTACAGGACATACATATGTCCTTATATATGGTGGACTCACACTTCTTGTGTACATATACTAGTGCATGCCCATGCTTATCGGCACTGCAGCGGGTCGCCTTTGGCGGCAACATACCCACTGGGCATCGCGACCCCCTCCCCCCCCCCCCCCACCGTATTCATTTGGCGGCTAAGGGTCGCCGGTTTAACTGTAGTTTTGGTCGATTCCTTTTTGTCTTTGTTCCTTTTTGTGGTAAAAATGTAATTAACGCAAAGTTCCTTTTTGTGGTAAAGTTGTAAATAACGCGAACGGCCTTAGCATGTTTTATAGGTATTGGGCTATTGCCTTCATGGAATGTAATCCTCAATTCTCGAAACCCTAACATGTATTATGTTCCTTTTGTTATGTAAAACGGGTATGTTAGGAGATGACGGCTAGGGTTTTGAGAGGAATGTAATGCTCCCTATATAGGGACTCAAGCCCAATATATATGTACATGTATAACCATACAACCCGACCCGACTGTACATTTAACCCGACCCATCTCTATACATTAACACTCCCCCTCAAACTCACGGTGGATCATGAACCGAGAGTTTGCCGATAAAGTGCCGGAAGCGAGCAATCGTAAGGGGCTTCGTCAGAAAATCAGCAGTCTGCTCCGATGATGGAATGAATGGCAAGGAGATGGTATGGTTGAGAAACTCTTGGCGAACGTAGTGACAATCAACCTCAATGTGTTTTGTTCGCTCGTGGAAGACCGGGTTGCTAGCAATCTGAATAGCACTCCGGTTGTCACAGAAGAGAGGCGTGGGCCTGGATATCACAACTCCCAAGTTGAGTAGAAGGCGGCGAAGCCAGACAATCTCTGCGGTGGTGGAAGCCATAGCCCTGTATTCGGCTTCGGTGCTGGAGCGAGCAACAGACTCCTGTTTCTTGTTGCGCCACGAAATAAGAGAATCACCAAGAAACACACAGTATCCGGTAGTAAAGCGGCGAGTGGCTACATCTCCTGCCCAATCTGCATCGGAGTAGGCACGCAGCACCAACGGAGAGGTGGAGGGAAACAGTAGTGAACGGGTGATGGTGCCTCGGAGGTAGTGGATAATCCGAAGGACTGCTGCATAGTGAACTGAACGTGGAGCCTGAACAAACTAACTGACAATGCCAACAGCATGGCCAATGTCTGGCCGGGTCATAGTGAGGTAGACGAGTATCCCAACCAGCCTCTGGTAGCGGGAGACATCCTAGAGCGGCTCATCATTTGTAGCAAGAAGCTTCAAATTGAACTCCATGGGTGTGTCGCAGTACGAGAGTCAGTAAGAGCAGCATCAGCAAAGATGTCGGAGATGTACTTTTGCTGGGAGACCAACAGACCACGAGCTGACCGGGCAATCTCGAGGCCCAAAAAATAGCGAAGAGAGCCCAGATCTTTCATCTCAAACTGACTCTGGAGGTGACGCTGAAGGGATGCTATGGTGACACTGTCATCCCCGGTGATGATCATATCATCCACATAGAGAAGAACTGCAATACCCTGACTGGAGGAGCGAGTGAACATGGCATAGTTGGAGTGACGCTCAACAAACCCGACGGCCAAGACTGCACTGCGGAATCGCTCAAACCAGGCACGAGGGGCCTGCTTGAGCCTATAGATGGCTCGGCGCAAACGACATACGTGACCTGAAGGAACAGGGACGCCCGGTGGAGGAGCCATGTATACCTCCTCGGAGAGATCACCGTGGAGAAATGCATTGGTCACATCCATCTGATGTAGAGGCCACCCTCTAGCAGCTGCCACAGCTAAGAGGGTGCGAACGGTAGTCATCCGAGCCACTGGAGCAAACGTCTCCTCGTAGTCAATCCCATACTCCTGGGAGAAACCACGAGCAACAAGGCGCGCCTTATGCCGCTCAATGGACCCATCAGGTCGAGTCTTGATCTTGAAGATCCATTTGCAACTGACAGGAACCACGCCCGTGGGACAGGAAACCAAATCCCACGTCTGGGTCCGCTGAAAGGCCTCAAGCTCGACTGTCATGGCCTGTCGCCACTCTGCGTGAACAACCGCCTCACGGTGCGACTGGGGCTCCCGGTGGGTGTGAAGGGCTGTAAGAAAGGCCTGATAGGACGAAGAGTAGGAGGCAACAACAGAGTGTCCAGAATTGTCAGATGAAGCAGGAGTAAACACAGAGTAGCCAAACTTGTCAGGAGAGTAGTCATAACGAGCAGGAGGGTGATGTTCGCGCGTAGGGTATCGCCGAACAGGGCCAAGATCTGCGACCGGGCAGGGGGGAGCAGCTGCAGATGGGGAGGAGGTATCAGCTGAAACCGACTGATAGGGAGGAACGGTAGAGCGACGAACGTAGACACGCGTGACAGGTGGTGGTGGTGGTGTAGGTGACAGGGGAGACGGAGGAGAAGGTATTGGTGGTGGTGGTGTAGGTGGTAGTGGGGAAGATGAAGGTGGAGGAGGCATGGGTGGGGTAGCAGAGTACGGAGGTAGAACGGGTATGTGGAGAAGTGAGGAGGGCGAGGAGGGTGACGCAGGAGGGAAAGAAAGATCCCGAGACTCAGGAGAAAAGTACGGGGACATCCTCAACAAAGGAAACGTGACGAGACACGGATTCGGCGAGCCAAGGGATCGTAGCAACGATACCCCTTGTGCTCCCGACTGAGCCTCAAGTGAACACACCTAACAGACCTCGCAGAGAGTTTGGTGCGCTCATGGGGAGGAAGAACAAAGCACGTATAGCCAAACGTGCGAAGAAGAGAGTAGTCAGGTGGGCTGGAGTGAAGACGCTCATATGGGGTGGCACCGGACAGAGCAGAGGACGGAGTGATATTGATAAGGTGGACAGCCGTCATGACAGCTTCAGCCCAGTAGGAGTGAGGAACAGACGCAGAGATAAGCAAGGCTCGTGCGGTCTTAAGGACATGGCGATGCTTACGCTCGGCGACTCCGTTCTGCTCATGGGTGTGGGGACATGATTGCTGGTGAAGAGTGCCATGAGATTGAAGAATCTCACGCATCTCAGAGGAGAGATACTCCTTGGCACAATCAGACCGAAATGCCTTGATGCGCCGACCAAACTGAGTATGTATCATAGTAGTGAATCTCCTAAAGATATGAGGGACTTCAGACCGGTGACGCATAAGATAAACCCAGGTGCACCTAGAGTAGTCATCGATAAAACACATAATACATGAAACCAGAAATAGATGCAACAGGTGCAGGACCCCAAATGTCCGAATGTACTAAATCAAATAAAGCATCAGATTGGGAAGCACTAGCAGAGAAGGGAAGAGCTAGATGCTTTGCCAGTCTACAACCCGTACAAACAGAGAGAGGGGAGAAGGACGCTCGACCCAAAGCGCCCGAACGGAATACGCTTTTGAGTCGATCACTCGATATATGACCTAACCTTCTGTGCCACAGGTCGGCATCAGAGGTAACAGACATGACAGACACAACAGGAACGGAAGACACATGTAGATGGTCCAGCTGGTAAAGTTCTCCTGCTCTACGGCCCAGCCCAATCCTCTGACCCGTCCGCGAATTCTACACAACACAAACAGAAGGGGTGAGGGTGACAGTCAGGCCAGAGTCGCAAAGAGAACTGATAGAGATCAGATTAATGTTAAGACGGGGGGCATGATGGACATGGGGTAGGGTCAGGCGACCAGAAGGGTCAGAGGTAGTAGTGATGGATCCACATTGCGGAATAGGGACGAAAGTCCCATCTGCAGTGCGAACCTCCTGGTGGGTGGTAGTGGGAGAACAGTCAGTGAGTACAGTGGAGTCCAATGTGAGGTGACAGGAGGCACCCGAATCGAAGATCCATGGAGCAGTAGTACTAGAGGTGGCAGACAAGTCGTGAGCAGTCGCGGAGCCGGTGGAGGCTAGGTGGCGAAGAATGAGCTCCTCGAGGCGCTGAAGACGGTCCGGCTCAGGCTGAGAAGGTGCTGTGGTAGCAGCGGGGAGCGTCGAGGCCTCTACAGTAGCCGCTGTACCACCAAAGTGGCGGAAGGAGGACGAACCACGTCCACGGCTCCGTCCACCTCGACCGCCGCGTCGATCGTCTCGGGAAGCCGAAGCCCAACGTGAGACTCTCTCATCCGGACCCCAGCGGGGGTTGCGTGGAGGATGTGTAGGGCATTCATGTTTCATGTGTCTGGGCTCCTTGCAGTAGTGACAGAAGACAACCTCATCGGAGAACCCGGCCGTCAGGACAGTGTTGGAGCTAGAAGCAAGTGGAGGAGGACAAGTGACCTTAGTCTGAAGGCGGGTCTCCTCATCGACCAAGGCGAGTAGAGCATCCTCTAGCTGAGGGAGTGGCTCACGGTGCAGGAGCTGAGCAGCGATGAGAGCAAAGTCCGGCCGAAGCGCTGCCAGGAACTGGTGCAAGTGGCCCTCATCGAGGTAGCGCTGGAAATCCCGAGAGCGGGGGCAAGCACACCGCTCCGGGATCAGGGAGTTCAGCTCATGCCAGTATGCACTCATCAGACTGAAGAAGTCCTGAATCGTGCAGACTGCGAGTCACAAATAAGCTGATGCCGGCGTACGCCGCTGCGCGGGAGAAACCGGTCCCGGAGATACTCCCACATCGCGCGCGCTGTAGGAAGGCGGCCGATGAGAGCAAGGAGTGGACGAGCAACAGAGTCCAGAAGATAGGCCAGGATGGCCTGATCGTGGCGTCGCCACGTGAGAGCAGCAGTCGTGGCTGTGGTGGGAGTAGTCGTGACAGTAGCAGTCGCAGCAGAGGACGCGACACTACTGGTGACAGAAGAGGAGCCGGAGAGGACAGCTGGAGGAGGATCATCGCCGGTGATGTGATCCCACAGATCACGACGGAGGGGGGGCCGGGTGGGTGAACAGGAGGGGCGGGGGGGCCAGGCGGGTGGAGGGAGGGGGGCGGGGGTTTGCCGAGTGGAGGAAGGGGGGGGAAGGGCGGGTGGAGGGAGGGGAGGGGTCTGGGGGCTGCCGAGTGGAGGGAGGCCGGAGGGGTGGGGCTGTCGGGTGAAGGGAGGCCAGAAGGGGAGACCGTCGTCGTCGTCGCGCGGGAGAACCCTAGAGCTTTGATACCATGTTAGGAGATGACGGCTAGGGTTTGGAGAGGAATGGAATGCTCTTTATTGAGGGACTCAAGCCCAATATACATGTACATGTATAACCATACAACCCGACCCGACTGTACATGTAACCTGACCCATCTCTATACATTAACAGGGTGATTACTTACAAGTATGATTTGATTGGCTGGCTTGGGAAGGTACAAGGAAGAGTGCCATTATGGGAGATCACTGCTATTAAACAGCAAGTGCAGCTTAATCTGTGAGTAGAGGTGTTTGCTGGGACGCATTGTGGCTGTTGTATTGGAGTTCTATTTAGCGGTAATAGTTTGAGGTTTTGTGCTTTAGTCAGTGCTGGATCATCTAGTGCATTGATCCTGGTTTTGGATTTTACATGCGAATTGTGTCTTCCTACTAGCTGAAACATTGGACAGATCTAGCAGAGATGCTGTTTGATCTGATTGATCAGATCAAGGCTACGTGGTTCTGTGCTCCTTTTTCTTATTTTTTTTCTTGTTTCTGAATCGTGATTTGATTTGTTAATCAATTGCATGCTTCTTTACTTTTGCCTCTAGTTTCTGCTTTCTTTTCTTCTATTTGAATTTTGTTACAATGCTTTATGTAGTAAAATGGATCAGGTGATAAGCAAGTGTATGTGTGAAAATTAATAATTCTGTTTGACTGTACAGAAAAAATCGACATGGGAACCAACTTATTCTACACCGATTGCACAGTCCAATTTATACAAGGTTCTCTCTTGTCTACAAGTTACTTTAAAAATATTCAATATCATCTTCTAAAGAAGTTTTTTGCATGTCCTAAAATTTATCATTTATATTCAGTCAGAAATATTTTTACATTATAACCCTAAGCTTATATTTTATGTGGGTTTTAGAGTGAATGCACACCTTCAGGTAGTGAAGCATTGCCTAAAGGCATTATTAGAAGGACATCAAACTTGGAAGTGCAGCCCCTATGGGGCTCTCTGCGCTCTCCAAAGACTAAGGTGCGTGAAACATATACATTATGGAGAAAAAACATCCCATCTTATGATTGTTACATGTAAAATGATTGCATTTTGAAATATTGGTCATTATCGTCATCTATGAAATAACTATGAAGGATGTTTGCACGATTAAGAATCTTATTTCGTACAGCTATGGTCTTGTTTTTTGTACTTTGTATAGTGATTATGCATAGCGTAATATTTTATCCTGCGATCCTATGGTTGTTTACACTAAAGTTTTTTTTTTGAGAGGTAAACGATTTGAACCTTGGAACAATATTTCAAAATGCAACTCGATTATGCTGTTGACATCCATACCTCTATAAGAATATGATCTATGTTTATCCTGCTGTTATCTACGAGCAAATGTTGGCTGAAACTTTTTCACCTCATGCTTCACTTATTTCTTTTTTATTTGTTAAATAACCTTAAATGAATTCCCACTTCGATATTAGGCACATGATCCATCAATGCCACTGTATTGGTGATATAGTTTAGAATTCCACACCTGATCTTGGTAGAACGTTGTTTAGTTACCTTTC
Source organism: Chamaelirium japonicum (assembly GCA_947650365.1). Taxonomy (NCBI): domain Eukaryota; kingdom Viridiplantae; phylum Streptophyta; class Magnoliopsida; order Liliales; family Melanthiaceae; genus Chamaelirium; species Chamaelirium japonicum. Next base: position 7,535,043 of record OX393551.1, on the reverse strand, counting down.
CTATATGTGTCATCATCATCATCCAAGCCTTATCCCATCAAGATAGGGTCGACCGTGTAAAATGACAATAACTCTGACCGGTTGGCAACCTAATGTCAGCACTTAAAGATAGGTGTTGCAACTTGCAAGAGAGGAGCCTGAGAAGAAACCTAAAAGACCAGTTGGTAGTTAGGGATACCTATTGTTAGGAGATGACGGCTAGGGTTTGGAGAGAATGAGATGATTCTCTATTGAGGGACTGAAGCCTAATATATATGTACATGCATACACAAGCAACCCGACCCGACTGTACATAGAACCCGACCCATATATATTAACACTCCCCCTCAAACTTACGGTGGATCATGTACCGAGAGTTTACTAATAAAATGACAAAATCGAGCAATCGTAAGGGGCTTTGTGAGAAAATCAGCAGTCTGCTCCGTTGAGGGAATGAACGGCAAGGAGATGGTGTGGGCGAGAAGGTCCTGCCGAACATAATAAGTCAACCTCGATGTGTTTGGTCCGCTCATGGAAAACCGGGTTGCTAGCAATCTGGATGGCGCTCTAGTTGTCACAGAAGAGAAGGGTGGCCCCAGATATCATAACTCCCAGGTCGAGTAAAAGGCGTCGAAGTCAGACAACCTCTGCGGTGGTGGAAGCCATAGCCCGATATTCGGCTTCAGTACTGGAGCGAGCAATGGACTCTTGTTTCTTGCTGCGCTAAGAAATAAGGGAGTTACCAAGGAACGCACAGTAGCCGGTGGTAGAGCGGCTGGTAGCAACATCTCCAGCCCAATCTGTATCGGAGTAGGCACGCAGGACCAGCGGAGAGGTGGAGGGAAACAACAGCGAACGAGTGACAGTGCCTCAAAGATACCGAATAATCCAAAGGACCGCTGTAAATTGAACAGAGCGAGGAGCCTGAACGAACTGGCTGACAAGACTAATGGCATGGGCAATATCTGGCCTAGTCATGCTGAGGTAAACGAGCATCCCAACCAGCCGCTGGTATTGAGAGATATCCTGAAGAGGCTCACCATTTATAGAAAGGAGTTTCAAATTGAGCTCCATGGGCGTGTCAACAGTACGAGAGTCGGTCAGAGCAGTCTCGGCAAAAATATCTGAGATGTATTTATGTTGGGAGATCAATAATCCACGAGTTGACCGGGTAATCTCAAGGCCAAGAAAGTATCGGAGAGGGCCTAGATCCTTCATCTCGAACTGACTCTGGAGGTGACGCTGAAGGGATGCTATGGTAGTACTGTCTTCCCCGGTGATGATCATATCATCCACATACAGAAGCAGCACAGCAATATCCTGACTGGAGGAGCGGGTGAACAGAGCATAGTTAGAGTGTCTCTCTACAAACCCAGCTGCCAAAACTGCACTACGGAATCGGTCAAATCAGGCCCTAGATGCCTGTTTGTGCCCATAGATAGCTCGTCGAAGACGGCAAATGTGCCATGGAGGAACAGGAACGCCCGGAGGAGGTGCCATGTATACCTCCTCGGCGAGGTCACCGTGAAGAAACGCATTGGTGACATCCATCTGATGGAGAGGCCACCCTCGAGCAGCTTCCACAGCTAAGAGGGTGCGCATAGTAGTCATCCGAGTAACCGGAGCAAACGTCTCCTCATAGTCAATCCCATACTCCTTGGAGAAGTCACGAGCAACAAGACGAGTCTTGTGCCGCTAATGGATTTGTCAGGTCGAGTCTTAACTATGAATATCCACTTGCAGCTGACAGACACCTTGCCTGAGGGACAAGGAACCAGATTCCATGTCTGGGTCCGCTGAAAAGCTTCAATCTCCACTGACATGGCCTGCCACCACTCTGGGTGTAAAGCTGTCTCACAGTACGTCTGGGGCTCCCAGTGGGTGTGAATGGTAGTAAGAAAAGTCTGGTAAGATGGAGAGTAGGAGGCAACAACAAAGTAGCTAGAGGGGTCAGAAGAGTTAGAGGTAAAGGCATAGTAGCCAAATCTATCGGGAGAGTAGTCATATCTGTCAGGAGGGTGATGTTTGCGCGCAGGGTAGCGCTGAACAGGGCCAAGATCCACGGTCGGAGAGATGAGAGCAGCTGCAGGAAAGAAGTACCAGTGGAGACAGTTTCGATGGGAGGGACTGTGGAGCGATAAACGTAGACACGCGTGACAGGTGGTGGTGGTGGTGGAGGTGGCGAGGGAGACGGGGAGGGGGAAGTGGCGAAGACGGGGGAGGTGGAGGTGAGGAAGGTAGGGGAGGGTCAACCGGGAAGGGCACAGCCGTGGGTATGGGAGCAAGATATGGAGGTAGGAAATGGATGGTGAGAGGGGGTGGAGCCGTAGAGGATGGCACAGGCGGTGAGGGAAGATCCCGGGATTCAGTGGAAAAGTAGGGACATCCACAACAGAAGAGACGTGACGAGAGATACGGATCTGACGAACCAAGGGATCGTAGTACCGATAGCCCTTGTGCTCCTGATTGAGTCCCAAGTGGACACACCTAACAGACCTAGCAGAGAATTTGGTGTGCTCATGAGGAGGGAGGAGAACGAAACACGTGCACCCAAAGGTACGAAGAAGAGAGCAATCCGGGGGTATGGAGTAAAGCCTCTCATACGGTGTAAGACTAGAGAGGGTAAAGTATGGAGTGATGTTGATAAGGTGAACGTCGGTCAGAACAGCCTCGACCCAATAGGAATATGGAACAGAAGCAGACAAAAGTAGAGCTCGCGCTGTCTCGAGGACATGGCGCAATGTTTGCACTTGGCGACTCCGTTCTGTTCATGGATGTGGGGGCACAATTCTTGGTGAAGAGTGCCGTGACTCTGAAGGATCTCACGCATCTCAGATGAGAGATACTCCTAAGCACAATCAGACCGAAAGGTCTTAATGCGCCGACCAAACTGGATGTGAAGCATAGTAGTGAAGGTCCTGTAAATATGAGGAATCTCAGAGCGACAACGCATGAGATAGACCCAGATGTAGCGGGAGTAATCATCTATGAAGCTCACATAATACAAAAAACCAGTAAAAGAGGCAACTGGAGCAGGACCCCACACGTTAGAGTGCACAAAATCAAAAGGGGCGTTGGAACGGAAAGCACTTTCAGAAAAATGAAGAACAAGGTGCTTTGCTAAGCGACAACCAGTGCAAACAGAGAGGGGGAGGACACCCGACCTAAAGCGCCAGAGCGAAAAATGCTTTGGAGTCGATCACTAGATATGTGACCTAACCTTCTGTGCCACAAGTCGGTATCAGAGGTGACAGACAGAGCTGACGGATTGGAAGGAGTGGAAGTGGGAACCTGAAGGTGATCCAACTAATAGAGTCTCCTTGCTCTACGACCTAGTCCAACTCTCTGACTCGTCCGCGGATCCTGCACAGAACAAGAGGAAGAAGTAAATGTAACGGTCAGGCCCGAGTTACAAAGAGAACTAACATATATTAAATTTATATTTAAGAGGGGAGCATGGTGAATACTAGGCAAGGTCAGGCGACTAGTGGGATCGGAGGCAGGAGTGATGGATTCACACTACGAAATGGATACACGAGTCCCGTTAGCAATGTGGACCCCCCAGGTGGGTGGGAGCAGGGCTACAGTCCATGAGTATGGAAGAGTTGGAGGTAAGGTGGTAGGAGGCACCCGAGTCAAAGATCCATGGAGCAGTAGTACCAGGAGTGGCAGATAGGCTGTGAGCTTGTGAGTTGTCGAAGAGCTGGTGGAGGCGAGATACCGGAGAAGTAGCTCCTCAAGTCGCTGAAGACGATCAGATTCAGATCAGGGCGGAACTGTAGTAGTGACGGGAGGTGCCGGAGTAACTGGATCGATAGCAGCAACAATGTCACCACCATGGCGGAGGAGAGCCTGACCACGTCCACGACCGACTGTCTCGACGAAGGGACCCGGCCCAAGAATATCCTCAAAGCGGAGCGACGGAGGAGCATGATGGAAGGCCATAATGTCAGGAGATGCCATCATCGTGCAAAAATGAGGTCATACGGAAGCGGGTGTAGAAGTGCGTTCGGAAACCCTCGACGAGAGACGATAGGGAACTGACTAAGCAAAGGGGTCGGAAAGGGGGCTGTGGGGAGGGGGATCGGGTGAGGGGGCTGCGGATGAAGGGGATTGGGAAGGGGTCGGCTGGTGAGAGGAGGATCAGGTGGCTGGAGGGGGGCTGCTAGTGTGGGTGAGAGGGGGGATAGGGTGGCTGGAGGGGCCTACGGGGGCTGTCGGTGCGGGTGAGGGGGGGATTTGGTGGAAGCGGGGACTGTGGGAGAGAGAAATCGGAAAGGGGTCGGCCGGTGGGGGGAGGAGCGGGTGTCTGGAGGGGGCCGGAGGGGCTGTCGGTGCGGGTGAGGTTGGGATCGGGTGGCTGCAGTGGCTGGAGAGGCTGCTGGTGCGGAAGGGGCTGCCGGAGGGGTTGGAGTGACTGTCGGAGGAGGGAATCGGGTGCTGGAGGGGCTGCCGGAGGGGGGGATCGATTGCGGGAGGGGGTTGTGGTGGCCGACAGTGGCTGGTGGAGGGAGGGGCCGCTGTGGGAGGGGCTGCAATGGCTGGAGGGAGGGGCTGGGGTGGAGGGGGAAGGCCGGGGAAGGGGCGGGAGGTGTGTTGGAGGTGGCCGGTGGGTGCTGCGGGGGCTGGAGGTGGCTGCCGGAGGGAGAGGTTGCGGTGGCCGGAGGGGGAGCCGGGGGGTGCTGCAGAGCCAGAAGAGGAGCCGAAGAGGGAGGGAGATCGGAGCCGGTGGGAGATTGTTGTCGTCGTCGTCACCGTCGGAGCTGGAGAACCCTAGAGCTCTGATACCATGTTAGGAGATGACGACTAGGGCTTGGAGAGAATGAGATGATTATTTATTGAGGGACTGAAGCCCAATATATATGTACATGCATATACAAGCAACCCGACCTGACTGTACATAGAACCCGACCCATATACATTAACACCTACCTTGTTGGCTTATCTATATATGTACATATATGAAAAATTTCTATGAAGGAATGAAGATGTTGCTGTAGTGTTTGTTCTGGTTTGCAAGAGTTATCAGTTTGATATGTAAGAGTAATCAATTTAAGATTGTCCCAGCTGTAGCTTGTAGTTAGTAATTTGGACTGAAGAGAGAACAAAAATTGGGCAACACCTGACATATTTTGGGAACTCACTAAAAACGATTAGAAGCTCATTGTTAGTTTGATATGCATTGTTGGTCCATTCCCTAACAGTAGAAGGTTTTGGTGAAAGGGTAAGCTAACATGGTATCAGAGCTCTAGTTTCCGTAGGTCATAGGTTCAAGTCTTGTTAGTGCCATTTGATTATTCCCCCCATCAATCTTCTCCACATGTAGAAGAGTGTCGCACAGACCTTCGAACTCATGATGAAGATGTTTGTTGCCCTTGGAATTTCCATGTGAAGATGTATGGATGCCATGAATTTCATTTAGTTACACAAAGGGTATTATCCATGAGAAAAGATCTGATATATATATCCTTATTATGTCCCTTGATGTACCTGAAAATGAGCTACTAAGACTTCCCTCAACAATAGGGAGGTTATCTTGTTGCGACACCGGGGCTTCACTGCTGACTATGTGCGTCTACACCCGTTGTCGTTTGAGGACAACCCAGCTTTTACCTTTGTTACTTGGAGATTCGCCTGAAATATGGGCCCGTTTGTTATTGGCCCAATGAACCTTTTTATTATGGTCTCTTTCCTTTTTATTTAATGATTTTTGGACCTATTATGGGCTACAAATTTAGCATACTAATTGGAGTTGTAATTGAGGAGTTTGAGTTTCATTAGGATTGGACTTTCCATATCTTTCCTTAGGGGTGTTTATATAAACCCATAGGACTTTTCCTTTTCGGTTAATTAATTATAATTTCTGAAAATTTGTTATCAATTGTTCCTAAGAGAGGATCGTGAGCGATAGGCTCGCCGGTGAGCAATCGACTTGATCATTGGCAAGAGGCCGGAGGTTGTTTATGTTTTCTTTTATTTTTGCATGGATCTATACCATCATCTTCATCACCATCTCTTCACCACCAGTCGAACCCCACTTGACCACCTTCCCTTGTAAGACATAAACTGAAGTATTGAACTCGAATCAACTTAAAATTACATTGGCAATTGTTAGCTTTGAACCTACTTGTTGGTCATTCATTTCATATTTAGAGCCTCGCACGTGTATCATGCATCAATATCTTTTCAAGCAAAGGTATGTACTCAATAGAGTATTTATGGGGAGTGTGTTGCCCCATAGTTCGTGATTGGTAGGTGATAGGTATGTCATGGAAACCAAAGGGTTTGATTCCTTCGAAGCATGATGAAGTATAGACCCTCTCGATACGAAGAGTTTCTATATATGTACCATAACTGTGAGTCAGTAACCATTGAGTATTGTCCCATCTATAGGGATGAACTACATGGAGACCAAGGGGGGCCACGACCCACCCTTTTTTTTTTTTAACATATCGCAGCTGGCTGCCACCTGTACCCACGTATCGGAACAGATGGAAGCGGACGACGAGAATTTTTTTTACGATTATGGGAGACGGCCGACGGTATTTTAGATGAAGATAAGGAAACCCATGAAAGGGGGAATTGGATTATCGATCTGATTTGATACAAGATCAGATATGAGGGCATCCTCTACAACATCAACACTGAAGAATCCGCTATTGGATTACGAAACAGTCTCTCATTGCACCCTCCAATCTTATCTATCATGGCCTCGATTTGGCTTTCTTTTATTTCCTCTTTTATTTGGCGTAAAGTTCAAGCTTTTAGATATTTGGGCGATTCCACTTCTGGGTTTTCTTTCTTGAGGTTTTGGGATGGGGGTTTTGCTTTTGGCTGTGGATTTGGGTTTCTAGCCTTCTCAACGGGCCATGAAGGGTTTATTTCAATGATCGAACATTTATGTTTCTCGAAATTCCGGCCTCTCGATTTTTGTCACGGTATAAGGATTGGGGTCCTTTCTTTGTTGCTTTCATAACTTCCTGTCTGGAGGATCGATCATGATCTTTATTTTTCCTTGCGGGTTTATCTTTTCTATGTATTAATTTAGTCTCGAATCATAGTATATTTCTCATTCTTGAATGGGTGAATCCCCCCCCTCCCAAGATGAAATCTTGGTTCCCTCACTGGTCCCATCTATTTGAGGTCAGATCTATCAAACCTTCTTGGCCAGCCATTTCTATTAAGGCCCATCTCTGATTCTCTGTTGTCCCATAAATGTTTTTCATACCTTTTCTAACAACTTTCATCGATGTTATTTTAGGTCTTCCCCGTTCAGTTCTAATAGGTACTACTGACCATACTAAGTAGTGTGCAATTTGTGTACCAAATGCAACAATACCATTCTTATTTAGAAATTTCAATTTTACATATAACACATTGTAGTTATCAATTGGTTCTCTACGTTTACATCATATATTGTTGGAGTTATCCATTGGTTGCCATGCTTTTTTAAACATTGTCCTATGTAATGTGATGAAACCAGGATAAGGTAAAACCCTCGAAGAGCTTATTGGCTATTGCAGTTGGGATAAAGCAAAAGGAAATTGTGAATCAAATTGTTAAGAAGGTATAAATAAATCTTTCCCTCATCTATTTTTCCATTGAATTTGTGACCTGGGCTTCATAATTGAACTCTGATTCTTTATTTTTTTTTATTTCAAGTTCACTTCCAGTGATTTCAGTGTGATACTTTTCCACTATGATGGTGTTGTGGATGAATGGAGAGACTTACGATGGTGTGACAGAGCCTTGCATGTCTCTGCAATCAATCAAACGAAATGGTAATGTTGCGTATGCACTAGGTCGTTTGGAAGTCCTTATTGAACCTTTGTTCTTCAGGTGTCTTGACCATGTTGAATGGTATATTTTGTGTTAGGTGGTTTGCCAAGCGTTTCCTACATCCAGACATAGTTGCTGAGTATGATTATATCTTCCTCTGGGACGAGGATCTTGAAGTGGAGCACTTTGATCCTGGACGGTACGTGCAGTTCACTGTTCTATTGTTCCAAGGATCATAATTTGCAAATATTCTTGTGAACCACCTGAGCTACACGCTAGACTGTTTGCGTTCTTTAATTCTATGTTGGATCAATTCTTTGTTGACATCTCGCAAAGCTTACATACCATGGTCTCTACAGATGCCTTTTTATTGGTTCTTTGTAAATTTATTCACTTTTTTGCCTTGAACATCTGCTTTTAAGACTGTTTTCGTGAGAAAAGAGAGATTTGAACTGAAGATGGTTTCAGTTCCTCGTTACTCTACTAGTTAACTTTGGTTTGTTGTTGTCTCCAATAACTTTACGATAGTTCATATCTTTGTTTGAATATCGATGTAAGTGCTATCCATGTTATTTTATGAAACATAAGAATATCTTCCTCTTCTGATTTGTACCGGGACTTGATATGTTAGGAGTGTTCCCTGAATTAGGATCTCTTTGATTAGGGTTTTGTACATGAATCTGCTGCATTAAAGAGACATACCTTGCAGTTATTTATCAATCGTCAAAAGGGAAGGTTTAGAGATATCACAACCTGGACTGGACACAGCCAAATCTCAGGTGCATCACCAAATCACAGCACGTTGGAGGAAAGGAGACGTACACAGGTTTGTCTTAATACCTTTTGCTACATTTGAACTGGAACACAATACATGCAACTGAATGCCTCCTGGTAATATTGCTAAAATTGTTTGAATTTCTTGTGTTGCATTAACAGAAGAATTTACAAGTTAAATGGTGGTGGGAGGTGTTATGAGAACAGTACTGGACCGCCGTGCACAGGGTAAGGTAGTCTTTTCTTATAATAGTTCTATATCAGTTGCATGTGACTGTGCTCACTATCATTTCAATGGAGGTCTCTACTTTTTCTTTGACTTTACTTAGATTGTGTTCCCTGTATAAACGTCGCCGGAGGCAAACTTCTTGGTGTTATAATACTTTTGAAGACCATGTTGAGAGATTCAGGCTCAGTATTCCATTACCGGAAGCTTGCTGGAGGACTAGAACCTGAATAGATTGCTCTGCTAATGAACATGTACCATGATACTTTTCCTATCCGCGCTAGGTCATCCATTGATTCTCTGATGCTGGCTATCTATAGGTGCCTCGTACCATCCGCTGAGGACTTCCTCTAATGGTCTCTGCCCCTTATGCTTCTGAGTCCTCATTCATAAATGCATCAGGGGTTGTATAACTTGTAAATAATGAGCCCTTTCTTCTTCTTCCTCGAGTTTCTTCTCTTAAAGCATGGGGTTGTCGGCCCGTGTTGGTCACTATGTAAGGATACGATTCAATCCTTAGAGGTTGTTGCTTTGCTTTACGCGATGGCTGGTTGATGCGATGCCTACTACGGTATACTTTTCTCTTTCAATTAATTGGTGTTATGAAGAGAAAGGGAGAGAGAGAGACTAGGGTTTTGGGGAGAAAACTCCTTGTATTATCTGACATCATTACATACGACTACCTCTCCTTATATAAGGAGAGAACGCACATCATTACAATACCACAACTAGGTGGGACTAATAGTAACTCTATATCTAATACCCCCCGTCAAATTAATGCAAGGTATAAACTGACATCAGTTTGCTTAATAAAAGAAAGGAAAGAAAAAAAAATACATCAAATATCCCATTTTTATGATGTAAAGTAAAGATAGTGCTAGGGCGACCTGCAAGCAAGTCATCCTGGGAACCCGATTGACCTGCAAGCAGGAAAACCGGGGGAACCCGGACAACCTGTAAGCAGGTCAATCGGAGAACTGTCAATGATCACTAAGGATCAGAGCGGAGGAAACCGGCGGTGATGGAAGCCAGCAATGAAGGAGACCGAAAGGAGAGAGATTGGCTATGAAAGGTGTGGATGCGTGGGACCTCATAGGAAGCATGCACTCGGCCGAAGCAAGCACTTGACACCTCCTAGAAGATCTCAATCATCACAAACGAATAGAGAGAAAATAGAGTCGTAGCTCTGATAGAGTCGCACTACCAAGGAGAGAGAGAATCCGAAAGCCGACACAAGAGTGATCGGAGATAGGAGATCCAAGGGTCCATGCGACTAGGGAGAGAGGATAAGGCCAACCGGAAAGTGAGAGGATCTTGATCGGAAAGAGAGGATCCAACCATAGAGAGATACCGGAGAGAGAGAGACTCGATCGGAGGGAGGGAGAGAACTCGATCGACATAGGAGGTATGGTATCAATCCCGCTAGGAGAAAGGCTCGATCGGAGGGAGAGAGATCTCGATCGGCATAGCGCAGGGCGCATGCAAACCGGCAAAGCGCAGGGCATAAAGGTGTAGGCTGGTAGAGCGTAAGGCGGATCAACAGAGTGTATGGTGAAGAGGGGCAGGCCGGTAGAGCGCAAGGCAGACCGGTAGGGCGCATGGCGCAGAAGGTTAGGCCGGTAGAGTGCAAGCGCTAGGTGGACTAGTATAAATATCCAGCCATAGAAGGGAGAGGAGAAGGACCCCATATATCAAAGTGAACAAGATCAAAAGGAGTAGAGCTCTGAGAAGTACTAGATGAAAAAGGAAGGGATGCAGCTTTTGCGAGCTTGCAGCCAGTACATGTAGACAAAGACGAAAAATGACCACGACTTAGAGCTCAAGAATGAAGTAATCTCTTAAGTCGTGGTTCCGACACATGACCAAGTCTTCTGTGCCACAGGTCGGTATCAGGAGAGACAGCACCACAAAAGCCAGAGGAAGACGGAGTTAGATAGTGGAGAAACCCCATCTGGTAGAGCCCGCCTGCCCTATGACTGCTCCAATCAGTCAGCTAGTACGTAGATCTTGCACAGAACAAGAAGAGGAGGTAAACATCACAGAACAATTAGAGTCACACAAAGCACTAACAAAAACAAGGTGCATGTGGAGAGTGGGAACATGAAGCACAGAAGGCAAGGAGAGGTGGTTAGTAGGAACGGAGGCTGTAGTGATGAATCCACACTGCAAGATGGCTAAACGAGAACCATTCGCAGTGTGTATCGGTGGGAGGTGGGTCGCAGGCTGGCATGTAGTGAGCAGTGAGGCATCCGGAGTCATGTGATGCGAGGAGCCTGAATCGAGAATCCAAACAGTAGAACTACCAGTGGAGGCAGAAAAGGCGGAAGCGCTGGAAGGTCCAGGAGGAGTGGTAGACTGCTGAAAGAGTCTAAGCTGAGCCATCTCCTCACGAATGAAATATAGCTCGTCAGCTGAGACGGAAGGGGTAGCAGCAGCAGCAGCAGCAGCAGTCGGTCGACCACGACCTCGGCCTTCGCCTCGATCTCTGTAAGTAGGATGCTTCTCTGGATGAAATGAGAAGCAGGTGTCCACTAAGTGACCCGGCATCTGACAGTGGCTGCAGAACGGTCTACCATGGAAGGCACTAGCAGCAAGAGAAGGCATAAAGGCAATAGGTGGTGGAGCAGCAGTATGTATATCCTGAAGATTGGGTGGAAGAGGTAAGGTCCTGGAGGTGAGGGTACGCAAACGAGTCTCCTCAGCTACTAGCTCGGCAACAGTCTCGTCCAGGCGGGGAAGCCTGTCTTGGTGCAGAAGCTGACCTGCCAGATAACTGAACTCTGGTCGAAGAGCTGGTACAGCTGGTGACGCTCCTGGTAGAGCTGATACTCCGAAGCACGCGATGGATCAGGAACTGGAGCAAGGTCCTGTAGGTCTCGCTAGTAGGACCGCATCTGACAGTATAACTGCTGAACGGTCAACTCGCCCTGTTGTGCCGACTGAGCCTGAGTGAGAAGTTGGTACTCACGTGCACCACTCTTCTCAACAAAACGGGCTGTGAGATGTCCCCAGATGGAGGCAGCAGTGGGGAGTCCAACAGCGTCCCTACGAAGGGACCGATCCACATACGCAACAAGATAGACCTTGATGCGCTGGTCGCGGAGTTGCCATGGGCTATACTCGGGAGCAGAGGGAGAATAGGTGATCGAGCCATCAAGGTGTCCCATCAGGTCGCGACCATCAATAACGGCTTCGATCGTAGCGGACCATGCCGGCCAATCGACGGTGTCGCAGAGAAGAAAATCCATGCCAAGAGGGAGGAAATCCCGTGGGATTTCATAGGAAGTCACGGTCGGAGGGGTCGACGGAGTTGTCATGGATGAGGACAAGGACATCGAGATCCGGGTCGACAATCTACCGGAGCTGGATGGAGCAATTCAGCAAGCACCTGGTGTGGGAGGCAGACGGCCCAGAGATAGCCGGCAGCAACAGAGGTAGACGCACCAGCAGAACCACGGGCTGCGTAGGGCTTGGAAGGTGCTCAGCAGGTTGCGCGGGACTCCGAAGGGCCTTGGCAGGCTGCGCGGGTTCAAACGGGGCTTCAGAGGGGCTCGGCAGGCGGCTCGGGCTGCTCGGGAGGATCACGCGCGTGGTTGTGAGGTAGGCTGTTTGGGAGGATCACACGCGTGGTTGTGAGACGTGGCTGCTAGGCTCGTTGGGCTCGGGAGGATCGCGAGGATCTCACGGGCTCGGGAGGATCGCGCACGTGGCTGCGAGGTAGGTTGCTCGGGAGGATCGCGCGTGTGGCTGAGAGGCGTGGCTACAAGGGCTCAGGACGAGATCTGATACCACGAGGAACTCCGGGGCACAAGATCTTGCGAGATCTGATCTGATCTTTGCAGATCAGATCCGAGAGGCGCGAGACGATGGGTTGCGAATGACCCACGGATCGATGGAGACAAGGGAGCCGTTTGATGACGCCGACGATCAACCTTGCTCTGATACCCTAGTGTATAGAGAACTATTATGCCTTTTCTTCTCTTCGACAATACAGGGGTTTTAGCCTACGTCGAAGTGGTTAGCATCTTGTGAGGTGAGAGTGTAGAGCGAGGAGGGACGAGATTTTATTGTGTGGCTTTCGAAGATGAGCTTTGGCTCATTAGGCGTATTTTTTGTTCTCAATGAAAGTTTGTTAGGTTAAATTTGCAAGAGTAGTGGTGGAATGTAAATCTGAGCCTGTGCCAGACCTTTCTAGTTCAGATCTTAGAAAATTGAGATACATTTTAGGTAGGGTGGATTTAATTGTAAATAGTAGTAAGCCTATGGGGGATGTATCATGACTCTCGTACCCATGACTTATGCTTATCTGAGGCCCTTTTTGATACTTCTGTTACATGTGCTATTATCAAGTTTGCTTCGTAGTGTGAAGTTGTGAGAGTTGGATTTCTCACCTTTGAGTTGTGTGGATTTCGAAGTTAATAATGTATTGGGCTAATCAATTGTGGCCCTACTACTCTTGGTGTTACTTATCCTAGCCCCTTGTTTAAGATATTTGAGAGAGATGTTATATCAGCTCTGCTTTGAGGTGAGATGATAAGAAGATTTTGAGATGATAAGAAGATTTTGGTGCTCATTATAATGGGGGAACCTTAGGAAACTTGAGGACACTTTCATCCATAAGCTTCAGGTTACATCTTTTACCCATGAGGGAATGAAATTTGTGTCTGCAACAAGTTGAATCCTATGTTTACTTCTCACACAGTCTTATGCTTTCCCCAAATGTGGATTTATGTTTCAAGAGTTGGTTTGTGGATTACTTGTAAATCTCCAACAGATTCCCTGGTTTGCTGTTGTGGAGGAACTCTCTTACATGTGATGACACAGTACAAGTTTCGTGCTAGAGATAGTACTCTCCATGCTTCACTGTGCTGTGTTAAATTACCTTACAATTCCAAGTGAGAATCAATTGTCCAAGTAATTCGGCAGGTGATTTCGGAAAACACAATTATAGGACATTTTTGGCAAATCTAAGATTGTTTAGACTTGGTTTAAATGATTCATTCATTTTTTTTTTTTTGAGAAATAATGATTCATTCATAAATGGAGATATTGGGCTTGTTTCTATTATTGGAAGACCTTATTGATTGTATTAGGAAGTAGACCTTTTCCTTTCCATCTTTTTTCTATTTCTCCTCTTGGGGTGTCTCTAGCATACCATAGTGGGATAGTTGTTTCTTTTCTGTACCATGTTTACTCTGCTGGATAGATACCTTTTATTTTGTCATGTGAAATCTTGTATTCTTTATTATAGGTTCTCGATACCTATTTAACTACAGTGAGTATAGAGGCTTTGTGCTGGAAAATAAATTAAATCATTTTTGCAGATGGGTAGAAATGATGGCTCCAGTATTCTCAAGGGCTTCCTGGCGGTGCTCATGGCATATGATTCAGGCATGGCAGCTATACATTGTGCTATATTATATTTGGTCCTTGTAAAACTGTTATCTGTTTTGATATTTTTACCAAATTATTTTATTGATGCTGCAATACGTCAGACTTCTGAGTGTCTTTTTTTATTTACGATCCTTTTTGCAGAATGACTTGATTCACGCATGGGGGCTAGACATGAAGCTCGGTTACTGTGCTCAGGTAGCATTCTTATTGTCCAAATTACCAATGTTTGTATACTTCCTGCTTACAAAATACAATCAAGATCACCTTCAGGCTTCAACAGGGTGATCGGAGCAAAAATGTTGGCGTGGTGGACAGTGAGTACATCGTTCACAAGGGAATCCCTACACTGGGAGGTTTCAATGAGACCAAGGTAAGCGATCAAATATCGTTTGTCTAGTGGTGGCCTAATGTTTTTGATGCTCGAATGAGAGTCGGAGTTAAAAATGCACATTCCTTGATTTTGCCATGCGTGCTCAGATGTAGTTTGTTCTGCCATTTCTACACGAACCCTAGTGTATTCCTGATAATGACTTTGTTGCAAATTGCAATTGAGAATTAAGATCATGTATAGTGATCGTTGAGATCTTCTCCATCAAATTGGTCGAGTAATAGATGAGTAATGACAGATTCGTAGATCAAATATCTTGTTCATTCTTGCATGCATTTAAAGTTTAAACCCAAGTTGGTTAGTTATCAGTAGATGTAGGAACACCTGCTCATGACTCTCAAACAAAAAGATCTAATTCGGTAGTAGTAATTTCTTGCTTTCTGTCTGCACTGATAATTTGTTGAGACTGATGTGTATCTTTGCACTTGCAGGCGTCTCCTGGACCACCTAGCTCTAAAGATAGATACGCAGTAAGCATCAACTTTTCCATCATTTATTGTGTTTTGAGAATTGAGCCTCTATTCATTGTTCACCTCTTGGATGGTAGTGTGTTGTGAACATGCCAAATGATTAACTGTTAATGTACATACAGTCGGGTCGGGTTTACTGTACAGTCGGGTCGGATTGTATAGATATACATGTACATATTTTGGGCTTGAGTCCCTCAATGGAATGCATTCTATTCCTCTCCAAACCCTAGCCGTCATCTCCTAACATGGTATCAGAGCACTAGGGTTCTCCCTCGCGGCGACGTCGACTACGATCATCTCCTCCGGCCTCCGTTCACCTGATCGGCAGTCCCCCGGCCCCCCTTCCGGCCTACAGCCACCGCCGCCCCCCCCCCTTCTCCACCCACCCAACCCCCGGCACCCCTCCTCCGCCCTCCAGCACCCCGCCGGCCCCCCCTTCTCCACCTGCACACCCCCCCGGCCCCGCCTCCGCCCTCCAGCCCCCCCGCCGGCCCCCCCTTCTCCACCAGCCTAACCCCCGGCACCCCTCCTCCACCCTACAGCACCCCGCCGACCCCCCTACAGCCCCCCCCCCCCCCACCCCCCCCGACCCCCCTACAGCCCCCCCGACCCCCCCCGACACCCTACAGCCCCCCTCGATCCCCTCCCGACACCCTACAGCCCCCCCCCGACACCCCCCGACCCCCCCCTCCTCCAGCCCCCTACAGCCCTACATCCGTCCTACAGCCCATCCCAACCAGCCTCCCCGACCCCCCCCCCCCCCCCCCCCGACCCCCCTACAGCCCCTCCCGACCACCTACATCCCCCCCCTCTATTGAGCCTCCTCCATGGCTTCTCCAGCCGTACCGTCCGTCGTTGCGATCTCTCCACCGCTGAAGGCGGTCGCTTTTCAGTTGTCATCGGCCAGCGATTGGCATGACTGGTCGCTCACCGTCGAGGCCGCCCTCTCCAGTCGGGATCTGTGGGGTCACATCACCGATGCGGATCCTCCTCCCACTGACTACTCCGGCTCCTCCTCTGTCACCAGCAGTGCTGCGTCTTCTGCAGCGACTGCTACCACGGCCATCACCGTTGCTGCTCTTACGTGGCGCCGCCACGATCAGGCCATCCGGGCGTACCTTCTGGACTCGGTTGCTCGTCCGCTCCTTGCTCCCATCGGCTGCCTTCCGACAGCGCGCGCGATGTGGGAGTATCTCCGGGACTGTTTTCTCCCCCGCGGAGGCGCACGCCGGCATCAGCTCATCTGTGACTCGCAGTCTGCCCGTCAGGGGGAGCGCACCATTCAGGACTTCTTCAGTCAGATGAGTGCCTACTGGCATGAGCTGAATTCACTGATCCCGGAGCGGTGTGCCTGCCCCCGCTCCTGGGATTTCCAGCGCTACCTCGACGAGGGCCACCTGCACCAGTTCCTGGCAGCGCTTCGATCGGACTTTGCTCTCATAGCTGCCCAGCTCCTACACCGTGAGCCACTCCCTCGGCTCGAGGATGCTCTACTCGCCTTGGTCGACGAGGAGACCCGCCTTCAGACTCAAGGCGCTCGCCCTCCTCCACTTGCTCCTAGCTCCGACTCTGTCCTGGCAGCCGGGTTCTCCGATGAGGCTGTCTTCTGTCACTACTGCAAGGAGCCCGGTCACATGAAGCGCGAATGCCCTACTCGTTCTCCACGCAACCCCCGCTGGGGTCCGGATGAGAGAGCCCCCCGCTGGGCTTCGACCTCTCGCGACGATCGACGCGACGGTCGAGGTGGACGGGGCCGTGGACGTGGTTCGTCTTCCTTCCGCCACTTTGGTGGTATAGCGGCTACTGTAGAGGCCTCGACGCTCCCCACTGCTACCACAGCACCTTCTCCGCCTGAGCCGGACCGTCTTCAGCGCCTCGAGGAGCTCCTTCTTCGCCACCTAGCCTCCACCGGCTCCGCGACTGCGCACGGCCTGTCTGCCACCTCTGGTACTACTGCTTCATGGATCTTCGATTCGGGTGCCTCCTGTCACCTTACCTTTGACTCCACTGTCCTCACGGACTGTTCTCCCACTACCACCCACCAGGAGGTTCGCACTGCGGATGGGACTCTCGTCCCTATTCCGCAATGTGGCTCCATCACTACCACCTCTGACCCTCTGGTCGCCTGACCCTACCCCATGTCCATCATGCCCCCCGTCTTAATATTAATCTGATCTCTATCAGTTCTCTTTGCGACTCTGGCCTGACTGTCACCTTCACCCCTTCTGTTTGTGTTGTGCAGGATTCGCGGACGGGTCAGAGGATTGGGCTGGGCCGTAGGGCAGGAGGACTCTACCAGTTGGACCATCTCCACGTGTCTTCAGTTGCGTCCGTCATGTCTGTTACCTCTGATGCCGACCTGTGGCACAGAAGGTTAGGTCATATATCGAGTGATCGACTCAAAAGCGTATTCCGTTCGGGCGCTTTGGGTCGAGCGTCTTTCTCCCCCCTCTCTGTTTGTACGGGTTGTAGACTGGCAAAGCATCTAGCTCTTCCTTTTTCTGCTAGTGCTTCCCAGTTTGATGTTTTATTTGATTTAGTCCATTCGGACATTTGGGGTCCTGCTCCTGTTGCATCTCTATCGGGTTACATGTATTATGTGTGCTTTATCGATGACTATTCTAGGTGCACATGGGTTTATCTTATGCGTCATCGATCTGAAGTACCTCACATTTTTAGGAGATTCACCACTATGATACACACCCAGTTTGGTCGGCGCATCAAGACCTTTCGGTCTGATTGTGCCAAGGAGTATCTCTCCTCTGAGATGCGTGAGATTCTTCAGTCTCACGACACTCTTCACCAGCAGTCCTGTCCACACACACATGAGCAGAACGGCGTTGCCGAACGCAAGCATCGTCATGTCCTTGAGACTGCACGAGCCTTGCTTCTCTCTGCGTCTGTTCCTCACTCCTACTGGGCTGAAGCTGTCATGACGGCTGTCCACCTCATCAATATCACTCCGTCGTCTGCTCTGTCCGGTGCCACTCCTTATGAGCGCCTTCACTCCAGTCCACCTGACTACTCTCTTCTTCGCACGTTTGGCTGCACGTGCTTCGTTCTTCTTCCTTCCCATGAGCGCACCAAACTTTCTGCGAGGTCTGTTAGGTGTGTTCACTTGGGGCTCAGTTGTGAGCACAAGGGGTATCGCTGCTATGATCTCTTAGCTCGTCGGATCCGTGTCTCCCATCACGTCTCCTTTGTTGAGGATGTCCCGTATTTTGCACCTGAGTCTCGGGATCTTTCCTTGCCTCCTGCGTCATCCTTCTCGCCCTCCTCATATCTCCACATCCCTGTTCTACCCCCGGTTTCTGTTGCCCCATCCACGCCTACTCCACCACCACCACCACCTCCTCAGTCTCCACCTCCACCACCACCACCACCTCCTCAGTCTCCCTCGCCACCTCCACCACCACCCATTACTCGTGTCTATGTACGTCGGTCTGCAGCTCCCCCTCCAGAGTCGGTTCACACTGGTACTCCCTCGCCTGATGCTGCTGCCCCCCTCCTCCCCGGTCGTGGATCCTGCTCCTGTTCGGCGCTACCCAGCGCGCGAACATCACCCTCCTGACAGATATGACTACTCTCCTGACAGGTTTGGCTACTCTGCTTTTCCTTCTGACTCTCCTGACTCTTCTGGCTACTCTGCCAGTGTCTCCTATTCACCATCTTTTCAGACCTTTCTTACTGCTATACACACCCATCGGGAGCCCCAATCGTACCGTGAAGCAGCGTTACATCCAGAGTGGCGGCAGACCATGTCAGTTGAGCTTGAGGCTTTTCAGCGGACTCAGACCTGGGAGTTGGTGCCTTGTCCCTCCGGGGTGGTGCCTGTTAGCTGCCAGTGGATATTCAAGGTCAAGACTCGACCTGACGGATCCATTGAGCGGCACAAGGCTCGCCTCGTTGCTCGCGGCTTCTCCCAGGAGTATGGGATTGACTACGAGGAGACGTTTGCTCCAGTTGCTCGGATGACTACTGTGCGCACCCTCTTAGCTGTGGCAGCTGCTCGAGGGTGGCCTCTCCATCAGATGGATGTCACCAATGCATTTCTCCACGGTGATCTCTCCGAGGAAGTCTACATGGCTCCTCCTCCGGGCACTTCAGTTCCTCCAGGGCACGTGTGTCGGTTGCGCCGAGCCATCTATGGGCTCAAGCAGGCCCCTCGTGCCTGGTTTGAGCGATTTCGCAGTGCAGTTATGGCCGCCGGTTTTGTTGAGCGTCACTCCGACTATGCCTTGTTCACTCGCTCCTCCAGTCAGGGCATTGCAGTTCTTCTCCTCTATGTGGATGATATGATCATCACTGGGGATGACAGTGCCACCATTGCCTCTCTCCAGCGGCACCTCCAGAGTCAGTTTGAGATGAAAGATCTTGGATCTTTTCGCTACTTTTTGGGCCTTGAGATTGCTCGGTCAGCTCGTGGTCTGTTGGTCTCCCAGCAGAAGTACATCTCCGACATCCTTGCGGATGCTGCTCTTACTGACACGCGCACTGCTGATACACCCATGGAGCTCAATTTGAAGCTTCTCGCTACAGACGGTGAGCCGCTCCAGGATGTCTCCCGCTACCAGAGGCTGGTTGGGATGCTCGTCTATCTCACCATGACCCGGCTAGACATTGCCCATGCTGTTGGCATTGTCAGTCAGTTTGTTCAGGCTCCACGGTCAGTACACTATGCAGCTGTTCTTCGGATTATCCGCTACCTCCGGGGTACCATCACCCGTTCACTACTGTTTCCCTCCACCTCTCCGTTGGTGCTGCGTGCCTACTCCGATGCAGATTGGGCAGGAGATGCAGCCACTCGTCGATCGACTACCGGATACTGTGTGTTTCTGGGTGATTCACTGATTTCGTGGTGCAGCAAGAAGCAGGAGTCTGTTGCTCGCTCCAGCACCGAAGCCGAATACAGGGCTATGGCTTCCACCACCGCCGAAATTGTCTGGCTTCGCCGCCTTCTGCTCGACTTGGGAGTGGTGATATCCGGGCCCACCCCGCTCTTCTGTGACAACCGGAGTTCTATTCAGATTGCTAGCAACCCGGTCTTCCATAAGCGAACAAAGCATATTGAAGTTGATTGTCATTATGTTCGCCAGGCGTTTATCGACCACACCATCTCCCTGCCTTTCATTTCCTCATCGGAGCAGACTGCTGATTTTCTGACGAAGCCACTGACGATTGCTCGCTTCCGACATTTTCTAGGCAAACTCTCGGTTCATGATCCACCGTGAGTTTGAGGGGGAGTGTTAATGTACATACAGTCGGGTCGGGTTTACTGTACAGTCGGGTCGGATTGTATAGATATACATGTACATATTTTGGGCTTGAGTCCCTCAATGGAATGCATTTTATTCCTCTCCAAACCCTAGCCGTCGTCTCCTAACATTAACAAAGTGAACTACTCAGTCAAGAGCATACTTGGTATATGACCCATATCCCAAAATCAGTGCTATTTAGACTCTCGTCCTTCAGAAAAGAAATGGGTTGGACATATTCTCGTGCCTAACTTGTTGGCGTGTAGGACACTTGAAAATTCACAATCACGCACTGTATACTTTAAAATTGATAGTCTAACAATAACTTCTAAATGATACTTAAAAACATAGAAATGATAATCATGAAGATGAAAGTGGCCAATGCAATTGGTTTCTATTTATTATTTTTTTATTGATATAAAATCATCCAAGGTTCGGTTGGGGTTTTTGGACTCTAGTAGCTATAGCCAAAGCAGTACTTCTTTCTATGTTCTATTGATAACTACATTTTGCATGAATGACTTCCTACATCCTCTTTTTGTGCTCTTACCTAGTCAGACTCCTTGGAACAAGGTAAAATCAATGTGTCCATAAAAGATTGCTCAAAATTTATTCCTGGCCACTGGTCATCATTTTTCTGGGTCTATATACAAAAGAATGGAGAGATTGATGATGATATATCCAATAAATTAGACTAGTTGGATGAAGTGAAGAGAAGCTACGGGAGTGCTATATAGTCGCCGCATGCTTTAAGACTTATAAAGGGCAAATTTTACAAAAGAACAATAAGGCCCACAATGTTATATGGTTCCGATTGTTGTCCCTTAAAGAGGTCAAGCTCATAAGACAAGCATGACAAAAATGAGGATGTGGTGGCAGATGTGTTGAAAAACTAGAAGGGATAAAGTGATGAATGAGTGTATTAGGGAAGTGTTGACTGACATCAATTGAGCACAAGATAATGGAGAACAAATTATAAGGGCTTGGGCATGCATAACGTAGGGCAGAGGCGGCGCTGTTGCCGATAAGGAAAGGATCTTAGATTACTGTGGAAGATCTAAGGAGGTCAAACCTAGAATAGCATTAATGGAAATTGTTAGAAAAGACATGTAAAATTTTTCATTGACGATGATTATAGCCCTAAACAGAAATGAATGGAAAGGAAGGATTCATAAAGCCGATGCCAAATAGATGGAACATGGCTTGGTGGATATGGGATCCTTATCTGAATCATTGCATCTATTCAGTTCAAGGGGAAAAAAGTGTTTGTAAATGTTGGCCTTATTATTACCATTAGATCAAAGTATTTTGGGTGGCGATTCTTGGTTGTCCTAGATTGGTGAATGGCGACCAAGCTCCCACACTTAAAAGTGAGAATGCTTATTGAGGAAATTCTGATTAAGACATGGGCTTTCCGTGCCTATGTATTTTACATTTACTTTCTGGGTTCAAGTCGTAAAAGACGCGACCTCCAGAAACTAGAAGAAACCCTTGAGTGAAAGCCAACTGTGGAAAGGGTTACCCAGTAGGAACGAAATTCAGAACTGACATGGAAAATTGGCCAATTGGTGGGACTCGTCTCACATGGAAAGGCTATCTAGACCACAGTGAGAGCAGTCAGTCATATGTTGGTAGCGGAGCGGACCATGATTTCCAGTTAAGTCCCCCTTTTTTTGACTGCCCGTTTGAAAATTCTTGTCAATCCTTCACCTCTTCTTGAAAATTTTTATCATTTGATTTTGCCCTGCCAGGTATGGTTTTTTTGCACTCGGTGAGCTTTAACGTGCAATAGTTTTCTTTTTCTAATAAACTAGTACAAGTCAAGTTAGACACCCCCCCCCCCCGCACACACACACACACACACACACACACACACATCTGGAGGGATTTCTCTAAGAAAGAAGATAATGATGCGCTTTTCAATTCTAATATCCAAGCTTTTATGTCTATTATTGATGGTCTTGAACATTTCTAGGGCTTCTTCCACTTCTTGTTCTTGCTTTTTTTTTCTCTATATATCATTGTTTACGGAGAAGTGTGCTGTTATGTAGGTGAGGCGACGGTCGTATGCTGAGCTGGAGATGTTCAAAAAAAGATGGCAAAGTGCAGTTGCAGAGGACAAATGCTGGACTGACCCATACTCCAAACTCGCAACGGAAACGAGCCATTAGTACAGTATACTTATATTTCAGCAACAGACTCCTAGTTTAAGATTATACCCCGACTCATACCGCTAGTTTAGTATACGCAGTCATGAAACTACTGAAGATCACTCCGAACCTAAGGGTTGGAATACAGGGAAAGATGGTGACTATAATAGTTCTCAGTCAAGCTAGAATTTTCGAAGTCAAGATTTTCCTAAAATTTTATTAAGATAATGTATATACACCGATTTGCAATTACATTATTTATTCATTTTGCATTAAGAAAATAAAATTATAGCTATGGAAGGGTCTTTTTGGTCTTGTATTGTGTATTTAATATTTTCTTGTTATTACGTCCATTCATACTTGTATAGTTTTTGGGATAATCACACCGAGTTCTGATTTTTTTGTGAATATTCTGCAACTCATCTTGTGTGGTGTTTTATACTAGTAATGCCCGTGCCTGTCAGCACGCAAAAGATTTTGAGGGCGGTAAAAAAAATTTCAAGGGCGTGACGAAATTTTGAGGGAGGAGGCAATATTTTAAGGGTGGCAATAATAATTTAAAACTGATGATAATATTTTGAGGTAGGTGATAATATTTCGAGAACGGCAATAATCTGTGTATGCCCACGATCAACAGGAGAGCTTACATTTGACTTGATCATACAACAGAAACTACACAATAAACCTTATATAAATCCCAAACAAGCAAAACCTGTAATTTTTTCTAGAAAAAACCTATCTTTCTTTGACCTTTTCAAAAACCAAGGGCAACCCAATTGAAGAATACAGAAAAATAACATATCTAAGCAAGCTCCAGCTTAACGGATTTAAGTTAACGGAGGGGGTATAAAAATTAAACTTAATTAATTTAAGTTAACTGAGGAGGTATAAAAATTAAGCTTAACGGATTTGAGTTAATGGAGGGGGTGAACATGCAAAAGGAGCATAGTACAGGAGGTCAAGTTGTTCAAAACAACTCACTTGAATGCATTATGTATCACAATATATTCAGTTCATCAGGAAAACTGTTGATTTTGAAACCAAACCACTATTGTACCAAATTTATGCTCAAAGGTAATGGAGCTGATGAATAAAGCATCCGAAAACTCCCCCTTTAACAAAGCAGACTAACAACAGGTTAAAAAAAAACACATGAACATAAATTCACATTTTCTTGGTGTTTAACAGAACATGTTATTAGACCAACCAGACCACACACAAAACCCTTGCTCAGCTTTAACGATCATCCACGCAAAGTATAAGCCTCAAACACCTCCCACAAAATATACTCTGGAAGTATCTGCTCGTTGTCGGCGTCTCCCTCTTCCTCCACCTTCGGCTTCGATGGAGTCGGGCCGGCCCTAGGAGTCTGCTTCATTTTTATCCCGCTCACGATGTCATCGATCCTCAGCAGCATGAAGGCGGCCCCGATGGCCGTCTTGAATGTTTGCGCCTTCACGTTGTAGCAATCCCAGAACTGAAGCATGTAAGATGTTTAGATGAACACAAAGATGTCCGATGAGAAGAAAGAAATACGGGAAGTGAAAGCAAACCTTCCGCTCTTTCATGTCGATCAACGATGGCTCCGATGTTGCCGTCGATACCAACCCATGCATTTTCACCGCTCGCATGCTGTAGCACAGAATTTAACAATCAAACGTAAAAGTATAGTTTATGGGTAAGCATTATGACTTATTTGATCAATCAAATGTAAAAGTATAGCTAACATGCCGCATCCAAACAGAATCGAGAGAGAGACCTCCTGCTCATCGGCGACGACCCCGACCCTGACCCCAATCCCGCCGGGGACAGCATAGGCCTGCAATAAAATAAAAAAAAACTGAGATAAAGAGATAAAGAGCTGCAGTAAAAAAAAAATGAGATGAAGATTGAGAGAGAGAGAGAGAGAGAGAGAGAGAGAGAGAGAGAGAGAGAGAGAGAGAGAGAGAGAGACCTCGCAACCACCCCGACCCCGCCGGCGATAGCATAAGCCTGCAATAAAAAAAAAGAGATCGAGAGAGACAGAGAGCTGCAATATAAAAAAAAATCTGAGAAAAAAAATCCGAGACCGACAGAGATATAGAGCTGCAATAAAAAAAAAAAAATCGAGAGAGATCGAGATCAAGAGAGACCTAAAAAAACTGAGATCGTGAGATACAGAGCTGTAATAAAAAAAACTGAAGATTGAGAGATAGAGAGCTGCAATAAAAAAAAAAAACTGAAGATCTAGAGAGATAGAGAGCTGCAATAAAAAAAAAAAATGAAGATCGAGAGAGAGACTTGACGACCCCGACCCAACCAGCAACAACAGGCCTGCAATAATTTTTTTTTTGAGATTAAGAGAGAGAGCTGCAATAAAAAAAAAATCAGAGAAAAAAAAAAAGATCGAGAGAGATAGAGAGCTGCAATCAAAAAAAATATCTGAGATTGATCTAGATCGAGCGAGAGACCTGTTCAACGGCGATGACCCCGACCACGATAGCATAGGACTGCAATCCAAAAAAAAAACTGAGATCGAGAAAAAAAAGAGTTCAAGATCGAGAGAGCCACAATAAAAAAAAACAGAGACCTGAGAGCAAGAGAGAGAGAGAGAGAGGCATACCCCTCCCCCCTGCACCGGCTATGTGCTTCTCTTGCTCCTTTGCCTCCGGCGATAGAGAGCTGCAATAAAAAAAAAAAGAGAAAAAAACACACACACAGAGAGAGAGAGAGAGAGAGAGAGAGAGAGAGAGAGCTGCAATAAAAAAAAAAATCTGAGATCTAGATCGAGCGAGAGACCTCATGTTCATCGGCGACGACCCTGACACCAACCTTGACCCTGACCATCGAGCGAGAGACTTCCTGTTCACCGGCGACGACCCCGACCCCGACAGCGGGATTTGGGGTTTAGGGGATTTCGAGCGGGATTTGGGGTCCACGGATGACGGGCGCATGGTGCGACCAGGGAAGAGGAGAGGGGTTTCGGATGGATTTCCATGGAAGGGAAGAGGAGAGGGGCGGGGATGGGAGGGTGGGATTTGTGGGCAATCAGGGAAGTGGAGAGGGCCGGGGAGGGGGGCGCTCAACGTGGAGCCCAGGTGAGGGAAGAGGGGTGTGATTAGTGGAGGGGGGCGCTCAGCGGGGCGCACAAGATGAGGGAAGAGGAAAGGGGGGCGATCCGCGGGGCGCGATCAGCGGGGGGCTGGAGCGGGGGTGCGACCTGTGAAGAGAGGGGCGGGGAGGGGGGCGATCAGCGGGAGTTATCACAGCCGCACGATCAGCAAGGCGCGATATCCTCGAGTCGGTCGGCCTTGGTCGGTGGGTCTAGCATGCATCACAGCCGTGCGATCAGTTGAGGTGTAGTCTTAATTTTTTTTGAGGCGCCATCTATCCTCGGATAGTTTGAGGTGTCATCGTGTGGTTAAGAGTGGTTTAGAGGGGGCCATCATGACCGTCCTTTATACCCCCCCCATAAGCCTGTAATAAAAAAAGAGAGATCGAGAGAGACAGAGAGCTGCAATAAAAAAAAAATCTGAGAAAAAAAACCCGAGACCGGGAGAGATAGAGAGCTGCAATAAAAAAAATGAAATCGAGAGAGATCGAGATCAAGAGAGACCTCCTAAAAAAACTGAGATCGTGAGATACAGAGCTGCAATAAAAAAAACTGAAGATTGAGAGATAGAGAGCTGCAATAAAAAAAAAACTGAAGATCTAGAGAGATAGAGAGTTGCAATAAAAAAAAAAAAACTGAAGATCGAGAGAGAGACTTGACGACCCCGACCCAACCAGCAACAGCAGGCCTGTAATTTTTTTTTTTTTTAGATTAAGAGAGAGAGCTGCAATAAAAAAAAATCAGAGAAAAAAAAAGATTGAGAGAGATAGAGAGCTGCAATCAAAAAAAATATTTGAGATTGACTAGATCGAGCGAGAGACCTGTTCAACGGCGATGACCCCGACCCCGACAGCATAGGACTGCAATCCAAAAAAAAAAACTGAGATCGAGAAAAAAAACAGTTCAAGATCGAGAGAGCTACAATAAAAAAAAAAACAGAGACCTGAGATCAAGAGAGAGAGAGAGAGAGAGAGAGAGAGAGAGAGAGAGAAAGAGAGAGAGAGAGAGAGAGAGGCATACCCCTCCCCCCTGCACCGGCTATGTGCTTCTCTTGCTCCATTGCCTCCGGCGATAGAGAGCTGCAATAAAAAAAAAAGAGAAAAAAACACTGAGAGAGAGAGAGAGAGAGAGCAATAAAAAAAAAATCTGAGATCAAGATCTAGATCGAGCGAGAGACCTCCTGTTCATCGGCGACGACCCTGACACCAACCTTGACCCTTACCATCGAGCGAGAGACTTCCTGTTCACCGGCGATGACCCCGACCCCGACAGCGGGATTTGGGGTTTAGGGGATTTCGAGCGGGATTTGGGGTCCACGGATGAGGGGCGCAGGGTGCGACCAGGGAAGAGGAGAGGGGTTTCGAATGGATTGCCATGGAAGGGAAGAGGAGAGGGGCGGGGATGGGAGGGTGGGATTTGTGGGCGATCAGGGAAGAGGAGAGGGCCAAGGAGGGGGGCGCTCAGTGTGGAGCCCAGATGAGGGAAGAGGGGTGCGATCAGCGGAGGGGGGCGCTCAACGGGGCACGCAAGATGAGGGAAGAGGAAAGGGGGGCGATCCGCGGGGCGCGATCAGCTGAGGGCGGGTGCGGGGGTGCGACTTGTGAAGTGAGGGGCAGGGAGGGGGGCGATCAGCGAGAGTTATCACAGCCGCGCGATCAGCAAGTCACGATATCCTCGAGTCGGTCGGCCTTGGTCGGTGGGTCCAGCATGCATCACAGCCGTGCGATCAGTTGAGGTGTAGTCTTAATTGTTTTTGAGGCGTCATCTATCTTCGGATAGTTTGAGGTGTCATCGTGTGGTTAAGAGTGGTTTAGAGGGGGCCATCATGACCGTCCTTTATACCCCCCCATAAAACCTTCCCCTATTATATAGAGAGCCAATGTACCTTTTTTTTTTTCCACTCCGGTATTAAAAAAATGTGGGATCGGGAGAGGATGACATGTGGCACCAAAAACCTCAACTATATATGAGTAGTACTAGTAGTGAACCCATGCAATGCACGGAAACAATACCAAAAAAAAATGTGGGATCGGGAGAGGATGACATGTGGCACCAAAAACCTCAACTGTATATGAGTAGTACTAGTAGTGAACCCATGCAATGCACGGAAACAATACCAAAAAAAAAAAAAAATGTAAATCATTTGTCAAAGTGTGCTATCGGGATGAATAGCATTTCTCATATATTAAGGGTGGCCCCGGACTTTTGGAGGCCCCCCTCCCTCTGCAGGTGGCATCATATCCCTTCAATTAAATCCTAACAGTCCATGTTAGCACAACAATCATATGCCCATTATAGAAATACATAACAAAAAAAACATGAGTTAATGTGCGAGCGGTCCCGCCAACGGAACGTTTTGGTGAGCAATATCCGCATAAGATCTCTTTAGCCTAAGTTCCTTGATTTTCTCCATAAATTCGAAAATGGCCTCACCTACTCTCCTCCCATCTCTCTCAAGCGCAAGCAACGGTGGAAGAGGTGACAGCGGCGGTAGTGGGCGAAACCTCAAGTTGTAGTTGCTTGCTGCTGCTGCCCTGGTGGCTGCAAGCAGTATAGATAAGAAGGAATGGGGGATGGAGTGGTTCTGAAACAATTGGAAGGGATTTCTCATATCTTATTTATCCCTGATAGGAGTATATTTATTGTAACATCTGCCCCAAACACACAAGATATTGTCCACTTTGCCCGTGCCTGCACGAGAACTTCCCAGGGAGGTCACCCATCCTAGTACTGCTCTCGCCCAAGCACGCTTAACTACGGAGTTCTTACGAAATCCGTAGCGGCGCACGGTTTTAAAACACGTCTTCTATGTTTGGGAGTGAAAATTATATAAGTAGCTCATGATCTCCTTCTCTCTAGGCGATGTGGGCTAACTCATGGCCTTGTATACCTCACCTCACCTCATCCATCTTGGCATCTCAGCCCCAGGAGTCTTGGCTATTGGATATTGATCGTCACAATCCACCCCCCTTAGGGCTACACGTCCTTGTGTAGAGTTAGACCCCCCCCCCCCCATTGCGAGGAGAATCGGCTTTGATACCATTTTGTAACATCCGCCCCAAACACACAAGATATTGTCCACTTTATCCATGCCTGCACGAGAGCTTTCCAGGGAGGTCACCCATCCTAGTATTGCTCTCACCCAAGCACGCTTAACTACGGAGTTCTTACGAAATCCGTAGCGGTGCATGGTTTTAAAACACGTCTTCTATTTTTGGGGAGGAAAAATTATATAAGTAGATCAGGATCTCCTTCTCTCCAGGCGATGTGGGCTAATTCATGGCCTTGTATACCTCACCTCACCTCATCTCATCCCTCTTGGCATCCCAGCCTCAAGAGTCTTGACTCTTGGTTATTGGTTATTGGATCTTGGTCGTCACATTTATAATCATAGAATTGTTTACATTTGATATAACAACAACAATGGTTGTTGGTAGGTATGCTAGGTACAGCTAGAGAGATAATAGGTAATTTTATTGATCAATAGTAAAAGATGTCTAAAGGCTAGAACTAGGCTAGCTTCAATATGGCCGGCTATAGTTTAACATCCCCCCTTAAACTCAAGGTGGATCAAACACCGAGAGTTTGCTGACTAGGTTCTATAAGCGCGGAGCTGGAAGGGACCTCATGAAGAAATCTGCTATCTGTTCTGAAGAGGAGACAGAGAGAGGGGAGATGATATGATCCTAAAGCTACTGACGAACAAAATGGCAGTCGATCTCTATGTGTGTTTGTATGCTCATGAAATACCGGATTGCTGGCAATCTGCATAGCACTCCGGTTGTCGTAGTTAAGAAGAGTTGGCCCTGAGGATGTAACACCGAAGCCAGCAAGAAATCATCGAAGGTGGACAATCTCCTTGCTCGTAGAGGCCATAGCTTTGTACTTAGCCTCCATAATGGAGAGAGCCACAACATTATGTTTCTTGCTGCGCGACGAAAGTAGAGATTCACCTAAGAAGCAGTAATAGCTTGTAATGGAGTGGCAAGTAGTTGGGTCCCCGGCCTAGTCATCATCTGAGTAGGCCTGAAGGGTAAGAGTTGAGTTGGACGGGAAAAACAACGAGTGAGTGACTGTCCCTTTGAGGTGTATCTAGAGAAGAGCACCACAGTGGAATGGGGTGGGAGCAGCTGCAAATTGGCTAATGATGCTGACAGCATAAGCAATATCTAGTTTGGTGTAGCTGAGGTAAACGAGCTGACCCACTATCTGTCGGTAGCGAGTGAGATCAGAGAGAGGCATTCAGTCGGTAGGTCGAAGCTTTACGTTAAACTCGAGAGGAGGGCCGCTGTGTGGATGTCAGAGAGAGCAACACGACTGAGGATGTTTGCAATGTATTTTTGTTGGGTGAGCATAATGCCCTACTAACCTTGAGCAACCTTGAGGCCAAGGAAATAGCTGAGAGGGCCAAGGTCTTTCATTTGAAACTGACTCTGAAGATACTAATGAAGAGAGGCGGTGGCGCCAGAGTCGAAGACAAATGGAGAGTGTTCCTGAGAGCTCTTTTTAAAAGCATGCTACTGCAAATGCCTGACGAAAGCGCTCGTACCATGCGCGGGGCCCTTTCTTGAGCCAGTATATAGCTCAACGAAGATAGTAAACGTGTCGAGGGAGAGTGGTCAGGCCAAGAAGAGGCTCCATATAAACTGTCTCGGTCAGGTCACCATTAAGAAAATCGTTCTTCATATCCATCTGAAGAAGAGGCCACCAATGAGCAATTGTGACTGCAAGAAGAGTGCGAACCATGGTCTGTTGAGCCACTAGGGTAAAAGTCTCCTCGTATTCGATCCCATACTTCTGAGTGAAGCCACGAGTCACGAGATGAGCCTTATATCGCTCAACAGATACATTAGGTCTGTGCTTGACCTTGAAGATCCACTTGCAGCTAACCGATTGTACTCCTACCGATAGAGGAACAACATCCCAAGTTCATGTATGATGAAAAGCATGAAACACCTCGCCCATGGCCGCACACCACTGAGAAAGAGCTACGGTCTCCTGATATATGTTGGGTACTAGGGAATTGTGAATCACGATAAGCAAAGCACGAAAAGCGAGGTAAGTAAGAGCTGACAGAGGCAAAGCCAAAACGGTCAGGAGGGCCAGTGTCATGGCTAAACGAGAGGGAGGACGTTGCTCGCGTACAAGAAAGCGTGATGATGCCGGAACCACAATTGTTGGTGACGATATGATAGGTGCAGTAAGCGTAGTAACAGCTGGATCGATAGGATAAGAGGTATCAAAGATAGAGATTACTTTAGAGGTGTTAGGAATCTGAAGATAGGAGGCTTGTCTATCCAGAGAAATTGAAGGGGAGATAAGAGACTTGGAGATAGAAGAAGTGACAAGAGGGAAGGGATCATCCTCAGTAGGAGACTGTGAGGATGGAGTAGAATTTGGTGAGAGAGAATCATGAGTTAGAGGGGTTGGGATGGTATGGTGGATCTAAGAAGGTGAGATCCTTTGACTCTAGAGAGAAGTAGGGAATAATCTTAACAAAGGTGACGTGACGTGAGACTCTAAGGCAATGAGTGACTGGATCATAACATTGTATCCCTTATACTCGGGACTAAGACCGAGGAGAACACAATTAATTACCTGATCTGATAATTTTTGTGCCCTCATGAGGATGAAGAAGGACAAAACAGGTGCAACAGAAGGTGCGGAGCAGAGTGTAGTCTGGAGTACTAGAAAAGAGTCGCTCATGGAGAGTAACATCATCCGGAAGAACTGAAGAGGGGGTGATGTTGATTAGATTGACGAAAGTAAGAATGACCTTATCCCAGAAGCGACGAGGAATACAACCATCGGTGAGAAGGACTCGGGCTGTAGAAAGGATGTGACGATGTTTTCTTTCGGCAACACCGTTCTACTGATGAATATGAAGACAAGAATGTTGACAAAGAGTACTATGGGACTGAATGAGGGATCGCAGGACAGACGAGAGGTACTCTAGAATCCAACTGAAAAATCTTGATACATGTACTGAATTGAGTATTGATCATTATTGTGAAGGATTCATAAATGAGGGGGACTTCAGAGTGATTCACATAAGATAGATCTAAGTAAATCTACTATAATCATCCACAAAAGAAATTTAGTATTGATATGAGTTTAATGACAAGATTGGAGATGGTCCCCAAATATCTGAGTCAAGGTTCAAAATTTTGATTTTGGCCAATATTTTCATATTGCAGAATATAAAAATATTGCGTGGAAATATTTCGACAGTGTAAAAATATTGTAGTTTTATAGAAATATCATTAAGATGATTGAATCTTTTAACGAAACTCTTGTCAATCATAAATCAATTATAGAGACATATTGTGAAATGCTTAAATCAGATTTCTACACTATCAACGGTTTAGAAGGCCCATAAGCATATTGTACAGATACATAACTGTCTAAGATTTAGAACATATCTAAATTTTGAATGATTTTATAAATATTAAGACCTGATTTTTTAATTTTTTTTTAAAAACCTCTAGAATTTTATATTTGATACACAACTGTCTAAGATATATAAATTATGCGATGCGATTTACCACAGTTTTCGGTTTTAAACCGTATCTAGACATCCATGAGTCCCTCAGGCGAAACTGGTTAAGATATGTGTTGGTTACCCTTCAACCCGCCCAAGTTCCCTGTTCTACCCTAATTCCACTTCCACGGCCTTTGTCAAGTTCTGCAAAAGCATCGAGGAGAGTTGTGGGGAGGGAGAGAGAGAGAGATAGAGGAAAGAGCCGATGACGGCGAACCCCAATCCAAGCGCGGAGGACGACGGCGACGAGAGGAGAGTGGGAGGAGAAGAGGCGCTCGAGCGGCTGAGGTCTGTGGATCCGCCGCTCTACCTGTCTCCGTCTCCGGAACTATCCCGGCTCGCCCGGGCCGCCTCCCACCACCTCTTCTCCTCACTCCTCCCGTTCTGCCCTAAAACTCCCTTCGACCGCCTCTTCGTTGAAGAGGGCTTCGACGCCGAGCAGATATGGGGCCAGATCGACTCGCTGTCCCGTCCTCTTGTCTCCGTGCTACGGCGCGAGCTGAAGCGGATCGAGCGGGACCCGCCCTCCTTGATATCCGACGGCTTACCAGCCGGGGACGCCGCCGCCTCTTTTGGAGGAGCGGTGGAGGCAGAGAACGGAGGAGACATGAAGGAAGCGGCTCATGATGAGGAGGAGGACGGTGAGGAAGAGGAAGCGGCTGATGATGATGAGGAGGAGGAGGAAGAGGAAGAGGATGCGGATGATGATGAGGAAGAAGACGAGAAGGAAGAGGAGGAGGCAGCTGGTGATGAGAAAGGGAGCGGCATCGAAGATCGGTTTCTGAAGATCAAGGAGCTGGAGGAGTATCTGGAGACTGACGAAGCAAAGGAGTACGGACATCCAGAACGCAGAGGACGAAGTAAGGATGAGGATGAGGATGAAGAGGCAGAAGAAGAGGAGGATAACTTAGAGGTGAGAATCGTTCCTCTGTTGGATTGTTTGAGATTAGGATTAGGGTTTATGCTCTGCTGCATTGTATTGCCTGACCAAAGTAATTTCTGAACTTCTAGTTGGGATTATAGTAGCAAGGTTTTAAATATCGATTTCGGTCAGTCAAACAAAAAAAAAAAAGAGGAAATTTCTGGTATTTCGACCACATGTCGGTGGAATTTTCGTGTTTTTTATGGAAAAACTTTGGTGAAATGTTGTTGGTTTTTGGTCAAATGTTGGTCAATTTCAGTCAAATGTTGGCAAATATCAGTCTTTTATGAAAAAAAAATAGGAGTGGAGGAAAACAATGAAAATTTTCACTGAAAGAATAGAATCATTTACTAAAAAGATGGAATTATTCAGCAAAATTGTTTGAAAAAGAATAGAATGTCGGATTTCGGTCAAATGTATGTTCGGCTGACATTTCGTGACGTCGAAACAAAATTGGGTGCTATCAATTTGGACGATTTCTATCTAGGATCCTAACAAAAGGAAGTATTCGTTCAAAATTTGTTGACATTAATTCCATGTATGGTAGGCTAGTGTCTGCGTGCATGTAGTAATCATGGATATAGGTTTGTGCAGTGAAACCGTTTAGGTTACTTTTGAGGGTCTTAAGATTCCTCAACCTTTTCTCTTGGCTTCTAAGACAAAAATGCTGCATCCAAGGGTCATGTTTTTTTGATTTGAATCAAGTTGGTTTCTTGTAATATTTTGATTGGTATTGAAAAGAAGTAAAACCTTTCAAACATCCCTAAAGTGGATTATTTGCTAAAACTTGCATGAATAAACTACTTACCTACTAGTTTGAGAAGATTGATTTTGGCTTGAGAAATGCCATGCTCATTGGAGTCAGTATTTTTGTTCCTTGACTGCCTGTTAACTTCTGTTGTTTTCTTTAATAGTTTTTTGTTGATTATATTGATATAGCTTGGAAGTTTTGATGGTGATGACAGTGAAGAAAATGATTCAGGTGAATCTGCAAGGTGTGTATTTTGTGCTCACTACCATTTTTATAATAAGTTTGGAAATTTAGTGTTTTATCAATATATTGTACGGTAAATTGTTTTCTGGAACTTGAGTAATTATCGAGATTTGTACACCTACTCACCTTTGCTCCTCACTACACTTATATACATTTATGTGTGTTTATATGGATAATATTCTCCACTCCAAGGTTTTATTAGACATGAATTTGATAGCCATAAGATTGGCAAAGAGCATTGTAAAGAACCTTTTTGTTTGTTTCTCGGTTTTATATGAGGAAAATAATAGGTATCTTCTGTTCTCACGGAAACATGAGAAAATCTACTTGTGCATATGGTTCTAAGTCAATATGATATTGTCTTGTCCAATGAGAAATTATCCCTGATGCTATACGGAAATGAACTTTTAGTTACACATTATGGCTAATTTGGTCAGGGACGAGCTGAAGATCAGGAATACGACAATTTGACAAATGGGTATTATAAGGAGCAATTTTTGGGCTTTACTACTATTTTGAATGCAAATGTTTTGATTCCTCTAGATATATCAATACCAAATGCCTATAAATTTGAAGATTGAAACGACAAACCTATGGTTTGTGGACACAGACACGGGCGTCGAGTGTGCAAGGACACAAGTGTTGGACACAACAAAATCACACAAGTTGGATACGAGGACACACAAATATATGACATATATATACACTTTAATGAAGTATAAATAATACCAACTACCAAGCATCAATATGATCAACCATGCATGTGACAAGAGGAAGAAATAGATCTCGTGTTTGTCAATCGGAGGGTGTATTTAATGCAGTCTGAATAAACTCTAAAAGAAAAATCTCGATTTGGACATGAGTCTTTCTTTTTAGTTAACAATGGATATGATGGAAATAATAGATCAATCACGTGGCACATATAATGCTGCTGGTGGTCTTATACAGAGAAAGAAATAAATTTTTGTGAATAACATATATTAATGTTGCTTATGGACATATATAAAATGAAACAAATTATAATCAATAATGCAGTACAAATAATGCGTTTACTACAAAACCACAAGCGACGAGCACCCACATATACATGATGCCATGGCATGATGGGTACCATTGCAATGATGCATTTAACACTTTTATATGGATCAACAATGCACCAAAACTGTAATTTCATGTGTTCGCACCTAGGAAGCACAGACACTTTCCTAGGCCTCCCGTACCCGTGTCGGACACTGACACTCGCCGGACACTCGTCGGACACGCATGTGCCGTGTCCCATGTGCTTTCGGGAGTCGGATACGGTCAGACACTTGCCGGACACTCGCTGGACATGCACCGGACACGGCGGGTTGACGGGTTGTTCGATATAGGGTCGGGTCACAAGCTGCCTTAGAGGATTAGATAGGTTGAAGCCAAAACTGAATCGCTGCCGTTTTTTGGCATGTCATTTGGGTCTGAGTATAATTCACTTGTCAGGTTGGTTGTAACGGATGATTACGATTCAGTTTTGGCTTTAACCTATTTGATCCTCTGAGTTTTTAGATAGGTTGAATCCAAAACTAAAACATAGCCGTTTTTTTCCATGCTATTTAGGGCTGTATGTGATTCACCAATTGGGTTGAGTGTAACTAATGGTTGCGATTCAGTATGCATTGAATTTTCATTTTAGTTGTTTTCTATGATATTTTTTTGGTTATTGAAATATATATGAATTATGAACACACATAAAATATAAATAAAAAATATTATTTTGCCGTGTCCCCGCCGTACCCGTGTCCTCTTTTTTTAGGGTTTGCCATGTCGGCGTAACCGTGTCGTGTCGTAACCGTGTCCCCGTACCAGTGTCGATGCTTCTTAGGTTCACACGTGTGGACACGGCATGACGGTACCAGGGCTAAGTGGGAAGTGTCCTATGAATCCTAGCGACAATCTTATTGAGAACCGTTGTTTCATATCTTGAGGATGCCTTTGTATATTTTTTGAACTATAGAGAACATTATTCCAGATATGAAGACTTTTTTGGAAGTAAAAAAAGGGGAGTTGGCAAGGGTGGTGGTGGTAAAAAGGAAAGAAGTACTTCAAAGAAAGTTAAGTTTCTTGATGGATTAGAAGACTTGGAGATTGATGATGGGCAGAAGGATGACAGGGATGATGATGAACAGAAGGATGACAGGGATGTGGATGCTCAGGTATAGTGCTGCATTTTGCTTTCACATGAGATTAATAAAGAGGTTGAAGCTTTTCGATGAAATACTTTTTATTAGATCTACTCATTGTTTATGTTTTCATTTTAAAATTTCAACCAGGATAAGGCTCTTTCCACCCATGAGAAGCAGCGCCAGAAGATTCACTCAAAAATAGAGCAGATGGAGAAATCAAACTTGGAAGAGAAGTCCTGGATCATGCAAGGGGAGGTATCAATTTGAACAATTTATTCTTAAATGCAGTTTATGCGTAATAGCGATCACTTCCTATTATCATTCATTTAAGTCAAAGTAGCAAAATTTCTTCATGAAAAATAAACAAAGAATAATTCCATATGTTTTCAGCTACTGCTATAATCATGCATTGGGTTTTGTGTCAGGTTACTGCTGCTAAAAGACCTATCAACAGTGCGCTTGAGGTGGACCTTGATTTTGAGCATAACATGAGACCTGCTCCTGTAATCACAGAGGAAGTCACAGCATCCCTTGAAGATCTAGTTAAAAAAAGGATTATTGAGGTAATCTCCCACTGGTAGTTTATTACACTAAAGCATTATCTTGCTGCAAATAATCTCTGCTATTCTCAACTCTTGTCGAAGTATTTATAATGACTTCTACGTTATATCATTAATGGAGGACAGTAGTCTTGCAACCTTTATCAAATAATCTGATTTGTAGTCCTAAATAAACTTGCTCTACTCTGTCCAAGTTCAGAAATAAGAAACCAAGACTAAGGGAGAAAATGCTTTATAAGCTAGTGTAGTATTTAACATATCTTTGAACTTAAAAAAAGGGTTAAAACAAAGGAATTGAGGGGGGTATCTGTTATGATTCTGCTCTCTTGGAACTTTCCTTTGAGATAAAATTTTGCTATTTCTAACTTGGAGAATGTCTAAAAAGGCACTATCGGCTCCATGGACACGAATCACAATGGCACGAACCATGATGGAATCCAAATTGAGTTGTAAGAGCTAGAAATTCACTATCATCTTTGCCGTGGGAAGGGATAGAATGTTTCAATATGTCACTACGTCTTCCAATATGCTTTAATAATTAGACCCGATCTTTGAAAAATTGATAGGTAGTTTACAACGTGGCATTTCTGGAGTTCTAAGGGTGTGTTTCTATGCCAAGCATTATGATGTGTAGTAATTTTGCACTTTTTAGCCATTATACTATAATTTGATACATAATGCTTTTGTTTTTGTCGTGAAAATTCATGAGATTCCTGAAATCATGAGATTGAGGAATTCTGCTTCAAGTAGAATTTTCTAATTCCATATTTTTCCATATTTGCACACTCCTTTTCCATCCTTTTGTCTAAATAAGCACCGAACTTCTCATAATTTGAACTTCAAAATTACAATATGTTCAAAATGAAAATAGAATAATGGTTTCAAGCTAAGAAAACATTCAACACTACCTAAATTCCTTTAGCATGATGGAGAATAACTTACATCCAATCAATTTTTTCTAAGTCCTTTTGCAATCTTTCATTAATGCTCTAGGCTTTTAGTTAGTGTGGAAACAAGTCTCAGAATATGAAGGTTACTATGGGGTTATCACTTAGTGAGGTAGTGGGGACTGTAAAAAACAGGAACGATAAGGCATAGTTGCGTATTGAGGGGTGTGTAGATCGAGAGAAAGAAACCTCAAAATGCTGTGTAGGTGATTTTTGAAATTGGTGAGCTTGGATGGCAATACGAGGAGTCACTGGAATGAGATTATTGGGGTTAGATACTATTAGGGGAATGGTGAAATGTGGTAGCAAGCAGATCAAGCACCCAGTGTGGAAAGGGGTATTGAAGAGCTATTTAATAGGTGTCTTACTTTGTTTTAGTAGAAAGTGGAAAGAAGGGGAGATTTCTAAGGAATTTGTGGTTTGACTTATTTCTTTGGAATCTGCTGTTATTAAACCCTAACTATTTGTTTCTGAAAAAGATCTAGATGTTACCCTTGGGTAAGTAGGGTTCACGAGAAGGAACCAAAGTGGTAAGTGCAACGGGCAAAGGTTTGGAAAGGTTGTGTGTTGT
This sequence comes from Chamaelirium japonicum, assembly GCA_947650365.1. Taxonomy (NCBI): domain Eukaryota; kingdom Viridiplantae; phylum Streptophyta; class Magnoliopsida; order Liliales; family Melanthiaceae; genus Chamaelirium; species Chamaelirium japonicum. Next base: position 7,496,843 of record OX393551.1, on the reverse strand, counting down.
CCAGAAAATCAGCAGCTCACATATGTGAATTTTGAGGCTTTTATGTGAGCAATGCAAGGGTGCGATCTAATATGGTTTGCGATAATTTATAGGGTATAATTAATAGGATTTACATGGAATGTCGAGTAAAGGTTTTGAAAAGCCAACTAAAAGGGATTGCTTTAAGTTTTGAGGATCTAATCCTAACAAATTTTGGTGATTGTTTAAATGCAATTGGGTTACAATCAAGGTACAAAAAATCAAAATATTTCATGAAATATTTCAATTTTTTTTTTTAAAATATACCGAAATGCAATATATCGTAATATTTCGGTATATTTGCGAAATAAATCATTTTTTCAGGGTGTCGAAATAATGGTCGAAATAGATTTTTTGAACCTTGGTTATAATATCAAATTTGGGGATTTTAAAAAAGAATTGGTGGCTGTTTTGAGATTGTTTTAGAAGAGTATTTGTAGAGCTACAACAAACAAGGGTTTCGTGGAGTTAAGGGAAAAGGGGTTGTTTTGCTCTAAAGTTGGGCTGGTAATGGTTTGTTCAAGTTGGTTTCTAATAACCAAAACAAACCAATAATTCAGGACTGTAAGCTGCACTCAACAACAACAAACATATTTTATAAAGATAATTATACTGTAGCTCTATGTTACCAAGTCGGGCGTTTTTTTGTTGTTGAAAAAAACGCGTTTAAAACGCGACTTATTGTTGTGGCGATTACTACATGACTTTTTCTTGATTTGTTGAAAAGGTCACAATTCTTTTAAAAAAACACGATTTTTGTGTTTTAATTATGATTTATATAATTCAATTCTAATTAATCGCGTTTTAATCCCATGGTATATTTAGCTCAAAAAATTTATTGGAACATCTTTATATATTTTTTAAAATCTTTTACTTGCCTCTTTTCCGACTTCTCCCCTAGTCGATTTTTTACCTACTTTTGACTTGGTAGCTAGTGCAACTCATTAGAAAAAGGATGCTGCTAGCCTGCTAGATAATCATGTTTTTGCAGCTCATGATTAGATCTGTGGATGCTCAAATCAATCTGTCTTTTGCAAAAAAAGAGTGTCAAGAGCGTAGGACTGTCTTTTGTAGAAGAGGTGGTGAAAGGAGGAACAAAAGCTAAATAAAATGAATACTATTTGATTATTTTAGAAGTAAGAAAAGATTAATAATCTGACTGGCTGGTCATACCAGATAGGCGTAACTCCTTATGCAAATGATAATTCTCCTCCGGTCAAATCTATAGTATGTCCTGGAGGTCTGGCTGGGCCTCCATATGGGGATAGATTGAGGCCCAATTAGTACCCGACCTCATCTTTAAATCCAGATGCGATTTGCTACGTCAAATGATTTAAAGATCTTGTGGATGGAAAGCTTCTGTTGATTGAGCATACAAGTACACGAAATAGAGCAGGTTTGAGAAGAGGCCGGAAGTTGGAACACATTAGTGCGCCCCCCCCCCCCCCCCCCCCAACCATACTATACACAAGGTAGAAAGTGTTTGGTAAGCATGAGAATGAGTTTTACAAAGTGCTATGTCCCCCAAGGTTGGAGCTTCCCAATACCAGTGCTCACCTACCTTCAGAGTGTTTGAGGGGCTTCAATTGGAAATTTCTTAATTTTGCTTGAATTCATCCAGGAATGCAACTAATTCTTACTGAATAAAAGGGTGTGGACCTGCATTGACTTCTCAATGAAGTCCTTTATTAGATATCTGGCCTTCAATATTTTGTACACATGATACTTTGGAGTTTGGAGTCCTAGAGTCTTCAAGTTTTTCCTTGTTTGCTGGAAAATTTTTTGTCTACCACAAAGTTCAGCAGAAAAGAGGGATGCTAGATGATACAAGAAGTAAGACAAAACAACGGGGGTGCTAGATGATACGACAAGACAAAACAGCTAGGTATATATTTATCTAATGCCAAGTTTTAAACTGCTTTTGGTGTGAATTGATTGAAAACCCTAGCAATGTTACTTTTAAGCGGCAGATGGTTGAGTAAGTCAAATAGAGAAAAAATAGTAAACATTGTCCCATTTGTACAGGTTGTTCACTTGGGAGCAAAGGGACTTGAAGGTGTTTGTAGAAAGAGACAATGGTGAAGAGCATATTTGACCAAGCCAAAGAGTTGGTTGGTTTCAAAGGCTTTTCAGTTTTCATAAAGGTAGTAGGGGTGAAGTATTTAGGTGGGTTTGTTTAGTTTATAGTCATCCCGGTGGGTTTCTGCAATTGCTCATCAATAAATTTCCATCGTAAAGGGTCTCGACATGCTCAGATGCATGCCATTAGAGGTGGTCATATCTCACGTTTGCTTGAAAGTTCAGATCTGTACAATATATACTTATGAATAACACTGCATTTACCAACTTGTTTAAATAGTCACCATATATTACTTCTCCACCAATGCCCTCCCTTTCTTAAATGCAGAAGTATTTATTCATGATTCGGTCTGGGTTGAATTTACGTTCTTGTTTGTGGATGCCTCTTTAGTAGATCATACAAGTGGCAGGGATGGGCTGTTGGTTTATTTGAGAATTGATTGACTGGAATTCTTCATCCGTCATGCAACCCATCTTGCCTCTGTTGCAATCATTCTTCTTGCATGTTTCAATTTTTTCGTAACATCTCTAGATTGTAAGTTGAAACTTGAAGGGAATTGCACTTGCAAATTTCCAATAATATCCTTTGGCAGAGTCCATCTACAGCTTCTTTTCAAAATTGGTTTCATAATAGTTTTTTTTAATCTTTTTATATGTTGTAATCTGCTATAGGTTTTCCACTTGAGGAAGGAAAAATTAATTATTAGAATTGGAACTTACTGTCATCATAGCTGCATTAATTTGCTCCTACCTATATATGGTGCTATATTTGAGTTCTTGATAACTACAAAAAGTTTCCAAAGATACATTTTTTGACACATTGGTGAATATAATAAATGTAAATTCACGAAATAAATTCAATACAAAATTTAAACAAGTTAGCGATGCAAATGACTCAGTATTGCTATATTTATAGATATGCGTCCCAGATTATTCAAAAATAAATAAAATCTAGATTATCTAATGAGAGGAATTTATGTAATTATCAGGGAAGAACTATTGAAAGAAGATACAGAAAATATTGGCATTTAGTAGTCGAAATGTGATATTGATTGAGAACTAGAATGGTAAACAATTTTAAGATGATTGGGAATCAACCTACTATGTATATATCATGATAAACCTTCTGAGGTTTTTATCGTGTCGTACAGGTAGTTTTTTGCAGATAATTCTTAAGGAACTTCAAATTTATGAATGGCCTCTCTTGGAAAATTTACGACTATCAGAGAGAGGTTGCATTGCATGTAATTTTCAGCACCCCGCCCCTCTCATAAACATATATTTCCATTACCTTAGTTTTCAATATCTAATATTGAAATTGGTTTCTGCATGCTTGAAAATCAAATTTGGCCAATGTCTACATGTGTGAAAGTTACTATATATCTCTCCATTTGATCTGTAATTAATCAAATTCCCTATCTTATACAATTCCTATCATTTGAATATATTCTCCATGCTTAAAACTAGAAAAACTCTTGCTTGCTGGCACTGCCCTTGCCTCCGGCGGATCGATGGCCTTGCCTCTGGCATATTGCCTCTGTGCGCACGAGAGAGAGCCTCTCCTCCCCCTTGGCCCCCACACACACGCCGCGAGGCACGACCGTCACCAAAAATGGTAGGGTTTTAAAAACCATGCATGCAGCATTAAAAACCAATGTGTATGCAACATTATAACCAATGTAAGGAGAGAACAAATTCTAGCCCTTTTTATCCCATCTTCAAATCAATCACAGCTGCTATTTGTCTTAAAAACATGCTTTATTATATAGATATAAAATGACAAATCCCTCCCCCGACATACACAGTATTTTAGCTCATATATAAGCAAATATAGATAAATGTCTTGAATAGACCGCAACACTGGTTGTCATTTTCATATGTGTAGTTCATTATCGTGGACTGAAGCTATATATGACTCCCATGTGTGGTCATTGGGCATCTAGATGCTATATGTGACTCCCATGTATGGTCATTGGGCATCTAAATGCACATAGTACATACATTCTTCTCTTGTACCTTGTCAAATATGCTGGTTGATAATATTTTATGGTCACTCGACAGGGGCATTTTGATGATGTTCAAAGGGCACCTGCTTTGCCATCTAAAGCACCAAAAGAGCTCAAGGAACTGGTATGATATCCTTTCCCGGGGTGGCCGTAGACTGAAATTTAAGAAACTTTCAGGATGTCCTTTGGAGTTCCTTATTTGAACATTTTTACCTCTTTTGCTGAACATATGATTTTTCATATCCATAGGATGAGAACAAGAGCAAGAAAGGGCTTGCTGAAATATATGAGGTTTGTGTCTATATTTTTTTCATTTTACTTTGCATCAGTACTCTGACCTGTTTGCATTATATGACAAAAGATGGTAGATTGTTATCTACAAAGTGTTTGAGCTCTTCACTGGCTTCTTTTTTTGTAACTTTATGCAGGATGAGTATGCGCAGAAAGCAGGTCTTGCATCTGTTCCTATTTCCTCTTCAGATGAGCAGAAGAAAGAGGTTCGTCTTTTATTGATTCTTGACATTCTAGCATTACTAATTCACCGTATGTCATAGGGTGCTCCCTACAATGCTGTCATAGGAACCCAGCCCTCTCTCTCTCTCTCTCTCTCTCTCTCTCTCTTCTTCATTGCACCATGTTCCACCCACCCCACCCCACCCCACCCCGGAACACACTGCTCTTTTTCTCTAGCTCTCTCTCTCATTTGACCATGCCCATTTAGGGGGTTATATGCTTACATTTGGTCCATAGGAACATTTGAGTTGTTGTCTTAAGATGTTAATGGGGGGTAATTTGATACCATGGTGGCTTTAGCTGTAGAGTGGATATATTAATTTAGTCATGCTTCGGTTGTTTAAACTACAATTTGATTTTTGGCCCCTATTCATTATAACTACATCATGTCTCCATTTGACCTTTTCGAATCTACAAAGCTACATGTGCCAGATTTGCTCAATTTGGGATAAATTTATAGTTCTTGATATTTTTTAATGCTTGAACTTATATGATGAAACTGTGCTCAAATTTTGGTATCCAAGGATTTTCATGTTAGACCTTGCCATTTTCGTACTAAAACATGCATATGTGCAATTTACTAGTTAGTAACTGGTTAAAAGCTTGTTCGGTTATTTAGATATGTACCGTAAGTTGCTGATTCATGTATAAAGGGAGAATGTGAGCACATGTTTCTGTAGTTTGGGGTTTTAGATCTTTCTTTCTGGTGCTTTGATAAAAGTGTCATGAACCATTTCTAAGTTTTGATTCATGTGTTGCATGCATATTATTCTTGATGTACTGAGTTGTCACATCTGCTGATCTTTATTTTTGGGTGCTTAGGCAAGTATTCTATTCAAGAAGCTTTGCTTGAAGTTGGATGCAGTGTCTCATTTTCATTTTGCACCAAAGCCGGTATTCAATTTTTCTAAGCTTGTTATGTTAGGTACCAAAAATTACAAGTATTTTTTGATAAATTTAACATGGATTCCCACCCCTGCAGATTATTGAGGACATGTCTATACAAGCTAATGTTCCTGCTTTCGCAATGGAAGAGGTAAAGGATCTTTTAACATTTCTTATATTTTCATGCGCTTGAAACTAAAAAGAAAAGAAAATTGATTGTCTCATGCAGATTGCACCTGTGGCGGTCTCAGATGCAGCTATGCTTGCTCCTGAAGAGATTTTTGAAGGGAAAGGTGATATCAAGGAAGAGACAGAGCTAACACAAGCAGAGCGGAAAAGAAGGAGAGCTAGCAAGAAAAGGAGATTCAAAGGTAATATCTTTGAGGTCTAACTTCTCTTACTTCTACTATGTTCTGGACATAACCACTTGGATTTCTGTATATGCTGCGTCGAAGTTTATGTATTGTTATTACCATAATTATTGTGACAATGGATGCTGGCAACCCAACTTTAATTTTTGGGTTGGATCTAGCAAGTTGGATCCTAGGGATTGTCGATTTGGAGTCATCCTGAACAGGATATGAATACTTACTGGGTTTATCTTTGGATAAGCGGGCTAGAATCTATTTTCTCATAAGTATATAACATAATGGGCTAAATAAACGTTACAAGGCACTTATCGGGTTTTTGGTTGATGTATGGTCAATCCAATATGGATTGATTATGATTATGAAAAAAAATCCGAAGAAAAAAAGTTAAAAACTTAAATCAACCCGATCAAGTTGAAACAAATTTAACGGTAAACTGTGCATTGTATTTTTTTTTTTTAATACTAAAAATTCCATTTGGCATGTGTTTTTCTCAATTTTGTTTCTTGATAATTGTTGGGAGGGGTGAACCTAACTTGACCAAGTCATAACTCCAGTTAAAAAGTGCCACATGGCATCTGTTTAACCCATGGAGTAGGCTACCTTTCCACACACACACACACACGCACGCACGCACGCACACACACACACACACACATACATACATACATACATACATATGGGGAGGGATACTCTTACTCATGGCCTCTTACTCATATAGTTACCTATGATCCGGGCCGTCCATTATATCCCGACGTACGGTTCAGATTAGATGGGGAGTTAAAGTAATGGTGTCCGCATTAAATGTGAGCTTTTAATACGGGCATTTAATGCGGACATCATTGCTTTGACTCTCCATCTAATCCGAACCGTACGTTGGGATCTAATGGACGGCCCGGATCATAGGTAACTATATGAGTAAGAGGCCATGAGTAAGAGTATCCCTCCCCTATATATATATATATATATATATATATATATATATATATATATATATATATATATATATATATATATATATATATATATATATATATATATATATATATATATGAGGAATGGGATGCTGCCTATCAAAGCAGCGTTTTTTGCTGCTTTGATACATTGTTTGACCATCCTAGAAGTTTTGGAATTTGATGAAATTTGGTGAGGGTGTTGTCTAGGGTAAGATGATCATCCTCACAAATTTTCATCAAATTCCAAAACTTCTAAGAGGGTCAAATGGTCGATGCAAAATCTGCAGTCACCGTTAAAATATGCAGATTTTGCTTCGACCATTTGACCCTCTTAGAAGTTTTGGAATTTGATGAAAATTTGTGAGGATGATCATCTTACCCTAGACAACACCCTCACCAAATTTCATCAAATTCCAAAACTTCTAGGATGGTCAAACAATGTATCAAAGCAGCAAAAAACGCTGCTTTGATAGGCAGCATCCCATTCCTCTCTCTCTCTCTCTCTCTATATATATATATATATATATATATATATATATATATATATATATGAGGAAGAGAGAGAGAGAGAGTCAGTCTATGTTGCAGCGGATTAACGTGCGACCAGCACTATGGTGGGCATGTGGAGGTTTTTTTTTTTTTTTTTTTGAGGGTGATCACCTACCTTTTGATAAGCCACATGTCAAAAATCAACTCATTCTAAGACATCTAGGTGGATCAAATGTGCTTGGCTTACCTTCTTGAAAGAGTTAACATTGATACACCGTATGGTTAGTGTCTGGGTTTGTTATAACATTACGGTTCTAGAAGTCGTCTTCCAATTTAATTATCATTTATTCCTTTATTCAATAGAACTAATTCATCCATGGATGCCATACTACCTCTAAAGTTGTCAAGACTGGTGGAGTGGCAGGCTGTGATGGAGTTGGGGATGTCTGATGGTTGGTGCAGGTACGACGGAGATGTGGGATTGGCTGAGCCAAGAGTTCAAGCGTTTGTGGAAGTTTGATTTAGTGAAGTTAATTCCTGAGTCAGATTCTAGGGCAGTAGGTGAAGCTTGTAGCTAGGTTAGGCTTTTAAACTCGTTCGACAACAGAATCGGAGGGCTTTGGATGGAGTGAGGCCTGTGATGGCTGGGGAGGGTTTCAGACGACCATAGTTGGCTGTTGGGGTGGTGGTCTTTTTCGCCTGAGATAGAATCAATGGGTGCTGGGATGGAGTCTTGTGGTGGCATCTTCATGTCCAACGGCACATGGAGAGAGGTGGAAAGTTGCAGAGGAAAGTGTTGAGTGGCGGGTCATTGGATGTGTAGTTGTGTACTATGTGGAGCGGTCGGTGGTGTTTTGTATAGAGGGTGCAAGTGGTGTTGGGGAGGCTGACAAAATTGGTGCATTGTTGAAAGGAGGGGTGATGGTTGATAGTGGTGAGGCAGCTCTGGTGGCAGCTGTAACTATAGGTGTTGGGCTGCTCTGTCAAGGAAGGAGGTGGGCACCATGGGAGATCAGGAAGAAAAGGGGGATGAGAACAAGTAAATGTTGTTTCATACCACTCTCTATGGTTCCAACAGAAGCATAGTAACTCCAGTACTCAGTTGTTTATTTACCTTGTAGTCCAAATCTTTCTCTCTATCAACATACACGAAGGCATCAATTAGGTGTAGCGATATGTATGCTTGCCCATAAAGTGTCCATTTTTTATTAGTGACATCATTTACCTCATTTTGCCTCTTTGTTGACTTAAAACTAAAGTCTGGTGTTTAGGCTCGTTTAGTTGACAAGCCAAGCTCAAACGGATTAGCACTTGGCTCGATTGGGTTTGCAAACAGGCTTGTTTGGTGCTTCTAAATAGGCTTGTGAAGGGCCTGAATAAGCCCAGTATATATAGTCCAAGCTTTTTTTTGTTGACGGAAACTGGAGTCTGAACAAGCTTGGTAAGGGGTCATTCGAGTTTGTTGGATTACTAATTGAGCCAATCCCAATCCTGGAGTTTAGGCTTATTTAATTGAAGAGCCGAAGTCAAACATGCCAAAACTCGGCTTGGTTCGATTAGTAAATGAGCTAATCCAAGCTTGAACAACCAAGTTTTTAACCAAGGCGGGTTTAAGCAAATCAAAGCTTGGCCCGACTTGTTTGCAGCCCTAGAAACGAGCAATGATCCTTGGTGTATGTGTGTGAGCATGCATATATGTACGCATCTGCATACGCACAGACATGCATGATAAAGAGGGGGAGCCCCAAAATCCTCGTGAGGGCCATCAAGAGTTACATACATGCATACTACACTCACTTCACTGTCACTACAGTTTTTTTTTAATCACTATTGGGTTTTGACATGATGTAATTTTACTTGGTACTCCCAATCTATTCCTTCATCCTTTTATATGTTAAATAATAATATCTTTCACATTGTGGCAGCTGAGTCAGCTAAAAGAGAAGCAAAAAAGGCTCGCGCTAGTGGGGCTCCACCAGTCGATCCCAATGGTAATTTGTGACAAATCTCTCTCTCTCTGTCTCTCTCTCTCTCTCTCTCTCTCTCTCTCTCTCTCTCTCTCTCTCTCTCTCTCTCTCTCTCTCTCTCTCTCTCTCTCTCTCTCTCTCTTAGATTCCTCCTGATTCTATTCCCAGCTTGATACCTTCACGGGAAGAAAAAAAAATTGCTGGCAAGGAAAACTCGGGAGGAGAATGTGAGGGTTTGTTGGTCAGTGCATGATGCTGTGTTGATCCTGGTTCTGACGATGCTAGTTCAAGCAATCTTTCTTTCATTCAGATACCCTACAGTCTCTTATAGCCTCAAAAAGCCAGTTGTATGCTTGGAGATGAGGATACAAAGTGCGTGCTGAGCGTTGAGATGTTAAGAAAAAGAAAGAAAGAGACAGTCTCCATTCTTGATGTTCTCACTGATCATTTTTGCTCATTCCAACGTTTTATTAGGGGTAACAGAGGCCAATGGTTGTCACAGGGGATAGTAACAGATTCTCTTTTCAATCCTTGATGATCTTATGCATTGTAATTTTTTATCTTTAGTACTAATAGAATCCGCTGATGGTCCCTTGGTCCTACGCCTGGTAATGTACATGGGCTGGCTGGACCCGTTGATGTGTGGCAGTGACTACTATTTGTGGGAATGTGTCGAGATCGTTCTGTACTTGCCTGAATTCTCAGCCGAGGAAGTTTGGAGGTGGAGCTATTGTACATTGTTTTCAAATCACATCTCCGTCCAAGGTGGGTTTTCTGCACCATGGCCATGTCTTTTTTTTCGTAGTCCACTGTTGGAGCCTGGATTCGAACACGCGACCTCTCACTGATGGGAAAGGCGCTGAGATGTGATGGGAGTCCCTGTCAGGGTTCTACTGTTCGTGTGCTTGCTTGGTTCATACAACCAAAATGAAAGTTACTGTTCTGACCTTAAGCTCATCCAAGAGGGCCCCTTTGGGGCCCTAAGGTCCAAACATACAATAACCTCTAGCACGAATCCGCCGAAGCCCGCTGAGCTGGTAGCACAGTTGATAAGGGCAAATATTAAAAATAAAAATTCAGTCTTCTAAGATAGAAAGACACCGAGGGCAGTTCACCTCCGTGACATGAGAAGGAGCATCTGGGTCCAAAGGGGGAGAACAGTTGTGTAGAGGAGGAAGATGTGGTCAGCGGTCTCCGGGCAAGTGCAAAAATGGCAATGATGTGTGGAAGGGATATTCCTCTTTGCAAGGTTATCCGTAGTGAGTATGGTTGTGGAGGAGGGTACCAAAAAAGAAATGAGTTATGTGGGGCTTTTGATGGGCCATGAAATTTTACCCAAAGCCCAAATCGATCATGATTCGTTGGTATAAATCAAACTCACTTCAAAAGTTATATGTGAGGTCCACTTCCAAGTAATGGAGTCAGAGGATGAGAAAGGAGTGATAGGGTTTAGGTGACTGATCAAAGAAATGAGTTTGACTAGTTGAGCTTGGGTTAAGTCTCGACAAACAGGAAGGGGCCAAGGTTGCAGAGCAGATGGCCGGAGACAAGACGATAGCCTACATGATCGGTTTGAAGTGATGTGATAGAGGTTGGAAAATGATATAGCAAGAGAGTAACTCCGTCCATCTGTTGGTCTAGAATTTTTTGGAATATTAATCTCCTAGAATCCATCTCATGCATGCCTTAAAAATCTCTCCAATATGAAATACTCCTCTCCATAAAGGGGACAGATAGAAATTTGTAGACTCAGATCCATCGTCTTTTTTCTCCTGGGTGTGAAGTACACCCAACACCTTCTTCTTCTACAAAACACTCACATTGTCTCCTTCAACAACGACGAAGACTCACAATCATGCTACCTCCAACCCGATCCTCTCCATGGAGAATCTCCATCTAGAGTTATTTCTCTAGAAGAAACCCTAGCTGTCACACCTCTCTAAATCACCCTATTCCCGTTTGATCTCTCAATACCCTTTACATAGTATATGGTTTACATCAAAATAGAGACCCAATCCCGTAAGGACCGAATTCCTGAAGTGAACAAACCGATCGGTCGACCATAAGGTTCGATCGATATGTAATAGAACCTAACGGTCTCCCATAACGTACCTCTCCACTTCAGTAAAAACCGATCAGTTGGATAGGACCTGTCGACCGGTTGGACAATAAGTTTCCCCGGTTCTCTGAAGTTGTGCTATGAACTCAACAACTCTGTCCTGTGTGCATCCCCCAAGATTGTGCGCACGATGGACACTGAGTTTCTCCGGTTCCTGCCAGATAACAAGCCGAGGATGGAGTGTGGCCCAAAGCTCTTTGATAGAAGATTGATGGTTGTTAGGAAATGGGTTAAAGATATGGAAATGCAGAAGGACCTGCTGAAGAAGATCCCAAATTCCCAAAGAATTTGTGATTCCACACAGGATCCTGTATAATTCACCCTAAGAAGTTGACACAATTCACTGGAGCAAGTATTCTAAAGAATGTGATGCTGTCATGATCTTGAAGCCGGCCACATCACCCACCGACGTGATAGAGATGATATTCATCCCGAAAGGTTTTCCGATTTTGCCGGCCTGATTGACATTGCAGCGTGCAACTGATGGCTGAAATCCACTAGTGACATTTAAGTCTTTTATACCACTAGTTGCATGCTGACACGTCAATCGGGCTGAGCGGAATCGGAAAAACCTTCGGGCAGAATAGCATTGCTCGGCATGATAAGTTTTTGCGGGAATCAAGAAATTCAATGGGGTCGGCATTCCGTGAAGTTTTTCAATTGGCACGTCAGAGATTCATCAACCATCAGATAAAGGAGCCATCAGCCATGGCATCAAACAGAGGAGAGAATATTAATTATTTTGCTCGATATATTGCATCTGTATCTCCGCTCAGCCCGATTGATGTGGGGCCGTGTGCAAGTGGTGGTTGAATCTCATTAGTAACATTTGAATCTGGCATCGTACGACTCTCACATAATCGAGCTGAGCGGAATCGAAAAAACGTTCGGGCTAAATAGCATTTCTCTTATAATTATTTATATAGCATGATATATTAATGCTTTTATATCTCACACATCAAATCATATCTCTAAGTTTTCTCAAATTCCAAAAGCCTCTAAATCACATAATTATGCCAAATATACTGCCATAATTATATTTCATAATAAGAGCTTATTCGGACCCCTGTAAATTCGAAAATCGAGGGGTGGTCGTCAAAGCTCCACTTCCCTGCCGTGAATCCAGCTGAAAGGTACGGCCGGTGCTTGCTTGGCCCTCGCCTGGGCTCTTTCCTCCAGCCTCCTGATCCTGGGAGCCAAAGTGCAGACGAAGTCCTGGGCCCTCCTCCCTTCGCCCGAGAGCCCCGTCAGCTCGCTCACCTTCCACCTCCCCACAAAGAACTCGAGTATGCCGGCGTAGTCGTTGGCCGTGTAGACACCCAGCCGCTGAGCGACGGCCGAGTAGTGCTCGAACAGGTTGTCGTCGCGGCCGTCGTACATCAGGTGGGCGGGCATCGTGATCTTCTTCTTCATCAGGTCCGCGAAGGCGAGCACCGTGCCGTCGGGGTCGATCTCGAACAGCTTCTCCACGATCTTGGTGTACGCGGTCTCGTGGCGCTTCTCGTCCGCGGCGATCAGACCGCACATCTGAGCCAGTTTCAGGTCGCCGTGCCCCTTCGCAAGCCTCGCGGTGTTCCCGTGGGAGACAAAGGTCGCCCGCTCTTGAAATGAGGTGTACATGAAGCCCAGGTAGGGGCTGTTCTCCGTCCTCGGATCCTAAGTAATCAACAAACAATGCCTTTGTTATCTAAGGCAAGGCAAGATGATCAACCTCACAACATCAACAAATTCTGAAACCTCTATATATATATAATGGATCGCGTGCGGGAAAATCTTACCATTCCCGAGCCGATCAAGTATTGAACCGTCTTTCCAACCTGTTTCATGTCCACTCTCCCCGAAAGGTAGAGGTAGGTGTTGAGAAGGTCCCCATGCCTGTTCTCTTCGGCGGTCCATGCCCTCGTCCAGATAGCCCAAGACGTGAGGCTCGCGCCCGTTTCGTCCCGAACGCCATCGAGGGTGTTGAGCATCGTCTGGTAAGTCGGGATGGCCTCCTCGGAAATCATGTCTCCGACCAAGCACACAAAATAGTCATCAGGAATCTCCTTCGCGCGATCCCTCAGCTCCTTCACTTGTTCATAAAATCCCTCCGAGGAGGGGTCGGGCAGAAAATCCTGTGGCTGCCAGCATTTCTCGACGGGCTTCAGATGGACCAAGATGTTGTGCTCAGCCCAATCCTCCAGCGACTTGAACATCTCGATCTTCTGAGGAGGCATCGAGTGAGTGACTTGAGCATGGACCTCGCGCGGAGGTCCGAGCGGCTTCCTCGGATTCTCGACCCTGATTTGATCAAGACAGAAGTATGTTGTTAGGAAAATGCTCTTCAACCTTAATGTTTTAATTAGTTGATCAAAATTCTCTCTTCGCTAATTCCTCCAACCCAATATCGGTTAGTTGGCATATTATAATTGGTAGATGCAATTTAGCACAAATCATTTCTGCACGAATTCTTAGTACCCACTTCGGTACCGTATCGAAGAAATTCATAGGGGCCATCCGATGACCTTATGGTGGATCTCAGGCATCCACCTAGGGTTCATCACATGGCCCCTAGAATAATACTCCCACCACTAGGATGCATGAAAAATGAGATAGATGGTGGAGATGGATTTGGTATGGTACCGAAGTGGAACCCTTAGATAGTTTGAATGCTAGCATCAAGAAAATAATTTGAATGCTAGCATCTTTAACATCTTTAGCATAATATAATTGCTATATCTTAGCACATTTTGCACATAACATCTTTAGCATATATTTTATAGTAATTTTTTTTAAAAAGAATCAAAAATATTATAATGGGCTAAAATGGTACAAAACTATGCTTCGTCTGCATTTAGGCCCCTCCATCGAATGTTTATACCAAAAATACCCTTATTAATTTCCAATAAGACTCAAAATTGTTTTAAAATATATAACTTATGCTTACTAGGACAAGGATATTTTTGAAATAAAAGTAGACAGAGGGTGCTAAATGCAGATGGGACATAGTTCGAGGATCAAATTGTTCAAAAAAAAAGTTGGGGGACCAATATGAAATGTGGTGTATAGTTTAGGAGAAGTTTTTGTAATTTGCCCTATACTTCAAGACAACCAGTTAGTTCCTGCAAACAATATAATTACTACAACTTGCATATATTTTTAGATAACCAGTTAGTTTTGTGAATAATCTAGCTAATAGCATCCAACTTTATAGTACAATGTTAGTGTGAAAATTATTTGATAAATTAGATCTAACTAATTAATCGTGTTAGTTAAGTCATCTCCAACGAAAGATTTTCAACGAATCTTCATTTGATTGATAGTGTCTAGAAAAGCTTGTCAAACCGGTATTAAAATGCTCAAGGTAGCCTGATTTTTAAGCGAGCCTAGTGCTCAACCTCCTACATGAAGCTAATTTGATTGAAACACTTTGGAATACCCATTTGTATATACTAAGTTCAATTTAGAGACATTCAAGTTGGCTAATAGAAAATTAATCTATAAAAATATAATTATAAAAAATATATTTACTTATTTAAGACTCTAATAGGGAGAGCTTGGCGTATACACTTATGTATATGTGTCTCGTCTGTAATCCTCATCATCTAAAGATTTTGATAAGTGGTTTTAATCACTAAATCTTAATCCCTAAACCCTGCATCATAAAGCCTAAACCATAAACCTTAAATCTAAAACCCCCTAAACTCAGTTTTATTCTCGTTATCTAATGCAAGAGCTAAATCATTTCTTAATAGATGGATATGAACGATGAACATATTCCTAGTGGACATACTATATAAGCAGTCATACTCGATCTTCAGTGTCACCGATCAGCTCGAGTCTTCGAGGGTAGTGAGGTGAATACAACAGAATAAGGTTTTTTAATCAAAAAATAGATAACGTTCTAATATAATATTTATATGCTAATTATTCGTTCCAACATTCCTGTTTTTATGGGATATTAGACGATTGGTCGATGTTCGATGGACGACTTTGATTAGTTTAGAAGGCTGGGGTTGGATACTTCCAGCAGATTCAGTGGTGGTACCATGATCTCACCTTGTGTTATACACTTGGTGAGCGTTGGTGGCAGCAGACCGATTCAATCCATTTTTTCTTCGGAAAGATGTCGATCACATTGTTTGACGTATTGCATTTGATAGGGTTGTCGATCACTGGCGACCCTGTCACTTTATCGATGGGTGACGCACCGAACTGGGTCTCACTGGTCAAGGAGTGTTTACACATCTTGCCACCCAAGGGACCTGCTCTGGACATACTATGACAACAGGGCACCATCAACCTATCATGGTTAAAGAACACATTTGGAAAAGATCCGATGACAACACTCAACATCCAACATGTATGATTTAATTTATAAATTAGGTACTAAACATCTAAATATGTTCCCTTCTTCACATTCTTAAATTTTGTTTGTAGCTGAGGGCCTACACACGTGCATATCTGCTAGCACTATGTGGTTCATTTGTGTTTCCGGGTGCATCCAAAAACATAGTCCATGCTCGACATATATCTTTTTTTTTTGAGACTTGAGTCAGACGGCAGGCTATATAAGAACTACGCAGTATATGGTTCGAGCTTTCCGGGCTGGCCTTGCGAGCTTTCTTTCGAGCCAAGTCGGGCCGGGCTGCGGGCTCAAGGTGGTGGCCCAAGCCCGGCCCATGGTGCTTTCGGGTCGGGCCGAGTCGGGCCTTTGACCGGGCAAGGCCGGGTTTAGGCCATTGACTTTCAGGCTGGGCTCGGGCGGGTGGGCTTTTTTTACACCCTAGTCCTAGATCTAATTTTGTTCCTCATAATTTTATAGTCACCAAGGATCTTGTAGAGCTTGAAGAGTAGATTCCAAAAATACATTTTTTTTTAAGAAAATTGATATGTATAAAAAAAGTTATGGATTTTTTAAAATGAGTAACTCATTTAAAAAAAAAAAATCAAATGAGACTGCCGTGTTAAGGGGCCACATCAGTAAGGATAGAAGGGTCTTTGGTTGGCTGATTTGGATTGCTACACTGTGGGGCCTGCTTAGGGCCTATAGAAGGTGAGACAAAAAGTATTTCTCAAAATTAATTTATAAGTTTTACATTATGTATGTTCAAATTCAAAATTATATAACTTTAAAAATGAATTGACTGATTTATTGCTCTCTTCTCCAGGTTACATGGTACCTCACATGGAAGGTATAGTCCCTCAGGAGCTTTAACATACTTTTCTTTTTCTAGTTACATAATGGATCGATCATCTACTTAGGACTCGCGAAGTATCATCAGTTCAATTGTTGCATTCAGCATTTTGGTCGGTGTTAGCCGATACTGTTCTTACTCACCCCTTGTTAGTTCGGTGAACAAGTGTTGTGTTACACCAAGTGGTTATAGAGTGGAAGCAACACATGAATAGGTATCACATGCTCTCGGTTCCACTGTGCGACGGTCTTCACGATAAAATTTAGCAAAATTTTAAAGTTTCTTATAATTATTGTTAGTTTCACATGATTGTTTTTGTATGATTTTTTAAAAAAATTTCAGAGGGATGCCCGACCTAAGATTACCTAGGTTGGTTCGGTACACTACGTGTGTACAACAACCCGGGTACTAGGTATGGTGAGTATCAGTTCGTTCCTCAGGGCTATATGGAAGGTTAGCTATGGGAGCGGTGCCAGTCTGTAGTAAGAATAAATGAATTGATGAAATGATATTATATTTTAAGATGCCTAGCCATTGACGTTAATTAATTACTTTTATTTTATAGGGCACGATGTTCTAAAAGAGAATTATTACGTAGATAGTAGCACTAGGTCAGTTGGAGCTTATTAGAAAGGTTATCCAAATGATTCTACAACTTCTAGACAATCTTGACTACAACTCGACATAGCCTACTGCTCTTTTGAGGACCCCGGGGCACCAAACTATGAGCTAAGTGGAGTTGGAGGAGGAGGTACATGAGGATGACTCCACACCGTCGGAGGATGCACATAAGGACGCTACTCGTAGCTGGAGCACTACGCACAGTGCTCGCAACCGCAGGGGTACTCGCATCCAGAGTGACAGTCGGAGTTAGGTAGTTGGTCTAAGTACGTAAGCATGCTTATGTAGCTAGAGGGGTCCTCTCAGCCTACCTTTCATTGGGCACCAAAAGGGCACTCACAGCCTACCTTCCAGCTTCTACCATTGAAGTCCTCCTTGAAGTCCGCTTTCGAGCATGGAGTGTCCTCCTCACAGGGTATCGCTCGTAGTAGACCAACTAGGACATGATCTACTAGACCGCGACCCACTAGGAGGGTACCACCCAAAGACTACACACATCTCCAAAGGGGTAACTGTAGTGGTAGTTACAAGCATTGTTAAGATGTGATATGATATTGGCCTAACTTGCGATGTATGTTTGTTATATTGTATGAACTCATGTATTAGTAAATAGTTGTACTATATTATAATAACCTTAACCTTATACCTAACTTAAATTAAACTCCAAACCCATAATCCTAACCCCTAACTTAACCCTAAACGCTATACCCAAGTGCTAACCCTAACCCTAACCTAAAACACTAATCCTAACCCTAACCTAACCTAACCACAAACCCTAACTTTAATATTAGCAGTTTTTTGTAAGGTTGGGCAACATGTATTCAAATTATAAATCATGTATTATAAATCTGCGTTTAAACATAATTATTATTCAAGGTTGATGGGATTTCGACATGTTTACTATGTCCTAATTTGTGGCATTGACTGCAACAAAATACGTAGATGTCACCAACATCCGTGTTTCACCTTCTAACTTTATGACGACCAAGACGTCGACGGGTTAAGGGTGCTAACACTAGGTTTTCTCTCTGTGCATTTCCTATTAACTCATAGGGACTGTGTATTCCCTCCATAGGGATAGCATAAACTAATTGATATATGTTTTAACATACAGTTGTTGATGACAAAATTCATAAATATTCCATCTTTTAAAATTACATGCATAAATTACGTGTTAACATAACAACAACCAAGGTTCAAAATCTCCATTTCGATAGAAATTTTGACATTCAGAATATGAAAATATTTCAACAGTGTGGAAATATTACAATTTTATAGAAATGGTGAAAATATTGATTTTTTGATAGAATTTTTTAGTAAAACTTTGGAGAGTCAAACCAAGAGTAGATACACACTTTGAAACACTCAAATAATATTTGTATCATATTTAGGGGTGTAGAGCTTCACATAGCATGTATTCAATATATTGAGTCTATGAGCCTTGTGCAATTTTGCTTAGTCTGGTTTTGATATATATTTTCAAATATTTTTTAATCTTTTTTATGGATACAAATATTTTTAAAATAAAAATTAGTTGATTATTAAAATAATGTTTCAAACGATTTTGAAAGAAGACTTAAAAACAAAATAGTTATGCAAGTTTGAAATTGTGAAAAAATCATGTTGAAATATTAAACACTGTTTTTTTATTTAGTCTGGGAAAAAAAATTATATAGAAAAGTTTTTATTCATTTAAAATTTTCTAAGACGAACCATAGTTTTCTTGATACACTTATAATTTTACATCTATTGGAATTTTTGAGCAAAAAATGAGTTGATTTAATCACTTTTCTCACTATGTGAATTTTATAAAAAATTCAAAAAACTATTTTCTCCTACGAAATCTAAAAATATATTTTTTGATTCCTTTGGTTTTTTTTTGATATTTTTATTGAAATCAAATGGGGGGGGGGGGTTTGCTTATATATATATAATAATATTTAAGTAAGCGATATTTACTTAAATGTTATTATATGTAAATAAGCTACCGAGAGCCAGGCCACATAAATAAGATGTTGAGGACCAGGCCATAAGCTCCCTTTTATAACTAGTCAGTCCCACAATTTCGATGTTATTTTGTAAAATTTTGACAAAATCCTTTTGTGTTGGTTCTGATATCACGATATTTCGTGGAGATTGAAATATTTAGTAGCAATATCACAAAATATCAAAAAATCATGATAGTCTCTAGGCCGTTCGATTTTGTATGCCGGATTTCGTGCTGAGCTTTCAAATAATCGATATATTTCACAAAATTTCACAAAATATAGTTTATCGATTTTTAGTATCTTGGCAACAATATATGCTGTCATTTTCACATGTGCACATCCATGCACATATGTGTGATCTCTTTTCTTGATATTTCATTATCTTGTACCTCAAAAATATCCTCATTGATATTTAGAAGGTCTATGGTTATAGAATATTATATTTGTTTTCTAAGTTTCTTCTCAATCTTTGGTACAAGTTGTGTTTGCCACTCAAGACTAGTTTTTCTACGTTTTTTTTGAAGTTTTATTATTTTACCTCTAATCCCATATAATAACCATGTTATTAATTTTGAATGCAAATGTATAATCCATGAATTAAACGACTCATCAATGTTAAATGCTATAATTCTATAACGTCGGTTCGACCGAGGAGGAGGCGTGTGGCGAGTGATACTGCTTTCTCCCCTTCCTCCAGGCGGACGTCAGGAGCTCAAAGAACTGATGACGCTCCTCTTGGCGGCAAGCTTTTGTCTGGTTGCAGATGGAGTTAGATGGCACTAGATGCCTTTGGGAGTTTTTTTCGGTAGGTCCTTCTACAACAAGATTCTTTCTCTGATCGATAAATTCCGGCCTTAGAGAGCTATCTGGAAGACCATGGCTTCAGCGAAAATTCAAATCGTCTCCCTACTGGCGACTAGGAATAAGATCCTAACCAAGTGTAACCTTTTGAAATGAAAGAACTCACACGCCACATAGTCGATGTGTACCTTCTGCAATATGGAAGAAGAGAATGCATTATATTTGTTTCTTGGATGCCCTGACCACTTAGAGGTGAAGTGTGGAATCGCTTCTCACCCGCAGAGTCTGAAGGCCATGTAGAGCTCCTGGCGCAGAAGACAGATTCGCAAGGAGATCCGTCCGGCTTGGGATATTCTTTCCATGGGGATTATATGGGTTCTCTGGTTGGAGAGAAACATGCGCATTTTAAATGGCAGGACATGGGGGTGGAGGAGCTGTGTAGATCGGTGATTTCGATCTTCAAGTTGTGGATTATACCATGAGTTGAGAAATTTAGCGACGGGGTACTACTTTTTGTAATAAGATCATTTCTTAATTTAATATTAATGGCTGGGGGCTGCCTAACCCTTCCTCCTTTCAGAGGGGTTCTTAAAAAAAAATCGATAATGTTGGACATTTGAGTGCGAGGTTTCCGAAAAACGTAATTGACGTGTTAGATCAGGCCCTATAACCCAAGCATAAGTTTCTTGATATTTGGCTTGATTTTGTTCTAATACAATATTACACTCTATTAGGTTATATTTTTTAGCATCTTTTCTTAGCAATGTACATAAATGTTCTTTTTTAAATTTTGTTGAAAATGTCCAACACAAAAAAATTAATGCGAAACGGGAAAAATTCAAGAAACACCATCAATAAGACCTTTTATTAATAATAAATAAATAATAATTTTTTAAAATTATAAGAATTAAGTGCAACTTTAAGAGAATTTAAAAACCATGCCCATAAATACTTATATTCAGCTTCGACTATAAAATATCCTAATGTTCTCTCCTATATAGTCACTTTTTCAACATAGCCATCGTATCGATAGATTATCAGACTCCTAGATCCCATATGAAAAAGATTTGCAAATAAGAGTGGGACTAAATAATTTGCTTTAGGCTGCTTGGAACTATAAGAAAGAGTATTGGATGTATGGGAGAAAACAAATGAGAATGAGAGCAAGCTGCTAGCAGGTAACTAAGAGTGAGAAGGTATGTTGACAATGAGATCGGCTCCATATATAAAGAGATGCCTTCTTTACTAGCTATTGTAAGTAGTCGTTGGGAATTATATGTTGTGTAAGTAGCTGTTGGGAGCATACTACTAACCGTTTGTTGGAAAGTTTATGTTTTAAATAGCCGTTGCTAGACGTTCGTTGGGAAGTGTACATCGTAATAGCCGTTCATTGGGAAGTGTACGTTGGCGGCAAAAAAATTTAAATAATAAAAAAAGCCAACCCGCCTTTGTAATCAGCAGCAAAAAAAAAAAAAAAATAACCCGCCTTTCAAATTGGAGGGAAAAAAAAAAAAAAACCCGCCAATACAAAGGACGGCCAATAAGAAAAAAAAAAAATACCCGCCTGTTCAAGAGACGGGTAGATCATTTTTTAACAAAATCCAAAGTTTCATACTCAGTTTACTAATTACATTATTTATGTGATTTTTTTAAATAAAATTGCTGAAAAATAAACCACCATCATGAAATTGATTAATTCAAGCAAAAAATGGATCAAAGCATCAGCGAAATACACAAGCTCAAATTCTTTTCAAAAAATAAAAATAAAAACAGTAGAAGAAAAAGAAACCCATATCGTCAAATCAACAAATTTCAAACAAAAAACGGCTCGAGAATTGATTTCACCCAAAGCCCCATTAAGATCTTGGGTAAATTACACTTTGCCCCCTTGAAGTTTTGCCCAAAATCATATAAACCGCCCTAAAGTTAATAAACTACATTTTGCCCCTTCAATTCAGTTTTATTTCGATAGAAATTACTAAAAGTGGAAATTTAGGAGGTGTTTGGCATCATTCCAGAACCGCCCATTTCCATTCGCAGCTCAATATTTTAAAACTAACTAATAGTTTTTGTTTCGCTGGAATGAAGAGTTGGGAATGATAAATTACAATCAGAGTGCTGAGCCATAGAAATTACATTAGAAATAGTAATTGATGGGAATATCGCCTTATGGATGAGAATTAAGCTGAACAATTGTTCCTCATGCCAAACACCCCCTCATCATTCCGGAGCCGTATGTTTCTATTCAGAGTTTCATATTTTAAAACTAACGGATAGTATTTATTCCGGTGCAATAAAGACTTGGGATCGATAATATCTGACTCCTTGCGTTTCTATGCTAACCGGAACGCTGAATTATCGAATTACATTAGAAATAGTAGTTGATGGAAATACCCTTGTCTGGATGAGGATTAAGCAGAACAGCTGTTCCTCATGCCAAACACCCCCCTTAGCAGTTGACAAAAGGGGGTGTTGTGCTAATATTTAAAACAATAGGGACCGATTTGGAGCAAAATAAACCTCAGTGGGGGGGTTAAATGATTTGGGCTAAACTTCAGGGGGGTATAGTGTAATTTACGCTAACAGAGCTAATCATGAAATGGGAAGCAAAACAGAGAGCATCCCCTGCGGTTCAATCACAGTCGAGCATCACAGACTTCCACCCAACCCAACGAGAGAGACAAAGACGGAAGGAGAGCTCACTTGGCAGGGGAGCTAATGCTGGAAACCATGGAGACCCTCGGGGATCCGCCGCTCCTCTTGCTCGTGGGCGGAGAGACGCAGAGCAGTGTCTCCGGTCTGAAGGCAAACCTCGAAGCCGCCATCGTCACCGTTTCCCTTCTATTACTCTCTGGTTATCGGTTGGAGAGGAGGCACCCACCTTTTATATTTCTCTCTTCGAACGGGATCCCTCCGCTCTCCAGCAACCGGACACCCGCTAGCGCGACGGCCGGCCGGCCGGACGCTAGCTCACAATGAGCCGGTCTCCATTTACGGAAGAAAAACGCTTCCTCCACTTCTTTTGCAGCATGACTTGACACACGATCACAGCCGTCTGTAGCACCCAGCCCCGACAGGCCAATCACACTCAGTTTGGCAGGCAAGCAGGACGACTGTGATCGGGTTTAGAGAAAAAAAAAAGGGAGACTTAGCACTTAGGTTTATGGAGAGCAGAGACTTAGGTTTTTATGCACAGGACGCTTGTTTGGTTCTTGTGTTTTTAGCGTGTGAGATTCTAAATACATATCTATATAACAATGGACGTCAGTTTTGTGCTGACTAAACAAAACGGAACCAAAAAGCTGATTAAGATAAGCTGATTGGACAAAAAACGCTTCCTCCACTTCTTTTGCAGCATGACTTGACACAC
The DNA here is from genome assembly GCA_947650365.1 of Chamaelirium japonicum. NCBI lineage: Eukaryota > Viridiplantae > Streptophyta > Magnoliopsida > Liliales > Melanthiaceae > Chamaelirium > Chamaelirium japonicum. Next base: position 7,473,486 of record OX393551.1, on the reverse strand, counting down.
GATCACAGCCGTCTGTAGCACCCAGCCCCTACAGGCCAATCACACTCAGTTTGGCAGGCAAGCAGGACGACTGTGATCGGGTTTAGAAAAAAAAAAAAAAAGGGAGACTTAGCACTTAGGTTTATGGAGGGCAGAGACTTAGGTTTTTATGCACAGGACGCTTGTTTGGTTCTTGTGTTTTTAGCGTGTGATTCTAAATACATATCTATATAACAAGGGATGAGAGTTTTGTGCTGACTAAACAAAACGGAACCAAAAAGCTGACTAAGATAAGCTGATTGGACAAAAATGAACCGAATAGATCTAACCATTCGTTCAAAAATCAACGCACGATCTCTCCTTGGTTTCAAATCCCAATCCATTTAAACTACACCAAACCTCTAAAATCCCGGCCCATTGAAAATGCACTAATTAAACCTGACCGTTCATCTTGTGATCATTGTTCGCATCAACGGCTACAAACTCGCCTGCTGAAATTTCGGCTGCCACAAACCATCGGGTCGATCTCGAGGAATCCGTTCGAACAGAGACAGTTGTGATTGATCGATTATAAGGGGAGGGGGAGTTGGTCGCGCCGAAGGCGCCTGTTTCGTGCCAATCAGCACGGGCGAGGAAATGGGTGTCCCTATGAATGTCGGTGTTGTCGTCAAAAATGCTTTGTTGTCGAAAGAGTTCAGGTATGTTACCGCTGAAGGCGGCCCACTGTAGTGCCGACAAGTGTATTCCCGTCGAAGGCTGCCCGCTACAGTGCCAACGGACACGGCATGCACTAGTGTGCGGATAGTTTATGGTTGTTTGGTTAATGAGGCGTGACTGTGTAAATAGATGCACTTGCTTAAGTTATACGACTTTTGCACATAAAATTGTGCAAATAAAACTTCACTTAAACACATGAAATTTTAATTGCACATGTCACATGTGCAAACAAATATACGCACATCATTTGCACAGCAACCAAACGGCCCCTATCTAACTCCTTTTAAGGAGATGCTTTTAAGCTTAAGGACTTTGAAATGTTGTGGACGAAATTGCCCTCTACAGCATTTCAAATTTTTCTTTGGCATGCCACCGAACCAGTGACCACCGCCGGACCTAACCGAACCGCCGTCGCCAGACCTAACCGAACCCCCCCGGGCCCCCACCTAATCTACAGGCCATGGGATGAACCCTAGACATAGGGAGTTCAACCGAACCACCTCGCCATCGCCGCCTCCTCTGTTGCTCGCCGTTGTCGTCGCCGCCGGAGCTGCTGGCCGCCGGAGATGCTTTTAAACCTAAGGACTTTGAAATGTTGTGGACGAAATTGCCCTCCATAGCATTTCAAATTTTTATGTAGTATGTCACCGAACCAGTGACCACCGCCGGACCTAACCGAACTCTCCCCGCTGCTGGACCTAATCGAACCCCTGCCCCCCTCCCCCACCCCACCCGCCACCGTCGGACCTAACCGAACCCCCCCAGGGCCTCCATCTAATCAACAAGCCATGGGATGAACCCTAGACGTAGGGAGTTCAACCGAACCACCTCGATGTCGCCGCCTTCTCTGTTGCTCGTCACTGCCGTCTCCGTCGCCGCTGAAGCTGCTGGCTGCTGCTCCCGCCTCCTCTGCTGCAGCCGCCACCGAAGCTGCTTCGGGGGTCGTCAGGGTTGAGCAAGAGGTCTCCAAGGGTCGAGCGCAAGGTCGCCGGAGCTGCTCAGGAGAGTGGGGAGAAGACAGGAGCAATTTCGGGTTAATCATGAAAAGCAGGGACCTTAGACTAAGTGAAACATTTTGATGTCCTGTTCACGCGATGGATCTGTTGTCAGGGACCTCTCACACATTAACCCAAAAAAAAAAAAAATGAGTGTTAGGTCCCATAGGACATATCAGATTAATGAACAAGACACTCACAAGACTCCTTTAAGGGGAGGTCCCAAAGACTTCTTTCTTGAGCAACTAGCGACAATAACAGCGACAGGAGGCAAGCAGCGGTGGCAAGCAGTGCGACTTGTGCCGCCGCCGCTGCCTCGGCGGCGGTGAGCAGCAGAGGCAAGAGATGGCAGTGGGGTCGGATTTGTTCAGATTAGATCTAGGGTTAGGGTTTAGGTTTTAGGATTAGGTCTAGGGTTCACCCATGGCCTGTAGATCTTAGGTTTTAGATTTTAGGATTAGGTCTAGGGTTCACCCCATGGCCTATAGATCGTAGGTTTTAGGGTTCGGATTAGGTTTAGGATTAGGTCTAGGGTTCACCCCATGGCCTATAGATCTTTGGTTTTAATATTAGGTTTAGGTTTTAGGTTTAGTTTAGAAGAGAGTGGCTTGCAAATCAAAATTTAAAGCCAATTGAGGGGTATTTTTGTCCTTTGTACTTAGGCTTAAAGGAATATCCTGTTTTGGACCGTCCACTAAGTCCCCCCAAAAGGGGGGACTTAGTGATAGCTCACTGACAAAGGCAACTTGCAATAAGCCCTCCTACAAGTTTCATATTGCAATAGCTCCCTCCCAAATCTAACCGAACCAAATAGAAAAAAAGGACAATAGCGTCCACCCCAAATTCATTAAATTTACATTTCCTACCATCAACTTACTACGAACCACTTTTTGCAGGAAAATCAATTGAAATCACTTTAGATTGTCGATTTAAAATCACAAAACAATTAATTTTTTTATATGTGTATTTTCATAAAAAAAAATTATTATGTCAACCGACCAAATAATTACTCTTTTTACCTAATTGTTGCTCTTTATATGCGAGATAGAATCGACTTGATTTCGCATAGTTCATTGCATTTTTTGTCACAAAGATATTCATATTGTGACCATATGAGCAAACATACTGCTATAATCATTCGACAATTAAGGTATTTTTACCATATCAAATTGTTACTCTTTGCTAACTGATTGTTACTCTTTACCGATTGTTACTTTTTCTGTTAAGATTGTTACACTTTATATGTAGGGCTAAAATTGTCATTTAAAATTTTGGTTAATACATGTGCGCGGCAGAAGGAGCCCGCATTAGCCAAAACTAACGGATTTTTGCTCTTTAACGATTGTTACTCTTTTGCTACGATCGTTACACTTTTTCTGTAGGGGTAAAATTGCTATTTAAAAACTTTTAGTATCACATGTGCTTGGGAGAAGGAGCTCGCGTTAGCTAAAGTCCAACTACAAATAAAGTGGCATTTGAATTTATCACATAAATATCCAAAGTGGCAATCGAATTTATGAAACTTTCCACCCATTCTTTTACAGAGAACTGAGCTTGGGGGGGTTTTGTACCACTCCCACATCTCGGTCGGACACCGGTCGGCCTCCCCTACGTTGTCAATGCGGAGAGGACGCGGAAAAGAACCACCGGAGATTGCCCGTTCGTGCTGTGGTTCGCCAATTCTGTGTCGGCGGACTCCGTGGTTTGAGACGAGCTCTGGTCATGGAGTCCATGCATACGGTGGAGGGGTTGTAACCATGTGGCCACATGGGGTGGTTTGGGTGGCTTGGGTTTGGATTTCTTGTTGCCTTGTTGCCGACTGGATAGGTCTGATGCCATGCAGGGAGGGCCACAGGGGTTATGTAGGGGAAATTGTCATTCAATTTTTTTTGTTATTACTTGTGCACGGGAGAAGGAGCTCGTGTTAGCCAAAGTCCAACTACATGGCCTTAACATTGAGTTCAAACTTTTACGAACCCTTAACGTAAAACAGAAACCTTTTTAAGGAGCAAATGTTAATAACCCCAAAAAAAAGGTGGGCTTGGTGAAAAGCCCTTTATAAAAGATGCTTTTAAGCACAAGTCCTGACAATGTTTCCGTTTGATCTAAGAATTAGACCAAAAAGACTCTTTTACATTAAACCTCTAGTGACCTGTTTAGCCCCTATCAAATGACTAAAATACAACCAAATCTATACTACGATATACCCAATTTATACTCCAGATATATAGCTATAGTGATTATAATTCGAGATAATAGTGTATAAATTAGATCTATATGGGGCATCAATTCGGCTGCTACCGTGAAATCACTGTAGCAGATATAGTGATTCCATTGTAGCAACCAGTAGTTATAGTGATTTCACTATAGCAATCGAATTTATACTCCGAAATATTACTGCTACAGTGAAATCACTGTAGCAGCTATGGAGTATAAATTCTGGTGTATATAGAGTATAAATTTGGTCGCTACAATGAAATCATTGTAGCAGTTATAGTGATTTTAATGTAACGATCAAATTTAACTTCGAAATATTACTGCTACAGTGAAATCACTGTAGCACTATGGAGTGTAAATTTAAGTGTATATAGAGTATAAATTCGGTTGCTATAGTAAAATCACTGTAGTCGCTATAGTATTTTGGGTCTACTATTGGGGCTTTTACTATACGCTGTATTTTAAAAAAAAATGTAGATCGGGTTCTAAGGGATAGTTAGAGGGGTAAAATGGTCATTTTAAAAAATTGAGTGAGGGATATGACATACTTCGAAATAGGTAGAGGTGGTTTACAAACTACATAGCTAGTTAAAAAGGCCATAGGCTAATAGCAAAAAAAAAAAACGAGTTCAGATCTCCTCCAGTCGGTGGGCCCGGCTTTCATCACAGCCGCACGGGGTTGCTTGAGTGTGATTCAATTTTGGGTTGTCAGGCATTGTGCCACTGTGATACCGATCGGGCCCACCAATCGGGCCCACCAACTAGAGGAGATTCTAACTAAAAAAAACAGGTTATTCTGTTATTTCATGAGTATAATTGGTTGGACATTGGTTTATTCCAAAAAGCTCACTTTCCCACATGATCTTTTGTAATCAACTTTGTTTTTGAAAAGAAAAAAAAATAAAAATAGTGTCCTACTTTTGATGCCCATCTTGGTCGCCCACCACATGTGGGATAATTAGGGGGTGTTTGGTACGTGGAACACCTGTTCCTCTTAGTCCTGTTTCAAAAAGGGTTATTTTCATGATTTGAAAATAACAGCTAGTTATTGTTCCGGTGGAATGAAGGACTTGGGAACTAAAAATTGTCACTCCGACTGTTTCTATGCCAACCGGAACGTCAGACCATCAAGTTGTATTAAAAATAATACAACTTTTTGATACGGAATGGAAATAGATTGTTCCGGAATGATGCCAAACACTCCCTTAATCCTCTTCCAGTTGTTCCCCTTAATCCTCCTTTAGAAGAGGCTATTACCGTCAACTACTATTTCTAATGCAATTTGATGGTCCAGCGTTCCGGTTGACATAGAAACAACCGAAGTGATATATTTTAGTTCCCAAGCTTCTTCATTCCACCGGACAATTACTAGCTGTTATTTTCAAATCATGGAATTCGAAATAGAAATAGATTGTTCCGGAATGATGCCAAACACCCCGTTAATTGCCGCGCAGAGTTTCAAAACCTAATCAACCTAGAATCTTCGGCCCTTTGACGCCCCAAACGTCACATCCCAAAATATCCCAGGTGACATAGAACACTAAAAATAGAAGGCAAAGGATAAATCTGAGCGTTCTTCTAACTACAGAAGAACAAGAGCAATTTGATTTTCAAGAGTAATCAAAGTCTCAAGCATTGGAGCAATTAAGAAGGTGTTTGCACGATGAACAGTTGTTCCGATTAAACCTCATCCGGAAGAGGGTAATCTTATCAATTACTATTTCTAATGTAATTCGATGGTTCCGCTTTCCGGTTAGAGTAGAAATGCACAGAGTGATAAATTATCGTTCCCATGTTCTTCATTCCACTGAAACAGATACTACCTGTTAGTTTTAAAATCAGGTAAATTACACTTTACCCCCCCTGAAGTTTAGCTCAAAAAACACTTAACCCCTGTATAGTTAAAAAACAACATTTTACACCCCTTCAATTCAGTTTTGATCAGATAAAAATTACCCAATGAGGTAATTATTTAAAAATGACCAAATTAGTGTGGATGGATTTTCGCTAAGAGCAGTTTTTAGTCACAATCGGGTAGCATCAAAGATCAACCTCGATTTCATACCTCTTTATCAATAAGTAAATCATAGTATTAGTAAATTAATATTGGTACAAACGAAATCTTTGTGTGCTAGTGGGATTAAAAATTAATTAAGTAGAAACAAATTACATGAAAAGGCATAAAGATCTCATTACTATAAATAAAAAAACATAGCATACAGGCAATTGATTTACTTATTTAGAAAGCAGACAACAAATATGTGTAGGTTTTATCGACTATAGTCATAACATATTTCCAAGTACTCTCGTCTTATTGGAAAAAATAATGTCCCTCCTTGTTGTGCCGTGGCTATCAAAGAGAAGTACAAACATGCAAAAACAAACATGTGCGTTCTTACCATTTTATACTATTTTTTTAAAAAAATATTAATAATGGAAGTACCAACTAGTTGAGTTTATAAAGTCTCAGTGGGTTAATACTCGAGACCTGGGATCGAATCACACTTCCATCTAGTAGTTAACTAGTAGAGGTCCCCGCCTAACCTTCTCAGATGTGACGTTAATGGATGCTCACAAAAAAAAAAACCATTAATAGTATATAGGCAATTGATTTAAGGGCAAGTTGCAGACAAACCCCCTGAACTATGCTTACTCTGTATGTTCACCCCCTCCGTCAAATTAATTTCACCGTCAAACTTAATTTTTATACCAAAATTACCCTTGTCCTAGTCATTATGAGTAATTTTAAAAAACCTTTTAGCCTCATTAAGAAGCTAGGTTATTTTTGTGATAAATATTAAGTTTGACGGCTAAACGTTGATGGAAGGGGTGAACAAGTAGACAAAGCATATATAGTTCAGGGGTTCAAGTTGTTAAAAAAAATATTTGAGATGCCAATGTGACATTAGGTGTATAGTTTACGAGTGGTTTTTGTAATTTACCCTTGACTTAATTATTTAGACAGAAGACGATAAATATGTGTAGACTTTATCGACTATGGTCACAACATATTTTCGAGCACTATTGGTTTTATTTGAAAAAAAAAAAAACATCTCTCGCTATTGCGTCTTGGCTATCAAAGCGAAGTATAAACATAAAAAAACAATTAAGCGTGAGTGTTTGTATCATTTTATATTTATAACAAATACATTAGCATTAACAATGAATGGAAATCATCTCCAGCGTAGGGATGGCAACGGTGCGGTTTAAAACCGTGAACCGTAAAAAACCGCACCGCATGGTGCGGTTTTGGTTTGCCAAAATATAAAACCGTCGCGGTGAGGTGCGGTTTCGGTTTTGCCCAAAACCGCACCGTTTAGACCATTATAATGTTAAACCGCGGTGCACCGCACCGCATGGTGCGGTTTCGGTTTTACATATGGTACACCGTCGCGGTGCGGTTTCGGCGTGACGGTTCGGTGTTGCGGTGCGGTTCTGGTTTTGCCCAAAACCGCACTGTTGCCGGTTTTGCCCAAAACCGCACCGAAACCGCACCGTTGCCATCCCTACTTGAGCGGGTCGGCTCCGGTCGAGGCATTATAGCAGCATGATGGTAGGCAGCCTCGACCGTGAATCATGCTCCTTGCATACTCCAAACTCCTTCGATACATGTGGCAAGCTTCGTTAGGCGGGCAGGGCCAACTGTCGACAGGAGAAAATTGTGGGTACGCTTTATCGACTAGGTCGTAATAAATGTCCAAGTACTCTTGATTTTATTTAGAAAATAAATGACGTCTCTTGTTGTTGTGCAGCTTCCACTAAAGATAAATACAAACATGCGAAAATAGAAGTGTGGATTTTTAATATGACCGATGTCTTTAGTCACGGTTGGGTAGAGCTGGCAATTTCAGACCCGACACGAAGTTAGCGGGTCTGGGTCAGGGCCAAACTGGTTCAGGTCGTAAACGGGTCGACACGATAGACCTGTTTAATAAACGGGTTGGGTCCGGGTTTAGGGTCTGGACACAGTAGCCCCGGGAAGACCCGTTTAGTATTCAACGGGTCGTGTCGGGTCGGGTCTACCCGTAATCCGATACTATAATATATAATACCAACGGGTCTTTCGGGTCAGGTTGGGTCGAGTCGGATTGGGTCGGATCGGATCAACTGAATAGACCCGGGTGGTAAACGGGTCTTATCGGGTCTTATCGGATCTACCTGTTTATTAGCGGGTCGGGTACGGATTTAGGATCTAGACACGATTAGTTAAACGGGTCGGGTCCGGGTCTAAGGGTTTTGGACACAACACGAAGCTAGACACGACATGAACCCACACGACACGACCCATTGCCACCCCTACGGTTCGGTAGCATCAAGAATCAATCTTAGTTTCATACCTTCCTATACTAGAAATGACGTAGGGCAACAATCAAGCATCGAAGAGATAACGTTAAAAGCTTTGAGTAAGGGTGGTTGCTTCACCGTAAAGACTCTTGTATCTGGGATGGGATAAAATGTTTCGTGATCCGGGCGGGCAATATTTGTCCTTGAGCTTTGTTATCTCATATAGTGAATTATGTCTTTAGCTCTCCCCGTTGAGTAGGAAAAATTGTCGAACGATGTAAATATGCATGTCTCTGTAATTACCATTTTTTTCTCTTTTATTTATGGTGAATCTGTTGGAAATAATTCCACGATAGAGGCTTGCAGCGGAAAAAAAAAGGAAGGTCCGAAGACTATGGGTGATGTGAGTTACATATCAAAATTTTCATCGAAACCATCTATATATACGTGTATGGACTTAGCATAGCAATTATGCGATCCCCTAACGTTGATCTAGCGAAGAGAAAATCTAGCATGCATGTATGTTCTATCTACACTAGATTTATAAGTTAGAAGTCATACCTCAGTGCGGATTCTTTCACCGTGATAAATTTCTTCTTTGTCAATGAAGATGGGCTCAGATCTGCTCATGATAGCTTCGATGTAACGACCGTAACCTTCTATCCCGAACTCCGATTAGGCTGAAATGTGGACTGTAAGCAGATGACTTCGAGACACAACTTTGCATCTTGTTTGAGATCATTTGGAGTTCTGTAGCTTCCAAAGCAATAGAAACATCGTTAATATTCTGTGTAAAATTTGGACAACAAAAGATTACAGGAAGCACCTTCAAGTTCACCCAATCTCGCATGATACACGGTACCTCATCGATGGATATCTAGTGCCTCTATACGATGAGCCTTCTCCGTCTTCGATTCATCATGCGAGGAAGAAGAACCACGTCCGAACCCTCGTGCACACGCGTTGAAGACAAGAGAAGAGAGGAAACGAAGGGGGACAGCTAGGGCATCATCAAGTAGTGGCCAGCCCCCCTCTCCTCATCCATATATAGGGGCCGACCTTGCATACCTTGCGTATGGGGGTTATGGCGGGCCCTCCCTATTCTCTCTCCCCCTTACGTGTTGCAATAGGCCGGCCCCCTTACTTGCCATATGTGGCCGACCCCTTGGTCAAACCTCCCTTAAAGCCGATCCCCCTCCCCTACAGGTTTGTTTGTAACTCCTACAAGCTAGGGAGGGGGCGGCCATGTGTGTCTCTATATGCTAGGGGTGGCATAGCTAGGGTATGGTGATATTTTGGTTTTTCAAAATATCCCAATATCTCTAGTTGGTTGCCCCTCTCGCTTGGGACCTTGTATGGTGCAATCACGTAGGTGTTAGAATTTGTCTGTTCTAAGCTTGTAAAACTTTATGTTTTGATCTAATAATAAAGGTTGATAGTTATTATATGAGATGCATATTGGTACGTAACATAATTGCGTATTCGTTTAAGAACAGAGAGCCATGGTTACAAGGTAGTCCACTGAGTTGAAGACTGAGTGGATTGGTCCCATGTAATCTAAATAAGTTCGTAGCTATGATTAAGTTGGTTGCCTCATCATGATAAACTGTTGGGGATGACGGTGCATAGGATGTCTTCACCATGGTCATCACCAGGCACAGTGTCTATGGCCGGACGGAACAAACATGGTGTATAGATCAGTGAGCAGACACTGGTACACTAAGCCGTGTTTCTGCTTAGGGTAAAACGGTCCTAAATTCTGAGGAACCACGTCTGATGGACTAACCAGTTGAGTGGTGCTTTGGCGCACCAATGTATGACGATCCAGTTACGTGATCCAAAACCACGGTGTACTGGATTACCCGGCTGGCGTTGCATCAACATGTCATTCTTGCAGGCCATCCACACCTGATTGGAGGTGTGTTCCCTGGTCTAACTTACACTGTACCAAATCCAGGTCTGGTGGTCATTAGTTGAACTGTTGACCATGTTCGATTACTCGACGGGGTAATCATAGGTATAATATATAGGTCAACCTGTCATATGATCATTCGAGTCTGACGGTATTCTCCACCGCTCGAAGTGCATCATGGCATCAAGTGGAGGGACAACGAGTTTACCACTACTAAGCGGAGAGCAGAGGTATATGGGAGAACATAGTAAGTCCGGGTGAATTGGAGTGCAGTTTGCGTCACACTTTGGGTGGCTACGTAGGTTAACTTGAGCTCAGAGGATTGATGGTATACTCGAGTAGTGTGTCGATCGAGCTTGAGTTGGAAGCCATAAACCCTGGTCCTTGATGGTTCCACCTTATCCATATTATGTACGATTCTTGAACCATCTCCTAGGAACACAGTAAGCAGTAAGAGAAAGAAAGAAGTCTACGCTCTGTATATGCTTTGAACTAGTACACGGTAGATGCGTAACTATGTGCGAGTACTAAAGGGGAATCCCTAGACTAGTATAGAGGCGCAAGTAGTTATCCCTTGCCATAAGTAAACTTTGCTACATGTTTGCGATGCACCGAGACATATTGCGAGTTGACTAGTTGACTTTACTAGGGACACCCTCTGGTGACCTCAGTTAATAGTAAATTAACTTGTAAAAATCACTTAAGAATGAGTCGCTAAGTCTCACACACTAGAAATGGTTAATCTAAGGCATAAGGGCGTTTTGGTAAAAACGCGTACTGCCATGCCTCACTAATGGCCGACCCTATGGTAGGAGACCCATGCAAGGCCGGCCCCTATATTAGTGCGGATGAATTTTCACTAAGAGCAGTTTTTAGTCACAATCGGGTAGCATCAAAGATCAACCTCGATTTCATAACTCTTTATACATGTAACAGATGCATTATCAATAAGTAAATCATATTATTAGTAAATTAATATTGGTACAAACGAAATTCTTTGTGTGTGTGGGATTAAAAATTAGTTAAGTAGAAACAAAATACATAAAAACGCATAAAGGTCTCATTACTATAAATAAATAAAAACATTAATAGTATACAGACAATTGATTTACTTATTTAGAAAGCAGACAACAAATCTGTGTAGGCTTTATCGACTATAGTCATAACATATTTCCAAGGACTGTCGTCTTATTGGAAAAAATAATGTCCCTCCTTGTTGTGCCGTGGCTATCAAAGAAAAGTACAAACATGCAGAAACAAACATGTGCGTTCTTACCATTTTATACTTAAAAAAAAAAGATTAATAATGGAAGTACCAACTAGTTGAGTTTATAAAGTCTCAGTGGGTTGGTACTCGAGACCTGGGATTGAATCCCACTTCCATCTAGTAGTTAACTAGTAGAGGTCTCTGCTTAACCTTCTCAGATGTGACGTTAATGGATGTTCACAAAAAAAAAACATTAATAGTCTATAGGCAATTGATTTAAGGGCAAATTGCAGACAAACCCTTTGAACTATGCTTAGTCTGCATGTTCACCCCCTCCGTCAAATTAATTTCAGCCGTCAAACTTAATTTTTATACCAAAATTACCCTTGTCCTAGTCATTATAAGTAATTTTAAAAAACTTTTTAACCTCATTAAGAAGCTAGGTTATTTTAAAATTGAGACTTTCAGCCTGCACCAGGAAGGCCTCAAGGAGCAACAGCAAGAAAAGGAGTCTCGATCGAAAAGTGCACTAGTTTTTCGGGAACAACCCCTTATAAAATCGAGACTTTTCAGCCCGCAACGGAGGGGTCTCGGTTTCTACAATAGCCCTTCCCCTTGGTTTTGCACAAAAACCGAATAGGGGGGCTTCGGTTTCTACAACATTCCCCCTTGGTTTCGCCTAAAAATTAAGAGGGGGGATCTCAGTTTCTACAACAACGTCCCCCTCAGTTTCGTCAAAAACCGAGAGAGGGGTCTCGGTTTCATCAGCAACGCCCCCTCGGTTTCTAATGCAACGTCCCCCTCGGTTTTGTCAAAAATTGAGAGGGGGGTCTCAATTTCTACAGCAACCCCTCTTATGTCATCAAAAATCGTGAGGGTATGTGTGTGCCACAGCAGCAGTAGCAGGAGGAGGAGCCTCGGTCAAAAAATATATTATTTTTCAGGGAACACCCCTTTATGAAACCGAGACTTTTCAGCTTGCACCAGTAAATATAGAATCACGACTAAATCAATAGGAGGATCGCAAATATAAAATGGTCACTACAAGAATCCAACATAGACGTGTCGGCTTGGCTTGTGACTTAAGACATGACTCTGCTAACCTGAACCGCGACTCCAATGGCCCTAGCCAACCATGCCAGATTTCGAAGACGTTTTGCACCATAGAATCCCAACCGACCTAGGGATCCTGACCCGACTGGGAGGGGGTAAGTACTGTGGGTGCAAAAATCGTATTGGACCGGACCGGAAACAAATGGGCCTACGTAATGGCCCATGCAGGCACGCCCAGGCCCGTGAGTCTACTCTACAGGACCTGCAGATCAAGCCCCCTTATTGGGCCCGAATAACGGCCCAGTGAGGAGGCCCAAAACCAGCGCCACCTCAGCACCGCCATATCATCACTGCCATATCGAGTGTATTCCTCAGTTATAAAATGACCCCTATAGCTTACAGAGAAGTGGTTGGTCAATGGATCAGAGGAAGAAAAGATTCTAAAGCTACAGCCAAAGTCAGAGCTATCTTCTTTCTTCTAGTCCTCTTCTAGTTGCTCCGTGCAACCCTATTATACGAAGCTTTTCTCGGCCTATCGAGAGAACGCTCACCCTCTATTTACTCATATTATAGTGAAGATCAGGTGGCACCTCTCACTCGGAGATGTAGGTCGTAAGACCAAACTTCGACAAAATCTCTCGTGTCACTTGTCTCTCTCTCTCTCTCTCTACATCATACGCACCATCCACATTCAATCAAGAATTGTAGGGCGAGGTCTCTGATCAAGACGACACGAAAATTTCCCCCACACATGTCTCCATATGCTAGGGGTGGCCTAGCTAGGGTATAGTGATATTTTGGTTTCCCAACATATCCCCATGTCTCTAGTTGGTTGCCTCTCTCGCTTGGGACCTTGCATGGTGCAATCATGTGGGTTATAACTAGTGATTCCTCTATCACTGAGGTGCCCTTAGTAAACACCTAGGGTTCTCTTAGTGAAGTCAACTAGTCAACTCGCAACACGAACCGATAGATCATGCCCATGTAGCAAAGCCCACTAAGGTAAGGAGATGACTACGTGTATCTCTGTACTATTCCAAGATTTCTCCTAGCACATACACGCACCTACACATCTATCGTGCACTAGTTTAATGCACACACACGGAGCATAGGGTTATTAGGATTGGACTTATAACTTCTTCGATTTGAGTCCTGTAAATTCAGGAGATGGTTCAAGGACCGTACATTATGTGAATAAGGTAGAACCTTCAAGGACCATGGTTCATGGCTTCCAACTTGGACTCGATCGACATATTATCTGAGTGTACCATCGATCATCTGATTCTAAGTTAACCTATGTAGCCACCCATAGTGCAATATTGGTTGTACTCCAATTCCCTCAGACTTACTATATTCTCCTGCATACCCATGCTGTAACGCCCCGATATTTTACGGATTTATTTAATCCGTATAATACTGAGGTGTTAGAAAATAAAAGCTTGGTATAACTAAGCTCCATAAAAATTTGGAACTTAACTGAGCCATTCCATTAAAATAACTATTGTTTGATACATTTTAGGAGATCAAAAGCCTAAGGAAATAAATTTATTCTTTTATTTTGATGACACTTCATGCTTCAGCTTCGGCATCTTCGTAGAAAGGGGTGTACAGCGGGTCCTCCACTCCTTCTGGGTCGTTCACTACTCGCTCTCCGTTCTCCTCCAGTCCTGCAGGTTTTGACTCTGAAGGGTGCACAACATCTGTAGGGGGGTGAGTCCAAACCACTGACTCACCTCATGACCTAATTTATTTCATGCTAAATATTTGTACGGAAAAACAGTAAACGTGACTACGAAAAGTAAATAATAAAAAACATACATCACCCGATTCCCTTTTTGGCTTCTTCCGGCCAGGGTAGGAATCTCAATCCTTACCCGGGTACTTTTAGTCCGCAACAAGGCTAGCCCCACACCTAGGTACTTTTAGTCCTCAGACTAGGCTAGCCCCACACCTAGGTAACTTTTAGGCCTGTAGCCAGGGCTAGACCCACACCCAGGTACTTTCTGGCATTCCACCAGGGCTAGACCCACACCCAGGTACTTTCTGGCATTCCGCCAGGGCTAGACCCACACCCAACAAGTGATCACGTACTTCACAATTTACTACTCATAGTAATTTACCGATGATCTATAGCAGATATTTAGCATGAAGAAACTTGGTTAAAACTCCCCTACCTGAACTGTTGCAAACTCTTATTCTTGATGAGGAAGCCTTATCACGCTCGAAACCTGAAAATATGTTACTAATATTTTGTTAGTTTTTCCTAAATTTTTCTGGGATTTTTCCGAACATTTTTCGATTTGAATTACTGGGTTTTCTCTTTTAAGGGGTATTTTTGTAATTTTCAAAAATACCTTAAATCTATACTGTTGTGTAGATCGTTTCATTACGGACCCGTGGCCGCAAACGGAACTCAATTCCGAGTTCGTTTGCTCCTGGTACGGTCAAAACAGTTGGCTACTAACGAATTTTTAATTCGGGTCTGCCCTTAGTAAGATAGTTTGGTTTTCTTTAGTAATACTGTTTCAGTTAATAATAACTAGAGTTGATTTAACAATTTACATCATTGATTAAATGGGCCTGGCCCATTCCTTAATGGCTTAAGCCCATGAATCTTAGTGGGTTATACTTGGTCTAAATGGGCTTCAGCCCACATATATATATATATATATAAAAACTAACCGGAGTTTTTCTTTGGGAGGCGGAGCCCGGCAGCAGGAGGCGGCGGCCGGCGGCGGGAGGCGGCGGCCGGCGGCGGCGGCAGTCGCCGGCGGCGGTTGGCGGCAGTCGGCCGGCGGCGGTCAGTCGGCCGGTGGCGGCGGTCGGCCGGCGGCGGTCGGTCGGCGGCGGGCGGCGGTCGGCCGGCGGCGGGCGGCGGTCAGGGGTGGTTGACGAGGGGAAGGGAAGTGGTAGGGCACGGTTTTCGAGACGGGCTGGAGTGAAAAACTATTGTGGAGGGGGGGGTTTATATAGTGGTTTTGAGAATTCTAAAAGACACAGGGTCTTTATTGCAAATCGGCCATTTAGTGCGTACTGCAGCTGTAACCGTCCGATCGGGAACGAAAGGTCGCCGACTTCGGTTACGTCTGCGCGACTCTTTCCGTCCGATCGGAAACGAAGGGTCAACGACCGTTGGTCTCCCCAGTGGTATGTTTATTAGTTATATGAGCTGTTTTTAATACAGAAAAGCACTACGGGTCTTTTGGCTAGAGGAAAAACTTTAAGAGTTCAAATGAAGGGTCATAGGTTCAAATCCTTCTATCGGCTAAATATGTATACATATATATATATATATATATATATATATATATATATATATATATATATATATATATTTTTTTTTCCACAATTTTTTAAATACTCTAAATGTGTCCAAATCAAATAAGTTTGTATAGGTTTTTCGATCGTCTCGGCGAGACGAACGCAATGGCGTCGTCCGATTTTTATTTTGAATTTTTTTATCATAAATTCTTATTATATAGTTTTAAATTATATTAAATCATTAATATTTTTGGGGATGTTACATTCTCTACCCCTAATAAAAATTTCGTCCTCGAAATTTAAAGTACGTACCTTAGTTATTGAACTAGTATATTTCTGGATCTAATTCTTAAGTAACTTCTTCACAATTTCTTCCAATCATCAAGTGATAGATTTTTGCTTTTCTCTGTCCGAACTTTCTTTCGCAGAATATTATTTCCTTTCCTTCAGGTGTTTGAAAGGTAACATTCTTCCGATAACAATTCATCATCATCCTATATTTGGATAACCAGTACATTCCTAATGTAATATCAAATTTTCTTCAATTTCAATTTGGGTCACCACTCCACATCTTCAATTCTTAGTATACAGTTTCTGCAGACTCTGTTTGTTTTGGCCTTATCACTAAGTGCAGTGGTGAGGGCAAGTATATATCCTAACGGTACTGTCTTCAATTGTAAGTTTCTAGCCAAGTGAATTGATATGAACAAATGGTTTAAACCCGGCCTAAAATTACTCTAGCTAAATTTCCATAATGGTGCTTACAAAAATTCAAATTGTTTCACTTATTATTATTATTTTTTTTTTTAATTGGAATAATATTCTAAAAGTGAATCGTTCATACCTTTAATGACGTCGAAAAGTGAATCGTTCATACCTTTAATGACGTCGTTTGATTCTTCCTCAGTAGATACTGCAAATGCTTTTCCAGGCACCTTTTGATTTTGAGCGGTGCGAGCTACCGGTACTTGCGGAGCATTTTGAAAAGGAGGACTGGTAGGAATGTTACCATTCAAGCGAGGACAGTATCGTTGAAAATGATCCCGCGATCCGCATGTGAAACAAGTCCGAGATCCTATAGATTTTGGATGACTACTCATCCTTGCTTGAAACTCTTGTATCTTTGGTCTTTTTGACTCTATCAATGGTGTACTTCTTTTCAGTCTATTCTTTTCAAATATTTTTCAAGTTTCCTCCCATTCTCGTTCTGTCACTAAAGCAGTTTGTACTAGTTCTCCATATTTTCGAATACGGAGAACCGCTACTCTGGTTCGAATATGAGGATTCAAACCTTGTTCAAATCTTTTGGACTTCAGTTCTTCAGTGGCTATAAGATACTGGGCAAAACGTGACAGTTCATTAAACTTGGCTTCATACTGGAAAACACTAAGCTTTCCTTGGAAAAATTCTAAGAATTCTGCAATCATTTTATCTCTGGCAGCATCTGAGAAATATTTTTCCAAATTTTTTTTTTTTATTTTTTTTTATTTTTTATAAACTCCTCCCAAGTGAAAGTAGTTTGAGTCCTCTTGACAGAATCCCACCAGTAATCTGTTTCTCCTTCTAACATATAAGTAGCTAAAGTGACTTTCTGTTCATCTGTTGCCTCTAAAGTCTCTAATATTTTTCCTATTTGGGTGTCTAGTTTATGGGATTCAATAAGGCAATAATTTCTAGGGTTTGAGAATAAAATTTTTCTGACTTTTTCTACTCACACATCAACTGTACCTGGCTACTGTATTCACCAGGAACCACAGTGATATAAGAATAGAGTTGACCTAAGAGTTGGGGCAATTCTAGTGATCTAGTTTGGGGACGGTTCAAATTTTGGAATCCGACTAAAAACTTTTGGTCTTGACAACCGTTGAGAAACTTGTTAATGGCTACATATACTTTATTCCTAAAGGAGGTTAAAAAAAAATGGATGCTCATAACTTATAAGTAGTTCCTAGGTGTTCTTATAAAAATTTTGCCCAATGAGTTTCTGTTAATGTATCTTTCTTGTAAATAAGGAGCATCAGTAACTGCTAATCTGTCCCGAAATCTTTGTCCAATATTGTCTGTGCCAAAACTTCGGTTTTCTATTGCTTTCCCTTTTCTAACTTGTATCCAAACCCTTGATGTTCTTAATTTCACATCTGTACTTCGATTATTATTTTTTTTTTTTTTTATTAAAAACTTTAACTATTTGTCTCTGATCATTTAGGATGTAAAGGTAAACTATCATGATCTCGAAGTCAAAGTCCTAGGCGGCTCCACCTTAGGTGGCTCCACACTAGCAGTTGGCAGCCCTTTTTCCCATGGAACGGCTCCACCTAACTCCAGGCAGCCCTTTCCTAGGTAGCCCTTTCCATTGAACTCGAATTCGAGAAATGATGATTATCCTCAATCCTAATTATCACAGTACATGTTATAATTTTTAAGTCGATTATGTACTTGAAATCAGTTCTCTCTGCACTAATGATTTAACCCAGATTTCCCCATATTTTTGTATTCTATATTCAACTCGAGTATATTTAAAACTTTACTTATTTGTGTCAATCATTTGTATGTTACTAACCGCTTGAGGTTGGAGTCCATTGGACTTCTCGACTATGGATTTTATTCGAGAAGTATTTTAGTTCTTATAGGAGTTATCATGGATGTTTTATTTTCTCGAGTAATTGGCGTTCATAAATCTAATTTCTAATTTAACCTACTTTCACCAAGATTGATGAACCTAGGTAAGGCTCAAATACTTTGGATATGTTTCAGGTTACACAGGAAATAGGTCTTAGTCCTAAGAATCGTTTATTCTCGGATGATCATTATTTCTGCTAAGATACTGTAGTAACGTGTTGTCAAAAAGATGTCTTAGGAGATAGGATCTTAAATTAAGTTACTCCTTAGGGATTTCTTACCCTAATTGAGTTATTACTAGGGTTTATAACACCTTCTTAGATTTTCATATCGTTACAAAGCGACATTTTATAATTCTAGTTAGTTTCTAATTCTCTCTAAGTGATCATACGTTCAAATTTCGATGTACCAATATGGTCTTCTTGGTTGACTAACTTTTCAGCGTCCAATGTTATTGTCTCAGGCCTACGTATCGAAAGCTATTATAACATATTTAAAAGAGAGATCCTAAATTTAAGTTTAGGTATCTATACTTTGTTCTAGCAATTAAGTGTCTTAGGTCATCAATGTCTTAAACATCTAAGGCTAGGTGTACCTAGATCTAATTAACATGTGCTCTAGGTTAGGTGACTATCCTACCGATGTTTTTTTTTTTTTTTTTTAGGCAATCTTTTAATTCCTAGGACCTATTACCTAGGCTCTGATACCAAGTTGTAACGCCCCGATATTTTACGGATTTATTTAATCCGTATAATACTGAGGTGTTAGAAAATAAAAGCTTGGTATAACTAAGCTCCATAAAAATTTGGAACTTAACTGAGCCATTCCATTAAAATAACCATTGTTTGATACATTTTAGGAGATCAAAAGCCTAAGAAAATAAATTTATTCTTTTATTTCGATGACACTTCATGCTTCAGCTTCGGCATCTTCGTAGAAAGGGGTGTACAGCGGGTCCTCCACTCCTTCTGGGTCGTTCACTACTCGCTCTCCGTTCTCCTCCAGTCCTGCAGGTTTTGACTCTGAAGGGTGCACAACATCTGTAGGGGGGTGAGTCCAAACCACTGACTCACCTCATGACCTAATTTATTTCATGCTAAATATTTGTACGGAAAAACAGTAAACGTGACTACGAAAAGTAAATAATAGAAAACATGCATCACCCGATTCCCTTTTTGGCTTCTTCCGGCCAGGGTAGGAATCTCAATCCTTACCCGGGTACTTTTAGTCCGCAACAAGGCTAGCCCCACACCTAGGTACTTTTAGTCCTCAGACTAGGCTAGCCCCACACCTAGGTAACTTTTAGGCCTGTAGCCAGGGCTAGACCCACACCCAGGTACTTTCTGGCATTCCACCAGGGCTAGACCCACACCCAGGTACTTTCTGGCATTCCGCCAGGGCTAGACCCACACCCAACAAGTGATCACGTACTTCACAATTTACTACTCATAGTAATTTACCGATGATCTATAGCAGATATTTAGCATGAAGAAACTTGGTTAAAACTCCCCTACCTGAACTGTTGCAAACTCTTATTCTTGATGAGGAAGCCTTATCACGCTCGAAACCTGAAAATATGTTACTAATATTTTGTTAGTTTTTCCTAAATTTTTCTGGGATTTTTCCGAACATTTTTCGATGTGAATTAGTGGGTTTTCTCTTTTAAGGGGTATTTTTGTAATTTTCAAAAATACCTTAAATCTATACTGTTGTGTAGATCGTTTCATTACGGACCCGTGGCCGCAAACGGAACTCAATTCCGAGTTCGTTTGCTCCTGGTACGGTCAAAACAGTTGGCTACTAACGAATTTTTAATTCGGGTCTGCCCTTAGTAAGATAGTTTGGTTTTCTTTAGTAATACTGTTTCAGTTAATAATAACTAGAGTTGATTTAACAATTTACATCATTGATTAAATGGGCCTGGCCCATTCCTTAATGGCTTAAGCCCATGAATCTTAGTGGGTTATACTTGGTCTAAATGGGCTTCAGCCCACATATATATATATATATATATATATATATATATATATATATATATATATATATATATATATATATATATATATATATATATATATATATATATATATATATAAAAACTAACCGGAGTTTTTCTTTGGGAGGCGGAGCCCGGCAGCAGGAGGCGGCGGCCGGCGGCGGGAGGCGGCAGCCGGCGGCGACGGCAGTCGCCGGCGGCGGTTGGCGGCAGTCGGCCGGCGGCGGTCAGTCGGCCGGTGGCGGCGGTCGGCCGGCGGCGGTCGGTCGGCGGCGGGCGGCGGTCGGCCGGCGGCGGGCGGCGGTCAGGGGTGGTTGACGAGGGGAAGGGAAGTGGTAGGGCACGGTTTTCGAGACGGGCTGGAGTGAAAAACTATTGTGGAGGGGGGGGGTTTATATAGTGGTTTTGAGAATTCTAAAAGACACAGGGTCTTTATTGCAAATCGGCCATTTAGTGCGTACTGCAGCTGTAACCGTCCGATCGGGAACGAAAGGTCGCCGACTTCGGTTACGTCTGCGCGACTCTTTCCGTCCGATCGGAAACGAAGGGTCAACGACCGTTGGTCTCCCCAGTGGTATGTTTATTAGTTATATGAGCTGTTTTTAATACAGAAAAGCACTACGGGTCTTTTGGCTAGAGGAAAAACTTTAAGAGTTCAAATGAAGGGTCATAGGTTCAAATCCTTCTATCGGCTAAATATGTATACATATATATATATATATATAATTTTTTTTTTTCCACAATTTTTTAAATACTCTAAATGTGTCCAAATCAAATAAGTTTGTATAGGTTTTTCGATCGTCTCGGCGAGACGAACGCAATGGCGTCGTCCGATTTTTATTTTGAATTTTTTTATCATAAATTCTTATTATATAGTTTTAAATTATATTAAATCATTAATATTTTTGGGGATGTTACACATGCTCTCCGCTTAGTATTGGTAAAAACATTTTCCCTCCACTTGGTGCCATGATGTGACTCGAGCGGTGGAGAATATCATCAGACTCGAGTACTCATATGACTCAATTCCTTCCAGGTTGGCCATATATATCGTACCTCCGATTACCTTACTGAGTAACCGAATCTGGTCAATAATTCAACTGATGACCACTAGGCCTGGATTTAATACGACGTAGGTCAAACCAAGAAACGCACCTCCCGTTAGGGGTGTGGATGGCATATAGAAGTGACACACTAATGTGACGCCAGTCAGGTAACCCAGTACATCGTGGTTTTGGGTCACGTAACTGAACTCTCACATATTGGAAGGCCAAAGCACCACACAATTGGTTAGCCTACTAGACGTGGTTCCTTAGGGTTTATGATCGTTTTACCCTAAGCAGAAACATGGCTTAGTGCACTGGTGTCTACCCACCGATCTGTGCACTGTATTGGTTCCGTTCGACCACAGACACCGTGTCTGGTAATGATCGTGGTGGAGACACCCATGCTCTGTCATCCTAACAGCTTATCCTGATAGGGTGACCAACCCTAATCAGAGCTATGAACATATTGAGGTTACATGGGACTAGTCCATTGAGTCTCTTACTCAAGTGGATTACCATATAGTCATGACTCTCTGTTCTGTAATCAGAACACGTACTAAGGTATGTACCAAGATATAATCCTAATTTATCAACCGTATACAGCTAAACCATATATTTTTATGAGCTGTAGACCTGATCAATTCCAACAGAATCACTCTTGTGGATTGCATATATCTTGTTTTGTATGCCATATCAATTGATCTATCAGGGCTTCCATCCGGACCTCAACTTACAACATCTGGTATCAGAGTAAAGGAGGCACCATCAACAATGTGTCGACGACCTCATCTCTCAAGTTCGAAGGAGGATAAATTCGATGGCAATGTAAATTTCAAACTTTGGCAACGAAGAGTAAAGGGTCTTCTTGTTTAGAATGGCATGCATAAGGCATTGTTGGGCAAATCTAAAAGGCCAGCATAATCAGTGATGAGGATTTGGAAGAGCCTGATCTGAATGCACTGAACACAATTATGAACTGTTTAGTCAATGAAAGTGATGTACGACGTTATGGATGAAGAGACGATTGTAGATTTACGGTACAAACTTGAAAATGTGCATGACAAAAAGATTTTCCAACAAATTGTATTTCAAACAACTACACAAGCTTCGTATAAAGGATGATACACCTATTATAGAGTATCTGAATATTTTCAACAAGATCATCAATAATCTTAAGCATTGATGTGCACTTGGATGAAGACAACAAGGCACTCATACTTCTCACATCCCGTCCATCATCTTACGATCACTTGGTAACTACAATTCTATATGGAAAGGAAACCTTTGTAATGAAGGATCTTACAACAATATCTCTTATCTAATAATATTAGGAGAAAACATCACAAGGATGATAATTAAAGTTTGATTTCTAAGGTATCAGCTAAAGACATGTGAAGATCAAGGGAACATGATGAAGGCAAAAAGATATCCATATCAAAGTCTAGTGAAAAGACGATGTGATGCTATTTCTATAAGAAGACATATCAGTTCAAGAAGGATTATCGAAGAACACAAGAGTAGTTAAAGAAGTATAACATAAAGTTTGATCAAGCAAGGTTTGCACCGAATCAGATCAAGAGGTAGACAACGTCTTTATCATCTCCTCATGTATGGAATCTCTGCATGACATGATATTAGATTCTGGTTGCCCTTACCGTATGAATTCAAATAAGAATCTATTTGATTCCTACAATTCTTGTTAAAGTGATAATACATTAATGGGTAACAATGCCACTTGTAAGCCTGCTGAAGTGTTAATAATAAAGATAAAGATATTTGCTGGGATGGTGAGAACTTT
Source organism: Chamaelirium japonicum (assembly GCA_947650365.1). Classification (NCBI taxonomy): domain Eukaryota; kingdom Viridiplantae; phylum Streptophyta; class Magnoliopsida; order Liliales; family Melanthiaceae; genus Chamaelirium; species Chamaelirium japonicum. Next base: position 7,450,402 of record OX393551.1, on the reverse strand, counting down.
GATTGATGTGAGACATGCCAGAATTAAGGATGGATCTAATATCATTGGGGGCACTGGATTCTATTGGCTGTATATTTAGTGCATGAAGTGGAATTATGAAGATAAAAAAGGTGCCTTGGTTGTCTTTAAAGGAGAGAAAAAAATAAAATTTGTACCGATTGATTGGTGAAACGATTACAGTCGGTGTAACTATCACATCCTCTACTATTGATGACATAGATGATACCGATATGTGGCATATGATCGAGGTTGGTCCATACAAGTGACAAGGGAAGACATAGTTAACAAAAAGAGTACTCAAGTGAGCTAAACTTGCAAAATTAATTTATATAAATATTGTTTGGTTGGTAAACCGTGCAAAGTCATGTTTCAAACCTCTACTCATAGGAGTAAGAGGATGCTTGAGTACATACAAGTTGACATGTGGAGGCCAACTCTATTTATTTCTGAAGGTATGGTGTAAGGTATTTTGTATCATTTATCAATGGCTACTTTAGAAAGTTTTGGGTCTACTTTATGAAGGTCATGTCTAAAACTTTTTCCAAGTTTAGATACTAAGGTCAAACAATGAGTTCAAAAATACGAAAATTCTTAAAATTCGCTAAGGAAGAAGGGATTGTTCATCATTTTACAGTTTCAGATATTACTGAGTAGAATGAAGTAGCTGAAAGGATGAACATGACACTGCTAGAGATCGAGGGCAAGATGCATGAGACTCTTTACGGATGTGTCAAAGAAAGTTTGGGCAAAGGCAGTTGACAAATATGGCTTGTTATGTCAACATGTCACCTTCGATATCAATTGAACTCAAGATACCTGAAAAGGTCTAGACAGGAAAATTAGTTGGTTATTCTTCGTGGTGAATATTTGGTTGTGACGAATATATGCACGTGCAGGAGGGCAGTGGCGGAGCCAGGAATTTGCTTTAGTGGGGGCGACCTTTGTTTGGATTTAAGTATTTTATCCATTTGTCACCACCAAAGACTCAAAGGAATTCAATTGATTGCAAAAAGTAAATAATTTTGTTAAAACAGAGAAACCAAATACTAATACATGAAATATAAAAAAATTCAAAATAACGAAGTGCGAAACCACTAAAAAGTATCTTGGTGCATAACATACCTTTTCAAAAATTATAATTGTCCCCGACGAGTCTTCATATTTTGAAAGCGATGCATGATAACCTCATTATCAATATCATTCACTATGTCCCTCTCAATATATGCAATCAAACTATCATTTATCCATTGATCTCCCATTCTGTTGCGTAACTGACCCTTCACAAACTTCATAGCTGAAAATGCCCTTTCTACAGTTGCAGTCGCTACTGGTAGAATCAAACCCAATTTTATAAGCATGTAAACCAGTGGATATACCATATTTCTTCCTGTCTCAACCATTTTCTGAGAAAGACCACCAATCCCTACCAATTCTGAAAACTCACTTCTAGAGCGCATATCAACTATATAATTCTCGAGCTGATCTTCAAGCACATTGAGGTCTATTGCAGAAAAATCTTTAGGATAGAATTGGGCAAGGCGGATCAGTTTTTGCTTATCAAAAGCAGAGAATGAATTATTTAGACTTAGACATGCTACGCAGAGAAGCAACTCAGTGTTCGCCTCAGTAAAATGACTATTTAGCTCTTGAAGTTGCATATCAATGACAATATTAAATACTTCGACACGATAGTGATGTGAATTTGAAAGCTCCTGCATTCCACGTCGTGCTCGCCCATGAGTTAGAAACATAGCATCCATGTTAAGAGGAACAACATTATGTTTGCCACAGAAAGAAAAAATTTGATCAAGTAAAGAATCCCAACCATTGTCCCTCATCATTTGCAGTCGTTTCTTAGATATTTCAACCAAGTTCATGGCATTCACAATATCTTGCTCTTTCCGCTGTAATGCTTGTGATAACTCATTTGTGATTCCTAAAATAGTTCTCATCAAATGTAGATTGAATATAAAATCAAATGATTGCACTGATTTTAATAGCCCGCATGCTTCACCTCTTTGTTCTTGGCTCAAACCATCCTTCTCGATCATCTCAAGTACATCAATTACAGCTGAGAACATAGTAATCATGCTTACCAAAGTACCATAATGTGAGCCCCAACGTGTATCGCTAGAACGTTTAAGACTGGTTTCTTGATTTAGGCCTCGGCCACTTGAAAGCTCACCACTCCTTAGTGCTTCCATAACTCTGGTAGCCTGTCTCTCCCGAAGAGTATCTTGACGTTTACACGATGCTCCAACTACATTTATTACATTTGCAACCAAGTTAAAAAACCAATAGATTTGAGCATGATTCTTTGCCACTGCTACAACTAGGAGGGACAACACACGAAGTTGGATGCAAAGTCGAAGTCTTGCATTTTTTTGGGATATGAGTAAGGAGTTAAAGAGTATAAGATCTAGGACCTTATTTCTAAGAATAAGTTCATAAGAATATGTATGATATTAATTTTACGAGAAATCTATGTTCAAGAAATCCCATGAAGATACTTAGCAAGGACACAAGAATACTACTTCAATCCAGGTGGAGCCATGTGGTGAGGTAGGTGAACATGTGGAGGACTCCCACCATTAGGAAGTTCCAAATATTCTGCATGAACAAACAAGGAAGAAACTTTACAAAAGCACTATTCTATAGCTAGAGGAAAGGAGTATTGACAAACGTGTCCACTATTAAGATACACTAGTAAGAAATCCGGGCAATACCCGGATGATACCCGGATGAGCTTGATGCACGCCATTTGGCACAGGCGACGTCACAATTGTTTCAATAAGTGTGAAATCTTAAGTAAATGTGATTCACTTGTTAGAGAGAGAGAGAGAGAGAGAGAGAGAGAGAGAGAGAGAGAGAGAGATTAACATCAACTGACCATTATGTCATTGCATGAGTGCTTATCATCTTTATGGTAGGTTTTTAATATAATTTAAAAGTGAGCCGTGTTCACACACGAAATAGGGATTATAGCTTTTTAAAAGATGTCCACGTGTCACAACACGGGAGAGAGGCTTCCATTTTAGTATATATATAGATAGATATTGGAGGATTATACATGTCTCTTATGCTTTACTAGTGAGCGATGGTCCGATTTCTTATTATTAGATGTAGTGTGTTAAGTATTCTATTAGTCCCACCTCGGTTGTGGTAACATAATGGTGTGCGTTCTCTCTCTATATAAGGAGAGGTAGTCTTATGTAATGTAAGTGAGTTCAATGAGATAATACAAGGAGATTTTCTCCCCAATCCTATTCTCTCTCCCCCTCTCTTCGTAACATGGTATCAGAGCCAACCTTCTTGGCCTAGGGTTTCGAAATCCTTCTCTAGCCTCGGCCTCCTCGGTCGCCGTCGGCGACCTCGGGGAGGCCAGGCATAATAAAATTTTGTTTCCCTCACCTGTGCGGTACGGACTCGGACGAACAGGTACTGCATCTTGTCTACGAGGTCGTAGGTGGATCGCTCTATCGTCTCAGGTGCTCTCTCCGGCGGTGGATGGGGTTGCTGGCGGTGCGCCGGCATCGCCTCAGGTTGTGGGGCCCACTTGGGAGCGGGAGGTAGCGGTGGGTCCTCCGTGCCTGACTCGGCTGGAGGTTGCTGATTAGACTCCGGCGGCTGCTCCCCGTTGTGTTCTGGATCATCTGTGCTATTCTCCAGCGGGGGCGGAAGCTCAGATTCCGACGGCTGTACGGACTCAGCCTGTGCTGGAGCAGCGCCGTCCGCCGGAGCTGGCGCTGCCGGTTCATTGGCCTTCTCGGCTGCATCCGGCGGAGTTGGTGCGAGGTCCGGTACGGGCTCTTCGTCGACGTAGTAAATCCTCAGCCCAATCTCGCCTCGAACCCAGTTGAAGAGGCTCTTCTTCTCCAACGGGAATTGAATGAGCGCCACCTCGCCCCCTCCTCACAAACTGCCGGGAGTCTAGTCGGACCGGCCGGATCTGCCGCTCGCCGTCGGGGTGCCTGCCGGATCTGCCGGATCTGGAGCCCGAAGCCCGCGCTCGCCGTTGCCCTGCGCCGCGCCCGTCGGATCTGCCGCTTGCCTGGACACCCTGCGCCGGAGGAGCGCCGGCCTCCTTCCCTCCGCGGCGGCCACCTGCTCTCCGCACCGACCTGTGCCGGCCCACCTGCCAGCCATCCCCTACACGATCGGTAGCCTCCGTTGCACGATCGTCTCTCCCGACCGGTTTTCTCTCTCTCTCTCTATCCTTCTTTCTCTCTCTTTCCCTATATACCTCTCTTTCCTTTTTCTAGTTTGATCACAGCCGTCCATACATTCGATTTTCCCTCTCTCATCCAAACACTCTCGCTGGATCTGTGGCTCTCTCTATATAAGTGATCACAGCCATCCGATTTGCCTCGGATGACTGTGATTTACGATTTGCTGGATCCCTTTTAGTTTGACTATGCGCTATGCCCTACACCCGATCCGGCCCTTCCGTATCTGGCCATCCGATTTGCATCGGACGGCTCTACACTAGATCCGACCCAGTGATCTCCTTTGAGCCGGTGACTGTGCCGTGCGGTCGTGTTCTCTCTCTATATAAATGATCACAGCCATCCATCTTGCATCGGACGACTGTGCTTTGCGATTTGCTGCATCCAACCCGACACGCCCCTTGCACCCGATTCGACCCTCTTTCACCTGGCCCTTTGCGCCGCCCGGATCCTGTGCTTATAGCATCTTGCCACCCGATCCGGCCGGCTCTTCGCATTTTCGCCTTGCGCTCTGATCTGTTGCGCTCTCTCTGCGGCCCTGCGCTCGAGCTGTCGCTCCTCCTTCGGCTCCAGCCCGCGCCCATCGGTCTTGCTGGCTGCCGGAGCCCTAAGTCGTTTGATCCGACCGCCTTAGCGTCCCGCGCCCGCTGTCCGCTGCACCTTAAGCTTTGCCAGCCCGCCTTGCACTCTTTGCCCTTGCGCTTTGCAGATTCGCCTGCCCCATCGCCTCACTTTGTGCCCTTGCGCCTTGGTATTTTTGCGCTCTGCGCCCTACCGATCCGCCTTGCACCTTTTTAGCTCCCCTCTCGTTCCGGTCACACTTGTTTTGTGCCGGCTTTTAGATCCTCTCTAGTTCCGGTCATACTTGTTTTGTGCCGGCTTTTTGGATCCTTTCTCGTTCCGGTCATACTTGTCTTGTGCCGGCTTTTGATCCTCTCTAGTTCCGGTCACACTTGTTTTGTGCCGGCTTTTGGATCTTTTCTCGTTCCGGTCACACTTGTCTTGTGCCGGCTTTTGATTCTCTCTAGTTCCGGTCACACTTGTTTTGTGCCGGCTTTTGGATCCTTTCTCGTTCCGATCACACTTGTCTTGTGCCAGCTTTTGATCCTCTCAAGTTCACGTCACACTTGTTTGTGCTGGCTTTTTGGATCCTCTTCCTTTCCTTGGTCTTGTGACCCTATCAGAGCTATGACTCTTCATCTTCTCCTCCTTCTTTGTCTGTGATGATTGAGATCTTCTAAGAGGTGTCAAGTACTTGCTTCGGCCGGGTGCTTGCCTCTTATGAGGTCTCACGCATTCACATCTTTTCTTAGTCGCTCTCTCTCCTTTCGGCCTCCTTTATTGCCGGCTTCCATCACCGTCGGCTTCCTTCGCTCCGATCCTTAGTGATCATTGCCAACTCTCCCGGTTGACCTGCTTACAGGTTAGCCGGGTTCCCCCGGTTGTCCTGCTTGCAGGTCAATCAGGTTTCCAGGATGACTTGCTTGCAGGTCGTCCTGGCACTATCTTTACTTTACAGCATAAAAAAAAAGGGTTATTTGATGTAAATTTTTTTTCTTTTTTTTTTCTTTCTTTCTCCTTCCTTTTATTAAGCAAACTGATGTCGGTTTATACCTTACATCAGTTTGACGGGGGGTATTAGATGTAGTGTGTTAAGTATTCTATTAGTCCCACCTCGGTTGTGGACCTTGTGGTAACATAATAGTGTGCGTTCTCTCTCTATATAAGGAGAGGTAGTCTTATGTAATGTAAGTGAGTTCAATGAGATAATACAAGGAGATTTTCTCCCCAATCCTATTCTCTCTCCCCCTCTCTTCGTAACACTTATCATGAAGTAATCAAGGATAGATACAGTGATAATTAGCTTACATCTATGATAGAGGAGATAAAGTCTCTTCACAAGAGCCATACATGTGATTTGGTTCGACAACCTAAACAAAAGAGAGCCATTGGTTGCAGACGGGTCTGCAAGAAGAAAGGAGGAGCAAGGTGAAATAGAGAAACATAAGGTGGGATTAGTCGTAAAAGGCTATGCAAAGAAGGAGGGAGTTAATTTAAATGAAATCTTCTTACCAATGGTAAAGCACGTGTCTATCGGAGTTCACTTAGCTACGGTTGCCATTTATGATACAGAACTTGAGCCATGAAACAGCCTTAGGGGTTTGTTTATCTAGGTAAAGAGGATTGGGTGTGTTAGCTCAAAAGGTCTCTTTATGCATTAAAACAAGCACCGAGCTAGTGGTACATACTATGGGTGCAACTTGAGTCGGGTTGGTTTGGGTTTGATCCAACCTAAAACCGAACGAACTACTTCGGTTCTACATATTGAAACCCATACCAATCCAAATTGGGCATAGACCTTTTGGGCAATGGACCCACTTGGGGCTCGAACTAATTCCTCTGGAAATGGGTATTAACCCACTCGAAAGTTTTCCTACACACTTCTAGTTAACTTAGAGGGGGGGGGGGGGGGGGAGGGAGGGAATTGACCCACAACCTCCTCAACCAAGCATCAGTTGCTTTACGAACTCCCCTATCCTCTTTTCGGTGAAATTTTGGAGTTTTGATAAAGTTTTGCAATGATGAACAGTAAAAAAATGTTGGTGAAAGATTATAGAGATTAGAGAGAGAGAGAGAGAGAGAGAGAGAGAGAGAGAGAGAGAGAGGGTAGGCAATAGTAGACCAATTATTTATCCCATAAAAATAAAAAGAAGGATACAGTGTGAGAGTGAGACCAAAGTAAGATCCAAACGGGTGCATTATGGGCCAACTCAATGCCAAGCTGGATTACTGGAAAAAGTCGCTGGCCTAAACAATGATTATCCTGTTACGGATATATATGTGGCTGCCCACTTTGGTGGGATATATCTAACCGACACGTCTATCCCTTATCCCTAACGCTCTATATATGTGTTATGAATAAAGCAGAGGCCTCACGGATTCGTGAGAGCGCAGCCGCCATTCCCGATTGCATCATTCTTTCTCTCCCTTTCGTAACACGTTATCAGCACGACCGACCTCACCGAGCCCGGGCCGATCTCACACCGCAAGAGAGAGAGAGAAGAAACGAGAACAGAGACAGAGAGAGGGACGAGCATTGCGAAGAGTCTCGTTGCAAAAGACAATCTCGCTGCGAGTCTGCGACGAACGGCACGACCGCGGCAACGACCAGCTAACCAAACCGACATCGATCCACACAGGTACGCCATTGATTGACCTTCGACTCCGGTGAGATTTGATCTCGCCGGAGATTCGCATGATTGCTTTCGTCCTCGTTTTTCGGATTAGCACCATCCGGCAACGACCCAGAAGAAGTGGTTAGGGGACCCGATCGGTGGTTCGTGCTCAACCCCACACGCCACCGGAGCCACGAGATTTTGATCTCGGCGGCAGGCATCAGCCTGAACCCAGCATCAACGCTGGACGACCTGGCCTCGCATGCGGCACAGCAGCCGCAACGCACTTGATGGGAGCGCGAACCCACGGCGGCCGGCGCCGCAACAGAAGCAACCGCTCCACGTCGAAGGCGGCGTTGAGCTTCATGCGATGCATGGCAGCGGCTGCAGGAGGGCTGAGCCAGCGGCTGCCGGCGGCGCACGAGGGCGACTGCTGGCGACGCGCGCAAGCGGCTGCCGGCGGCAGCGGTTAGGGATATCAGAAAATTCTGTTCGGATCTCCGGTTTAATCGGAGAAGATGAACAGTGTTCATCTTATTGGGTTTGAAAACCCGATTACAACTCTAAACCCGACCCGATCCAATTTTAATTCCGGACCCATCAGCCATTTAAATGGCAGACCCGACCCGACATACTTTAAAACAGCAGACCCGGGCCCGAGCCCAGATCAGGCCCGAGCCCAGATCAGGCCCAACCGGACTGTTATATTATAGACCCGAGCCCGAGTCTGAATCCAGACTCAGGCCCGAACTAAGATCAGGCCCGAGCCCAGATCAGACAAAGGCCCGAGCCCCTCCAAACCCGAGCCCAATCTCAGGCAGGCCCAGATCTAGGCCCAATCTATTTTGAGCCCCTATATTGCTGTATATTTAATCTGTTTTGATCTGGACCATCGATTTAATTATGTGATCACGAGGCCCGATTGTAAACCGATTTAGTCGATTCAAATATGGATCCTGACTATTTTGACCATTCCGGATGCATCGGTACGGTCCGATTTTTAAAATTTAATTATTTAATATATATTTAATCTGGACCATCGGATTTTAGTTATATGATCGTGAACTGGATCTAGACTCGATCTAGACTCGATCTAGACGATCCAAATATGGATCTTCGCTTTTGGGACTGTTCCGGATGCATTGGAATGGTCCGATCTTACAAACTCTAATTGTGTTTCATTATATCATATCACTTGCTTATGAACATATAATTGGTAGATATCTTGCTTGATTAAATTGGTTCAAGTGTTTCTTTATTTGTTGGCCATTTTTTTTTACTTTGTTATTCAAGATAGATATGTTATATTTACCCCGTATTTTATCTGATAATGTGGATTAACCTTATCTTGGTTAAGTAATAATAGTCAGTATGAACATAATCATGTGCCTTCATCCATAGCCTTGTGTGAGCTTGGCCCTCGTCAGCCAAGACAGTACAATATAGCTATGGATACATCTTAATATAGAGAACTAGTAGTTCCTTAACAATGAGGATCTCGATGTTCCTAGATTTTGGTAGTTCTTAATCCATCTACTCATTAGACTCCTGAAGACAAGGCGAAAATCTTAGTCCTGAAGACAAGGCCAAAACCTTAGTCCTGAAGACAAGGCGAAAACCTTAGTCCTGAAGACAAGGCAAAAATCTTAGTCCTGAAGACAAGGCGAAAACATTAGTCCTGAAGACAAGGCCAAAACCTTAGTCCTGAAGACAAGGCTAAAACCTTAGTCCTGAAGACAAGGCCAAAACCTTAGTCTTGGAGATTTTGAGTGAGAGACTACTATCGTTTATCCGAACAATTATTATGCTTTTTAGTTTATATTTCGTCTATTTGGTATAATATGTTTTAGATCATCCTTAAATGTTTCTCATATATCTGAGTTGCCAGATCCTCATATCAAATATACTTTATTTCTTTGTTAGAAAATGGAACTAAAGGGCGACATGAATAGTGATAACATTTGCCTGATAGATAGTGCCACTACTCATACGATACTTAGGGACCAGAAATACTTTTCAAGTATTAACTTTGGCTCAAATAAAATATCGACCATAGCTGGCCCCGCTCAGATAATAGAAGGCTCCGGTAGAGCACACCTAGTGTTACCTAATGGAACCCATATCTTTATACAATCTGCCTTATACTCTAGTAACTCTAAAAGAAACTTACTCAGTTTCAGAGATATAAGAGCAAATGGGTATCATATAGAAACCCTGAGCGAGGGAAACAATGAATTCTTATGTATAACCTCTAGTGTTGGAAACCAGAAGTTTACTCTAGAGAAATTCTCCAATCTATCCTTAGGGATATACGTCACCCACATTGGGATTGTTGAGTCACATGAAAACATGAGCCAACAACTCAGTACTAATCCAAGACAAATAGTGAGCCAGAAGCTCCATAATCCTATAATTTTTAATATCTGGCATGTTCATCTAGGATATCCTAGGACAATAATGATGAAAACGATCGTAGAAAACTTTTGTGGTCATTCCTTAGCACATTATCAAATATTTAGAACCCTTAACATGTGACATTTTTACCGCAAGATTTGCGGATTGTCACATTGATGAGACAGTCTTCCCGTCGTTAGGGTGAGATAAAAAAGATAATAAGCGTCCTGTCCAAGAAGGAACGACGTGAATTATCGTGGAATTCTTTCACTCTGTCTCATCTAGACCCCAGGACTCCCCAATATGAGCATGACGTTAGGAGAATGAAAGTAAATGAGTCTGACACACGCCAGAAGCGTGGCAGACCTATAGGTTCCAAAGATTTAGCTCCTTGGAAGAGGAGATTAAATAGCATATCACACCATACAGCTCCTGAAGAAGCTGTTCTTAATATAAACTCTCCTGAAGAGAGGATTCATGACGGTCCGGAAGATGTCATGAATCAAAAATCCAATTTCCCCAAATTAAAGCATATCGCTCCGGAAGAGGTTATGCCCCAGATCCTAGAAGAGACTGGGAAAGAGGTATCGGTACCCAACAATGATGAGATATCTGTGTTCTACACATACTCAGGGGAAATATGGAATATAAAAGAAATAGTCGTTGATGATATATTTTTATATACTACGACAAATGAGATAATGAAGGGTGATGATAATGATACTGAACCATGTAAAATCCCTGAAGGATTTGATTTACCTATACGGTAACTTAGACAGTGAAATATATATGAAAATCCCTAAAGGATTTGATTTACCAAACTCCAAATCTAGAAATACGCATTCAATTACATTAAAACGAGTATTGTACGGTCTGAACCAATCCAGAAGATTGTGGTACAATGATACTATATGCCCATGCGTATTTATTAAGAAATCCCAGAATGGATTTACAATAGCAGCAGTATATGTAGATGATATAAATCTAATAGGATCTCCCGAAGAGATTGAGAAGACTGCTGGCTATCTTAAAAAGGAGTTTGAAATGAAAGACCTGGGTGAGACAAAATTTTGCCTCGGCCTGCAGATCGAACGCAACAAAGATGGGATCTTAGTCCATCAAGCAAAATATACTGAAAATCTCCTGAAGAGATTTAATATGGATAAGTGTTATGCACTTAGTACACCCATGGTTGTAAGGTCTTTAGATGCTAACAAAGACCCATACAGGCCTAGAGAGGAAAATGAAGAAGTCTTGGGTCCTGAAGTACCATATTTAAGTGCAATAGGTGCAATTCTTTATTTATCTTAATGCACTAGGCCTGATATTTCATTTTCTGTTAATCTACTTGCTAGATATAGCTCTGCACCTACACGTAGACATTGGAATGGTATAAAGCACATATTTAGATACCTAAAAGGGACAGTTGACCTTGGTTTATACTATTCATGTAAAAGGACTAACCTAGTTGGATATGCAGATTCTGGTTATTTATCTGATCCCCATAAGGGGAGGTCACAAATATGTTATGTGTTTCTTAATAGTAATGCAGCATGCTTAGCTCAAATTCAAAGTGGCTTCATCAAAGGCGACTCTCCCCGAAATTCTTCTGCACCCATGAACTCCAAGAGAATGAAGAGATTATTATAAAGCAGGTGAAGTCAGCTGAGAACTTGGCAGATCTCTTCACCAAGGCGCTTCCAAAGTCTACATTCCAGAAGTTGGTGCATCAGATTGGCATGAGGAGACTTTACCAACAGAGCATGTGAATTTTATTTTAAATTGATGTATTAACAGGGTGGGAAGTAGCATCTTAAATGTATTAGGGGGAGGGAGTATTTTTCTTTTGATGATTGATGTAAGCAATGTTTGTAATAGAATGTAGGATAAAGATGAGGGGGAGCATCCTGCAGATGCAGATGGAGACATCCAGAAGAATGTCTTTTGCGCATTGTACTCTTTTTCCTGCGATGAGGTTTTTCCCACAGGATTTTCCCATCGAAAGGTTTTAATGAGGCAGTGTAAGTCGCACCCACTAAGATTCCAGAAGAATCTGAGATTCCAGACGAATCTGTTCCTGAAGAACTACGTTCCTGAAGAACGCGTTGTACTCTTTTTCCTTCACTAAAGGTTTTGTCCCATTGGGTTTTCCTTAGTAAGGTTTTAACGAGGTAATGTTTTGAAAAGTGGGCATCCAAGGGGGAGTGTTACAGATATATATGTGGCTGCCCACTTTGGTGGGATATATCTAACCGACACGTCTATCCCTTATCCCTAACTCTCTATATATGTGTTATGAATAAAGCAGAGGCCTCACGGATTCGTGAGAGCGCAGCCGCCATTCCCGACTGCATCATTCTTTCTCTCCCTTTCGTAACATATCCCTCTTTTTTTTTTTCTGAAGTGCCTAATAGTTTAAAAACCATTTTATTTTAGGGATTTTTGCAAATCGACCACTACAGACTAGTCTTATTACATATTAACCGCTAAAAATCTTATATTTGCATATCAACCCTCCAAAACATATAAAGTTGTGCATAATCACCCCTCCGGTTAACTACCGTCACCAAAGGGTAAATATACTCAAAATTCTCATGTCAATTGATAGGTGTAAACTAGGAGGGTTGCCGGAGCTACCGGACGAACGTGGAAGCCCGTTAGATGAGAATGCAAGGCTGGAAGAGCAGAGGGGGGGGGGGGGTGAGTAGAGTTAGGATTGTGGTAATCGCATTGTAAACAACTAAAACTAGCCATGCTTTGACCATGAGTAAAATGGCTATCTAGACCCCAGGTTAGACCGCTCACCGTGTTTAAGTCGCTTTCTGTTGACAGATAGTAACAAAGGAATGAGTATACACAACTTTATTTGTTTTGAAGAGTTAATATGCAAATATAAAGTTTTCAAGGGTTAATATACAATTAGACTAGCTTGTGGGGATGATTTGAAAAGAAACCTTAACTTAAATAAGTGCCCCCATTGAGACATAGTGATGGATAACTGAGCTCGAGTTGGATCATCCTCTCTCCTGATGATGAATAACTCAGCTCAAGTTGTACCACCATAGAGACTGAGTTGAGAACATATGCTTTCAACTATTTGACAACTGTATTATTCACTAAGGCCCCTGGGCACTAGTCCTAACAATCTGTTGGAACCACATCTGAGCCACCCTTCAAACTGATTTTCCAGACACCAAACCCCAGTTTACACTCTGGAAACAATAGCAAAAAAACAAGCATCCATCCAAAATCTTTTCAGACACCAATACATACAACCATCAAAACAACACCAATAGAGAGAGAGAGAGAGAGAGAGAGAGAGAGAGAGAGAGAGAGAGAGAGAGAGAGAGAGAGAGAGAGAGAGAAATTAAATCTATGGGACAGCAGGAGCCTGACGGCCCGGGTGCTTGGTCACTGCAAAGAGTATGTCGCTGTAGCTGACGACACCGACCAGGATGTCATCACCCTCTGCCTCGGCCTCCGTCACCCAAACGTGGGTCGCCCGGTGGGACAGCATCTGCGCCATGACAGCCGCGAGAGTGCTCGTGTGCTTGCATGTCAGCGGGGCGCTCCTCCCCCTGTACATGCTCCTCCTCAAGGGCCTCAACCCTCCGACCGCCTTAGCCTGATTGCTGAAGAACCCCATGCTTCTGCTGCTGAACTTTCTGGGTCTCGGAGAGGCTCCGGCTCCGGTATCATCACCCGGGGAAGCAATGGAGATGTCAGGAAGAGAGTTGTGCTCCTGACCGTCGTCATCCCCTCCCATCACAAACTGTCCTGCCGATAGATTTGACATTGCCCACGCAGCAGCTAAGTAGTCACATTTCCACAGCTTGTACGCCGAGATCTCTCCTATGATCTTGTGGGTGCCATCCGAGTTCGTCTCAACGACCACGATAGCACATGGGTCTTGAGGGAGCTTATGAGTGGCTTTGAGTGCTGGTGCAGAGGCTTCGATATGAGAGTAGTGCGGGTTTATGGCCCCGAGGGCGGAGATGGAGGAGAGGGGGACAGGGGCAAGGGCGCCAAGGAATCCGATGAGGAAACGGACAACATCTTCTCGGGAGAGACAGCAGTATTTGTCAACGTCAAGGAGTGAAGACGAGGACGGCAGGCTGTTCATGTCAGTGGAACCTGTGAATGAGGAGGCGTCGATGGTCTTCAGCCATTTGCCGTGGTACAGGATGGAGAAGCGCTTGCTAACACCCTTCCATGCAAGACTCTTGCGGACGAGGAGGCGCCTCACCCCCTGCTTCATCATATCCAGGGCATCTATCAGCCTTGCAAAGAAAAATCCAGAAGGTGATTAGTACAAAAAAAAGCCTTTTGAGGCGATGCCATTGGGAAATCAATGCAAAGGGATGGAGCATCAAGCAATTGTAAATTTAAAGTTCCTGTCAATAACCTATTGTAATCAGTGACTGAAGAATTAAGTGCTTATATCATCTCAACTAGCAGAACAATCACGCCTATGGAGGATTACGAGTACTGAACCAAAAAAAAAAAAAAACGCAACCGGTTCAGTTTACGAAACAGATAATGTGGGTTCCTAATCTGCACCTATCCAAGACAGACATGTGGATGGACGACACATCGACACAGTATCGATACCAATGACAGCACATAAACTTAAAACATAGCATTTAAAACTGGCTCGGTGGACAATAGACTCCAAGTCATAAGTCCTTAAGTCGGAAACTCGAAATAGGCTACAAGAGGATCAGAGGTTGGTTGAGGGCAGACCAATGTCTTACGTAAGTTGATCCGACTCACCCAACTGGCACTCCGGATATTAGGGTGCAACTCGGGTCAGTTTGGGGCGAAACCAAAACCAACATGGATTAGGGCAGTTCTACCATTTTTAACCCTGACCCGACCTGACCTCTACATAAATCCGACCCACTCCAACTCGAACTGAAGTTGGGTTGGTTTGTTTCAGATATCAGGTTGGCACGTACTTAGTAGCTTCACGTCTATTTTGGGTTCGGATGGGATTTGCAACATATAGAGGTTAATGCAGAAATTTTGTAAACAGAAATATAATATTACATTCCAGTAGCAATCCATAGGATTTTAGTCTTATATTATATGGTATAAACTATGCTTTTTTTTTTTTGTATTCACTATAAATTATGCTTGAGTGAAGTAATAATAGCAGTAGAAGTAAAGTCTACGATCTGACATGTAGTTATCCTAGATTTCAACAAACTGATCAGAAACTAAAGGTTTTGTAACAGAAATCCACCAATACACTTATAATTCAGGTTTCGAGCAGAATTTAATGGAAGTATGGTAGCCAAAGTCATCTCTTATATATAACTTAGAAACATATTTCAATAGAACAGATGGTAGGGCCCCTGAATGGAAATTTACAAACTAAAATGAATTTATATCATGATGTAATAAAAGGAAGATGAACACTTAGTCGATTATTGTGGGTTAACATCCACTCAACATAAAAATAAGGAAGGGCTAATATAAATCTGAATGAACCCGATAATTGTTCATAGGGTATTCAAGTGAACATATTGGCGAAGTAGAGGCTTATAAAAAACCTCACTCAGATTCTCTGCAGCTCTTCGAGAGAGTCAAGCCAGAACCAAACCTACAAGACCTCAGGAGTTTGAGAGAGTCAGGCTTAAGAGAGTTTGGGAGAGTCAAGTCTGAGAGTTTTAGGGACTCCTACCAGACCTCAGAAGTCATCTGAGATTTTACTAAGGCCATGTTTGGCATAGCTTCATCGGAAAGGGCTTTTGGTTTCCATGCTTTTGCAGGAAGCCCGAAATCAGCTTCTTGCAAAAACTTCCTTGGAAGCTTCCGTGAAAAGCTGAAAATTGCATACGAAACAGCTTCCTACAAAACCTTGAAGCCCAAAAGTCATGCGGGAAGTCCGTCCAAACAGTCTGTTCCAGCTTCCCGACATGAGAAGCTGTTTTGGACGCTCATCCAAACATCAACTAAATCATTCAGGAGTGATCTCCTGAACATAGATTGCTTTGAGTGGCAAAGTCTGTGACGTCTGTCAACCTAGTGTGTTTCAATGTGCCCTCACTCCCACCAACCGAATCTACAACTTGCAAAGCAATTCGGGCCCTGGAGACCTCAGCGAGTTGTATGGAAGAGTCGAAGGATACACTCAGAATTGAAGACGATTAGTGCATCTAAAATGGAAGCCGAAGGGGCCGCCCCTTGCCAAAATCCTCCGATTATGTCCATAACGAGGGCCCAGAAGTATAAGGACAGCATCAGAGGACTCCCTATAGCATTGACGGGCTGAATAAGCAGCCCGACTTGATCCTATAACGGATCAAGGGGGAGATTTACCTAAAGTGGTTGCGGAATCTCGGCTCACATGAGCAGTTCCCTATGGATCAAGTTGATATTGTGCCCATCGTAAAGGGTACAGTCACCCGACTCACATATGCAAATCCCTGTGAACTGAGATCGAAGATCTCATTTGAAATGGGGTCTACACACTGCTCTTATCGGTGAAACTGGTGAAAGAGGAAGCGTTGATGCTCTTCAGCTATATGTCGTAGTAGAGGATGGACAAGCACTTGCTGGCACCCTTCCATGCGAGGTGGTGCCTCACCTCCTGCTTCATCATTTCCAGGGGATCTATCAGCCTTGCAAGGCAAAACGAAGAAGTGAATTAGTATAAGATGCCTTTCGAGGCAATACCATTGGGAAATCAATGCAAGGGATGGGGCAGCAAGCTAGTGTAAATTTAGAGACCTTGTCAACAACCACTTGAAATCAGCGACTGAAGAATTAAGTTGTTGTATCATTTCAACTAACAGAACAATCAAGCATATGGAGGATTATGGTGAGGAGTGCTGAACCAAATAAATGCAACTTGTCGAGTTTATGAAGTAGATAATTTGGGTGCCTAATATATGCCTATCCAAGGCAGACACGTGGATGGGCGACAAATCGGCACCTGACAGATTGATACCAATGGCATGATTGCACACAAAACTAAAAAAGAGCATTTAAGACCAGCTCTGTGGACAACTTATTCCAAGTCATAAGTCCTCAAGTCGGAATATCTTACATAAGGATCAGAGATCGATTGAGGGAAGGCTGAGTTCCTAGGTAAGTTGATCGGACCCACCCAGGTGGCACTCTGGATAATGTCATAGCACTATTCACATGGGAAGGATTGGTATTTGGTTCTCAATGGTTGCCTATGGATCAACATCGCAACAAAGGAGCGTAAAGACGAAGAATTTCTAAAATGACTCTCCCACGACTAGCAACGGAACACATGGCCAATAGCCAAGACTCCTGAGGTTGTGATGCAAAGATGGATAAGGTGAGGTGAGATGAGGTGTCCAAGGTTATCGAGTTAGTCCCACATAGCCTGGAGAGAATGAGATCTTGAGCTACTTATATAATTTCTCCTCCCAAACATAAAAGACACGTTTTAAAACCGTGTGCCGCTACGTATATCGTAAGAACTCCGTAGTTAAGCATGCTCGGGCGAGAGTAGTACTGGGATAGGTGACCTCCTAGGAAATCCTCATGCGGGCACAGGCAAAATGGACAATATCTTGTGTGTTTGGGGAAGATGTTACAGTGGCACCTGGGCCTTGCCTAGGTTCGCACTAGTACATAAATATACTAACTCGTTCATAACTTTTGTCATGTCATGTAAGCTTACTAATATATACGGAATCAGGGATATATAATATCACCTATGGATTATTACCACATCTATAATTAAACCCTCATATCAATATAAACCTGCTCCAAACATAAAACTAAGCAGTATAAGTAGGTTGTTAAAAAAATACCATACAATAAAAAAGGGCAGATTTACATGGAACCCTCCTGAACTATTGCTCTTTTTCACAGATCCCGAGATCACTCGAAGCAATCACTAGAGTAACATAACAATAGTATCAATATGTTAACCCTTGAACTATGAAATCGAATAGGATACCCCTTGTACTTTGGGATATCTTAACTTAACTCCTTTCGTACGAGTTTAGTTTGCCCCAAAAATGGTAAAAGATCATGCTTTCTATCGAGCTGAGGTGGTGGAACTCCTTCTCCTGTCTCCATAGAGAGAGTAAATTGGATCATAAACCTCGACTCATCCAAAATTTGGGAGATGACTCCCAGAAACCATCCGTATTCGTGCGAACTGAGTGCCTCGACGTGAAATCCTAGTTGAATGGTAGGGGCCGGGATGGAGGGAATGGCCTAATGTCGTTGGCATTGAGGATATCCATCACTGATTTCAGGTCTGCTAATGTGTATTTGACCAAGAAAAGAGCATTCCATATTACCATGGTAATTTCCCCACAAAACCAAGTAGAACCGGTCTTTAATCTACCTCCGGAGACTTCGACAATTTGTCCAAGTGTAAACTGTGGTGGTGGTTATTCCTGAATATGCAAATAATAAGTATATGCCTCAAGTGTGTGTCAACATCATGATCAGGAGTAATCCAAGATAGGTTAATGCTCATTAGAACAAAAAATTGTGAATTCTAAGATAATGTTATTAGAAGATAGTTAAATGTTTATTTTAGGATTGGCATAAAAGGTGAACTGTTTATCAAAGACTAATTCATTTTTATAATGTAAGAGATTACCTCATTGGTGGGGGGGGGGGGGGGCACTTTCCACTAATCCATTTGAGGATATGCCGGAGATTAGACCGTGTGACTTGTACCTCTTTTCTAATGTTGGGTAAGCTCACAATGTAGGTGTCCTCGTCCTTGATGTCGTAGACCACCCCACTGAACCACAAACCTGAGCTACGGGTGTCTACGAATTGGTGAAGGGCATATTGGGCATCGGCGGTGGGGGGTGGTGGGTGGGGTCACACTTTGGAGGTGTGGACGGACCCTTCCAAGGAGGAGGAGGAGTCTATTAATGACGGGGAAACTCAGGCTTAATATACCTTCTTCATCTTGGACACTTGCGACAGTAGCCTTGCCCCACACGCTCCACAATTTGTTTTCTAATACCTTCATCTCCACAACTACCCCCTAAACGTAAGCCGGTGTATTGGTCATTGAAATACCCATTGTGGGAGAGTGAGCGGAAAGGTGGTCAATTAGAGCCGAGGTATGGGTGGGGAGCCGTCCGGGTGAAGAATATCAATTTTGTCTGGTGGGATGTCAGATTGGGTGAGGGAAGGAAGAGCAGAGGGTCGAGGGACGCCACTCGGAACCGAAAAAGGGAGAAAAAGAGGGTGGGATCGACCCATATATACCATAAGACATCATGAGCACACTTTTCTTAGTACACACAACTTTCCGTTCCTTTCACTTCTACCTACATATCATCCCCATGTCCTATATATCATGCCCATGTTATTTTAAGTGGGCACATTATGGCTATCGTCCCTATGTCGTGTCGTGCGCACACTTGCACCTCATATTGTGCCCGCGTTATTTCACTTGCACCTCATATCCTTCCCATGTCCTACATATCGTGCCAATGCTATCTCAAGTGGGCACATTACAAAAATCCCTAGTGATTACTGCCAAAAATAACTGCCATTGATAAACTTCTCCTCCTCCTTGAAAGCGTTTATCCACACCTTCAAAGTGCAACCCTGCCCACCGCCGATACCCAGTATACCCTCCACCAATTCATAGACACCCTTAGGTCTGGTTTGTGGTTCAGTGGGGTGGTCTATGACATTGAAAACGATGACACATACACTGTGAGCTTACCCGACATCAGAAAAGAGACACAAGTCATGCGGTCTAATCTCCGACATACCCTCAAATTGATTGGTGGCAAGTAGTCCCCCCTTGCTAATGAGACAATCTCTCACATTATACAAATGAGTTAGTCTTTTATAAGCAATTCACCTCTTATATCAATCATAAGCTAAGCATCTTAACTATCTTTTAATAACATTATCTTAGAATTCACAATTTTTGTTCTAATGCGCAAATTACCTATCTTGGATTACTCCTTATCATGACGTTGACACGCAATTTAGGCATATACGTATTATTTGTAGATTCAGGAACAACCACCACCACAGTTTGCACTTGAACAAATTATCGAAGTCTCCAAAGGTAGATTAAAGACCGATTCTACTTGGTTTTTTGGGAAAATTATCAAGGAAATAGGAAATACCATTTTCTTGATCAAATACACAATAACAGACTTGAAATCAATGACAGATCCTCAATGCCAACGACATTAGGCCACTCCCTCCATCCCTGCCTCCTACAATTCAACTAGGACTTCACATCGAGACACTCAGTCCGCACAGATACGGATGGTTTCAGGGATTCGTCTCCCAAATTTTGGATGAGTCTATGTTTATGATATAATTTACTCTCGCTATGGACAAGGTGGAGTTCCACCACCTTAGCTTGCTGACCCCCCTAGATAGTTAAGGAGGTATTCGGTTCGGCTTTTTAGTTCAGGAGGATAACGACGTCTAATATATAAAGAAATTAATGCATGGACGAATAGAAAAAAAATTATAAAACAAATGAATAAATACTAATTGGAAAATGTTAGACGATGCATCCAAGCCACCCTTTTAACTTGAATTCCCTTATTTAATATATCTAATATAAAACAAATCCCTCTCTCACGTGTTGTGACACATGGACCCTTTTCAATGACTGTAAATTGTCTCTCGTGTGAACGCAAATATGAAAAAGAAAAGTTAGCGTGGGTCCCGTCAGCCGTCATTATGAAGCCTACGAAACAGACTCCATGTAGGATTATAAAGAATAAGCACCATCTCTCAGCTCTCCATTTATGATATGTTTTTATGTCCTAGGGTTTTATGGTATTTATGGGGAGAGAGAGAGAGAAAGATAGAGAGGAACACCATGGGAGGCTTATAAAATGGACTTAATCTAATGAAGAGCCATGCAAATTTTTAAGGAATGAGCACCACCAACCAGCTCAGTATTTATGACGGGCTTTTATGGCCTGGGCTTTTATAGCATAGAGCAATGCTATTCAGCCCGAAGGTTTTCCTGATTCCACTCAACCCAATTGACGTAGTAGCGTGCAACTGGTGGTGTAAAAGACTTAAAAGTCGCTAGTGGGTTTCAGCCACCAGTTGCACGCTGCCATGTCAATTGGGCCGGCGAAATCGAGAAAACCTTCGAGCTGAATAGCTTCTCTATAGCATATCGAGAGAGAAAGAGAGACAGGGGGGGGGGGGGAGTGGATGGGAGTGGATCACCATGGATCACAGCAACATGAACACCACCTCCCAGCTCACCATTTATACTAACCACTTCTTTCTTCGAGCAAGTTTTCATGACCCGGTTTAATAGATGCAAATTTGAACGAATGGATTTTAAAACATTTCCTACATTCTCTTTTTAGAATTGAAGAATCCATCCAGATTTGGTGGTCAATGTCCCAACCACAATGTGCTACATGCTCCGCCTCCTACCCACTGCCCCTTCCCTCAAGGTAATTTTCTCTTTCTCTCTCTCTCTCTTTCTCTATAACAGCGAACGAATACATACTATTTCTTTTCATCTCCTACACATTCTCTCCACTCTCTAGGTGAGTATATCTTATCTCTTATCTACTTTAGTGATAGGGTTGAGGAGCATCGGTAAGGGAAACACTGTCACGTTAACATTTACGAGAGGGTTGTATTTGACTTAAGAGTTCTCTCAGATCCCATTTGTTGACTACTTGAACCTGATATGCACCAAATTGGTTCTATAATAACCCACTTCCTGCTTGATTTGTATAGTTTATGCTCTAATGTTGTTTAATGAAGTGATTTCTCTCCTTCCGCAATGGATTTTAGAGATACAAATTTAAAACCGAATCGACCATTAGCTACTTTGTGTTGTTTGTTCCAGGGGTATTAACTTGGAGCTGGATGCATAGATCATAATAACACGACAGTGTTTTGATATTAGATTAGGGATACACTGGGATTATTCTTTCTATCCAACCATGTCCACTTTCCTTTTGGGTGATGCTCTCATGGCATATGTATTGACGATAGTAGTGGTAGTTATTACTTTAGAAGTGCCCTGATGGAAAAACCATTGATGTTGAAGTTGGACGTGGCACAATCACACGTCACTATTGGGTCCACCAAAAAGGTGGAGAAATTAGTACAAATAGCATCACTTCAATATATTGATATTACAATTCAAATTTAATTGTATAATACTTAAAATATATTGATATTTACAATCAATTATCTAGAACATATTATATAGTTATTATTTAGCAATCTTGTGCATTGCACGGGTTACTAACTAGTACTTCTTAAAGAGGTGCCCATATAGATCGCATACGCCAACTAAATCCCCTAAACATGGCAGCTGCCATAATAAATAGAAGAAAATTAGCACACATACAAAGAGAGAAAGAGAGGGAGTAGAGGAAAGGTGGGATGGCATCTTGGGGTATTATTTTTTTTGTGTTTTTTTGTTTTGGAGAGAGAGAGAGAGAGAGAGAGAGAGAGAGAGAGAGAGAGAGAGAGAGAGAGATGTCTTATGTAATTGGGGAAGTAGTGTGAGAGCGCCTCACTTTTTAATAAGAGAAAATTTAAGAAGTATGATAATGTCCATGTTTAGGGAGATCAAGTTACTTTAAATTATTTAGACTATCCAATCATAATGGACCACCCCACTCAATAATAAGGGATTTCGACTTAACGTGAGCCATGGGTGCACACATTACAAGACCCTTAATTGAAGTGTTTAAACATATTTGCAAAATAGAATCTAGATAGCTTCCAAACAACTAGCCCAATCTAATAACTAAACAAACACAGAAAGTATGCAATAAAAATCTATTTAGATCGACCACATGAACGGAAGGATTGGCAGATATCACTTCCAAGACCAACATTCTCATCGAATTCCCGCGTGTTTAGTATACCATCAGATACTGAGCAAAATCCACAATATTAATACAATCTCATCCACAAACAATTTAACACGGAAATTGATACTCAGCCATCTGGTTCTGAAACGAAGATTACCATAGATACTCCAAAAAAAAATATATTTGAAGATTACTATACAGGGAACATGTAGATAGATACATATGAACTGAAGAAAACCCACGTCACAATGTAAACAAATCAATGCTTGCGTCTATACCAATGAATAAACAAGTAAAAAAAAAAAGTTAATTAAGAGAAGAAAAAGCAGATCACAAAATCTCAAATGGTAAAAGTAAACAATAATCCCTAAATCCAAAACCAAATACTTAAAATAAAATAACCAACCTGGTTCCGGGATCGACCTCTTTCAAGAGGGATGGGTTGGGGGAGACGACCTCCGAGACCAGCGTCCGCATCGCCCGCTCGTGGTCCGCCCCGGATCGGGCGAGGAAGGCCACCAGTTCCAGCGAGCTCAGCATCCCAACGAACCTGGCCGCCCTGGGCTCCTCCGACGCCTCCGCCTCCTCCGGGGCATGCTGGCGTCGCCGCCTCCACACGGTGATCTCCCCCTCGGCGCAGTCCCCGACCGCCCGGATCGCGGCTTCCACCGTCTCCGCGTCCGAGAACTCCGCCATCTCCGGCTTCCCGACCGTCAGATCGCCGATCACGTGGTGCAGGAACACAGAGGCCATCGGTTCGTCCGCGCCACCGCTTGGGAACCCCGCGGGGTTATAAGAGGGAGTGGAGGAGGATGAGGTGGAGCAGGAGGAAGCTGCTGATGGGCTTGGGCCGGCTCGCGGGCCGTGGGCCGATCTGGGGCTCCGACCAGGAAGGGGTTATCTCAGCGTCTGGGTGACCTAGGGTGGTGACGCGACCGCCAGCCATTGGAGGGACGAGGAGCAGATGCCCATCAAAGGAGGAGAGAGCGTCGGCCGGGCTTTTGGGAGAAGAAGCCAGAGAGGCAATTTAACCGAGGTTTTCCCAGAATGGCCCCCAGGGGTCCCAACTTTGTCGTATTGCTGGAAATAGACTGAGTTACTTCTTGAATTACTTTTTTAATCATTTTTTTATTTCAGATTAAAGTAACTACCAGGTTTATGAAGGTTTTTTTTTTCAAAATATTATTAAAAAAATAAATATTTAACTAAATAGCGGTTGACCAAAACTATTTACCAACCTAGCGCTCTGACGGGTATGTGGCATGCCAGCGCCGTAAAGCGAGCGCGGGATTTTTTTTTTTTTTCGTTTCAAGTAGAACCTGGTCTTTGGATTACTAGGTTTAAACCCGATATTCTGGATAGCGAGTTTAACCGAAGCCTCTTGTATAACGTTCCATTTTCTCATTAGATTTCGGGTAAACCCGATATCCAGAATACCGTGTTTAAACCCGGTAATCCAAATACCGGGTTCTACTTGAAACGAAAAAAAAATCTTGCGCTCGCTTTACGGCGCTGACATGCCATGTGGTTATCAGAGCGCTAGGTTGGTATATCGTTTTGGTCAACGGTTATGTAGTTAAATATTTATTTTTTTAATAATATTTTGAAAAAAAGTTCCTTATAAAGGGTTTCGCTCCCAATTATAAAATGATTTGATTCTACTTCACTGATGATTTGTATCTCATTTCGATCGTTGACGCTTTAGGAAGAAACACGTGTGCGCGGAAAAAGATACGGGTCATCTTTATTGCGAATCACACGAGATTACAGAGTGGCCGGGACCCGGGGGGCTCGGGTGTGGCGAGTCCGGGTGCGGCGAATATTTGATCAGGAGATTGTGGGAGAGATCCTCTGGAGGGTCCCTTTGATCCGCGTCTCCACGTGGTATTCGTGCGAGAGCTCTGAAGGGGTTGCCCAGGACAGAGGTCTTTACAGGGTGAGGGTTTCTTGAGAGGCTAAGGAATATCGGCCGTTGATTTTGTCCCGTCCGTGCTTCGAGCTTTCTCGGCTAGGGAGGTTTTGGGCTTCGTTCCTCGGTCTTCGTGTCTTTCTCGATCCTTGCTAGACCTCGGCGTCCTTGATCGTCGGTTCGCGGCGTCGATCGTGCTTTTGACGTCGGCTTTGGCTTTGGCTTTTGGCTTTGGCGTTTCTTTGGCGTGGCTCTGGCTTTTGCTTTGCTTTGGCGCTTGTGCTTGAACGTAGGCGGGTAGAGGCTTGCGATGCTTTAGTTCTTCCGGACTTCGCGTCGTATCGGCTAGAACGTGCGGTGCTTTGCTCGTGACCGTCGTAGTTACTTGGCTTTGGCACGTGCGTTGCTTTGGCGCGGGCTTTATCGATGTGTTTGCTTTGGCTTCTTGCGTTGGCTTTGGCTGTAGCTTTGACTCGATCTTCTTCTCGAACGGCGATGGCTACTTCTTCAAGACTTCTTTATTCTTCCGGCTTTCTCGACGGTTATGGCGTCGGCTCGGCTTTTCGGCGGGGGTAGCACCGATCTTCGTGCGATGGTTGTAGCATCGGCTTTTGTTGATGAAGACGGCGGGGGTAGCACCGATCTCCGTGCGATGGTTGTAGTGTCGGTTTTTGTTGATGAAGACGGCATGGGTAGCACCGATCTCTGTGCGACGGTTGTAGCGTCGGCTTTTGTTGATGAAGACAGCAGAGGTAGCACTGATCTCCGTGCGACGGTTGTAGCGTCGACTTTTGTTGATGAAGATGGCGGGGGTAGCACTGATCTCCGTGCGACGGTTGTAGCGTCAGCTTTTGTTGATGAAGACGACGGGGGTAGCATCGATCTTCTCACGACGATTGTAGCGTCGGCTTTGTTGGTGAAGACGGCGGGGGTAGCACCGATCTCCGCACGATGGTTGTAGCGTCGGCTTTTGTTGACGAAGACGGCAGGGGTAGCACCGGCTTCAGGCCTTATTCTCCAAGCTTTCTTCTTCGTGCGAGGAGTCGACGCCTTTGTTGAAGACGACGGGTGTTGTCGGCTTCGATCTTCTTCTCCGGCCTTTGCTTATGGCTTCTTCGGAGTTGATGAAGATCGTTGGAGAAGTCGGGATGACGACGACTCCGGGTCTTCTTCTCCAAGCTTTCTTCTTCGTGCGAGGAGTCGAAGCTTTGATCTTCGAGTGCAAGGTCTTCACGTTGATGAGGACTTGAAGGGCCAAGGATTCCTGTAGGACGTGTTTGCCGTGCCTCGTGAAGCCTTCGGTCTTCAAGCGTTGGAGCTTCACTTGCAGAGCCCTTTCGTCTTCAGCTTTTCCGACCTTTGATGCCTTCCCCCACCCCCTCTATTTATAGGCAAAGGGGGGAGGTTGGGAGAGATATGGCTGAAATCTTTTTGTTTCATCCAATATCTCCCCCCATAACCATCAAGATGCGGTTACCTTATTTGGGGGAACCAACCTTGATTTGTTTTCCTATTTTTGTAGGGATGGTTATGGGCAAGATGTGACTTGATCTTTGAAGATACGTCGTCATCTTTGCACCTTCCGATTGCATGGCGACACGACGTCATCTTGTCCATCGGATCGAGGGATCGTCGCGGATCTACGGTTGTGTAGACGTCCACGCCACCTCCCCCCGTATCGAGGCGGTTAGGATTTTTTCTTTTCTTTTCTTTTTCTTTTTCTTTTCTTCCCTTTATAGCCGGCCACACCTCCCCATAGGGAGGGGGCACAGTTTTCCATGAAGGTGGGGCCGATGGGCCCCCTTTTTGAGCTTGGGTTTCGGGTCCGGTGGGGCCCGTTTGCTTCGAGTCTGGTCTGTTTTATTTACGGACCGTTGTGCACGAGCTGAGTTTGCATGCAGGACGTTGTGTGCGGGCCGTGTTCGCATGTGGGCCGTTGTGTGCGGGCCGATTTCACACATGCGGGTCGGGTTCAACCCGTGGGCTAATTTCGATGCCCACAAATGTCCCCTCAAGTTCGAGTGCGCCTGCGGGAAACGCGTAGCGCTTGAACTTGACCTGTGTGTTTGCTCGGAATTTAGGTCTTTAGAAGACCCTCCGCCATTTCGTTTCCCCCATCGTTTTGCTAGCGCGGGAGATGAAAGGCTTTGGCGGCTTGGAGACGAAGACCTCTTCTAGGGTTTTGTTCATCTTCCTTGTTGTCACAGACTCCTTTTCTTCGACATTGACGGCGGCCGCTGTGCGGAGTCCGAGGGCGGCAAAGCGACTAGAGGGCGAAGACGGCCGCGGTGCACCTCGGCAGAGTGTCGTCATCGTCTCTTCATTGCGGGATTGCGATGGCGGAGGAGAGTTGTCGCGGCCGATGGTGGTGACGACACGGATGGCGCACCAAGCGGAGGAGGCATAGTGGCTGCATCGGATCGGGATACACTTCGGATATAGACCCCTAGATTATGGGATAGGAGATTTAGCCATTTCTATCCCAATAACCAATTATGCCTATATATAGGGGGTTAGATGAATAACAGTTTTTTTTTTTTCAACATTCATTTCCTTTTTTTTTTTTTAGAGACAGTAGCAGTAGCACGGCGCGGCGTGGCGCGAGCGGACGCGCGGCGGCAGTGGGGTCCGGCGTTAGGGTTGGAGTGGCGCAGCAGTGGCCGGCAGCAGGCGGTGGCGGCGACTGCGGGGCGCGAGACGGCAGCAGGGTCCGGCGCTCGTGTCGGAGTGGCGCAGCAGTAGCGGTAGCAGCGGGTGGTGGCGGCGACTGCGGGGGCGAGGCTGCAGCGAGGTCGAGGCAAACGAGCGTGGACGGCTGGAGCGGCGCCGGTGGGTGGTGTTTGGCGATGGCTGCGGGACGCAAAGCAACGCGAGGCGCGGAGGCCAGGCGGCGCACGGAGCGGCGGGCACGGGGTGGCCGGCGGTAGCCGGCACGGGGAGCGACAGCGGCGCGGGGCGCGTCGGCAGCGGCCAGGGTGCAGAGGCCAGGCGGCGGGCGCGGCGGCAGCCGGGGCGCGGGCCGGGCACGCGGGGGGGCGGTGGCGGCGGCCGGGTCGTGCGCCGGTCGGAGGCCAGCAGCCCGCCGGGCTACGGGTTTTAACCGGAGAGAGGGGGGGCTGCAGCGTTTTGCTATGGCCCCCTCTTGGTTTCTCCACTTTGCACAAGGGGAAGGGGGCTGCGGCTTTTTGCTGTGGCCCCCCTCTCGGTTTCCCTTTTCTACAAAAAGGGGCTGCAGTCCCTCCCCCCCCCCCCCCTTTTTTTTTTGCGCTTGACTTGTGTCTTTCTTTGCTTCGAACTTTTGCTCAGTTCGTGCCTAACTTGTGTTTTTCTTCCTTTCTTTCTCCAGGGCCCGACGTTATGAGAGTTTTCCGACTTCTGGATAGATCGTCAATGCGGTCTCCCACGGGAGTACGCATCTTCGTTTCCCTTTTGCGCAAGTCTTTTGCCGCCGTTTCGAGAGCTTTCCTACTTCTGGATGGATCGTCGATGCGGTCTCCCACGGGAGTACGCATCTTTGTTTCCCTTTTGCGCAAGTCTTCTGCTGTCATTACGAGAGCTTTCCGACTTCTGGATGGATCGTCGATGCAGTCTCCCACGAGAGTATGCATCTTCGTTTCCCTTTTGAGCGAATCTTCTACCGCCATACTTTGAAGCAGGAAGCGTGTGTCGAAGTTGGACGAGCTCATTCTCACCGAGGAGGGATCTTTACGGCAGATCGTTCGACCGAGTCCGGAGTTGCCATTCAGGAGTCAGTTCCAACGGATGTTTTGGCCGCAGCCTCTTTGTCAGCTCCTGTGGCGTCTTTGACAACCGTCACAATGATGGTTCAGGAGGCGGTTCCCGTGCTTGGGTCTTCAGGACTGGATCGCGCCTTGTCTCAGCACTCAGAGGCTTGTCAGCGAAAGTGTAGATCGCAGAGCTTTCTTTCTAAGCTTCTTTTGGATAATTGTACTGTAAGTTTATCCAGGCGACGCTCGCACCCTTCTAGGAGGAGGGTCTTGACGCTTTGAGTAGCTGGTGGGTTTCCTGGTGGATGGCTCCTTGTTTGAGGAGCATATGTGCACCCTTTTAGCGGATAGCTAGGCTCATTGCTTGCAACGGGCTTCACTAGAGGAGGATGCTTCCTTGGCGTTGGCAAAGGTCGAGGAAGAGGAATGTTGACTGGAGGGGCTTCACACGTTTGCTACTGCAGACTTGGTTCGGGTGCAGAAGAAGGTGGAGGCCGCTCGTGCGTCGCTTTAGAAATCGGAGTCATGTTTGGAGAAAGTTCGAGCGACTGAGAAGACTTTCAGGGTGAACCTTGCGAAGCAACGTGCAGAGCTTGCGACTGTTGAGCAAGTAGTTTCTCATCTTTCAGAGTTGCACTGCGTGGGTGCCCCGAGAGATGAGCTGTGGCAGCGCTGGGAGCTGGTGGCTTGACAGAGGCTGACGGCTTCTCGTCCCACGGAGTTTGACTTGCGTCTTTTCTGGACTTATTTTTCTGGAATGGTGGTTTACTTTTTTTTTGTTAGGACTAAACCTTCACAGGATCCCTACGTACCCTACTGAGAGGGATCAAGTCACAAGTAGTTCCTTTATTCCTTTTTTTTTTTTTTTGCAAGGGGGTAACCTTGCGCTAGGCATAGTACCTTTTGAGGGACCTGCCACTGATAGGCAGAGTCGTCACTGGTTTGCAGTTGTCGCCCGCCTTCTTCGCTTCAATGTAGTTAGAAGTGAAGATCTTCTTGACCGGATTTGGTGATTGCTGGAGTTTTACTGGAGCCGATGCCTTGGCAATTTGGAGGAATTTGTTCGCCGCTTTTGGAGAGGCGAGCTTGAGTTTTCGTCAGGCGATGTGGTATTGCAACTGAGGGTAGTGAACCCATATGCACCGTGCTTTCTTTATTGCGACTGGATTTGAACATCAATTCGGTGGAGTTTTGCCCCCGGGTGTTTTTTTGGTTTGATTGCGAGTTGTTCGGAGCTGGTGTAAGACTCGGTTGAGCTCGAGGCATGCAACAGACCATGTAACGGTAGTGTCATCTCTTGCAAAGTGATGAAGTTAGCCTCAGAGACTGGTGACGCTGGTTCCTTTGCTGAAGTGAAAGACGATCATCCTGGCTTGCAAAGCCATTGAGGTGCGAGCCACAGGACTGACGCAGCTTGAGTAAGCAATGGAACATATGGCATTGAGCTTGATTTGGAGTTGATGTGGATTTTTCATCTTGATGCTGACGCTCCTTTGACTTTGTGTACCGTCTGGCTGGAGGATGTCACTAGTTTTGCAAGTGGAGAGGTTTTGTCCCTCGCAGCTGCTTTGACTTCTTGGGCCCGTGGAGCCTTTGCTGGAGAAGCTTCTGCAATGGGGTCTTTGACTTGGTGGAACTTGACGTCAGCAAGGTGTGCTTCGTCCTTATTGAATGGCTTGTCGTTGGCAGCAATGCTTCTCCCCATGCTTTCGATGTTGGTGCCGCTTTCTTCATTGAGCACTTGGTGAACTTCCCTCATGCAACCGGAGACCTTGAGGTTTTGATCAACTTCAAGGAAGCGGCTGGGAAAGAACTCCTGGAGTGTCGCCAGCTCTGGGTAAGTTTGCTGGAGAAGATTTTTCGGACTTGCTAGAGGTACTTTGGATGTCTTTCTTTCTGGAGCTTCACTCTTTTTCTTGAAGGTCTTTCTTTCGGGGAGTTTTATTGTCGCCCCATCTTGCTCGTGGTTGGCCAGACGTGCTATTTGGTAGTTTGATTATCGTGGCCTTCTCCTTCGAGGTGTCATAGCCCATGTGTTTTTATCAAGAAGATCTTCCTTGCTAGGGTGAAGAATTGGTGCTGCGACCGAATACTCTTCTTTGATCTGAAGGACTTGCTCTTCTGGAGGCTTTATCGATTCATCTTCTGATCCCCAGCCGGTTGGTTTGATTTCTATCATTGGGATTGAAGTAGGCTTGGAGTAGAAGACATAAAAGTCAAACTTACCTGATGGCTGACCTAGTAGGCTGACTTCAGGGTCTTTTTGCTCGTCTATTGCTTTGAGCACATGCTAGGATGTAGCTTTGTTTGGACGAGGGAGCATTTGCACAAGAGGCGGTTGCCCCCAAGGCAGTAAGGATTTGGCCCTAGGCACTGCAGGAGCATACCATCGTCGTCTTCTTGGAGTTGGTTTTGCCATCGATCTTTGACAGACGATGCGCAACCTTACTGAAGTGCGTTGTGGAGCAGTCAGCACTGGCGGGACAGAGTCGAAGGTGATTGACGTCATATTTGACTCGACGATGTCACCAGAGCTGATCTCGATCATCCCTTGCTTGGCGAGTGCCATGATCTTATCTTTGAAGACAAAGCACTTCTCGATGGGATGGCTGACCATCCGGTGGTACTTGCAGAAGAGCGGATCGTTGACTCGATGTGCTTGTTCCAGCCTTTTTGGTGGCGGAAGTTCGATCATCTTTTCTTGCATCAACTGATCGAACATGGAGGAAACTTCCGAGTCTGGGAAGGGATACTCCTTAGCTTCAAGCTCCTCGAGAGTCATCCTTGGTGGCCGTTGAGGCTGAGGAGGTGGTATGGCGGCCCCTTTGCCTTTGTCTGGCTTGCCACCAATCTTGAGTGGTTTGGAAGTCAAAGCGAGGTTGGTGACGTTGACTTGCTTTGATGTTGCCGGTTCGTCCTCCTTTTCCACCTTCAGGAAGTCTTTGGCCTTTGAGTCCCCGCGTTTTGCTAAGCTGAGCTCCATGTCGTGAGCCTGAGTCGCCAGTTCTTCGAAGGACCGAGGCTTGATCCCTTTGAGGATGTAGAGCAAGCCCCAGTGCATGCCTTAGGTGCACAACTCGATGGACGAGTCTTCAGACAAGCGATCTCGCGAGTTTAGCGCAAGGTTTCTCCAACGATCGATGTAGTCGATCACCGGCTCATCTTTCCTTTGCTTGGTAGCAGTAAGCTCGGTCATACTGACTGTAACATCCGCCCCAAACACACAAGATTTTGTCCGCTCTGCCCGTGCCCGCACGAGAACTTCCCAGGGTAGTCACCCATCCTAGTACTACTCTCGCCCGAGCACGCTTAACTACGGAGTTCTTACGAAATCCGTAGCGGCGCACGGTTTTAAAACACGTCTTCTATGTTTGGGAGGGGAAATTATATAAGTAGCTCAGGATCTCCTTCTCTCCAGGCGATGTGGGGCTAACTCATGGCCTTGTACACCTCACCTCACCTCACCTCACCTCATCCATCTTGGCATTCTCGCCTTGGGAGTCTTGGCTCTTGGCTATTGGCCTATTGGATCTTGGTCGTCACAATCCACCCCCCTTAGGGCTACACGTCCTCGTGTAGGGTTAGACCCCCCCATAGCGAGGAGAACCGGCTCTGATACCATTTTGTAACATCCGCCCCAAACACACAAGATTTTGTCCGCTCTACCCGTGCCCGCACGAGAACTTCCCAGGGTGGTCACCCATCCTAGTACTACTCTCGCCCGAGCACGCTTAACTACGGAGTTCTTACGAAATCCGTAGCGGCGCACGGTTTTAAAACGCGTCTTCTATGTTTGGGAGGGGAAATTATATAAGTAGCTCAGGATCTCCTTCTCTCCAGGCGATGTGGGGCTAACTCATGGCCTTGTACACCTCACCTCACCTCATCCATCTTGGCATTCCCGCCTCAGGAGTCTTGGCTCTTGGCTATTGGCCTATTGGATCTTGGTCGTCACACTGACGATGCGCCGAGTGCTATAGAAGCGGTTGAGGAACTCCCTCTCCATTTGATCCCAGCTGTCAATGGATCATGGAGGAAGATCAACATACCAGTCGAAAACATTACCTTTGAGGGTGCGAACGAACTGCTTCACCATCTCATCGCCGTATGTGCCGGCGTTGTTGCAAGTTTCGACAAAGTAAGCTATGTGTTGCCTTGGATTGCCCTTCCCGTCGAAGTGCTGGAATTTTGGTGGCTGGAACCCGGTAAGGAAGCGCAACTGTTGGATCCTTATGGTGTAAGGCTTTGAGTATGCCGCTGTGATTGGAGGTAGACTGCCGCCGTGGGAGCGCACCATGTCGGCCACCAACGCTTGTATTTGCTGGACAGTCATCGTTGCTGTCGTCGGAGGTTGTGTGGCCACCGAGACTGGCACTGGAGAGATGACTTCCGCTGGCACGGGGGCCGAGAAGAGTGCGGGAGTAGTCGCTAGCATTGCCGGAACAACTTCTGCAGGAGCGGGAGTTGGAGACGGAGCTGGAGCAGCTGCTGGAGAAGCAGGAGGTTGGCTGAATGCCGTAGCATCCCTTGCACTTAGCCTTTGAAGCAAGGTGTTGATGTGACGATCATTCTCCTCCATTAGTCGGGTGATTTGCGCCATGTGTTCATCCATTTGCATGACTTAGAGTTGGAGAGCGGACGGATGATGATGATACATAACGTCTTGATGTTGGATGCCTGCATCGTTACCGTCATCGTCAGAGACATAGTTGCGCCGACTTGCTTCTGTTTGATGACGGACGTTTGCCCCCTGCAAAGGAGGTGCAAACTTTGCTGGAGAACCCGAACGGGGTTCTGGGTTGGGGCTGGTCCTCCCCAAATTTCTGGACTTGAATTCCAGGATCGAGGCTTGTTTCTTCATGCACCAAGGCCCCATTGGCGCTTTGGCGAGCATCTTTGGCAGTAGTTTCTGGTGTGAAGAAGTCCGCAAGAGTTTGAGTACGCCGAGTGTAGACGTGTACTACCGGGGGAACGTCTCCCTCCGGATTTTTTGGATCGCCATGTTGGAGTAGTGGAGACTCGGCGATAGGTGAGAGGCTTGTTGGAGCAAACGTATCATCGTTCGTTCCGGCCATGGCGAACTTGTAGCAACTCCTTCAAACGTACGGATGAAAGGAGAGGAGGTCCCACCGGGTGTGCCAGAAATCTGTGGGCACTGAAAAAGATATGAGTCGTCTTTATTGTGAATCACATGAGATTATAGAGTGGCCGGAACCCGGGGGACTCGGGTGTGGCAAGTCCGGGTGTGGCGAATATTTGATCAGGAGATTGTGGGAGAGATCCTCTGGAGGGTCCCTTTGATCCGCGTCTCCACGTGGTATTCGTGCGAGAGCTCTGAAGGGGTTGCCCAGGACATAGGTCTTTATAGGGTGAGGGTTTCTTGAGAGGCTAAGGAATATCGGCCGTTGATTTTGTCCCGTCCGTGCTTTATGCTTTCTCGGCTAGGGTGGTTTTGGGCTTCGTTCCTCGGTCTTCGTGTCTTCCTCGATCCTTGCTAGACCTCGGCGTCCTTGATCGTCGGTTCGCGGCGTCGATCGTGCTTTTGGCGTCGGCTTTGGCTTTGGCTTTTGGCTTTGGCGTTACTTTGGCGTGGCTCTGGCTTTTGCTTTGCTTTGGCGCTTGCGCTTGAACGTAGGCGGGTAGAGGCTTGCGATGCTTTAGTTCCTCTGGACTTCGCGTTATATCGGCTAGAACATGCGGTGCTTTGCTCGTGACCGTCGTAGTTACTTGGCTTTGGCACGTGCGTTGCTTTGGCGCGAGCTTTACCGGTGTGTTTGCTTTGGCTTCTTGCGTTGGCTTTGGCTTTAGCTTTGACTCGATCTTCTTCTCGAACGGCGATGGCTACTTCTTCAAGACTTCTTTATTCTTCTGGCTTCCTCGACGGTTATGGCGTCAGCTTGGCTTTTCGGTGGGGGTAGCACCGATCTTCGTGCGATGGTTGTAGCGTCGGCTTTTGTTGATGAAGACGGGTGGGGTAGCACCGATCTCCGTGCGACGGTTGTAGCGTCGACTTTTGTTGATGAAGACGACAGGGGTAGCACCGATCTCCGTGCGACAGTTGTAGCGTCGGCTTTTGTTGATGAAGACGGCAGAGGTAGCACCGATCTCCGTGTGACGGTTGTAGCGTCGGCTTTTGTTGATGAAGACGACGGGGGTAGCACCGATCTCCGTGCGACGGTTGTAGCGTCGGCTTTTGTTGATGAAGACGGTGGGGGTAGCACCGATCTTCTCACGACGGTTGTAGCGTCAGTTTTGTTGGTGAAGACGGTGGGGGTAGCACCGATCTTCGCACGACGGTTGTAGTGTCGGCTTTTATTGACGAAGACGGCAGGGGTAGCACCGGCTTCAGGCCTTCTTCTCCAAGCTTTCTTCTTCGTGCGAGGAGTCGACGCCTTTGTTGAAGACGACGGGTGTTGTCGGCTTCGATCTTCTTCTCCAGCCTTTGCTTATGGCTTCTTCGGAGTTGATGAAGATCGTTGGAGAAGTCGAGATGACGACGACTCCGGATCTTCTTCTCCAAGCTTTCTTCTTCATGCGAGGAGTCGAAGCTTTGATCTTCGAGTGCAAGGTCTTTACGTTGATGAGGACTTGAAGGGCCAAGGATTCCCGTAGGACGTGCTTGCCGTGCCTCGTAAAGCCTTCGGTCTTCAAGCGTTGGAGCTTCTCTTGCAGAGCCCTTTCGTTTTCAGCTTTTCCGACCTTTGATGCCTTCCCCCACCCCCTCTATTTATAGGCAAAGGGGGGAGGTTGGGAGAGATATGGCTGAAATCTTTTTGTTTCATCTAATATCTCCCCCCATAACCATCAAGATGCGGTTACCTTATTTGGGGGAACCAACCTTGATTTGTTTCCCTATTTTTCTGGGGATGGTTATGGGCAAGATGTGACTTGATCTTTGAAGATACATCTTCATCTTTGCACCTTCCGATTGCATGGTGACACGACATCATCTTGTCCATCGGATCGAGGGATCATCGCGGATCTACGGTTGTGTAGACGTTCACGCCACCTCCCTCCGCATCAAGGCGGTTAGGATTTTTTCTTTTCTTTTCTTTTTCTTTTTCTTTTCTTTTTCAAATTCTTTTCTTCGCTTTATAGCCGGCCACACCTCCCCATAGGGAGGGGGCATGGTTTTCCATAAAGGGGGGGCCGGTGGGCCCCCTTTTTGAGCTTGGGTTTCGGGTCCGGTGGGGCCCGTTTGCTTCGAGTCTGGTCCGTTTTATTTACGGACCGTTGTGCATGAGCTGAGTTTGCATGCGGGCCATTGTGTGCAGGCCGTGTTCGCATATGGGCCGTTGTGTGCGGGTCGAGTTTGCATGTGGGCCATTGTGTGCAGGCCGTGTTCGCATATGGGCCGTTGTGTGCGGGCCGATATCACACATGCGGGTTGGGTTCAACCCGTGGGCTAATTTCGATGCCCACACACGTGATACATCCCATTTCAACAGCCACAATTAGGCCATGGGATTAATCCTAGAGGGATGCCACTACCATGGTCGATTGCAACCCACAACCGGTCGTCGTCACCCGCCCGCCGCCGTCAACCATTGGCGAGCATCTCCCGCCAATGATGCCACCCTATCGGCCACCACCAACCGCTGTCGTCGTTGGCCACCACCCCCACCGAGGCACCGACCACTAGTTGCCCGCAGTCGCCGCCCCGTCGACCACCACCCACGGTGGCCAATGGGGGCAGCGTGGGTAGTGACCAGCGGCAATGGCGGTGGGTGGTAGCCGATAGAGCGTTGGCCACCGTGAAATGCTTTATCGCACATGGGTCGGCGCATCAGTGAAATACTTTGGATCATTTCACTGATATGCCTGTGCGCCGACGCATTTCACTGATACACCGACGCATTATGCACGCCGATGCATTTCACTGATGCGTCGGAACATTATGTGCACCAGTGCATTTCAATGGCTACGATTGGGCCATGGGATGAACCCAATGGGGATGCCACCACCACCTGTCGTTGCTGTGTCATGCCGAACTTGCCTCCAAATCTCATTTCCACCTCTTATTTCTTCCTTCTTGCTTACATTTTTACATTACATCTATCCAATCTTCCATTAAAAGCCTTTCACTATGGGCTGCAGTAGAATACGTCGGTGCCTTTCACTGTAGGCTGTGGTAGAATGTGTCGGTGCCTTTCACTGTGGGCCGCGGTAGAATGCGCCGGCGTTGTTCACTATGTTCCGCAATGAAAGGCACCGTTACTTGCAGTGAAAGGCATCGACGCCAACAGTGAAAGGCGCCGGCACCTAGGGATGGCAACGGTGCAGTTTCGGTATGGTTTTGGGCAAAACCGACGCAACACCGAACCGCCACAACGAAACCGAACCGCACCGCAATGGTTTACCATTATGTAAAATCGAACCGCACCATGCGATGCGGTGTGGTGCACTGCGGTTTTATCATTATAAAGGCCTAAACAGTGTGGTTTTGGTCAAAACCAAAACTGCATCGCTACACCGAAACCGCACTACACCGCAACGATTTTATATTTTGACAAACAAAAACCACACCATGCGGTGCGGTTTACCGTGGTTTTCGGTTTTAAATCGTACCGCTGCCATCCCTACCGGCACCCGCACACCTTTCACTACGAGTGCCGACGTCTTTCACTGCGGGCCGTAGTAGAATGCACCGTTGCCTTTCACTACAGGCCACGGTAGAATACGCCGATGCCTTTCACTGCAACCGCGGTAGAATGGGCCAGTGCCTTTCACTGTGGGCCGAGGTAGAATGCGTCGGCGCCTTTCACTATGTCCCGAAGTGAAAGGGGTCGTCGCCAACAATGAAAGGCGCCGACGGCCCGGCACCAGCAGTGAAAGGCGCCGGAGCCAACAGTGAAAGGTGTCGGCGCCTTTCACTGCGAGCGCTGGTGACTTTCATTGCAGGCACCAACACCTTTTACTGCGGGCCATAGTAGAATGCGCCAACGCCATTCACTGTGGGCGCCGACACCTTTCATTGCGGGCCGCAATTGAATGTACTGTCACCTTTCACTGCGGAACGCAGTAGAATGCACCGATGCCTTTCACTGCAGGCCGCAGTAGAATGCGCTGGCGCATTTCATTGCGGCCCGTAGTAGAATGCACCGGAGCATCTTCACTTATGCACCACCGCATCTTTATTGATGCTCCGGTGCATCTTCACTAATGTGCCCGTCGTCATCGACCACCGGTGGGCACCTCTCGCAGATGATGCCACCTAGTCGGCCACTACCCACTGCCGTCGGCAGCAGCCACCAACCACTAGTTGCCCGCCGTCGTCGCCTCGTCGGCTACCACCTGCGGTGGCCAATGGATCAACAAGGGTGGTGGCCAGTAACAATGGCGGTGGGTGGTGGCCAATGAGACGTCAATCATGCCGAACTTGCCTCGGCCGACTCTCATTTCTTCCATTTCTTTCACTATTTTTATATTACATTCATCCAATCTTCCATTAAAAACTACTGGAGGTACTGACTTCATTTTATCGTCTCTAAATGATCTCGTAGAGGATCACCCGAGGATCGCAATGCCTCCAGAATCACTAATTAATTCTGATGAGAAATGAAGAAGGTACACCATGCCGAACTTACCTCTAGCTCTCATTTCTTACCGTATACCACCACCACTAGCCACCGTCTGCTCGCCACAGGCTCGACGGTAAGGACTCACTAAATATTTTTCGCTATGTAAGGACGTCGAGGACAAAAAATGATATCATCCAACGATCTCTGTCGAGAGGCTGTTGAAGCGAGAAAAAATTCAAACGAAAAAGATGAACATACTTTTTATTTATTTTGTTTAGTCTTTAAGGGTAAAATGGTTACAAAAATATAACAGTTGTTCGAAAGTAACATTTGGCACGTGTTGAGGGCTCGAAAAGGAATGCAAAAAGCAACCGATTTTATTTCCAGTTACATGAGTTGGGGCCATTCTGGAAAAAATCTCCAATTTAACCCCAAAAGTTTGGCCGGAATCGTCAACCGAATGACGTGTATCAGAAGTACAGCCGTCGTTTTCACCAGCCCCGATCGGTGAATCGTACTCAGCTCGACAGGTGGGCAAAGGGACGCTATGATTGGATGCCACGTCCTTTTGGTTGAACATTCACCAACATCCTGACGTCGAACCCGATCACAGCTGTCTGACCTGTCGGGGTGGGTGGCTGTGATCGGATGCCAGATGTGCAATATCAGGATGCTGCCTCTAGCCGTTGGATACGAGTTACAGCTAGTTAGCTTACTGTGCAGATCGGACGGCTGCGGTTGATGGGGATGT
Source organism: Chamaelirium japonicum (assembly GCA_947650365.1). NCBI lineage: Eukaryota > Viridiplantae > Streptophyta > Magnoliopsida > Liliales > Melanthiaceae > Chamaelirium > Chamaelirium japonicum. The sequence goes on along the minus strand of OX393551.1, from coordinate 7,411,891 downwards.
CAACTTTCCGGTATGGGTATGGGTACCTCAATACCCATACCCGAAACCCGACACATGGTTTCCCATCTAACTTTGACATATTAATTAAAAAATACAACTGAACTCCTTACAAAATGTAATATACCTAAATTCTAACCTTAGGCGTACCTCTACCTTAAAATTTTAATGTAAAATATATTAATTTTTTCCTCATGCAATTGCATGTGTTGGAGAAAAGACAAAAGCATACCTAATTGATACCCGAAACCCGAATGGGTATGGGTAGGGTATGGACCCTTTTATACCCCAATGGGTATGGGTCGGGTATGGTCCTTGTCATACCCGAATGGATGTAGGTATGGTCAAATGGGGGCGATGGTGGGTTGCTAGCGGCAGAGGTAGGTGGCGACATGCGGTGGTTTACATGCGCACAACATAGGCAAAAGTGGGGGTGGCCTTTAGATAAAGATTGCCTTGATAAAAGGAGGGTATTGTTAAGACGTGAGTTGTCTAAGATATTTAATGGGATGTATGGCCCTGTATCTAGCCCAATGCTTTTTTGGAGAGTATTTTTGCTGCCCATGTATTTGCTTTCCATTTTAATATAGTGACGTGCAATGTATGGCCATGTAGTAGCATGCAATGAATGTTGTTTTCGTTTTTGTTTTTGTTTTTGTTTTTGCTTTTGTTTTTGTTTTTTTCTGACAAGAGAGTACATAGGCCACAAGCAACTAAATTGAAGGAAGGGAGAATTATACATTGTCATAGCATCTCCAACCGTCTGCCAAATTGATATATTTGGCGGCGGGGACCTCCAATCACATGTCAAATTCTCCCTACAAAAATACAAGGAGCTATTTTTATTGCTATATATGCTGGTCTTGGAATCAAAATCGCGGAGTCCGCCATATCTAGGGTTGGCAATTTCGGACCCGACAAGACAGACCTGACACGAAGTTAGGGGGTGTTAGTCAATTGGGATTTTAAAACCATTATTCAGGAGTTCATGTACTTGCGGTCTTTGCGAGTCCGCGGACTTTTTTTAAAGAGTCTCTGGATTTTTTTAGGAGTCTCCAGACTTTTTTGAGAAGTCCACGGTCTCATAAATCCCTTTTTTAGGAGTTTACGTGGGATTTTTGTTATGAACTTGGACATAAAATCCCATTTGACTAACACATTTGAAGAACAATTTTAATGAATTTTGAAAGCATAATACGAAAAGTATTAATACGTTCATTAAAAAAATATACAAGAACAATGAATCAAAATTAAGCTCGATTTAATCAACATTGTCTCTGTCATCCAAGATTGCCTCACCACGTTGGATAAATAGTTTGGCCAATTTTCACATAAGTCAAATGGTAAAAAATATTAATATCAAAGATTTTAGTAATTTTACATATAGAAATTGCTAATTTTTTAATAAATAAGATCATATTTCAAACAAGATTACCAATTGTATCATGCCAAAAGACTTTATCATACCATCAACCAAGGAGGTCATTTCCACAAATAACATACAAATTGGAAGCATCATACTAATTAAAATAATGAGTCCAATATATGATCGAGGAGGTAGGCGTCACGACGAAGCCGGATAGGCGTCGCGATCGGCACCGGACAGGCGTTACGATCGGAACCGGACGGGCATCGTGATCGGAACTGGACGGATCCAGAGGGCGTCTCTCTCTCTCCTCTCTCTCTACTGTATTTTGTTCCGACCGGGGGGGGGGGGGGGGGGGGGGCGAAGGGAGAGGGCGGTCGAGAGGGGTTGGGTATACCCAAAGAAGAGAAAGGAGGAAGATAGAGAGATACCTGGAAGAGAAGAATGAGGGTTGTTGGGGATCCGATGTTGGCTTCCACGATCACGAGCACGGATGCTAGGGTTTCGGAAGATGCCGATGATACCTTTCAAAGAGAAAGTCTCACATAGGGGATTTAAAATTTCACCTTTGAGGTGGAACTTTTGATGGGCAAAAAGAAGTTTAGAACCACTACTGATGTAATCCTAAATACAAGGAACTCTTCACCAAATCCTAATTGACTAACACCCCCTTAGCGGGTCTGGGTCAGGGCTTATACATTGTCATAGCATCTCCAACCGTCTGCCAAATTGGTATATTTGGTGGCTGGGACCTCCAATCACATGTCAAATTCTTCCTGCAAAAATACAAGGAGCTATTTTTATTGCTATATATGCCGGTCTTGGAAGCAAAATCGCGGAGTCCGCCATATCTAGGGCTGGCAATTTCGGACCTGACACGAAGTTAGCGGGTCTGGGTCAGGGCTTATACATTGTCATAGCATCTCCAACCGTCTGCCAAATTGGTATATTTGGCGGCGGGGACCTCCAATCACATGTCAAATTCTCCCTGTAAAAATACAAGGAGCTATTTTTATTGCTATATATGCCGGTCTTGGAAGCAAAATCGTGAAGTCCGCCATATCTAGGGCTGGCAATTTCGGACCCGACACGGCAGACCCGACACGAAGTTAGCGGGTCTGAGTCAGGGCTTATACATTGTCATAGCATCTCCAACCGTCTGCCAAATTGGTATATTTGGCGGCGGGGACCTCAATCACATGTCAAATTCTCCCTGAAAAAATACAAGGAGCTATTTTTATTGCTATATATGTCGGTCTTGGAAGCAAAATCGCGGAGTCCGCCATATTAGGGCTGGCAATTTCGGACCCGACACGAAGTTAGCGGGTCTGGGTCAGGGCTAAACGGGTTCGGATCGTAAACGGGTTGACACGATAGACCCTTTTAATAAACGGGTCAGGTCCGGGTTTAGGGTCTGGACACGGTAGACCTGGGAAGACCCGTTTAAAATTTAACGGGTCGGGTCTACCCGCAATCCGATAGTGTATTATATAGTACTAGCGGGTCTATCGGATCAGGCCGGGTCGAGTCGGATTGGGTCGGATCGAGTCAACTGAATAGACCCGTGTGGTAAACGGGTCTTATCGGGTCTACCCGTTTATTAGCGGGTCGGGTACGGGTTTAGGATTTAGACACGATTAGTTAAACGGGTCGGGTCCAGGTCGAGGGGTTTTGGACACGACCCGAGACTGGACACGACACGACACGACCCATTGACACCCCTAGCCATATCTATAAAAAATTTGAAAATACCAAAAGTACCATTCAAAAACTACATCGATCAAATGTAATGGCGATTATATCCTTTTTAAAATTTATGTATTAAAATTTTAACTTAGTGTATTTATTAATCCATTTTTAACAAATTTGATACCTTGGAAATCTCTCATCAAGACCTTTAAAAAATGACTAATATTTAATATTTTAGAGTAAATTTAAAATTGTTAAGTATTATATTAATTATTAAATAATATAATTCAGTGAATTAATAAACGTTAGGGTATCTATTTAACACGTCTTAACGAAAACTTGATGCAGAAATTACTATACACACCAATAACCGAAATACATCAAACTTGTAGCATATTTTATCCTAAAATACATCCAACTTAGAAAAAAAATTACTCAATTTTCTCCAATGTTGATCCTCTGCCACAAGCGTTCGATGAGGGCATCCCTAAGTGTAAAATGTGCCTCCTAATTTTATAATTTTTTATGTAGAGTGACAAACCATCGAAATCGTTCGGCATCACTGGCTTTCATCTCTTCACGAGGAGCCATTAAAACCTCAGAAATTGTCATTGTCAGAATAAAATCATCAAAATCAAGATCGTCGATGTGCTCATCCTCCACGGTCATGTTATGTAGTATCACACAAGTAATCATGATATCGTGCATAAATCGTATATCCCAAATATGTGATGGCCCCTTGATGATCACAAATCATGCTTGAAGAACTTCAATTGCTCGCTCTACATCTTTTTAAAATCTTCCATGCTCTATTTTGTAGTGGTGCTTCTTTGGACCCTAAGGATGAGATATCGATTGCACAATGGTGAATTATTTAAGGTATATCCCATCGGCCAAGTAATTGTTGGAGATGATATGTTCTAGACTTGTAATACCTTTTATTTGAATAATAATAGAGAGGTTGTATTTGAATAAGAATTGTATTAATGGTACGTGATTACGTCACGTGTTCTTTGATAGAGCAGCGAGCCTCGGTTTATGCAGATCCACCTGAGGTGAAGGCTTAGTGGGTTGGAAACATATAACCTAAATTGTTCACAGCTATGACAAGGCTGGTTCCCCTGTCGTAAGAAGCTGTTGGGATGACAGAGTATGGATCCTTCACCATGGTCATTGATAGGCACATTTACTGTAGTCGAACAGAATTAACACAATGCACAGATCAGTGAGCAGACACTGGTGCATCAAGTCGTATTTCTGCTTATAGTAGTTGATTCTAAACCCTGAGGAACCATGACCGGTGGACTAACCGGTTGTGTGGTGCTTTGGTGTACCAATATGCGAGGGATTCATATGCGACCCAATATCACAGTGTGCTGGGTTACTTGACTAGCGTTGCATCGGTATGCCACTCCTACAGGTCATATGCATCCACAATCATAATCGGTAGTACGTTCCATGGTCGAACCTTTATCATACTAAAACCAGGCTTGGTAGTCATCAGTCGAGCTAGCTGACGACCAGATCCCCTTGCTTGGCCAAAGCAAAGGGAGGTGTGTTGTGACTAGTTCACCTGGATGGAACCATATCAAATGACCACTTGAGTTTGACGGTGACTCTACCGCTCAAGCTGAGCCATGGCACTGCGTAGAGGGATATCACAATACTATAACTAAGCGGAGATCAGGGGTATGCGAGAGATCATAATATGTTTAAGAGGATTGGAGTTCAGCTAGCGTCGCGCTCTGTTTAGCTTCGCAAGTTAATCGAGACTCAGAGGATTGATAGAGACACCTGTAGGGTGTGTTGGTCGAGTCTAGGTTGTTAGCCACGAATCCTGGTCCCTGAAGGTTCCACCTTGTCCACATCCAAAGCCGGATCTTTTATCTTTTTTTTCACAGTGCACGACTTAAACTATGAAGACGTCCATACCACAACTGCATCGCACCAGAGCGTGAAAGACATGGAACAACTGTACGTTACTAGGGGGCAACCCCAGAGTAGTTAGAGGCATACATAAATCATTCCACACATCTCATAGATGCCGGCAATCCGAGCGTGCATTGCACGAGAGCTCGGTAGAGTTGCCTTAGTGTTTTTTACTAAGGGCACCTAATGTTTTACTAAAGGCAACTCCATGTATGGATAAATTACTAAAAGAGCATCCCAAAATGAGAAAACAACCATTTGTATGAGAGGAAATTAGAAAGTCTAGGGGTCCTACTGGTTCAAACGGTTTTGCAATGCGAGTCCGATACATGAGTTTGCGACCATTAGAAGCATGGAGGGCAATTTGGTCATTATCAAAATACCCTCGCATGCCCTAACAGGCATGCACCACATGGAGGGTACCCATGCAGCCATCGCATATGGACTCCCCCCCCCCCCCCCCCCCCCCCATTATAGGGGGCGGTTTTGGGGATGATTTGGTAGGCATGGCCGACCACATGGAAGGTTTGGATGGCCTTGTAGCCGGCCCTAACCGATCCAAGGGAGGAGGGCAATTTCATGGGACTCATGAGGGTTCATTAGGCTGCATTTTTTCTGAGAAAAAATAGCCCCCTTTGCTGCCCTATTGCTGTAAAAAAAATCAAAATTCTGCACCTCTCTCTCGTGTCTATCGTCTTCCTCGAATGCTCATGCAAAGGAACATAGAAGGCTCGTACTAAGGAGGCATTCAGAGATCCTTGAGCGAGGATTTGGCTAGGAGGCGAGACTCGATGAATGTGAAGGTGGTCCTCCCTCGTACCTCTTCATTCCTCAAAGAACATCGTCCGTCTCCATCGACAAAGAAGACCATCATCCGCGGTGAAAAACACAAAAGTATAACTCCTAATCTCATTGTTCTAGGATTATTTTGCATAGATCATATATTCATATGTTGCATCATGATCACTAGAATGACTCTTAGATGTTCGATTCCTTATACCATATGTAACTAATAGTGCATCATAGTAGAAATTTTGTAACATACACCCGTAAACATGGTACTTTGACTGCCGCACGACTTTTGTTGTACAGCCTCTGATCCGGTATTGGATCCCAACAGTAATAACCAATATTATAAGTTTTTCTAGAAGTTCGTAATAAGTAGGAGGAGTAATACCTTGTAATAGTTTATCAAATAAACTTGAGGAATTCAGCACATTGACATCATTATTTGATCCTAGTAAACCAAAATACACATGTCATATCCATAAGTCTTATGACACTATTGTCTCGAGAATAATCGGACCTTCATGACATCCAAAGTATTGTCTCACCCAAGCTGTTGGACTGTTTTTTCATGCCCAGTACATACAGTCCAAACTACCCGACATTTCTGGAAACCCTCTCTTTTCAGTTTTTCACAGGATTCGTGCAATATCATTTGTATGTAGGTATCTCATATATCCTTCTCCAAAAACTTCTATAATAGCTCGACAAAAGTAATTCAAACATTCTTGCGCGATTAACTCAGCTATTCTAATATATTCATCATTAATGTATGCTGATGTTCTATAAGCTAACATACGATGGGCAACAATAACTTTTTGTAAAGTAGACAACCCTAATTTACCACATGTATATTTCCTCTGCACGAAGTAGTCTTCGTGCTCTTTTACTCTATTAACTATGTGAAGAAATATACTCTTACTACAACAAAACCTTCTATGGAATATATATTTGGGATATATGGGATTGTCATAAAATTAATCCTAGTAAAGTCGAGCATTACCTTCTTCTCTTCCTCAATTGATAACCCGACATGGTCAGGACTCTAGCCTCAATATTTCCCTTTCTTCTTCTTCGTAAAGCATTGAGAAACGATGATGTTGTTAGTGATATACACTTGAGCTAGTTGGGATATATTTTGATCCATCCCATCTAACTCCTCTTCCCAATCTTGGATATAGCACTCGAGTTCATCGGAAGAAGAAGAAGAGAAGTATATATGATGGTCCAGCTCCAAAGTCCACCTTTGAAATAGTGAAATTGCATGAGTTGTGGAATATAAAAAAAGAGTTAGATGTTACTATTTATAAGGGTTAGTAATTCTAATTTTATCCGGTTTTCGAGAAATTTGACATCTGACATGGCATGTGATTTTTTCTTCTAAAACTTTATCTTTTTTAAGATATAATTATGATTTTACCCAATATTTGAGAAATTTAACCTCTAACATGGCATGCGATGGTGTATTCTATAACCTTGTTCTCTTTCCAAGACATGATTCGATTTGACTCAGTCTTTGAGAAATTTGACCCTAACATAACATGTGATGGTGTTTTCTATAGCTTGTCTTCTTCCCAAGAAAATATGGTTCACTTTGACTATATCTTCGAGAAATTTGACCCTGACATGGCATCTGACAATCTTTCTTTTATTTATACATTTCTCTAGCAATTTGATAGCTATCTAACTTGTGTTTTACTATTTGTTTATTATAGATTATGAAAGTTAAAGAACTCTATCTAAATTCCAGCACAAAGAGGGTATTCTAGTTTGAATATATTTGGTCAATCTTGAAAGATGTAGAGAAGTGGGCCAATCTCATACCTCAAAAGTTAGCAATGTCTTAAGGATTGACATCAAACTTGTCCACTACATCGATCTCAAATGGACAAATTCATATCATGGAATCAGTCCCTGGTCGATAAATCATTGTGTCATCCTATAGGGAGAAAGTAAGAAAAAACAAAAATGAGAAAATCAAGGAACTTCGATACTAAGAGTTCATTGAAGATATGACACATAAAAATGATAAAGTTTTTGATAAAATTATTCAAGCATTGGATAGACAACACAATGGTAGGAAAAGTCTAACACAAATGATGATGACTAAATTAGATAATGATAGAAGAAAGTTAAATCAAAAATAAAAACAACTCCAGCTTGAGTGTGAACGCGAGGATAAAGAGATCCTCATGATTGATTTGAATATAATTGCTGATCTGAGAATATACACAATCATGCAAAATAATATCGATGAAATTATGAGTAGAGCTGGATATTATAGAGGTTCGTTGAGAGGGTATGGAGGAAGGGGTACAAGGGTGGCACTCAAAAAGAAGGTAATGATTATGGATGAGGAGGCTACGGAGAAGGTAGGTACGAGAGCAGCAGTCACCAAATGAGTGATAGCTACGGAAGCAGTAGCTTCGGAGATGGTTATGCGAGCGGTAGTCAACAATGGGGTGATGGCGGAAGAGGTGGCTATGGCTACGCAGGTGATCTATCGTAATATTAACTTGTGCATGTATTATCATTTGCTAATGTTATATTTTTTTTTAATTATCATATTTTTCTATTGTAAGCAGTTTGTAATTTCTATTACGGTGGATTATATAGATCCTCATATTTTTAGTTAAAATTATATATGATTTCAATTTGTTGGACAAGTTTCCATATGTTTTTCGAATTTATTTAGTTGTCAAATAATTGTTAAATTAAAGAAAACATAAACCCTTCAATATTAGACTTAATTCGAAGGTCTCGACGAGACAATTCCAATGGTATATAATTTATTAGGATTGGATCAATAATGATATAATTAATAGATGTTTTAAGTATTACATTATATATATATATATATATATATATATATATATATATATATATATATATATATATATATATATATATATATATATATATATATATATATATATATATATATATACACACACACATACACATATACATATATTCAAAAAAATTGGTAGCCGAGCGTTGGAAGGGTGAACTTCTATTCCAGCAAAATTATAAAATATTCCTAAAATATACTATAGTCGTGCCTGCATTTTAGTAGGCACCATTGGAGATTCTCTCAAACTCTTACTTAGGATACCAAGGGGCTCTTGGCCTAGTGGTACTTCCTCTCTCATATATTGGAGAGGTTTCTTGTTAAACTCTCGGTCGTGGAACTTTACCTCAAGGTCGTTGTGCCTTGTTTGCACGTGCAAATCTTGGTCGTTGATGTCATGTTCACGGGATTATGGAATTAATAACCAACATTTGTTGCATTCCCCCGTTTCGATCTCTGGACCTCTTTGAGCCCTTGCTCTAGCGCACTGTCCTCTAACCGCATGATGGTCCATACAAAAAACACTTACTTGGGATAATAGACCAACGTTGCTTACTGAGTGCCAATATCCTTAACCGATGAAGGATTATCTTGTTGGAAAAGTTGGATCGTTGGGTGAAAGATATTCGTTTTTCGTCAACAAATCTTCCGCTCCATTAACCTCAAAGAAAACATGAGACCACCGAACTCGAGGGAGATCCATAATGAAAGCGTGGCATTCCCTAAACAACATATCAAAGGATGAGTCATCAGTAAGCTGTTGAATCACCTTCAGTCCATAAGGGATGGCCAAAAAAATGAGAGAACTGAACGTTTACAGTCCTCGTAGCAGTGCCAATGGAGCGACCGTTTTCTTCGATAGTACAATTTAAAGATATAATTTGTTTACTCGCTTTTATATAATACTAGTAAGAAACCCGAGCAATGTCCAGATGAACTTGATGCACGTCACTTAGCACATACGATATCACAGCTGTCTAAAGAAGTGTGCAATCTAGAGTGAGTGTGATTCACTCATCGGAGTGTGATTCACTTATTAGAGAGAGAGAGAGATAGATAGAGAGAGAGAGAGAGAGAGAGTACTAATGATTTTTTTAATTAACATGAAATGACCATTAACTGTCATTGAATAGGTGTAGGTTTTTAATAGGATTTATAAGAGAGAGCCATGTTCGCACATGGGAGAAGTTTTCTGGTTCTTCAAAAGATATCCACGTGTCACAGCGCGAGACAGAGGGCTCCATTTTAGTATTATACTAGTAAAAAACCCTGGCAATGCCCGAATGAACTTGATGCATGCCACTTGGCACAGATGACATCATTCATCGAGGTTTGATTCAATTGTGAGAGAAAGAGATATAGTGCTAATAAGTTTCCTAATTAGCATCAAATAACCATTAAACGCCATTGATGAATATTTATCATCTTTATAGTAGGGTTTTAATATGATTTTATGAGCGGGAGCTGTGTTCACACATGGAAGAAGGATTCTGGCTTTTCAAAAGAGGTTCACATACCACAACGCTGGAGAGATTGCAACAGTTCGACGAAGTGTTAAATCTAAAGTGAGTGTGATTCACTTGTTAGAGAGAGAGAGAGAGAGAGAGATTAACATGAAATGACCATTAAATATCATTGAATAAGTATTTATCATCTTTATGATAGGTTTTTAACAGGATTTAAAAGAGAGTCGTGTTCACTCAAGAAAGAAGGATTCTGGCTTTTCAAAAGAGGTTCACATGCCACAACGCTGGAGAGATTGCAACAGTTCGACGAAGTGTTAAATTTAAAGTGAGTGTGATTCACTTGTTAGAGAGAGAGAGAGAGAGAGATTAACATAAAATGATCATTAAATGTCATTGAATGAGTATTTATCATCTTTATGATAGGTTTTTAATAAGATTTAAAAGTGAGTCGTGTTCACCCAAGAAAGAAGGATTCTGGCTCTTTAAAAAACATCCACGTGTCACAACACGGGAGAGAGGTTTCCATTTTAGTATTATACTAGTAAAAAACCCGGGCAATGCCCGAACGTGCTTGATGCATGCCATTTGGCAAGAAATGTGACATCTGAGTGTGATTCACTTGTCAGAGAGAGAGAGAGAGAGAGAGAGAGAGAGAGAGAGAGAGAGAGAGAGAGAGATTAACGTCAAATGACCATTAAATGCATTGAATGAAAATTTATCATCTTTATGGTAGGCTTTTAAATGGATTTAAAAGAAGCCGCGTTCACACACGAAAGAAGAATTCGAGCTCTTTAAAAGACGTCCACGTGTCACAACACGGGAGAGAGGCTTCCATTTTAGTATATACTAGTAAGAAACCCGAGCAATGTCCGAATGTGCTTGATGCATGCAGTTGACAAATACGACATCACAACTGTTCGAAGAAGTGTGAAATCTGAAGTGAGTGTGATTCACTTTTTAGAAGAGAGAGATTAACATCAAATGACCATTAAATGTCTTTGAATGAGAATTTATCATCTTTATGGTCGGTTTTTAAATGGATTTAAAAGAGAGCCGCGTTCACACATGGAAGAAGAATTCTAGCTCATTAAAACACGTCCACGTGTCAGAACACGGGAGAGAGGCTTCCATTTTAGTATATATATAGACTAGTAAGAAACACGGGCAATGCCCGAAGGTGCTTGATGTTCGCCATTTGGTAAAGACGACATCGCAATTGTTCAAAGAAGTGTGAAATCTGAAGTGAGTATGATTCACTTATAGAGAGAGAGAGATAAAGAGATTAACATAAAATGACAATTAAATGCAATTGAATGAAAATCTATCATCTTTATGGTAGGTTTTTAAATGAATTTAAAAGAGAGCCGCGTTCACACATGAAAGAAGAATTCTAGCTCTTTAAAAGAAGTCCACGTGTCAGACCACAGGAGAGAGGCTTCCATTTTAGTATATATATAGATTATTAGACTATTAGATTAGGGCGTGCATCGATCCACAATGCACATGTGAGAGAGAGAGATGACGAAAGAGAGTTTATGAAAAGGAAATTGCTACTTGGTCGACAGTCCGTTGCACCCAACCCCGACAGTTGAATCACACGCCGCCCCGACCAGTAGGCGAAGGGATAGCTGTGATCGAAAAAGTTGGCCAAAAAAGTTGGAAATGGGTTGGGGCCAAATAGCACTGCTTGGAAAGGAAAAGGAAGATGCTTTTTCAGCCTTCTAGTTTTCCATCCGGATAGGACCATCCTGATGCGGCTCTTGATCATAATCGTTCGTTCCACCCAACGCTGACCGGTGAATCGCACTTAGTTGAGATAAATAGGCAAAGCCAGGATGGCCCAATATGGGTGGAAAACTTGGTGGCGGAATAGCATTGATTTATGGTAAAATGATCGCAAGCGCATATCATATAATTTCGTTCCATTCAAAACTAAACATCATTAACCAAAAAAAACCTAAGGACAAATCTATTTGAGTCAACATAGGGACCCAAAACCAGACACAATGGGAACGTGGCATGAATTTGTCGGGTTCGACTCCTCTCAACTGATCATTGTGGGTTGCGACGTTTTGGAGAGTAACATGTGACGATCTTAATTTTAATGACCACGATCTATAATCATGGGATGAATCCTCGAGATATCCCACCATCTTTCACCGTCGCTCGTCGTTGTCGCCCACCGTCTTTGACATGGGCACGGAAAACCTAACCAAGATGACTCAGCATAAGAGGCATATGCCAAAAAATCGTTAATGATCAGTTGACCAGCAAGGAGACCCAACTTGTTGGCAACTCATTGGGGAAAGCCCGAACCCTACGTTTTGCAGGTTACTTTCACTATATGGGACAAACTTGATCTCACCCGATCCTTGAGCTCACTTCGGAATCTCTTCAACAGAACACACGGGGGGGGGGGGGGGGGGAAGAATATAATGTGAAATCACCATCTATGCAAACATCATCGCAGTGGAGACGATCATGAGTGGTCGAATTCAACCCCTCGCCCAAGCTCGGCAAGCTCATCATCAATCAGTGAGGTGGGTTTTGTTGGGACCTTCAGCACCCGGCTCACGTGCCCCCTCCCCTCTCGTGCATCCCTCGTTGCGTGGGATAGAGTCCTTGATTGCTGGTCCAGTGTCTTGTGTCTATCTACTAGTGCATGCCTGTGTCTGTCGGCACTGCAACGGGCCCCTTCGGTGGTAACACACCTGTCGGTAAAGCAGTGGGCCGGATTTGGTGGCAACACACCTGTCGGTAAAGCAGCGGACCGCCTTCGGCGTCAACACACCTGTCGGCACTGCAGCGGGCCGCCTTCGGCGGCAAGACACCCCCCGGCGTTGCAGCAGGGTTGTGAAAGGGGGCTTGATATGGGCGACTGGATTTTGAAGGAAATGAAAGAGGGGCAACTGGATTTGGGGGGGGGGGGGGGGGGGGGGGGGGGGGGGGTGCGATCTGGATGGCTATGATAGCGTGTGCGAGGGAGAATGTAGGGCAGTGGGCGATGGATTTTGTGAGGATTTTGATCGCGTGCTGGGTGGCATTCAGCACCACTATAATTGCATCATAACCACACGATTTTAGCCACCACGACATGTGCATTGCACTCAGCTCCAATTGCATCTCAACCGTTCCTCTGATTTGAGGGACGATTGCATAGAGTGAGGTGAACCCAAATCCTCTGCCCCAATTCTCTACCCATTGTCTGCCCCCAAAGTCACAGTCGTATGATGCACCCATACTCGACCAGTGCACCGCACTCATCCCCAACTGGAAGGAAAAGAAACGACTATGATTGGCTATCAACAAAGGCACCATCTTGTACCTGATCATTGCCATCCCTTTGCTTGTCAGTTGGGGTGAGTGCGATGCACCGGTCGGGTATGGGTGCACGGACGATTGTGGCTTGGGGGGCAAACGATGGAAAAAAGACTTGGGGGAAAAGAGAGTGACAGAAAGAGAGAGAGAGATCAGAGAGAGAGAGAGAGAGAGAGAGAGAGAGAGAAAGAGAGAGAGAGAGAGAGAGAGAGAGAGAGAGAGAGAGAGAGAGAGAGAGAGAGAGAGAGTGAGGGACGGAGAGAGAGAAAGAGAGAGAGAGAGAGAGAGAGAGAGAGAGAGAGAGAGAGAGAGAGAGAGATGGAGAGAGAGAGATACAGAGAGAGAGATTCAGGGAAGAGAGAAATACAGGGAGAGAGAGATACAGAGAGAGACGGAGAGAGAGAGAGAGAGAGATCAGGAGAAGAGAGAGATACGAAGAGAGAGAGAGATACAGAAAGAGAGAGAGATACGGAGAGAGAGAGAGAGCTTGATCATTGCCGTCCCTTTGCTGCCGGTTGGGGTGAGTACAATGCATCGGTCAGGTATGGGTGCAACGAACGGTTGTTACGGAGAAAGATAGCTTGATCACTGTCGTCACTTTGCTGCCGGTTAGAGAGAGATAAGGGGGGAGAGAGATACGGAGAGAGAGATTGATCATTGTCGTCCCTTTGCTGCCAGTTGGGGTGAGTGCGATGCACCGATCGGGTATGGGTGCAACGGACGGCTGTTACGGAGAGAGAGCTTGATCACTATCGTCCCTTTGCTGCTGGTTGGGGTGAGTGCGATGCATCGGTCAGGTATGGGTGCAACGAACGACTGTGACTTATGGGGCAGACGATGGGAGAAAGACTTGGGGGAAGAGAGGGAGACGGAGAGAGAGACATGGAGAGAGAGAGATACGTAGAGAGAGTGAGAGACGAAGAGATAGAGAGAGATCATGGGAGGGAGGAAGAGAGAGGGGGGGGGGGAAAGAGAGAGAGAGATACAGAGAGAGAGAGAGAGATTGGAGAGGGGGAAGAGAGAGAGAGAGAGAGAGAGAGAGAGAGAGAGAGAGAGAGAGAGAGAGAGAGAGAGAGAGAGAGAGAGAGAGAGAAGGGGGGGGAGGGGTTCTGTCTAGTCAGCGTTTGTTTTGTCCTAATCAGCTTATGTTTTGTCTAGTCAGGACAAAACCGATGTCCCTTGTTATATAGATAGCTGTGTCTCTATCTAAAATTGTGTTTAAATTTATTTGAAGTTTTTAGGACTATGTATCTATAGCAGCTGTGTCATAGGTGGGCACGAACAACGACGACGGCGAGCAGTGGCCTTCGAGTCCCCCGGCGGCGACGAGCAACGTAGACGAGTGGTGATAGATATTAGGTTTTAGAGTTTGATTTAGGATTTTTAGGTCTAGGATTTATCCCATGGCCAATAGATCTTAGGTTTTAGGGTTAGGTTTAGGATTTCTAAGTCTAGGGTTCGGCTTAGTTTTAGGAAAGAGGAAAGAGTGGCATGAAATGAAAATTTGAAGTTCAATGAATGGTAGTTTCTTCCACAGGGTTGTGTATCCTTTGAGAGCCTCTATTGATACACCAAATACTCCACACACCACCTCATTTTAAAAATTCATATATTTGCTCACTGCACACCTCCAAATTTTAAAAATTAGAATACTATCCTTCTTCCCCTAAATTACTTCCCACCCCTCCCCGAGCTCCCCCGCCCAGGCACCGTAGGTTCCTCCCCTCGTCGATTTTATATCCATCGTCATCTACCAACACCCAAACCCTACATTCAGCTGATCAGAGCAGAGAATGGTATAATATGTTCAGTCGACCATGACTGAACATGGTACAATACGTTCGATCGCCCAAACATGATACAGTTAGTTTGGCCGTGGTCAGCTGAATGTTCTATACAATGTTTAGCTCTGGTCAAAAAAAAAAATGGATACTTTGGTCATTTTACTTGGGGTTAATTTTGTAATAAAAAAACTTTCAATGTTTTGAAAGCAAATATTGGTGTGCCACTAGAATTTCTTGTATCCCTTAGGCTGTACCAATCTCTTGTCAGAGTTCGTTCCCTAAGTCCCCTAAAATATTCAAATGACTTAAAATAGCCACCCCAGACCACAGAATCACCATGGTTCAGGGTCCAACAATCGACACCTGTCACCAGCCGTTTGATTACGCGGCCCTTATGATAGGAGCCCCCGGGGTTCACTCGGTGCCCTATAGATCTCAATAATCCGGAACCATCCATAAGGACAGAGATAACATGGGTCGATAGCTGGACCCCGAACCTTCAGATGACTAAGTTGAGGACTTTAAAAAATATTTCCAATCTTCTCTCTCTCTCTCATTTATTAAAGCTCAGGATCCTATCAGAATTTTTACAATAAATTATGTTGCCAATCAAACAGGACACCCCAGCAAGTCCTAAGGACACAAAACATCATAAAACATACAATTTATTTTTTTACAATAATAAACTTTAAAAAAAAAAAAAACTCCATATTTTAAAATAATACTGCTTTGAATTACAGATCACTGATCAAGACATTATAATAAAGTTATTGCTCAGAGATCTGAAATCACATACAGATGAAAGTTTGCTCATAAATCTTGATAATTTATTTATTGATAACAAAGGGCGTTTATTATACCCGAGAACGACGTCAGCTGTTTTGCTGAGCTCCTTCCACACTCTTCCTTAACCCAGATATGACCTCGGCAGGCTCTGCAGCTCCAAATACCGAGCTTCCTGCTACAATACAGTTGGCTCCTGCCGAAGCTGCCATGTCGATGGTTGAAGGACCCAAACCGCCATCCACCTATGTGGAAACAATCGTGTAATAGTATCAGATAATCGTATGCGATTGGACTTCGAGAGAAATAACAGAAAATGTAAACATAATGCCAGGAAACCAAGGCTATGATTTATTAAGGTCAGACATCGGTCCAGGTGGCAAGAATGATATCTAGCTCATGATCAACGATTTTAGTCACCGATGCAATAAAACTGGACAAAAGTTCGTGTTGATTTGAGTCGGATTTCCTATTTCTTAGGTCACTTCAGTTTGAGGGTCTTGTTCAGAGTCCAACGAGCCCATGCTTCAAAATCTAACCACTTTAATTGCTTCTCACAAGGCGTTTCAAGTATTTTTGTCCCATATTAAGAGCCAGCCGATTTTGTGCGACCCACTCCAAATCGGTAAGTTGGTCAAACATTTGGACCGAAATCTGATCTACCTGTACAAGTTCTGACTCGTGATGGGATATAGGGGATGTTAAAATTGGGTCGGGTACAGATTCTTCTGTTCGATCCCTACGCAGCCTTGCCTTCCCACCCAAAAAAATCAACTAACATGATGCTTGAATCAAACAAAAAGAGTTCCTTGTAATGTTGTTCAATGTAGTTAAAACATGACCAGGAAAAGGAACAAAAAATGGTTTGCCAAATTGTTCCAGTCTGTGATTTTAATTTCATCAAGAAACAAAAGGTATCCAGGATTGGCAATATCTTCATATAAGCATAAATAAGCTCAATGGCAGGCATGGAGAACAGACTGAATTATCAATGGAAAGATTGTGTTACCTCTATATCAAGGGAAGGGTACTTCTTCCTCAGCGCACGTACCTGACAATAAAAGAGATTAATCAGGATGGCCATAAACAATACGCAGTGCTAGCAAAATGAATCGGAAAATCTGTGCACCTTATCCATCGTTTCTGGCATGAACTTTTGACCACCAAAGCCAGGCTCAACTGTCATCACTAGGACCATTTCCACAGGATTTTCATCTTCAACCTCGAAAACATAGAAAGAAAAGCAATGCCTCACGAGTTGGTTCCATTGATGTACATGGCATGTGTGTATCAAAGGTGATTTCGAGAAATATACCTAATTTCAAGAAATCTATATTACATGTTAGGGCAGTTCGGATTATTTACAACCCTGCCATCCTCAAAATCACGTAGAGACAAGTTTCGGAGACAAATTGTCCATCCAATCTAATTGTACGTATCAAACACATCTCAATCTTCCCTCAAATAAAACAGATCAAAAAACCCCGCAAATCCCTCAAAACTGAAGGCCATGTTAATAACCGCCCCCCCCCCCCCTGAAATCCCTCAAAACTGAATCCATTCGATCAAATCGAACACTGAAACCCCCCGTTAAAATCCCTCTCCCCATCTCTCTCTCTCTCTCTCTCTCTCTCTCTCTCTCTCTCTCTCTCTCTCTCTCTCTCTCTCTCTCTCTCTCCAATCCCTCCTTCCCCACAATTTGTCTCACTCTCCTCTCTCTCTACACCAATCGCACCTCTCCTCTCTCTCTCTCTGATCCCTCTCTGTCTTCCCCACGACCCCCCTAAAATCTCTCTCCCCGTCTCTCTCTCACTCCGATCCCTTTGTCTTCCCCACGATCTCTCTCTATATACACCGATCGCACCCCTCTCTCTCTCTCTCTCTCTCTCTCCGATCCCTCTCTCTATCTCTCTCTTCCCCATTGGGGGGTTGGGGGGGGGGGGCTAACATCACAGATCCATGTTCATAGCAACATAGGGTGTTTATTGAACGCACATGACATATACCAGAAAACAATATGAAGCTGGCGCTCATGGTTTTAGTTGTTTTGAGTTTCTTGATCTTGGGAGTCAAATGGTCATGATTTAGTTGTAATAGTATTAAGAGTTTAACCTAAATATAATAATGAAGGCTGGCTCTGTTTATAAATGCATACTGCTGTACATACATTATTTTTCAGATTTAGACATGAAACAATTTGATTGTCATCATCGTACAATCGTTGCATCATATCTCAGATTCATCACATCATCAAGTTTAAGATGGAGTCGACTATGGAACATAACTCTAACTAGAATGCATAAAAAAAAGATTGCCAAAAGTTTCCCCACCAGGTGTCAACCTGACGCAGCCCGATATAAGATTCATGGTGAAAACCTGAGCAAGGCAAGTCGACAAGAGAGGTGCCCACCATGAAACCTTGAAGGCTGGTTGGTGGCTAGGTGCACAAACTTCATTAGTTACACAATTTAAGGTCATGCAGCCAGGGAGCACATTATATGATTAACTGAATTATAAAATAACAGGATGTCATTGCAATCAGAGAGATGCGATGGAAGATGTTTTCAAGCAAACAAGAATTACGGGGTGCAATGATAATATTCATCTGCAATTGCTCATAAACTCAAATATGATAGTCTCGTATGCATTATTAATCACACAAAACTAATCTTATCTGGGCAACCTTCTGTATTAAGAAAAAGAATAACGCAGAGGACTGGCAAATTGAGAGCACTTGATCACAATAATCATGACAGCTATATCAGGTGCAACATTGATAGATGGGCAAAAATAAGAAATAAATGAAAAACGCAACATCGTCGAATCCAAGTTCCAATTAAACAAATATGAAAGTATTAGCACTAGCAATTAGATTTATTACTGAAGAATCTGATGAACCTAAAAGCATAAGTTCTTTACAAAATTAACGGTCCACATAGAAAACCTTAGGTTTGGATAAGCTCCTGACTTTCCAAAATATTACTCAGTTCTAGTAACACAAGTTTAAAGTCACAGAATCATAACAAGGGCATTTTTGAGAATTATTCCATGTACATGCGACCACCACGAATATTGTCTGCTTATGCTCTAGCATACATTATCTTAGCATCCACGGACAGGCATGGGAACTCAAGATTAAAAAAAAAAAAATCCTATAAATCAGTTCAAAATGCAGCCTATAGACCATATGATGGTATCAGATCATCACATCAATATCATATAATAGTATAAAACACCTAAATATCAAACGGATTTATTCGACAGTACTCTCTAGCCAACTTCTTTAACTCCTTAAGGTCCGACATCTAGAATCTACCAAATAATTATTATTTTCTAAGAATTTCAGTTGATGTAAATGAAAGCTGTAACTTCAATCACAAACAAGAGCATTACAAGTCCAATGCATATTACAACCTAACTGAGGAACCTTGAGCTGTCACACCTTGTTTAACCCAATGTCTATCGTGTGCAGTGTGAGCAAGAACATGCAAGGGTCTAGAATAGCCACGGAAAGAAGCAGATCTTACCAATGGATACACTTCTTCAATAGGAGTCCCAGGTTTCAATGCTACACCAGGTCGCATGCCCCCTATCTTAATTTTTTGGATGAGCTCTTGCCAATATTCTACACCAGATTTTTTTATAGAAGAGTCTTATATATAAGAGAAGAAAACCAACGAGCATTCTCCCAGATAGAGTGGAAGAAGATTCAAGTACAAAGGTAATGAATCTAAATACACCTGAAATACACACACAAAAAAAAAAACTCATCTAAAAGTTGAGAAAGATATGCCAACTTCACCTTTGGACACTTCAACATGAAATGTAAATCCCGAAGCACCAGCTTTAGCTAAAGGTTCCACATAATCTAGAGGATTTGTAACCATTAGATGGCAGTCCAAATATGCCCTAGGAAATACAGAAGTAAATGATCAGATAGGCATTGGTTACTACTAATAGGTGTAATACCAAAAGGGCTGAGGGCTCAGGTCCAGAAAAACAATACTTAGTGTGCTTCCGCAAACTTTGAATGACTGGAGCTCCAATAGTTAGGTTTGGAACAAAGTGCCTGTAAAGATAAATGTAAGAATGGTATTCAAGAATTGAACTGGTTTTCATATGCAAACATTTTTCTCACTGAATTAATATCAATATAGGTACCAGCACATGTTTATTCTGTGCATCGTATAGTTTATATATTACTATATGTATCACCCATACATACTCTTCATGAAACCACATACCTATGCATTAGGCATTTGCCCCGTTAGCGAGTGTTTCAATTAATACTTAAGTCATCCAATTATTCCAAGTAAGAAAACATCAGAGCTTGTGTAAAGTTCAACAATCAAGCATCAACTTTTGATATCAGTTTTCTTAGAATGGTTCCTTTTCATCAATCAAGTCGTCGGTTTGATTTTTGCTCTGAGCTCAGATAAGAAAGTATCTTCATTTGTTGCTTTCACCATCTCTTTGCTCAAATCAGGTCAACGTCCGCCGGTCATGTCACGAGATTTGAACCAAACCGTAGGGCTCTGATTTAGCTCAATGGATAGACTCTCTGGGGTCTAATTTCCCATCTGACACCCACCACCGAAGCTTTTAAGTCAAAAATAATAGCTAGTGAATAGTGTATACCGTGCCCACGACACTGTTCCTCCTGCTTTTATCCATCCTTAAATCAGTCTTGTGGGTGCAAAGGCTCATACCACCGCTGCTCATCACCGGATGCTCTTCAGCCATGTGTCTTTCAGCTGGTAAAACCACAGAAATAACCCCCATCTTCACTTTTTGCCCCCATTTCTCCTTAATCTTCAGTTCTCTCCATTTGACGTCCCCACTGTTTGAACCACCTCTCTCATACTTATTTTCCATTTGTGGGTATTTTTTGTGGCTTATGGAGCCTCAGGGGCCTCATTTAACCTCATCTCTTTTCTTATTGGGTTGACTTCTTTTGACTGTATCCTTGGGGGAGTCTCTATCCCTAAACTCGCTTTCACCTTTTCTTTTGGTGTTCAGTGACACAGCGTCATCATTCTGAACCTTCTGCAATGTTTGACCCTTGTCACTTTTGGCCACTTTTGGCCAGGGGAGGGACATGTATTGTTATCCGTTGCCATATGCACACATCTAATTGAAAATGATGTGCGGTTTGTCTTGATGGTACTAATCCGAAGCTCACCTCTATTGACATATCTGGAGTACCTTCTAAGGTGTCTTACTGTACAGTCTTATTATATCCTGTTTTAGGCTGGCATGAAATTGAAGGTACATTCTCTCCTATTTGATTAAATTAGTTATTTATCTGTGCATTGTCAACTTGAGGACTAGTCACCAACTTTGGAATTAGTCGGATGGTCTATAAATCCAGTCGAGTCAGTGTGGGATTACTATACACTCGATAAATAGAGGCTTGATAAGCCTTCTTGCTCTAAAGGAAAAGAAAAGCATTTTTTAATTAGCACAGTTGATGAACCATTGCTATTGCAGAAAGGCTCGCTCAAGTTGGAGAGGAGATAGAGCAGGTAAAGAACGACCTGCGCGAACATCGCAGACTCTTTACAGGCTTTTGGAGGCACTTGCAAAACTAGAGACTATCAACTTCTCTATCATACTGAATCCCCTAAGCAAGGTGAGCAGTCTGTCGGGGAGTTTTATAATCATTTTCTAACCATTAGAGACGGCTTCATGTGGAGCATATCAGCATACATTAGCCATCATCGCCACCAGTGTTTCCGGAATTTGTATTATTTCTTCATACGTTTTCGCCATGAGTTCAACCTTATTTTCAGTAACAGATTCATCAAAGGCATCTTCAGAATCTCAACTCCGTTGTAGGCTTATACCCAAGGTTTATTAAAACATACATATCGTATGCAGCCTATGCTGCACAATGTACCAATGCTAAACTAGTACATCAAGATATTGAACGGTTGAACCATACCAAATTCAACTATCTATGTGCATTAACCTGGTTCTTAGTGAGGAATCAGGCAATTAAACAATTTATATGGCCTTTCCAAGCTTTACAATCACCTCAAATGCTCTAAGACGTACAAAATGAATCTGACCAACTCAATCAAATTTTCTACTATTGGAATGTGATTCTTAACGTTGTACCATCAGGAACCAGCACCAATTACAACACAAATGGAGAGCAATATAACTGGTTCTGCTTGTGATTTTGTTTTTTGCATCGTTCAAGCTTGGAAGCCAATTGCTTAACCAACCAGATTCAAGACAATTATAGTGGGAAAAACCCGATCAAAACATCTAGAGAATGGATAGAAGGGTATGTTCTTATTTTCTAATTTTTAATTTTAAATATTCACAAAAACTTAAAAGAAAAAAAATCACTTTTTCAGATCTTTCAAGGAAGGGAAGTCAGGATTCCACACTGAATCCAGAAAACTTATATGGAGTCAGACTAAGCACAGAAAATTTGGAAGACTAAATATGTTTACACACAAATAGAGAATGAAATGATTTCATTAAATGGACTGAGCTGAGTTCTAGTAAATATTTAGGATGGAACTTATGCAGAGGTCCCAAATTTGGTACTATAACCAAATTTGAGGTGTTTCCTCTTTGGTTAACATTTAACAATGAGTTAGATTGGCAATTCTTAGGTTTGCTGTTTTAGTTTTAAGTTGTCAAAGATCACGGCATCGAGTGGGCCCACAGGGACATGCATGGAAGGAATCAACACCATTTCAACTGCTAATGGTGCAAGGATGAGTACAAGCATGATGATTAAACCAGTTTGGAAAAGCATATTGCCCGAGGCTACTAAAAAAAAACATATAATACCTGCAAATGCCAACAGAGGTGTAAGCCCTAAAAAGGCAATCTTCGGGAAAAACATGAAAATGCGAGATAGAACCAACAAAACAAGGCGGGTCATACAAGCTTGCAATAGAATGTCGTTGATCCTAACTAAGGATGGGCATGGACATGTCCAGAGAGGTAATCGTGGGTCCTAATCAGTGTTTTAAAAAACCTGCCGAGGACTCGCCCTGGGGTGAGGCGCACCCCAAACGCCCCGAGGCGAGTAATTTGGAGCTGAAATCTAGCTGGGCTTATGCCTAATTGGTAAAAATCCAGCTGGACTTGCGTCTTTGAGGAATTTTTTTTTTTAACTATAACTATAACTTCCTTGAATTTGGGTTGTATGGATATTGGATACAACATACTTTGGAATTTGGTTATACTATAGCTAGCCACGTAATCCAAAAGGCCCACAAAACAATATTTTTATAATAAAAAATAAATCACAATTCAAAAAAAATTCATCAAAATCAGACACATCTGAGGCGTATGCCTCGAACTTGAAGCGTACGCCTCAGGCTTTGAGGCATACGCCTTATGTGTTTGAACGCCTCAGCCAATGCCTTTGAGGCGATTTACCTACGCCTCGTCCTGAGGCACGCCTTGAAGATTACGCCTCGAACGCCTTTGAAAACACCGGGAATAACTAATTCCCCAGCATAGAATAACCAAGGGGAATATTAAAAGAGTTCTTAAAGTACTTTTTAGAAGAGATGAGGTCAAGAAACATGATTTTATGAAGGTCCTTGTGTTGCACCTGTTTTGCACCATTCCTCTTCTAATAGAGCAACTACATGTTGCCTGTTGGACGTGGCAGCACATAGATGAATTGAAAGATGTGAATAAATATGCATAAGGTCTAGTGGTGCATGATATACTAGTGGATTCAATTTTGAAGGCAACGTCCAAGCTTCAAAAAAGCATTGTAGAGGAATAATCACCCCCTTGGCTACATAAATGGTTGTATAGTGGTGCTGATTATCAGTATCATATTTGTGGTTTTGTTACTTTGTAGAATATGATTCAGTTTTGGTAACTAACTTTATTACCCAATAACACATGCATGGCTTTACGAGCATGTAAAGATTGAGAAACCGATCATCACCACTACCATTCCATTAAACACACGATTTGATTGTATCGTTTAGTAGACACCTTCTTCTTTAAAATTTAGAAGGTGGGTGCGGACAATTGCGGATTAAGAAACACCTTCTTAAATTTCTTGGACCCCTTTAAGAATGGATGGAAATTGTTCTCTTTGATCAAGTGATACAAAAACCTTCTAAAGTTTTATCCAACTTTGTACGAGTCGTAGTTCCCTTCTCCTTTGTCCACAATCTTAGATCTGCTCTTTAATTCACTTGTTGAAAATCAAACTTATGATCTTGATCTTCTCACGAAACATTTTCTTAATTGGCTTTTGCATCCTCATTGTTCTTTATCATTGGAAGCCAAAGATTGGTAGGTTCACTATGTTCTTGATGAGATTGAGACAGATTTGAAATGGAGAACGCGAGAGAATAGGGTGCTTGCCAGATGCAGCAAGCCTCCAATAGAGCCTCCACCTTCTGTGGAGTTACCGACTCCACCAGTACCATTTGAGGAGATTCCACCTCCAGTGGATCTTTTTTCCCCTCAAGTGCCTACAGAGAAGTCACCTTCTCCAGCAGCGACTTTCGTGGAGGTCTCGCCACCTTCAGGAGTTTTTTTAGAGTAGCCACCCCCTCTTGCAGTGGTTTTTGTGGTGTTCCCGCTACCTTCAGCAATTTCTTCAAAGGGGCCACCTCCTCCAGCAGTGCTTTCTGTGGAGTTCCCTCTGCCTCTAGTTGTTTCACCAGAGGAGTCACCTCTTGCGGATCCTTTGGTGGGGCCTCCACCTCAGCACGTCGACTTCGTTGGGGGCAGGCCGACTACTTGTAGAGGCGACTGCAGCTTGCGGGCTCTTTTATCTATACTTCCATAGCTTCCGGGCCTTAATCGACGTCAGCTACTTCTTCGTAAGGGGCACGAAGGTTGTCTGATGCACTTCGCGACACTAGACTGCTCAGATACACGCGTCAGCGCGTACCGGCGTTTCCAGAACATCTGATCCCTGCTTGACGACATCACATCTTTCGCATGGGACGCGGGAGGTTTCTGCGGGGCAGTGTGCCACCCCGACTAGGCCTCCATCACCAACTCTTGAATCCTGGTGCGGCAAAAATTCCATGATGGTGGCCCTTCGTTAGATCCCCCCACCAGCGGCGACTTCAATATGAAACTTGAGTACGAGTTTTCTCAAAGTGGAGGCGACTGATATAGCACGTTTCTAGCTACGATTTATCTTTAATTGTTTTATTTAGCAATTTAATATTGTGAGTCCATTGCCTGTCTTCGGGCAGAGATCGAGCGGTCTGATGTTTAGTTACAACTTTTTAGCCTATTTGCTAGCTTATGGTGTGGGATTGTCACACCCGACAAGACCAACTAGCTAGCTAGTTTTATAATTGGCATGTTGAATGACAGGAGGCGTTGGATGTTGCATCCAACGGTAGATCAAAGCAAGCCATTAAACGCTAATTAAAATGAGATTAGTAGGGGTTACCATATCAATTTTATAAAGCTTCAATGAGGCTTTTTATTTTTCAGCCGTGGGATGCCTTTAGCATCTTAAATGGGACTTTTATTTTCCGGTGAAAGAGCAATTGTATGGGATTCTTTTCCCGATAAATAAACCCCAAACGTCAGCTCCTACTTCTCCTTATCCGCACGGATACGAGGCATAAAGTCGTGCCCCCTCTTATTTTTCTATTCCGTGTCCCTCTTTCCCGTGGATCTCCTCTACTGTTTCCTTCTTTTGTTTCTTTATTTGAGATTATCCTCTTCTATAAAAAGGATTCCAACAACCCTAGTTGGAGAGGATATCTAGAATCGATTGAAATTGCTCTCTTTGAGAAATTGAAGAAGGTGTTCTTCTTGTTCTTCGTCACCCCTTCGTGGAGATCTTCCGGCTTCTAATCTTTTTCTTCTGAGTCAACTCCTTCCCCGTATTTCTTCATCCTTCGGCGAAGCTCCCCACGATCATTAGTATCATCTTCCTCGCATCTTTATCATTCATTAGATATCATACGTCTTCATCCGCAACTGTCCGCACCCACCTTTTCATACCCCATATTATTTGGCAATCGTTATTCATTCATTATCGCAGATAATAGCTTGCTTGGATCATCGTTGCGTATATCATCATTGCTTTTCTTTTATCTTTGCATGAATTTTAATTGTTGAAATTATTATCTTGTAACGTTTGTTTGAAGATCAATCATTTATAATTACATGTTTTCATTATCTTTCATATTCCGATAATAAGATTGTCTTTTCTTTAATAAAATCTGATTTGGGTATGCTTATGTTTGCTGAATTTTATACTTAAAGTTCCCAAACTATCATAAAAAGCTTCCATTTTATCTTGACTTTCATGCATCGCAACTGGTTTGCATTACCAATCTCAGAGTGTAACTTCGTAAGTGTTTCCAAGCAAACCAAAGGAACATATTGATCAAATGTGTGGGAACTGAACACATAATATAAGCTATCATAACAAAATTATCCATTGCTTTTAACATGGTTACCTAACTCAAAGTTTTGTCTAATTATATTTTATATCACTAAGGGGCCTCCCCGTTTCCCTGGGAATGTTGCGGAAGTTGAACACTGGGTTCTGCCACATGGCTTTGACAGAATTCAGTTCTCTAATAAGTGTTTTGATGTATGTCACCTAGAGTTGTCACTAGTTTTTAACTGATTGGCCAAGCAGGATCAGATTGGACTTTGCCAAACTATCAAAGGTTAAATCAAATTCAATCGGATCAGGTCAAATTTGCTCGGAATTGATCAAGTTTGGTCGAGTTTCATGGGATCGGGCTAGATCGTGTCAGGTTAAGTTCAGGTTGGTCCATGTGTTGTTCGGTTCATATGGATTGGACCAAAGTGGATTGGTTAATATCAAACAAAATATCAATTACACTTTTGTGTATCCCAAGATTCCCAACTTGACTTAGGTTCCCATAACCCCAAGTCGAATTCGGTAATTATTAGGCCTTGGGGGACTGGTCAATTGAGATTAGTTGAGATTAGGCCATTGAGGCCGAAACAAGTGCGAGAAAGGTCCAGGGTATCCACTTTCCCCACAAAAGGAACGAGCCTTGTAGGGAAAAAGGGTAGAAGAACAGCCAGCGCTGCACAATATTGCATAATACATTTGAGTATTAAACATTAAATGAAAACAATGAATTTGTTAATCATGCTAAACATTATAACACCCATCTAAGGTTTGACAACTTTGTATGATTGGTCCAAATTAATATGATACTAGAGGAATAAATAACGAATGCATTGTAAGCAGAATCTCCTAAACCAAAAATTGAAGTTAAAGGATAGACCATTACATACATGAAAGCGACATGATACACTTACCCATCCTGCAATTACACAAAAATAAAATAAAATTAGTCTCTATGGAAAATTGCGAAGTAATTTAACCACAGTAAAATACAGGTTTTGAGATAATATCATTATCTTTACAGAAAAAGTGGCAATACAGAGTTAATTTCCTCAAGTCTAGCAACAAACATATAGTAAAGTTTGATAACATATAATAGATGATTAGTTTGAGTGTGTGTTTGCTTGCAATTATGTGCAGATAGAAATTTTAATATTTTTCATTATCACATAAACAACTGTTTGGGTCTCTTAGTTCCTCTAAAATATCTTGTGTATTTCCCTAAACCTTTCATAATTCGGATATGAGTCAGGATACCATGAAAGATACAGTATGTCAATATATGGATTTGTGAGAAGGTAATCTGATCATCCTGATCCCTTTCCCATGGTTTTTTATGCTTGGGTGGCTCCTATGTTGTGTTATATACCTATGCCTATCAACAAAATCTCATGAACTCACGTTCTATTCCCACCGGAAGAGAAGATCAAGATCCAAGCTCTAGAGGATAAGATCTCTCTCTCTCTCTCTCTCTCTCTCTCTCTCTCTCTCTCAAATGCCACATGCCTCTCCAACTCCGGCCACCACCTGGTTGCTTATATCTTCCCCGTGGTGACCTATTTGCATGCATCTCCTCAGACACCTCCTCTGTGCATCCCTTCTCCATAAGCCCCTCCACTTAATCTGACCACCCCCTACCTTCCTCTCCCCAGCCTCCCCTTTTGTTCCATTAGCCTTCGCCTCATCGTCAACCCGTTTACCTGCATCCATCACTACCCTATCGGCCCTCTGCCCTTTCCCTAGATTGTCTTCACTCTACTCTTCCCTGCTGCGTCCACCCGCCTCCCTTCCCTTAGCCGCTTCCCTCCGCCATTAAGGGTGCAAGTAAGGTCGGTTAGTTCAGTTTGGGATCAAAACCAAACTGACCTGGGTCGGTTCTACAATTCCTCAACCATAACAAGACCAACTCGTACATAGACCCAACCAAACCAACCCGAACTAAGATTGGGTTGGTCGCTTCGGATCACGGATTGGGATTTTATTTAATATATATTGGCAATTTACTTATATTATTAAATAATGTCATAATCCCACAATAATGAGGTGTTTCAAACTTCGACCTCTAATTAAAAATATCGGGTGACTAAAATGACGATTGAGATCCAATGATAGGCCGATAGCTCATTGCTTGTCACTAAAGAATCTGAATGCGCATGTGGGGTCCGTTGTGGTAGGATTTGAATATCAGATAAATGCAAGGTTAAAAAAAAACATTTGTGAAATTTAATGAAATCTTTTGTAATTTGTTCTAAGATGGATTCGTCTTCATAGGAACAGGTAATTTGACTCACTTAGATAGCCCTTGTTGATTGATCATATAGAATGCATCTACAGTTTCCACGTGTTTTTGAGTTTTAAATTTAATGACTGAGTTTCGATTGAATTTTAATTAAGATTTGAAGATCTAAATGATTTGTATTGATTCCTTGAATATGTTTTAGTGTGTTAGGTTTTGATTTTGAACTTGATTGAAAATATGCTTTGAAAACCACTTGACAAACCTCTTTGCTGAAATTTTGTATTGAAGATTGATAGAACTAGTTCTTGTTGTGCAGAAAAAAAAAAAAAGAATTTTTGCTTAGAAGATCGATCGTCCACTTACTGTGCACTGCAGGAATTTTTGGCAGAACTTCTGTTTGGAGGACCGATAGAAGATCAATCTTCTGCCCCAAAAAACTACATACTTCATCTGTTTTTTGCCGGATTGACTTGGTTTTTTCGGGAGTTATCTCTTAGCGATTTGATGTCTATGAGTTATCTCTTAGCGATTTGAGGTTTATATAAGGACTTTTGGAGCATTCCTAGTGAGAGAGAGAGAGAGAAAGAGAGAAAGTTATTAGGGTTTGAGCCGTCGGAGGTTTCTCGAGCGAAAGATTTTATTCTTCTCTCATCCTCTACTCATGTTGAATCCATCATAGGATGTTTGTATCTTGCTTGATTAGGTTAGAATGTTGATATTCATGGTTTGTGTTCTTTCCAATTGATATGTGATTGCATTGAGGTTTTATTTAACATATGTATGTTGAATGATCTAGGTTTTCATTAGATGCAGATGTGCTTGATTGCATGAAACTAAGGAACCCACCTTATTATTTCTGTGAGATTGGAAGACTGGATCGTGTGTCGATCCAAAGACAAACCAAGAACTGGTTTGTGGTATCTATCTGTCTGAAGACATTGACAGAGTCAGGACTCTGAAGATTCTTTGCGGGGTATAGATTGTAGCCTTGCGAGATCGGATCAGATACAAGGGAAACACTGCTTGTGCGAGAGATCAAGGAACGAGAAGTGCAAATCTGTAAAGTCATCAACCAAAGGGAAGAAGTAGAGGTATTTCTGGTGGTAAGATTGTCAAGAGACTTGTATTCATCTAACTAACACATGTCTGCTCTTTCCCTTCCCCTATGACTGACACATGCCCCCTCTCCTCGGCGGCTCGGCTTTAGTGTTCTTACCCCTCCCTCTTCCCGTCAGCCCCTTCTCCAACTGCTGGTGGATAGGTTAAAGCATATATCCAATTCTCGAGAAAGTGAGATGCACCTAGAAGGGATAGGGCATTGGTGGAGCTGTGGAGGTATGCTAAGGGACACAACTAGGTTTCTCATGCTTACAACCACTGGGAAAAGCTATTTACATTTGGTTGAGTGCACGATAAGAAGAGAAAAACTCACAAATAGGTCATAGGGTATGTTGCCAAGTTAATTAAAGACTGCACTAAAATATAGGATAATTAGAAGAATGCATGCTATTATGATATCAATCAGTCCTAAAAAAGTTATCGGACAATGATTTTCCTAAAATAATTGGATTCCTATCTTGTCTTGTGTTGTTGCATGAATGACAAGGTATTTTTTCCTCTTTGCATTAAAACTGTAACCTTTTTATGATCATTTTTAGTTGATAAGAATGTATACTTTCCCCTTGCCATTTATTTCCATCTCAGTTTTTGCTATGCTATTCCACGTGGACCACATTTGATTAGCATTTATTACCAAACATGCATTCCTCTTGCAATCTTGGTGTATGCCAGTTATTAAAATGTATACAATTCTCCCTTTATTTATTTATTTATTTATTTATTATTCCTCCTTGTTTAATGCATGCCGTCTTATATGACTTTGTTTACTACCAACCTGCACATTAACTCCCGTAATCTGTATTAGAGAAAAATGAATATGAAGAACTCATGCAGTTACTCTAATGCGCTACATGTTCTCTTTTCTTGTGAGAATAATAACAGATAGGTGCTAACAAAAATCAGGATGAATCATACAAAGCCATCATGTATGCATGTGCACATATACCGAGATGTAATATCTTAATGCTAGTACTGGTCCCATTATACAACCTACCTCATATTCCAATCACTTGCACATAAGGCTGAATAGCCCAGAGAAGTTTCAGCACAGCTAATGATATGCAAAAGGATTTCGATAATTCCCTAATATTTATATAATGTGTTGTCTTAGATGAACTCTAGGTACCCTGAGGACGTTTTGGACGACTATAATGATTAATAATCTGCAATTGTAGCAGGCTAGCAGCAATGTCATTACTCACTACCATAATTTAAACTTCGTATTTTGAAGAGTATTAAACATTCCAAGAGAGAGATACATCAAAGGATGTTGAGTGAATAAGATATTTGAAAAGGATTAAGTACTGTTGGTGTCACTGCATATGATATGTATGACAAAGGAAATTTTTGATATGCTAAGCAACATACTAGGAGGGAAAGGCCTACTGTGTGACACATTACAAATTTACAAGTTTCAGTAGAGGTCAATTTGATCTTTTTCACACCAGTGGACATAATGTACATGACAGGGTCATTGGCAATAGTTTTAATATTTTAATCACTTTGGTGAAACAATTACTTTTACTTCTGCAATTGGTGGTCTGTGGGATGATCTTGTAAAACCTCATGATTCAACACCACCTGAAAAAATAAATTCAAGCAGTGATTACATGTCGTAGTTCAATTTTAAAAGTTACAGAAACTTTGTTATTACAACAAAATAAAAGCTACAGTAAAAAATGACCTAAAAATAGAAAGTGATAACATTAAACTACATCTAAACTCGTTCTAAAACTCTCTCGTTCACGCTTTTCATCATTCACGCTTTTCACAATAGTGCCAACCTCGAAAGAGCCACCCTTCTCAATTTGAGTATTGTTATGACTTGCTGTAGAGATGATCTTTTGATCAAGAGCCATGGTATCACTAGATAAATAAATTTTCTACCATGCTGTCGAAGGGAAGCAAGTCGCTCTTACACAATATAGACTCCTTAAGTAGGTCAACAACCTTCTATGCAAGAAGGCTCCAACTGTGGAGTGAACAGGTACTAACTCCATTGATTTTACATGTAAAACCTCTCGCATCCAAAGAACCATAGAGAGCAAACCTACTACTGTAGAACGATCCACCACTACTCGCCTTCTTTAACTGCAAAGAAGCAAACCTACTCTTCGTTGATGATTTATCACCATAGCCTTTCGGACAGGATTTTCTAGAATCTTCCCAACATGAAATTTGTCCTTTTTTGTTTTGGTGATTTTCACGCCAGCCACAATTCCCCCCAAGAATATTTCTCCAAACCATAATGCAAGGTTCTAAAAAGCGCTAGGCACTAGTCGGGCGGTGGGGGGCCGCCTAGCGCCTAGGCGGCGCCTAGGCGTTTTGCATTTTTTTTAATTATTTATTATTTTGATATTATATAATATATATATATATATATATATATATATATATATGTTTAAAAATTAATATAAGTTCAAGATTATCCCAAACCATTATTTTAAAGAACAAGTATATAACCATAATTCAAGATTGAGTAATTAACAAAAACAAAAGCAAACATGGCCTGCCTGGCCAGCCTCAGCCCGCCTGGCCAGCCTCAGTCCCCGCCTGGCTCGCCTGGTCCGCCTAGCCAGCCTCAGCCCGCCTAGACCGCCTGGCTCGCCTGGTCCGCCTGGCCCGCCTCGCTCGCCTAGACCGCCGCCTTGCCCCGCCTAGACCGCCTAGGCGGCCACCTAACTCCGCCTGGGAGCTTGGCCGCTTTTCTGGAGCGCCTAGGGCCTAGGCCAGACGGTGGGGGGCCGCCTAGCGCCTAGGCGCCGCCTAGGCGGCCGCCTAGACCGCTTTTTAGAACACTGCCATAATGAGACACCCAATAGTCTTGTTCTCGAACGAAACCTCATGCCTGCTTGTTTACTTGGTTTTATCTTTCTCTAGTTTTTGGTAGTCCTATCTTGAGTTTGAGAATTAGAAAGAAACAACCATCAAAAGAACCCAGCTCCAAACTAGAGAACCTTATGCCTTCCACACTTTGTGCTTCTATTCCCCACGTCTGTAGACTATTGGGTCTTTTCCTTCACCAACTGCATTGATTTTTTTAGGACCAATCAGGCAAGTGATGACTGACAGCTCCACATCAGAAACATCAAACGGCAACATTTTTATATACAAATACTAGAAAATTCCTTCTCGTTGATACCGATATTAAGGCTTGGGACAAGAGGCTTCGGATAGGCCCTATCATAGTTTCCATTGAAAAGGAGCCAAGTGAGATCATCTATCTCAATAGGGGCCCCTGCATAATCAACAATCTACAACACTAGGTATCTACTCCAGCATTTCCAGAGGAAGTTCCAACAGTAGGGATGCAGTTCAGTCTTCAAGTATCTGAAACTTCTATAGAGAGGTATCTGAAAACATGTACCAGTGGGCAACCTTCGGATCACCTGATCTCAACCATTTCCTCCCGAAAAATGTTCCAATAAGCTCCGGGTGTAGTTTTCTCTCAAGAAACAACCCAATCAAAATCCAATTTCTAGTTACCCCTAGATTTTTGCATTAACCTATTGAGAGAAGCTTGATGCAGCCTTAAGATCTTTTCATCATAAACTTTGCATCCTTCCTTCTTGCAACCTTCAACATTAATTCTACCGTGGTTCGGGATTTCTCTGCAAGCTCGCACATTATCAATGCCCTCACAACCATCAGAGGTTATGGGATGCTTCCCCTGCTCGCTCCCCTTCACACTCTCCTTTCCCCTCTCCATTTTTTCCGATCGCTCGATAGATTAACTACAATAGCATAGGATTCTCGGTAGCAGACCCAAGAATTCTATGATAATTACGAGAATCCTGGCTAGGTCAATAGCACTAATGTTCCACCTAATTGGAGGAAATGCATTTCTTAAAGGGGTATCAGAATTGAACAAACATGAACCAGTCACGCATTCCACAGAGCAAAATGCCTAAAATTATTGAAACCTGCAATCAGTGAAACCTCTGGTAAATCAGAATCCGATTCAAATTCAGCGGAGTTCAAGGTCTGCGATTGTGATTACTTCCAGTTCAAGAGGAGATGGGTAGAATTCTCTCACTAGGGTTTTCGGATCTGAACGAAATACGAAAGCGACGAGAGAGAGGGGGAGGGATTGATTACCATGATGTCCATGTGAAGCCAATCAGCGCCGCACCGGACCATCCGATCGGCCTCCGACGCCAGATTCGCGAAGTCCGACGACAGCATCGACGGCGCGATCTTCGCGGCCACTGCCATCAGCGTCTCTCTCTCTCTCTCTCTCTCAGGAGAGCCGGGGTTGGTGAGTGGAAGATGGCTGGTTCGCGGCCGCGGTAGTGTACCGACTTTTATACTAGGAACTCTATGCTATGCTGACACGCTTTGTGGGCAAAGAGCCGCCGTGCACCGCATGATCGCATCCGACGGGTCACGGTGAGGCCGATGTCATGATCGCAAAACGAGCATCTTCGCGAGGCGACCGAGCATTGGTCTATAGGGCTGCAACTTGGGCTGGCCAACCTGAGCCCAACCAGAATTTGAATGGGTTTGGGTTGAGATTTTACTTGTATGGGTTAGGTTTGGGTTGAAAAATCTCAACCCTATCTTAATTCGGATTGGGCTTGGGTAGAGGCTTCGGATAACCCGACCCAACTCGTAACCTGATCATTTAGTAAACAAATATTTAATAAAATATAATATTGAATAGATCTGATCAGAATTCATCGATCTGTTGGATTATCCGCTGAATACAAGTTGTGGTCGCATGTGATGAAATTTTAATGGTTATTTATCCTACTTCTAATGGTCACCGTTGGATGAAAATTTATCCATACAATGATCTACCATCACCTATATAAGAATGCAAAAAAATGTTTTATGTGTTGTATTATTGCAAATGAACTGTTATGTATTGATTATAACCTCCAGCTCATCTGATTTTCTATATGTTAGCATAAAATTCATAGTCCCTCGCAGATACCTGAATACTTTATTGGTAGTATCCCAATGCGCTTTGCCTTGATCAATTTGAAATATACCAAGTAATATAACTGCAAAGGCAATATCTGGATGTGTTCACGTATGTGTATACATAAGGCTGCCAATTACAGATGCATAAGGTATATATGTCATGTCATCCTGCTCTAATTGATTTCTTGAGATTTTGGATTTACTAAGTGTATCCCCTTTATGTTAAAAGCTGTCCCAGATCTACCTTTATAAAAATTGAATCTTTTCAGAATTTTCTCAATGTGGCTATCTGAGACAAATTTAAAATACCCTTCGGTCTGTCTCTCCGAATTTATGTGCCAAGGGCATAGGAAGCCTCACCCATATATTTTATTTCAAAATTCTATGATAGGAAAATTTTTGTATCATAAAACAGTCCAAGATCATTACTGGCAAGCAGAATATCATTAACATATAGGACTGGAATTATAATTTCGCTCTCATTGATTACATTGATCAACATGTTTTTCTTAAAACCAAATATCATTATTACCTCATTGAATTTGAGATACCACTGTCGGGAGGATTGTTTTAGTCCATATATTGACTTCTTTAGTCTGCATACCATCTGCTCTTGTCCTTTGTATGAGAATCCTTCAGGTTGTTTTCATATAAACCTTCTCACACAATCCGCATTCAGAATAGTAATTTTTACATCCATCTAGTGTAACTCAAGATCAAAATGAGCCACCAAGCTATGATAATTCTGAAAGAGTAGTCATTCTTACATATTGGAGAGAATGTCTCAATATAACCAATACCTTATTTTTGTGTGAATCCTTTGGCTACCAATCGGGCCTTATATCTTTCTATATTACCTTTTGAATCTCTTTGGTCATGAAAAACCATTTACAACCAACGAACTTCGATCATTCAGGTAATACTATAAGATCCCAAACTTGGTTCTTAGCCATAGATTCAGTTAAGCTCATCTTTTGTGGTATTGAACCACTTTTAAGAGTTGAAACTATTCATGACTTAAAAAAAACTTAGGGGATCATTAACACAATGACCATCTTTGATTAACAACTTTTTGCTTTATCGCTGTAGTAAGGCTGTTATCAAAATCAATACATGTATATATAATTTAGAGAGTTTAAAAAGTATAGAACAAGTAAATGATCGAACCACACATAAGTGCGATGCCTAAAAGAGAAAAATCACAAATGAAGCTAAATAGAATTTAAGTGAGTATGAATTTTTATTGTTTTAAAGATGTTTTATTTTAGAAAGTAAAATGGAGAGCTAATGATTCAAATTAACAGTTTTAGAAAAAAAATTCGACCTATGATAGGAATTTATAAACCATGGTATAGAGTCAACTTCTCTTGCAATGTTACTCTCTATTACCACACTCGAGAGCAGAGGTTTTACTGACCTAAGCAAAAAATTTAGAGTTAAAGCCCACTTTATCTAATTTCGTTATATAATACACTCACAATCTTAAAAGCATAATCGTTCTTATAGTGATGAAGTACAACTAGCTCAATTGTGATAATTTATATAGTGGAAATTAGATCTGAAAAAATAACATTGACCATCGTAGTCAAAGATTTAATATTGGAGTTTTGAAGTATCACTCGAATCCCTGGTGGAAGAGGGTGATCTTCATTTTCATTTCAGAATTAAAATCAACTAATTAAAAGGTATAAGCATTAAGTGCAATCGAGAACAACTTACAAGACAAGAAACTAACTACTTATCATGGCATCGAACCTCTCTCCCTGGCGGGAGGGAGTTTTGCCTACCATGGTTATAATTACAAATAAATAAATAAAGTAAAATATTGCGGAAGAAGAAAAACACATAAGAATAAAGTAACAAAAAAGCTTTTATTGAAATAAAAAATACGATTACACCCAACTACTTCAGAACATTTATTCAGAAATTACAGCACTACGATGTACTCGCTTCACACCCTCTCTATAAATAGAAATTGATAAAAGCTTGCTGGAAACGGATGCCCTTTGTTCTTGCCCAGGTCCCTCTTTAAATAGAGAGAAGAAGCTTGGGGGAGAAGAAAAAGATAAGAGGGGCTTCATGCAGTAGGAGGATATCACACGGATTACGGAAGGATCGAGATGAGAGAGAGGGAGATATCGCGATCTGGGGTCTCGGCCAGCTGGGTAAGGAAAAAGGGAGAGGCATGATTGAATAGATGAAAGGTTTAAAAGAATGGATGGTTGTATGCATCCGGATGTGGGGATCGCGGAATAGGAGGGAACGATCATGAGAAGAGAAAGCTATCAACGAGTAAGGAAAAAAGCGAAGGAGGGAAATAAGGAGAAAAAGGAAAGAGAGATATGATCGGGTACGAGAGAGAATGGGTCGTGAGATAGCTAGAAAGAGAGAAAAAAAAAAAAGAAGGAATCAATAAGTTTTTAGGAGAAGATATCGAGAGAAAATATTTCGAGAGAAACTCGAATGTGCTTGGTTGGAGTCGAATAGAATCCGAACACATGAGAGAAAAAGAGAGGAGAAGGACGACTATGATTGGGTTTAAAGAGAACAGTGGATGGAATAGGGAAGAGTTAAAGTCAGTGAGAAAGAAGGAGACAGGAGCGAAGAGAGAGAGAGAGAATAGTGATGAGGAACCGGTTAGGGCTAGCAATTTTGGATCCGTCATGGTAGACCCGACACGAAGGTAGCAGGTCTGGGTCTGGGTTAAATGGGTTCGGGTCGTAAACGAGTCGACCCGGTAGTCCCGTTTAATAAACGGGTCGGGTCCAGATTTAGGGTCTTGACACGGTAGACCCAGGAAGACCTGTTTAAAATTCAACGAGTTGGGTCGGGTCAGGTCTTCCCACAATCTGATACTGGAGTATGTAGTAACAGTGGGTCTTATTAGGTCGAGTTGGATTGGGTCGAATCGGGTCAACTGAATAGACCCTTGTGGTAAACGGGTCATATCGGGTCTACCCGTTTATTAGTGGGTCGGGTAAGGGTTTAGTGTCTAGACACAATTATTTAAACAGGGCGAGTCCGAGTCTAGGGGTTTTGGACACGACTCGAAACTACGATACAAACCGGACCCGACACGACCCATTGTCGCCCCTATGGTTGGTACAGCTAAGGAAAGGAGAGATCGGGCCATGCATGCATGGGTCTCGTTTGTGTGGGTTCGGGTACAGCTAGCTCGAGAGGGATGCGATCGGGTAGGGATTCTAGAGAGAGAATCGGAAGGAGCTAGAGATTGCGAGGGAGAGGGACAGCTAGGTCTCGGGTATGGGTTGGTTTCAAGGGATGGCTTTGATTGCGAAAGAGAGAGGGAAAGGGATGGCTGGGTTTGGAATGATGGTTGTGATGGTTTGGGTGAGAGAAGAAGGAGAGAAGGGATTTGTATTTTCAAGTATGGTTTAATGGGCTGTAGGGATCAAATGGGTTTGATGGGATTAAAGGGAAGGTCGGTTTTGATGAGATCATGCAATCATGCATGGGTGTCGGGTTAGTGCGAGGCTGTGCATGGCTAGAGAGAGAAAAATGGGTAGAGATAGAGTTATGCGGGGGATCGCGAGGGAAGGGGAAGGGATCACGAGCAGTTAAGGAAATCTAATTTAATAGTATAATGCTAAAATGGAAGCCTCTCTCCCGTATTGTGACACGTGGATGTCTTTTAAAAAGAGAGAATCCTTCGTCCGTGTGTGAACACGACTCACTTTTAAATCCTATTAAAAACCTATCATAAAGATGCTAAGTACTTATTCAATTGAATTTAATAGTCATTTAATGTTAATACCTCTCTCTTTCTCTAACAAGTGAATCACACTCACTTCGAATTTCACAATTCTTCCGACAGCTGCGATGTCGTCTATGCCACATAGCATACATCAAGCTCAGTCGGGCATTGCCCAGGTTTCTTACTAGTAAATAATAAGATATTGAGGTTGGGTATGAGGAGAAGAGATCATAGAAGGGGGGTGGACGTGAATGGGTTTCTCATTAGGAAAGAGATAAAGAGAGGATTGAGAAGAGAGGTAGAGACGAAAATAAATAAAATAATTAAGATGAAAGAGAATGGAAATAAATTGGAGAAAAATATGAGAATTCAACCATTATATATGAAGGTGTCCGATCAGCATGTATTTGTTAGAGCATGCATGACTACATGGTTGAGATCTTGTGATATCAATGGTGTTTGAATAGTTGAGATGTTATTTAGTTGAGAGAGATAAATGACGAAGCTGATGTATGGGTTGAGTTTTGGACAGTTAGGTTGGGTTCGAAAGTGGGTCGAGTGCGATGCTAAGGAACCGAAGGTAAGGCAGGACGATGATGGGCTTTGGGTGTAATGGGAATGAGGTGTAGAATGGAAAATAAAAAAATAAAATAGAAGAGAGAGAAAAGGTGGTATAAAAAGAAAAAAAAGAGAAAGTAAGAGAGTAAATGTGGTCATTCGGGTTGCACCATTCAAACCATCTGAGCTCGTCAACTCATCCACGATATTCCAATTGCATGCATGTAGTGCTCATTTAGTCAAGCCAAATTAGAGTTAAATTTGTCATTTGCTCTTTCGATGTCCGTTCAATCTTCTAGCCATCAGTGCATACCGTATGTCTACTGTGAAAGCGATGTCGTGAAACTATTTGCATCGTTCTGGTCCATCGTAACTACGAGTGTTGGAAGTGAGTTTCATTTCTTGCAAGACAAATATAAAATAATGCATATCAATTCCTCATAATAAAAACAATAGAAAAATGATAATTAACTACCAAGCTTTATATCTTTCATACATAATGCGTATGAGAATGAACTAATATGTTGTTTTGTTTGTATGGAAGTCTACTATGCACATGTATAAAGAGAATCGTACAGTTTACGTGTACTATGAAAGTTAATTGTAAGAAAATGACGCTATATGCGTGATAAAGAATGGATAATTCACACCAAATGGACGCTCAACAATCTTTATGTAGGTAGATAAGATAATCATTCGGTATAGCAGTTCTCTTCTGTCTAGAGGATCTCCTCAACTCCAATTGTGCCCCCACTAGTGGTGCTTGCTATGGGAT
This sequence comes from Chamaelirium japonicum, assembly GCA_947650365.1. Taxonomy (NCBI): domain Eukaryota; kingdom Viridiplantae; phylum Streptophyta; class Magnoliopsida; order Liliales; family Melanthiaceae; genus Chamaelirium; species Chamaelirium japonicum. The sequence goes on along the minus strand of OX393551.1, from coordinate 7,372,224 downwards.
AATGAGTTCAAGATCTTAATAGAGTGGTTCCAGTTTCATATCTTGTGGTTCTTGAATTATGAACAGGGGCGGACCTACATTGGGCCTAGGGGGGGCTCAAGCCCCCTCTCAATTTGGGAAAAAAAAAAGATAAGTTACACTTACCCCCTTGAATTTTAGGTCAAAAACACTTAACCCCCCAATAGTTTATTTTGTTCCAAATCACTCCCTAAGTTTGAAATGTTCGCACAATAGCCCTTTTGTCAACTACTTGATTTCCTCATTTGGTAATTAATTATCTGATCGAAGCTAAATTAAAGGGGGGCAAAATGTTATTTTTTAACTATAGGGGGGTTAAATGTTTTTGAGCTAAACTTCAGGGGGGAGCAAAGTGTAATTTATCAAAAAACAAATTCTAGCAAACTTTTGGTTGCCAACTTCACATGGAGGTGGCCACCACCGTCCCACCGGCCACCATCCTCATCCAGTCAATATCCATTGTCATGCCACCGACCCCCACCCCCACCCCACCGCCACATGGACCACCCCGTCGCCGCCGGCCACCACCCGCCATTGCCGCCTGTATTGGTGACCCATGGCCGACTCGCCGTTTACCGGCCACCGACGCCCACCACTGTCCAGCCAACACCCACCGCCTTCTGCCACCTCCCGCGCACATGGCATCTTCGTAAATTTCATCCCATGGCCCTTAGTGAATAAGAATCGAGTGGGCATCAGGACCTATTTATAGGTTTTTGGGAGTATGTATGAAATCCCCCTAGCAAAAAAAAGAAAAAAGAATCTGGTCTATTATTTACAACCCGTGCACCCCGATCGAGTCGGCCAATTATAGTTCCAAATTTTCGAAGGACTCATGAGGATCGAAATTCTCCTCCACTAGAGGAAAAATCTTAATAGGCCTTTTGTTGCGCTATCGAATGAAGGGTAGAGACGTTGTCACGCCGCCTGCCGATGCCTTCGACTGTGAGGCAGCGACTATAGTTACTATTTAATAATTATGCCCCTCCTGAAGAAAAACCCTGGGTCCGCCACTGATTATGAATTGTATTTCCCCAGCACGAGACTGTTCAACTAGAAGTGGAATAAACCCATATAGAACAGGTGCAGGAGTTTCCTACTCTATATGCTCCTCGAACACTATATGTCAAGATTACACACTTCTACTGATTGAGTCATCCTCTATGAATCTTGCAGTCCTTATTTTCACAATCTTTATAGAAGATGATGGATAATATAACTTATACCCTTGGACTTTTTCGGATAACCGATGAAATAACATGATACAGTTACTTCTTAGGTCTAATTTATAGTGCAATATTATTTATCTTATATTAATTTAGAAAAATATCTAATTGTTACTCTTGTTATATAAGAGTAACAATTAAAAGATTGTAATATGTGAATCATGATTACTATTACATATGTTTTAATTAGAATGATTTTTGTATCATTGATACTCTTGACATATAAGAGTAGCAATTGAAATGTTAGAAATTTTTTTAATTCGTACTCTTCATATACAAAAGCAACAATTAAAATATTATCAATCATGCATCAATATTAATATTAAGTAGGTCATAAATAATATAGTAATGTTAGAATATTTTCAATGTAAAATAATTATTTTTTTGTGATGATTTAAGTAAATATCCAATTCTTACTCTTAATATATAAGAGTAACAGTTAAAAGATATTGATCTATTCACCACTATTACTTTTAAATATTTTTTAATTAGAATTGTTGATGCATCACTGTTACTCTTGATATACAAGATTAACAATTGTATGATTTGAAAAATCTTAATTTGTATTCTTTAGATACAAGGGTAACAATTAGAATAATATGATTCTTGCATCAATACTAATATTAAATAGGTTATAAATAACATAATAAATGTTATAGTACTATCATTTCAATATAAAATATTTATTTCTTTGTTATGAATTAAGTAAATATCTAATTGTTGCTCGATCTGGACATATAAGAGTAATAATTAAAATATTATAATATGATCATCACTATTAATTTTTAAATAGAAACTAATTATAGATTTTATTCAGATAACCACTAATATCAGCAAATTAAGATATAATATGTGTTATTATGTAGTCAAATTTAGAAATCTCTAATTCATACTTTTCACAAATAAGAGCAACAATTTGATTCTTATATATATAATAGAAATAAAAGCCTTAAATAATATCAAACATCTGTACCTTTAAGATGACGTCAATATTAGATGTTAAGATTTAAGTATTATTGATCAATTGAGACTAATCCATAATTGATACTCTTGATTCATAAGAGAAATAATTTGTTAGATTGTTACTATTGTATGTATACCAAAATCAGAAGGCTTAGAAGCATAAATTGAAGAAAAAAAATACAAAAAAAAAAATTTCATTTAACTATCAGACCTTACATATATGAACATGATGTAATCCATAATTTGAGGTCATGAAGAAACAAGTAGAGAGATCTTTAATCACACTAGAAATTATCCAAGGTTCTTCCGCGTCGATTGTAATATGTTTTTCTTAATCTGAATAATTAGAATCGAAGTTTTTAAACCACTGCATTCATTTTAGTTGGAGGATTCTATTATTGTACAGTTGATAACATATTTTATAAATTTAATTATTTTGTAGGGATCATTAAGGTGTTAGGTTGCTATAATAGGTGAGAAGGACGTCCACTTCTATGAAATATTGGACAAGGATGTGAGCTTAAAAGAAAATGTTATGTCCTCTAGTTAAAAAAGATATTCAAAAAAGAACCTCACACTAAGTCCCCCTATATTTAAAGTAACAAAAACTATAAAAACAACCGAAGTAACTGCATAGAGATTTACAAAAAAATACCAAACCACATATGTACTTTTTAAATAAAAACAAATAACTATGTGACAATCAAGTAACGGTGGTGTATCAAGCATACCAATCCATGCCTAAGCTTTGTAAACCATCCGATCTTTTAACATGTTCCGAAAACATTACTATTGGTAGGGGTGGTAATCCTTGACCCAACCCGCCAACCCTATATAAAATCGAGCTAAAGTTAGCATATTTGGGTTTGGCCTAGATGGGTTCGGGTTATAAACGGGTTTACCCGACGATTTAATGGGTCATTTTTGGGTTTACACTTATAACCTGATTGACCCGACTTGATCCATTTACTAAATGGGTCGTGACAACCCGTCCACAACCTAACTCGACTCGACCCGAGATAACATGAACCAACCCAACGTCCTAACTCGATCAAACTGGCCCAACTCGACCAGACTTAACCCAACATGATCGGTTTACATTGGTTTTGTACATCCAACCTGAGCCAAACTGACCCGTTTATTAAACGAGTTGGGTTGGGTCAACCCGTTGATTAGGCGGGTTGGGTTTGGGTTTAAGTTTTGACTCGCTTATTAAACGGGCCGAGTTCGGGTTAGGTGTTTTTCCCTTGAACCTATGTCTCAACCTGACCCAAACCCGACCTGAACTGGCATAGCAGGCGGTGGATATGGAGCATTTTGCCCGTCATTCCAGGGCAGAGGAGGCGCATATTCTACGGTAGGTACGCCTTCCTTGCAGCAGATTTCGCGAGAGATTCAGATTCCTTGCCGATCTAGGTAAGATCTTTTTGCCGAGGACTTGATGTCCGTTTCAGAATTTGAATCGAATGATATCCCACTGGTTATGTCTGCCATGAATAGGGGGTGCCACGAGGGTGTCCTGGTGGCGCCCCATGCAGATGTGGAAGAGGGGCACCAGTAGGAGGTGCCAGGACCCCGAAATAGAGTTGGGGCTTCCTCACCTTCCACTTCGATAGAGGAGGTGTCCCATATCACAGAGGATAGGTCATTTTTCGACACCAGTCCTCTTACACCTCCGTCTGGTGTTGGCGGGGATCCCATAGCTGAGGCTGAAGAGGGCGAATGACCAAGGGGAGTTTTGGAGCTGCCATTAGTTCAGGGGGAGCCTCCAAGGACAGTTCAACATAGGAGTTTCAGACAACTCCTCCGGCAATCGTCTAGTGATCCAGCGCTCGAGCGGGCCCTCCTTCGTTCAAAACTGTGTCTTTTGGAACTCGATGTTTCGGACCCTTCGGTTGCCCTACCTCTCTCCCTTTTGGAAGATGATATAATTTTGGACCTAGCCAGGAAGTGTGGTTTCATAACCCCCCTGAGCTTGATGGTGTAAGATTCTTTTTGAATAATGTTAGGGAGTTAGAGGCTCAGCAGACAAAGAATGTGTCTTCATAGCTGTCAATTCTGGGGACTTGTGGTGGGAGTTTCTATTGTGCACCTATGAAAATTCTTTCGTGGAATGTGCGAGGGTTGGGAAAATCGAAAAAAAGAAGAGCTATGAGCTCTTTTGCATCCCTTTACGAGGTAGACGTCATTTGCATCCAAGAATCAAAACAGGAGAATCCTACCAATCACTTCTTCAGATCTCTTAGTACCCTGAAGATTGATAAATAGGAGAGCAAAGATGCCACAGGCTCGGCAGTTAGGCTCTTTGTGGGCTGCAGTGATTACCTTTTCATTCTGGAGAATACTATTATGGGGGTGTCCTCACTTTCGACTGTGCTGCGCAATAGTACATACAGCCAATCTTGGATGATGACTTTTGGTGTACGGGCCTACGGTCCATCGTAGGGGGGATGAATTCTGGGATGAACTGTTGGCGTTGAAGCTTTGTTTATCAGCCCTTGGGTTATTGCAAGGGATTTTAACGTAGTCCGCAACACGGATGAGCATTCCGAAAGTGAGGGCGACTGTGGGTGCAAAATTTGGCTAACACCCTATAGTGGGACCTGCAACCCTGTCTAGGGCCCACGAGCACGATGGTGGGACCCGTATCCCTGCCTGGGGTCCACGAGCACGACGGTGGGACTCGTAGCCTTGCTTGGGGCATACAAGCACGACGGTGGGACCCGCAGCCCTGCCTAGGGACCACGAAGGCAACAGTGGGACGTGATTAATCCCCTCCCGGGTATTTACCAAAACCCCTGATATGTTGAAGAATATTCCTAAAATATTCTCCTAAGCCAAATCTCTATAAATAGCTAACCCTGTAAAATATTCCAGATCCGAAAATCCAAACCAGAATCTCACTTCCTTTTTTCAGAGCTCTTCGAGTTTTATGGTTTTCAGACTCCTCCTTCTCCACTCTCAGTCTATTTAGAAGAAACACTCATCGGTCTGTCGAGTGTAGCTCTACTTTTAACTCAGAGATAGTAGATTCAAAGGCTGCGTCTTACCGCACGGAGACATAAGCTTCAGCTGAACTCCATTATCACATCATGTGTCATCTCTTTCTCAATCTTTCTACTCTATAGTGCTTGTGTGATAGCCCAGCAAGTCACACCTCAACGCTTCGAAACGTGCCACATCCCGAAGGGTAAAACCTTCACTCGACTATTGAAGGAGGATCACGTACGACGACCAAAATCCTCCCCCACATCGACCACGAAGCGATGAGAGCTTTCTCAGACTTCATCAGGAGAGAGGACCTGATCGATCTTCCCTTGACAGGTTGGAGTTTTACTTGGATGAACAAGAGAAAAGATCCGATACTAGTCAGACTCGACCGTTTCCTTATCTCGGTGGATTTTGAGACTCTGCACCTGGAATGCAGCCAGCAAGGGCTGGCGGCTTGTCTATTGGATCATGTTCCCATTCTTTTAGCAACTGATGCCATACTATCGGTCAAACCACGTACCTTTTCGATTTGAGATGATATGGGCTTTGGATGATGGCTCTTCAGATCGCCTATCGGAATGGTGGAATGAGGCGGACCAAGTGTCATAATCAACATTGAATATGGTGAACAAACTTTGTTTTGTCAAGCACAAACTGAGGATCTAGAGCAGGGAGCACTTTGAGAACGTGACGAAGTAGAAAGTCTTGCTTTTATCCCCTATCCAGGCTCTGGAGGTGCGGAATGAAGCATCACCCCTTTCACTATTGGACAGAGCAGAGTTGGATAGACTTAACTCGGTTCTTGGAGACACTCTCAGGAAAGAAGAAACCATGTGGAGGCAACATTCGAGAGAGCAATGGGTCAAACTTGGGGACTCGAACTCTTGATATTTTCACCAAGTGGTGAATGGGAGAAGACGTAGGAACTGCATGTCAGCGCTATCTCATAGAGGCGTGTCACTAGAATCTACTTCGTAGATCCTTCAGAGCACTACCACCTTCTTTTGGGATACCTTCCAGCCCGGTCCCATGACCGGTGTGAAGATGGACTGAAGTAACCTTGACTTGCCTCGGATTGGTAAGAATTCTCTATTGGAATCCGAGTTCTCTGAAGAGAAATTCAGGTAGGCGATCTTCGACTCCAAAGAGGTTGAGGCTCCTGGCCCGGATGGCTTCCCAATGGGGTTCTATCAGCAATTCTGGCACATCATCAAGGTGGACCTCTGTAGACTGCTAGCTGGCTTCTCAGAGGTAATTCTTGCATTCATTGCCTAAGTTATTCATGGGTTATTCTCTAGCCTAAGAAATAGGGTGCGGATTGCTTTCAGGACTTCCGCCTCATTAGTCTCGCTAACTATTTGTACACGATCATTATGAATGTTTTATCAAACAGGATGGCTCGTCATACCGTCTCCCTAGTGTCGCCATCGCAATCAGCTTTCATTAAGGACCGAATGATCCTTGATAGTGTGGCAACGGCGCAAGAAACGATCTTCCATCTGCGGGAGACGAACAAAGAAGGCATTTTACTAAAGATCGACTTCGAGAGGGCTTTTGATCAAATAAGATGGGATTTTCTTCTGGAGCTGATGTAGACGAAAGGATTCTCGGACAGATGGCTGAGTTGGGTCAGATCCATCATGTCTTAGTCGAAGATCGCCTACCCCATTAACGACACCCAAGGCAGGGAATTTAAAGTGTACAAGGGCCTCAAGCAGGGTTGCCCGCTTTCGCTGTATATTTTCATCTTGGTGGTGGACGCTTTTGATGCTATGATCAGGAGAGCTAACTCCTTGGGGCTCGTCAGGGGTATTGAAGGTTCAGGTTGGTCGACTTCCAATCTTCACTACGCTGATGATTCTCTATAATTCTTGGAGGCCTGCCCTTTTTTAGCTGGTGTCTCTCAAGGCACTGCTCTAAGGCCTTGAATTCATCTCGATACTTAAGATAAACTTTTAGAAGAGCAACTTGTATTCCATTGGGGGTGCGGAAGAGCTAGGAACGGGTTTCGCCATACTGCTGAATTGCAAAGAAGCGGGTCTCTTGATGAAGTACCTCGGGATCCTAGTCAGTGATAAATCGCTTAGGCGCGAGGATTGGGAGAAGCTAATTCAGAGGTTGGAGAGGTGATTGGAAGGATGGCAGGGGAAGTTTCTCTCGCTAGGAGGAAGATTGACGCTTGTCAATGCGGTATATTGTCTATCCCCTCCTATTACGTAACCTACTTCTACTTCCCCACCTAGGTCATAGAGAGAATTGATCATATTCGACGATCATTCCTCTGGCGGGGTGTGGGGAACACAGGAGGATCGTACAATCTCCTGCGCTGGGATCAAGTTTGTCTTTCGAAGGATTTCGGTGGATTGGGGGTCCTAGATTTGCGGCGCTTCAATATCTTGATGCTCAGGAAATGGTGGTGGCATCTCCAGAATGAAGGTGGGGGATCTTGGAGGTAGATTATCCTATCTAGATACTTCAGGAGATTCTCCCCAATCCACGTGAGGGGGAGAACCTCGGGGAGGATTTCCCAATTCTGGAAAGGCGTACTTAAGGTGAAAGACTTCTACAGACCGGGTTGCAGCATAACTCTCGGCAATGGTAGAAATATTCGCTTCTGGGATGATGTGTGGATCAGTGACTGCGCCCTGAAATATCTCTTCCTTGATCTTTTCGCTATAGCCCATAGACCAAGGGCTTCAGTCATATTACTAGTGCAGGCCAACTTTTCCGGTGGCGGATCAGTTTCTCCCCCCCCCCCACCCCAATTCTCAGCCAGTACTTCGATCCCAAATGTCGAACCTCAAGCTGATACTTTCAGCGGCATCGTTTACCCAGGCGGCGAATGGGGTAAGATGGAAGTGGCACTCTTCTGGAGTTTTTATGGTTAGATCTTTCTACAAGAACCTCCTACCATCTATGGAGAAGTTTATGCCTTCGATCACTATCTGGAGAGCCAAAGTCCCGACCAAGATGTAGATCTTCTCTCTGTTAGCTTTGCGGAACAAGATCCTTACCAAGGTGAATCTCATTATGATGAACAACCTAAATGTAACAGATTCTTCTTGCACTTTTTGCCCATTGGTGTATGAATCCCCCACCCACCTGTTGCTTGGATGCCTAACGGTGAGGAGACTTTGGGATCACTTCGAAGAGGTTTGTGATATCGCCACATATCCGAGGAACCTTTAGACTCTTTGGCACTCGTGGAGACGTCAGGCGGTTAGGAAGGAGCATTGAATTCCATGGGACATTCTGGCCATGAGTATCCTTTGGGTCATTTGGCTCAAATGGAACAGACAGATTTTCAATGGTAAGACAACCAGCACAGAGGATCTTAGACCAAGGATCAAAATACTAGACGATACGAACCGTACCGGCCGGTTCAAACCGGGAACCAGACTGAACCGCACCGGTATCCAGTCGATACCGATCGCGAGGATTAAATCGCGTAAATATCGGCCGATTCGACCAAATACCGGTTCGAACTGGCCGGTTTGAACCGGTTCTAGGTATGAAGTATGGTTTTGGGTGATTTTTTCATTCCGGTTTCATTTATTTTTGGGCATCTTTCTTCATTCCCACATGAGGTGAAGCTCCATACTAGCTGCATTTGCAAGATTTGAAGCCAAAAACTCGGATTTGCAAGATCAAAATCACATTTGAAGGTATGTTTTCATAATTTTTTTTATTTTTCTTTTGTTTTGTTGCATTTTTTTTTTGAAAAAAATCAAATAATTATGGTGAAAATATTGAAATGGGCTAAATCTATACCATCAAAGCTTAGATCTATAAGTATCATCTCCAAATTTGCATGATCGGTTCATGCAAATTTGGGGGGTTTTCAATTTTTTTTTATTTTTTGTATTTTTTTAAAAATAAACCAAATAATTATGGTGAAAATATTGATATGTGTCAGATCCATACCATCAAAGCTTAGATTTATAGATCTATAAGCATCATCTCCAAATTTGCATGATCGGTTCATGCAAATTTAGGATTTTTTCATTTTTATTTTTATTTTTTATATTTTTTTAAAAAATAAACCAAATAATTGTGGTGAAAATATTGATATGGGTCAGATCTATGTCATCAAAGCTTAGATCTATAAGCATCATTTGTGTATGATTTTTTTCAATATCCGACATTGCCACCATCCGATCATCCACGAGGCAATGATGATGATAATGATAAAATGCAGCCTACCCGAAGTTCCATGTGGTACTAAGTTACTTAGTCTAAATAGGTAAAAATATCTAATTCTCTACTCTTGTAAGTTATGGATATGCATTTTATTTGCTAAACATGTTAGGAGTCTTAGGACTATGAAATTGTGTTTATTATATGAAATTGTGAAATATGACTCATGTAGTCGTATTAGTTGTGTAATTCATGTTTGTACAATGGTCATGAATTATGTTTTGTAATCCCTAAACATAATACTAGGCTAATCTAACACATACAATTTAATAACTATATCAAATTCCACAATTTAGAATCATATAATGAAAACAGTGACTTTATAACTTTAAAAGACCGGTTCATACCTATAACTAGTTTACTAATTAAAAAAAAAACATCGCAAACCAGTATTTTAGATTATTCTGAATTTTTGGTTATTTTTTAAAATTTTTTGAAACCAAAAATCAATTCACACCGGTATGGACTGGTTTAGACCGATACCGGTCCGTACCACCCGGTTCGAACCGTTTTTTCGGCCGGTCGATAATTTGTCCGCGACCGGTATTTTCATCCATGGCTTAGACGGTCAATTGTCTTCACCTTCCGGATTTGGATTGTACCTTAGTCGGATTCTCTTTCTGATGAGGCAAAAGATCTCTGTAACTGTTTTGTTTCGTGATTAGTTTTAATATAACTAATCGGGAACCTCTTTGTGTAGACCAATAATCGTAATGGCCAAGTGGGGGTTTATGCTGTTCACCCCAAGGCTCTGAGCCCTTGTTGCTTTTCTTAATTTGGGGGCAAAGGTCCCTATGACTAGGTTGTCTATCAACAATTCACCACAATACAAGTCAGACAATACTAGTCATTTCTTTCTTTCTTTCTTTCTTTTCATCCTATAGCCATAGTCCTGTGATCCTCTGGAATCCAAGACCTACTAATCTTCGATCCCGTGCCACAACCCGGAGTTCACATCCGGATATGTACACGAAGGATCTACTTTCCATATCCATACCAACTATGTGATTCCATAAAGATCAAATTCATTCCCATAAGTCTCAATTTTACAAATAATATATACCGAATTAAAGCATCTAAAAGAAGCTGAACTTTTAAAAGTAATAATGTAGAATAATCAAACAAATGTTACCAAGTAAAACAAGCACACCAACTAGGTAGTGCTGGAGTGCAACATACTGATATGCCATTTCGAAATACATATGTTTAAAATCTCTAATTCAGTGAAGTACGCAGAAAATTAAACAATACTTCGCTCCAACAAGTGTTGGAGCGCCCGGCTCCTCTAACCGATGTGAACTGTTGGACGAATATCGTTAGTGATATTTAATCGTTCAGAGTTCTAACAGAATATCACTAGCGATATTTATTTCATCGGGGTCTGTATTTGTCAGAAATTTAAACGGTGAATATCACTAGCGATATTCATCCAACGGTTCATATCGGATAGAGGAGCCGCACGCGCCCTCCAACATCTGTTGGAGCGAAGTATTGCTCCACAAACATCTATGATATGTGGGTTTATTCCAATATGATCGATTTCAGCCTCCTCGCAGCTTGCCAAAGCTACTGAGCTTGCACGTGTATACAGTAGAACCCATGCACACGTCACAGGTTGACTCTTGAAAATGTTTGAACGTACTGTTTATTGAGGGGTGGTGGTGGGAAGTGGATAGGAGGTGGGGCTGGTGATTGGATGTGAAGGTAATGGTGGCTTTGAGGAAGTTGGTGGGTAGAGAATCTAGACATAGATCATGTGTGGAGGTGTACGTGATAGTGCTGGTGGTGAGGGTAGTGTATATGAAAGGTGGAGAGGTGCTATTGGGGTGCAGGTGTTTGTCATGCCGAGGTGGCCGGTGATGGTAGTGGGGTGGTGGGGGTGATGGTTTAGTGAAGGGATAGGTGAAAGATGATGATGTTCAGCAGTGGAGGGTAAATTAGGCTAAAACCCCTCTAATCGGATTAATTTTAGTTAAAACCCGTGTGTAATATAAACATTAGCTAAAATCCAAAATTTTAACAACGTTAAGAATGACGTTATTCCAGCTGTATAGAACGCTAGCACAAACCGCTTGGCGATTTTTTTTTTTGATTAAAATTGCATGCATAATAGAAAACTGCTGACGTGTCTCAATAAAATCACCAAAATACCCCAATTTTGTTACGCAATTTTTTCAAAACATGCGCACCCTCGATGGATTCCAGAGCCCCATGTATGTCGGCACCGATTGCCTCTTCCGCCGCTACGCCCTCTATGGCTTCATCCCATCCCGCACCAATGAGTACCTCGGGCTCTTAGGCCAGCACAAGTACCGCGCGGCGCCACCTGGGAAGCCGGGCTCACCGTGCGACGATGCCGCCGAGGTGCAGCCCCTCGTGGCGTCGCACCCGACCCTACAACTGTCAAGCAAGTTCGAGAACTCCACCATGCTGACAGAATCAATACCCATCGCGAAGTTCCAGGTACGCCCGCTCGCCGACCACCCATCGGTGAAGAACGGTCGGCTGCCTGGTGCACTGCTTATACCCCGGCCGCCGCTCAACGCGCGCCCACACACCATCTTCACCGATGGGTGTGTTTCGGGAGAAGCGGTCGGGGTACGACCACAACAAGAAGGCGGAGGCTATGAATGCTCTGGCCCATGCATCCATAGTCCTCTCCAACGATCCCTTCATCCTTAACTTCGATTGCGACCACTATTTTTACAACTCGATGGCTATCTGGTGCTTCATGATGGACCGCGGCAGTGACCGCATCGGCTACCTCTAGTTCCCCCAATGTTTTGAGTGCATCGATCACTCCGATCGCTACTCCAACCATAACACCGTCTTCGTCGACGGCAACATGCGCACCCTCGATAGACTCCAAGACCCCATGCACGTCTGCACCAACTGCCTCTTCCGTCGCTACGCCCTCTATAGCTTCACCCCACCCCGCACCAACGAGTACCTCGAGCTCTTAGGCCAGCACAAGCACCACACAGTGCTGCCCGAGAAGCCGGGGTCACCGAACTGCGATGCCGCCGAGGTGTAGCCCCTCGTGGCGTCGCACCCGAACCTCCACCTGCCGAGCAAGTTCAAGAACTCCACCAGCTGACAGACTCCATACCCCCTTGTGGAGTTCCGGGGGTGCCCACTCACCGATCACCCATCGGTGAAGAACGACCAGCCTCCTGGTGCGATTCTTTTTTTCATGGCATATGCGTACGTATTTATGTAAATTTTTATATTGACTATTATTGTTCACCATACGTTTTAAAAAGCAAATTACATGACAAAGCATGACTTATCCTCATATAGTTTAGAGTATTAATGGAACACAGTCAGAATATCAATTGAATTGCACAATAATAATTAGATTTTTTTGGCGCAGATTGCTTCTGAATTGTTACAAAAACTAAAAATATGAGAAATAACAAACCAAACATGATTGAGTAAAAATCACTCTAAATAACAAGTAGTACTTGTCTTCATATAATTTAGAGTATCAATTGAGCATAGTTGGAGTATCAATTGGGTTGCAAGTGTAATAATTTAGTTATTTTAGTATAGATTACTTCTAAATTTTATCTTCATAAATTTAGACATGCATGAGTGAAAAATCACTAAAATATAAAAAAAATATTATACTATACATAGAGCATTGTATGCTTACCAGAATTATAGAGTATCAATTTAAAAAGATAGAGTGTTAATTATAATTCATTAGGGATTATCTTTTTGATAGTATATTTATATTTGTGTAATTTTTTATATTACCTATTATCATTATCCATATGTTTTAAAAATCAAATTGAACTATATGAAGTATTACTTGTGTTCATATAGTTCAGAGTATCAATTAAACACAACTAGAATATCACTTGAGTTACAATATTAACAATTATATTTTTTTTTGTTCATATTGTTTTTGATTTGTCACCAAAAAATAAAATTATAAAAAATAATAAATCAGACATGACTAAGTAAAAATTACTCAAAATAATAAGTATTACTTGTATTCATATAGATTAGAGTGTCAATTGAACATAATTAGAGTATCAATTAGATTGCAATAATAATAATTATATTTTTTTAAAGTACATATTGCTTTTGAATTTTTATCTTCATATAATACATTTACGAATGTGTAAAAAATTACTTAAATATGATATTTTGGTTAAAATCCGACACGAACAGCCTGTCCGAGCTGGGATTCAAATTTGTATATACATCGTTGTCCATACTTATATCATAACCATCTAGTTAGGATCAAGTATGATTTCTCATTCGAAACTTGGTACAATGGATAGCTAGAACTTAAATTGATACAAAATTTCTACAAACTTATGATTGAATAGATTTCTTTATATATAAAAGAGAGGTTATCCTAATTTTAGTTTCAATCGTATTCAATAAAATCATAGAGGATTTGATGAAGATTCCAACGCAATTGAAATCATCAGATTTCGTCATAAATCGAAGAAGTTGTGATATTTTGAACATGGTAAGAAAGTTATGTTTTTTTTTTCAATTTAGTGGCATGATCCGTAAATTAAATAATTTTGTAGGAATATTTTGGTAAGCTGTAGACTTCCGTAATTTTGATTGTTTGGCCAGCTGTATCATTCGGTTTGACCCAAAAGAGAATTTCTGGCTAGTTGCAGTATTCTGTTTGACCCATAAGAGGGTTTTTGGTCAGTTGTAGACATCTGTAGCATTCCATTTGATAGCAATACAGTGTGAATCTTAAATCAAATTGAATATGTGCGGAGGGGTTGGAGATCAATCGAAACTATTATCAGGATTGTTGCTTAAAAGCATCTTCTATAAAGGGTTTATCGTCAACTCCCCCAAAAAACAAAGATAAGTTACACTTACCCCGTTGAAGTTTAGCTAAAAAACAATTGACCCCCCTATAGTTTTTTATGTTCCGAGTCACTCCCAAAGTCTGAAATGTTAGCACAATACCCCTTTTGTCAACTACTTGATTTCCTCATTTGGTAATTTTTATCTGATCGAAGCTGAATTGAAGGAGAGCAAAATGTTGTTTTTTAACTATACGGGGGTTAAAATATTTTTGAGCTAAACTTCAGGAGGGGGGAGCAAAGTGTAATTTACACAAAAAAACAATTCTAGCCAGCTTGTTTGTCAACTTTTGGTTGCCAACTTTATATGGAGGTAGTCACCACCCCCTGACGGTTAATGTCCACCGCCATGTCGTCGACCACCACCCCACCGCCACATGGGCCAATCGTTGCCGTCGGCCACCACCCACCATCACCGGCCGTATTGGCGACCCACGGTCGGCCTCGCTGTCCGTCGGCCACCACCCGTTGCTAGCCACTGATGCCTACTACTGTCCGACCGATATCCACCGTCGTCTGCCACCACCTGCGCATGTGGCATCTTCGTAGAGTTCATCACATGGTCCTTAGTGAATGAGAATCGAATGAGAATCAGGGCCTATTTACAGATTTTTGGGGGTATGCACCCCCTCCCCTGCAAAAAAAAAAAATGATACGGTCTATTATACATAACCCGTGCACCCCGATCGAGTCGGCCAGTTATAGCTCCAAATTTGCAAAGAGCTCCAAGGATCAAAATTCTCCTCCACTCGAGGCAAAATCCTAATAGGTCTTTTGTTAAGCAATCGAATGAAGGGTAGGGACGTTGTCACGCAGTCTGCCGAAGCCTTCGACTGTAAGGCAACAATTGTAGTTACTTTTTAATAATTATGCTCCGCTCCCCTTAATAAGAAAATCCTCAGTTCGCCACTGACTGGATGATGCCAGTGATGCATGCACCGGAGTGGGGTGTTGGTGCTGCCTTGAGATGTGAATGAGCAAGAGAAAAGAGAGGTGATGCTAATGGGTTATCAGAGAAGATCGAGGAAGAAAGAGAGAAAAAGATAGGGATGGAAATAGGCGAAGAAAATGAAATATGTCTTAGGGTGCACTACAAGGAAGAGGTTTTTACCGACAAATTTTTTTTCTTCCAAAGGTATAATATGAGTCTATATCGATAATAACTAATTTTTTTATTTTTATTATTAATGGATAATTGATTTATGTCAAAAAAACTTGTTGGAAATTTGGGATCGATAACAATGATAGATTAATCAAAAGTTTCAAGGCACGTAATTCACTGTCTTTTAGACAAATTTCACCCCCTCCAATAAAAACTATGAGTACAAACGAGATGTTTGAAAAATTATTCTTGAGATACAATAAAATCCCTAATTTGTGGTTCGTCGGATGCGAAGTATGTACTCTCCGATCCGACCAAGATACACTCTGAAAAAGAGTTGAACTAATGATGTCCAATAAAACTCTTACTTTGTTCCGAATTTGGTTATTCGGTTATGTGACACTTCTTCGTTTATGTGAAACTTTGCTTCACTCTTGTGAATCTTCGATACACTGCTATTCATTTTAATTATCATGGAGGAAATGCTTCTATATTTATAGAGTACGAGCCACCCTTTGATTTACCAAATGTTGCAATGGTTCACAATCCAACATATGTCATAATGCATCCCTCGCCAAATATTGTAATATTTCATTGGCCAATGGGTGCACAATGCATTATTTAGAAGGGTTGCATCTCTTTACACGCCAATGGATGACACAATGCACCATTTGGTCGAGTTTCATCTCTTCGCACGTCAATGGGTACTAGGAAGCATCCCTTGTCATGGGTTGCATCTATTTGCACACCATTGGGTGCTAGAAGCATCCCTTGGTTCATATTAATTTGTCAACCAATAGAATGATTTGTTGATCAATAGGTGCTTAAAGCATCCCAAGGATCCATCCGTTCAAATCATCGCATTCACTCATTTGAACTAACTGCCACCTTTTGAGAGTTAGAACCCATTCTTCTCCATTATAACGATATATATTAAACATATTTTGAAAATATTCAATATTCTTTCACTATTTTGAAAATTTAAAAAGCATACTCTTAGAGTCTTACAAACATCATCGTATAGATTTGTATATATATGATAGGTAGTTTTTGACTTTGAACCTAGCCTTCACTCAGTGCTGATGTTATAAACCTGTATCAAAGTACTGTGGTGAACGTATCTTAAACCAATGACTCCTATAGATACATCGATATCATCGCACATACTCATCTCCATAGGGTAGAGTGCTTCTTTTAGCTAGCACATTAATGGCCTTGTGTAGCATCTTGATTTTTATAAGTATTTTAGAAACGGTCTAGATCTCATAGGAAACAATCTTATTTCCTTCACTCATATAGGCAAGTTCTCTTTATAGTGATCCTGCGAGTTTCTTTATGAGACTTGTTAAGGAATAAATCCAACCTCTTATCATGCAGAATCCAACACTAGATATCAGGAATTAGCTTTAATTTACTAGTGTATCTACTTAGTTATTTAATTGATTTGTTAGTATCCTCTAGCCTTTATCTATATTTTCAAAATATAAGAAGGGTTTTCACCAAAGATGACTGATTAATAGTTGGACCTTCCAATTTATTTTGAAGTCTTAAAAATCATCTCTTTAGATAATTCTTTTGTTGACTCCACATAGTCAAAGATTACTTCAAGATTATATCTCTAGATAATTCTTTTATTAATTTTTTAAAATTTTTTTTTTTGACTTCATATAGTCAAATGTTACTTTAGACATCATATCTCTAGTTCTGCTAAGTTCTTCTTTGACTTTACACAGTCAAATATTATTTTAAAGATTATATCTCTAGCTCTGTCAAGTTCTTCTTTGTAAAATTTATCATTATGTTTTTTTTAAAGATATATAAGTACAAAACGACATCACGACTGTACATGCTTCTCCGAGTTCCTCATAAGTCAAAATGCTACCTCGTTTATACTTGATTTTTTTTGAGATTTTATAAGTTCAAGTGTCACCTCGCATATACTTAATTTTTCGAGATTTAGATATAGACCAAACTAAATTTATTTGTAGCATCTATATGACCATTAATGGTGTAACTCTGAATTATTTAATGTCCAAGTTACCACCATCCTCATCTTAGTTTATTTTCTTATAAAGAAAATTTATTTTGACTTTTGGTGTTACTGGTACACTCAAGCCATTCAATCAAAAAACCAATATCATTTCATTCATCATATTTATCTCAGGTAATTCGTTTAAATCTTTTATCAAGTCCCTTTTCAATGATTTACTTTAAGATTTTAGCTAAGATAATACTTAAACACTACCCTTACTAGTTCAAATTGATCAACCTCGATACAGGAAATCCGTTGTTATATCGATCAATCTCGATACTGGGAATCCATTGCTATGTCGATCAATCTCGACATTAGGTATTCTTTATTATCCTTGTTCGGGGCCATGCCTTCATAATAAGATCGAGACTTGATTCTTATCCATTTGTATACAATGGATGTAATTCGTCACATCGAAATGATCATGGCACATCGTTAGAAGTGATTCAATGATTGTGTAATCCATCAACTTATTTTAAAAAATTTATCTAAAAATTATTGAAAATTTAGAGATAAAACAAGGATTGATTAATCAAAAGCTTCAAGGCAAATAATTCGCTGTCTTTCAGACAAATTTTTGTTTTTTTAGTAAAAACTGGAAGTACAAATGGGGTATTTGAGAAACCGTCCTCATGATACAATAAAGCTCATAATCCGTGGTTCATTAGATGCAAAGTATGTACTTTCCAATTCGACTAGGATACACTATGAAAAAGAGTTAAACTGAGATACCCGATAAAACTCTTGTTTCATTCCGAAATTGGTTATTTGGTTATGTGATGCTTCTTCTTCGCTTCACTCCTGTGAATCTTTGATTTACTATAATTCATTTTAATTATCATGGAGAAAATGTCCCTTTATATATAGAGCACGAGACACCCTTTGATTTACCAAAGGTTGCAATGGTTCACGATCCAATAGGTGCCATAATGCACCCCTTGCTAAAGGATGCAATGGTTCATGGGCCAATTGATGCCACAATGCATCATTTAGAAGGGTTGCATCTCTTCACACGTCTATAGGTGCCACAATGCACCCTTTGGTTAGGTTGCATCTCTTTGCATGCCAATGAGTGCTAGGAAACTATGGGTTGCATCTATTCACACACCAATGGGTGCTAGAAGCATCCCTTGATTCGCACTAGTTCGTCAACCATTACAATGGTTCGTCAGCCAATAGATGCTTGAAGCATCCCTAGGATCCACCCGTTCGAATCATCGTGTTTGCCCGTTCAAACTAACTGCCACCTTCTAAGTGTTTGAACCCGTTCTTCATCCTAGAAAGCCATATTGTTTACTGAGAAATTATATATTCATGTTGTGATCATCTCCATTATAACAAATATATATCAAACATATTTTGAAAATATCCAACAAAACTATAATTAGTAACATAATAATAGGTAAAATACTATATTTCCTAACATAATAATAAGGATTCGTCAAAAGATTATTTGTTTTTATTTATTAACTTTTTATTTTTTCTAGTAAAACCTAGAGAGAGAAATCAGGTACCATTGTTAGATTTATGTATTATTTTTTTCTAGTAGAACCTAGAGATTAAAAAAGAGAAGTCCATTGTTGGACTCACAATGATCGATCACCATTACTAACAGTCGAACATAACTATTTTATTTATCATCCTTAACTTATTAATCATAATTATTAACTATAATTTACAACTATTATAGTCTAACCTCCTAAGAAAAATAATTTCGCCCTCAAAATTCATGTGCCTGAAGTCGCGAATAGGTGGGATATCGAGAACGCATCTTACTCTCCAATTCCCAAATTGCTTCATCTTCACCGTGGTGCTTCCACAATACTTTTACGATCGGAATGACCTTGGTGCACAACAACTTTTATTTACTATCAAAAATTGTGATTAGTTTCTCTTCAAACGATACACTTCATGAAGACTCAAGTCCTACCAATCTAACACATGCGATGGATCTTGTTTGTACGTCTGAAGCATCGACAAATGAAAAACGTCACGGATACCAGAGAGGGATGGGGGTAAAGCTAAATAATAAGCCATGCACTATACCAACTTGCTCTAGAATCTAAAACGGTTTGATAAACCTTGGTGACAGTTTTCCTTTCTTCCCAAATCTCAGGATGCCTCTATGTGGGGATACTTGTAGGAAAACATGATCACCAACTGTAAACTCTAACGGTCTACGATGCTTGTCGGTATAATTTTTTTGTCTGCTTTGTGAAACGCAAAGGTTATCCTAAATCTGTTGAATCTTTTCTGTAGTCTTCTATATTATTTTTTGCTCCACTAAACTTCACTCATCAACATCGGCCCAACAAATAGTTGATCGACATGGCCTTCTATACAGAGCTTCAACGAGAGCCATACCGAGACTCGATTGGGAGCCGTTGTAATATGAAAACTCTATTAAGGGTAGGTGATCATTCTAATTACCTCCAAAGTCTAATGCACACAATCTTAACAGATCCTCAAGAATCTGAAAAAGCCATGCTGAAGTGCATTTGAGTTTCCAAAGCTATTTGCAAGTTGTTCCAGAATTGCGATCTAAAACAAGAATCTCTATAAGATACAATAGACACAAGTATGCCATGTATTTTAACAATCTCCCTCATATAGATGTCACCTAGCTCCCGCATGGGTGTGTTATACATACAGGAAGAAAATGTGTTTTCTTTGTCAGACGATCAATTACTACCCAAACTGAATCATGCTTCTTCCTTATCAAAGGCAAGCCTGAAACAAAGTCCATGGTCATATATTCCCATTTTCACTATGCTATTGGTAATGGTTGCAAAGGACCAACTGGTTTTGATGCTCAACGTTCACTTGCTGACAGTTAAAACAGACTATGCAATATCCTTCATCATACGACCGTGCCACCAAAACTGTCTCTTCATGTCACGATACACCTTGGTATTACCAGGATGTATTGTGAATTTCCACTGATGGGCTTCTCCCAATACCTCTGACCTGACCTCTTGAATATTTGGAAGACATAGTCTTCCGTTGTATCTTAAGCCACCATTAGTATTGATTAACCACTCCTCAAAACATTCTCCTCCTACCAATTTGGATCAAATATTCTCTAGCTATATATCTCCCCTTTGGGATTCAATTAATCACCTTCTGGAATAAAAGTTGGCTGTGCATGAACAGTGGTGGAGCCAGAATTCATTCTAGCAGGGGCAAAAAAATTCAAAACCCTAAGATTCTCTCTTTTTATGATAGTGTGAGAGTGGGTATAAGAATTTACCAAGTTAAACACTGGATGCAGTCATGCAGGGGGAATCGACAATCAGGAGTTAAGCAAAGTAGCAGGCCATGTGGTGTGCTGGTGTGGCCCGCGCGAGACTATGACCTCACTATAAAAAAACAGTTTTTATCGACGAAAATATACCGTCGGTAAAGTACATTTCCATCGGTAAAGCTTTATCGCGACGGACTGAATTTTCTCCATAAAGATAGTGTCTCAAAAGTTTCAAAGCAAATGCCACTGCGACGAAGTCTAAATCATGTGCCGGATAGTTCTTCTTATGGGGTTTCAGTTGCCTAGAACCATTTGCCACTACTTGACCTTCTTGCCTTAACACGCATCCCAATCCTAAATATCTATGTATAATTCTTAGCCTCGTCCACTAACTAGAATAGTAAGTACCGGTGTAGAAATGAGTCATCTATTTAATTACTGAAAAGATTGTTCATATTTGTCTGCCCACTCAAACTTGACGCCTTACTTTGCCAAATGAGTCAAAGGTCGAGATGAATTGCATGAAGATCTGGGACCAACTGGAGGGGGTTACGATGCAATGGATTCCACGGACAGCTAATAGTGTTGTCCATTGGTTAGCCCACGATGCCCGGGTATCCGGGATTGAGGGATACTGGGAGACTGATATTCCTTCGCCTATCTCAGCCCTTGTGTATGAGGATCTTAGGATCAAAAAGTCATGATTCACCCTTCTACTGTACCAAAAAAAAAACGAAGAGTTCAAGGTCTAAGACCAACTAGTTCCTGTCTGAGCGGTTCTTCCTCTCTCCCTTGTTAGAGAAGTTCCCTGTTCGACTCCCAATATGAACATCTTGCATCAAACTTTTCTTTTAAAACTGTTATTGCCTGTTTTCACGTGTGAATTCTGACCGTTAATGTCACATTCATGGAATTATAGAATTTAATAAAAATAGTAGTTATGTAGCCTTCCCCCATTTCGATCTACGGACCTCTTTGAGCCCATGCTCTAGCGCGCGCCCTGTCCTCTAAACACCTGGCAAGTCAATAAAAAAAAATTCTAAGAGAAATGCCGAATGAGATATATCTTTATTGCATGCACTATTAATTTAGTAAATGACAAACTAGATGTTAAGTTCCGTGTTGAACACGTCTCACTCGCACACGTGATGCACCATGTTGATACCGATATGGCTTCTCCTCACAATATATCATTCTTTACTTAAAGTGGATATATAATTTGTTGAAGATATTAATTTATTTCTTTTTTCAGATGGAAATATAAATATAATTCAAGCCTTGAGAAGAAAAAAATATGCAAAGCCAAAAAAAAAATTGTTGCAAAATCTTATCTAAAATTTTAGATGTAAAGTAAGGATGAGTGAGACTAATATTTTAGTAATTTACAAGATATTCCAAATATTCAACATTAGTTCATGATTGAGTTCAGTTCTCAAATAATAATTTCTTAAAACCCTTCAAGTTCACAAAAGATATATATATATATATATATATATATATATATATATATATATATATATATATATATATATATATATATATATATATATATATATATATATATATATATATATATTGATGGAGCACGAGTTCCTGAAGAAACTAAATGATTTTTATTTTTGAAGAAACAAAAGGGTTTTTTTGAAGGAACAAAAAAAAATTCTAGAAAAAAACTAAGAATCCGACTCCGCTGGGGATCGAACCCAGAATCTCTGGTTCCGTAGACCAGCGCCTTATCCATTGGGCCACGGAGTCCTTTGATGAAATAAACGGTTAATGTTTATGTATTATATCTACAGAACAGTAATCTTGGGTCTACAGTGGAACGGCTCGAACCAGAGTAAAGTTGACCAGATCGCCGTGATCTCCGGTCCGAGCTGGGCTCCAGCAAGCACGCGTGTCGTTTCCCACGTGACCCCAGCTTTCTTGCACGATTGCACCACAAAGATTCGACCCACTCGGCCCACCTCAGTGAGGCTGGGTCCCATTGACAGAACCGCAATCCGTTGGCCATGCTGATCTCGATACGGTCGGATGGTTGAGAAAGCCTCCCGCCACCAAAGCCATAAAACGCGTTCTATATATATGCACCCACCAAATTTCGCTTGGCACTATCTATTAGCCATAGGATATAATGAAACCTATATCTAAACCTAATCTGAACCGAACCCCTTCGTCTGCCCCCGTCTCTCATCTTCGTTGCTTGTCGTTGTCGGGGCGGCGAGCAATTGCAACTCGTGCCCACCATCGCCACCACATCCACTGCATGTGCTTGCTAACGCCACCATTGATCGTTCATGATATCTGGCCACCTGGGCACCTGCCGCATCTCGCTGCCTCCGCCACCATAGCTCGATTATGGGAATGGTAGGCCAATGGTGAGGGTGTTCTCGTGTTTTTGAAAGTAATCAAGGGCCTAACGTGAACGGAGATATCTCGTTGTCCTGAACATTTAAAAATTGTTACGTTAGGAATTAGTCATCAATTAATATGAAAAAAGATCAACACGGGACTGTTGACGACTTTTTCGTCAACATTGTCTGCGGGCAACCATCGACAGAGCCAAACTTAGGTTTTGGTGCGGGGAGGATGGATGAGGAGGAAGAAGAAGGAAGGTGAATGAGGAGGAGGAGAAGAAAGAAAGAAGAAGGAGGAAGAGGAGGCAAGGTCGTGGTGGAGTCTACGACGAGGAGGGCACGACAATGTAGGGGATGGGGGGGATGGAAGTAGAGGTCGCCACTCCCCTGCTTAGTTGTCTACTAGAAAACCGTGCTCTATTGCCAATCCTCATGATAGGTGAATTTCCTCAAATCCTCTCTAGCTTAAGGTGGAATCTTATCACACAGGTCTTGCACTCTCATTATGTGTGGGGAGCGATCCCCGTTATATATAATCTAGGGTAATCTCAGCTTTCCTGAGCGTGCATGAGCATCTTAGTTTGCATGGCGTCGCTCGTGGTATGAAAGATTGAATTCGGTAGTTTTCATTGATCGAAGGAGGGTTGGATGGAGGTTAGGGATGAGAATAATTTGGATATTAAAAAAAAAAGAATAGTTGGCGATCCGTCTCTGATCAACATATCAACTAGCCTACTGGACATTCAAATTGCAAGGATGACAATACACCTGATTGCACTTTAAATTTTCATTTCATGTCACTACCCTCTAAACTAAACGAATCCTTGAAACCCTAAGACCTATAGGCCATAAGATATAATGAATCCTATACCTAAACCTAATTTGAACCGAACCCCTTCGTCTGCCCCCCGTCTCTCGTCTTCATTGCTTGTCGTTGTCGGGGCAGCGAGCAGTTGCAACTCGCGCCCACCGTCGCCACCACATCCACTGCATGTGCTTACCTCTTCCACCGTTGATCATGCATGATAACCGGCCACCTGGGCACCTATCCCATCCCGTTGCCTCCACCACCGTAGCTCGATTATGGGAATGGCAGGCCGACGGTGAGGATGTTCTCGTGTTTTTAAAAATAATCAGGGACCTAACGTGAACGGAGATATCTCGTTGTCATGAACGTACATTTAAAAATTGTTACGTTAGGAATTAGTCATCAATTAATCTGAAAAAAGATCAAGTAGGAAGCTGAATCTGGTGGGTGCAAATAGCACCTCCCTTTCGAAAGCCCCAACGTTCTTACCGGTGGAGCTGAGTGGGACTCACCGTTTGCGGCAAGTTCAGTTTGGGCTTCCCTTAAAAGCGACGCAAAACTTTCGGTTTGATTCCCCCTGTGGAATCGTTTCCACTATACGTGGAAACGATAGCCACCCACAGAGGATTGATGTACATTTCTCATTCCCATATTGGGGGGGGAACGTTTCCCCCTCAAACATTTCCCATTGTGGCAGCTGGATCAGATGGTTGACGGACCAGACGTGGAAAGGCCCAGACTTTAAGGCAAGATGCTTGGGTCCGTTAAGAAATCCAACACCCTCCGTCTCTTCTTGCTTTCACACTCACACCACACTTCCCTCGCTAGCTCCTCTATAAAGAAAGGTGCTCACTTTTCCCTCTCCAACCAAGACACCACCACTACATAGTCAGTCTCATCAACCAGCTAGAATGGGCTCCCATTGCATAACATGGGTTCTGTTCTCTCTCCTCTCCGTCGCCGGCCTTGTCGGAGCTCGCCGCTACGGCAAAGGTGCAATCCCTCCATCCTCTACCGATGTGGCCGGGCTGTGTGAGGCGATCATCATACCCCAAGGCTACAAGTGCCAAGAGTTTGAGGTGATCGATGCGCAGCCGATCGATCGATCTTGCGTTGTGGTAAGTGTGATTAATTAGATACTAATGAACGGATGCGATCGTCGCCATGTATGTAGGTGAGAACCCAAGATGGGTATATACTCGGTATGCAGCGAATTCCGGAGGGCCGAGCCGGAGGGGGAGGAGGGGAGCGGAGGCAGCCCGTGTTGTTGCAGCATGGGGTACTCATGGTATGGCTCTGAGTATTCTAGCTCTTTCTCGCATTAGGGTTTAGAAGCAATGACTAATAATTGGCAGGTAGCCCTCAGGCCCGTGCAATGCGGAATCCCATCGCACACCGGTCGGAAGGCAAACCGAAAAGCTATCCGGTTCGGTTCAAACCGGTGATTCAACCGTTTAAACCACATAAAAATATATATTTTTTTATATAGATATTTATAAAATTTTCAATAACAAGGTTTGATTCCTAAGTTAACAAATCGGTTTATTCAAAGATCGAACCAAAACATGTTCTGGTTCCGATCCTAACCGGTCGAACCGTTTGGTCTCATTTTCAAAACACTCCACCGATCTCGTACGGGCGGCTTTCGTTAATGTAGCCGTCTTCAATGCGTGCTTAGGTGTTCAGCATACTCCTAATTGATTTTTCGCCAACTACATTAATTGTTTATTACTTTTAATAAGGATCTCAGTGCATGTAGGATTTGACTCTCGACATTAATGTATTCCCTGAATACATTAATGCGAGGATCAATAGGCACTAATTGAGGACATATATAGTAAATTGGGTGAGAGGCTACAGTGAATTTGATGCATGCCATTTGGTACAGACGACATCATAGCTGTCCACAAAAATGTGGAATCTAGAGTTAATATAATATTCACTAGGCAGGATGTGATTCACTTGTTAAAGAAAGAGAAAAAGAGATATTATGAGCTAATGATTTTCTTAATTAACATGGAATGATCATTAATTGTCACCGAATGGGTGTAGGTTATTAATAGAATTTATAAGAGAGCCATGTTCATAGACAAAAGAAGGGTTCTGACGCTTCAAAAGATGCATGTCCACGTGTCACAAGAAGATTGGGCTCCATTTAGTATATATATATATATATATATATATATATATATATATATATATATATATATATATATATATATATATATATATATATATATATATATATATATATATATATATATATATATATATATATATATATATATATATATATATATATATATATATATATATATATGGGGTTCGAAACGGGTGAGAAACATCTTATATGTGAAACCTTGTTCGAAACAAATTTAGAGATTTCAGAATTTGATGAAACTTGGTAGGTGTGCTACCTATGCTAAGTTGATAATCCTCACCGAAAATCATCAAAATTTAAAACCTCTAGGCTTATCAAATATGTCATTCAAATTAACGGTTTTTATGGATGATCAATAAGCTAGTCTTCTAACATTTGATGTCCCTAGAGGTTTTCGAATTTAATGATATTTGATGAGGATGATCAACTTTGCATAGGTAGCACACTTATCTAGTTTCATCAAATTCTGAAACCTCTAGGCTGGTTTCGCACAAAGCTTTGCATATAAAAGATTTCTCACCACATCGAGACCATATATATATATATATATATATATATATATATATATATATATATATATATATATATATATATATATATATATATATATATGGGAATGTTTAGGTGTGATCTGCGGTTCGTGCGGTGCCGTCGAAGAAGGTCATCCAAGTGCCGACAGACATGATCATGCACTAATATAATTTACCTTGCAAATAGATACTTTCGAATATGAAATTCAAAACTCAAGATAAAATCTCTTTTTCTTTATCTTTTTAAACCAATGATGAAACTGCCCCACTTCATCTTATATTAACCAAACCTAACACGGCAAACAACTTTCGAGAATCTGTTGAATTACACCAGGGCCATTAGTTGTAACTGGCGTGAAACACCAGCAATGTAAACGGAATCAAAGATCACAGTACGTCCTCTCTCTCTCTCTCTCTCTCTCTCTCTCTCTCTCTCTCTCTCTCTCTCTCTCTCTCTCTCTCTCTCTCTCTCTCTCTCTCTCTCTCTCTCTCTCTCTCTCTCTCTCTCTCTCTCTCTCTCTCTCTCTCTCTCTCTCTCTCTCTCTCTCTCCTCAGTTTGACTCCTGATATGGACATCGTGAAGCGAATTTTTTTTTTCTTCCAGATCGTTGTGTCTTGTTTGCATGTGGAAATCCTGATAAAAATTGATGCGATGTTCTCGTGATAAAAAAAAAATTGTGGAGGTCATGACATGGCTGTTGGGGTTCGGTTTTTTTTAATAGGACGGCATGACATGGTTGTTTGGCTCTCCTGAAGAATCCCTCGCCTACGTACTGGCCGATAGTGGATTCGACGTGTGGATCGCGAACACGAGAGGAACACGGTGGAGCAGCCGCCATGTTTCCCTCGATCCATCGACCCCGGTAATCGGTTCTCGTCTCTCCTAACATTGCAGTTTGAAAGATTAATATTATATTTTCCCTTGGCTTAATATTCATCTAAAAAATGTGATATCAGGCTTATTGGGCATGGTCTTGGGATGAGTTGGTGGCTTATGATCTCCCTGCTACATTCGATTTCGTATATCAGCAAACCGGGCAAAAGTTGGACTATGTTGGTCATTCCCTAGTAAGAACCTTCCTTATTGCCTCCATTCAACTTCTTCCTCCTCTATGTACATGTCCAAATCATCTTAATTTATTTACTTTTATTCTATTATATATGAGTATGTTATTCATCCCGAAGGTTTTTCCGATTCCGCTCAACCCGATTGACGTGGCAGCATGCAACTGGTGGTGTAAAAAACTTAAATGTCGCTAGTGGGTTTCAGCCACCAGTTGCATGCTGCCATATCATCAGGTCGGCAAAATCGAAAAAACCTTCGGACTGAGTAGCATTTCTCATTATATATTGGCATCATATATGCTTAACTAATGTTGAGGAAGTCCACCGATTAGTCTCACATCGATAAAGGGGACACCAAATGTCCGCTTTATATACCTGTGGACCTCCCTTTACGATCTGAGTTTTGGATCGTGAGGGTATCTAACAATTAACACTTTGATCTACATGTCATTCGTGCATTCGAATTCTTGCGCTAATATTACTATAGGAAAGCACCTACACACACACAACGAGAGAGAGAGAGAGAGAGAGAGAGAGAGAGAGAGAGAGAGAGAGAGAGAGAGAGAGAGAGAGAGAGAGAGAGAGAGAGAGAGAGAGAGAGAGAGAGAGAGAGAGAGAGAGAGAGAGAGAGAGAGAGAGAGAGAGAGAGAGAGAGAGAGAGAGAGAGAGAGAGAGAGAGAGAGAGAGAGAGAGAGAGAGAGAGAGTAGGCCCAAACAAATAGTGTTCAAATTTGCCTTGAGCTCAATTAGGCCCAAACAAATAGAGTTCAAATTTGACTTGATTCAAAGCACAAGAGTACAAGGCCTTAACGGAGAGCAAGAAAGATCTCTTGCTCTTTCGGTGGAAGTAGTCTGATTTTGGGTGAACCATCTAAATCGTCTGTCAGCCGGATCACTTCGATTTCAAAACATATCCGACTATCGATTAGACCCAAGTTGGTAGATTGTAGGCCTTGCATGACAGGACCCAATAGGAAAACAATTCTAGATTCTAAGGCTCTGTGTTGGTTTGTGTGTGCAACAGACAAGGAACTCTGATCACTCTTCTTGATTCATTAAACAAAGGAAAGAAGTAGGCAGTGTGAGCTGTGGGATGTACAGAATCTGAAAGTGAGAGCTGGGTTTTTTCTTTGTCCCTGCAGGGGACTCTGATAGCTCTGGCATCCTTCTCTGAAGGGAAGTTGGTGGATCAGCTGAGGTCAGCAGCACTCTTGTGCCCGATCGCCTATCTCACCCACATGACCACCCCACTTGGCATTCTTGCAGCCAGAGCCTTCGTTGGAGAGGTAATTAAGCTCGATCAGCTTACCACCATGGTGACCTTATCTCACTTGTCACACCTTAAGACATCCAATATCTAGGGTGGGGCTCTTGTGAGAGCATCTCCAATCATAAACTTGCCACTCAGCTATACAAATGGGCTAGTTATATCTGCCACATCAGCAAAATGGCTATTGGAACATTCTCCATCGACAAACCAGACCCATGAAGCGGTGGTAGGGCCCCGATGCACTGAGCCATGGGCCCCGTGCTTTTTGGGTTTGGTTTGTCAATGGAGATTGTCCGAATAGCTAGCATCAACTTATGAATTGTAGAAATTTGTGTGGAATGAGTGAATTGTTGTTGCAGAAATACATGGCGGCCGTTGGTCGTATAAAACAGGTAAAATATGATGGTTGTCAGCCGTATAACACAGGTCAAATATGGGGGCCGTCGGTCGTATAACCCAGGTCATATACAGGAGCCGTTGGCCATATAAATTTGTCTGGGATCTTATAAAACCACTCAAATACGGGATTGTCGGTCGTATAACCCGGGTCATATACGGGGGCCGTCGGCCATATAAATTTGTCCGGGACCTTATAAAACCACTCAAATACGGGGGTTGTCGGTCGTATAACCCGGGTCATATACAGGGGCTGTTGGTTGTATAACACATATCATATACGGGGGCTGTCGGCCGTATAGCACAGGTCATATACGGGGGCTGTCGGCCGTATAAGACAGATCATATACGGGGGCTATCGGTCGTTTAATTCAGACTCAAATACGGCGGTACATTAGCCGTATAAAGTATTATTTGAGGCGGTACATAAGGACCGTATATGGTATATATCTATCGACGGCTATGGCCGTATATGGTATTTGTGACGGGTGTATATACGACGAGCAAATCCAGCGGCTAGACCTTCTAAAAAATAAATATACGGTCAATTTTGGCCCCGGAAAATCCTCAGCGCTGTGCATGGAATCCACGGATGGCTAGCGGTTGATGGTTGTCTATATTTAGCCAATAAAATATCCTAGACAAATATAGCCACTAGAATGCCTAATGGGTTGGAGATGCTCTTAATCCTCAAAAGGAGAGGTGATTTTAGTGGTGAAGATGCCTAATTAAGTGTTTTTTTTCCCCATATGGAACAGATCATCGAGTTGCTGGGAGTGGCAGAGTTCAATCCTAAGGAGTATGACCAACATTGGCCCTATTATCCTGAGAGTTTCTTTATCCTTGTTGTAGTAAAATATGGAAAATGCCATCATGTCCTCCACCCATTTTGGGCCATCCTGACGTGGCACCTCATCACAACCGCCCGTTGCACGCAGCCCCCATGGGTGACTCCCACTTAACGCATCTTGCTGTAATCAAATGCCACGTCAGGATGGCCTGATCTGGATGGAACACTTTCAATGGCTCCTAGCTTGTTCTTTATGCCAATCTTGTGAAAGAAAAAGGTCTGATCTGTGCTCCTATCTGTGCAAGAGAACAGGAGGGCTGTGATAGATCTTTTGATCAATCTTTGCCGCAATCCGGCGGTGAATTGCTATGACCTACTGAAGGCGTTTACGGGTAATAATCTGATATTTCCATTTTCCATGCAGAATGCTTGATTAGTAAATTTTTTTTTTCGAGCTATCACTTTGTATTATACACACTCTAAGCTTTATATATTTTCCATGAAGGGAGTAATTGCTGCCTCAATGCATCCACGGTGGATTTCTTTCTGAAATATGAACCACAGCCGACGTCGGTCAAGAACATGGTGCATCTTGCGCAGAGTAAGTCCCTTGATTAAGCCCTGTTACGAAGAGAGGGGGAGAGAAAATAGGGTTGGGGAGGAAATCTCCTTGTATTATCTCATTAATCTCACATTACATTACATAAGACTACCTCTCTTTATATAGAGAGAGAACTCACACCATAATGTTACCACAACCGAGGTGGGACTAATACAATACTAACACACTACATCTAATACCCCCCGTCAAACTGATGTAAGGTATAAACCGACATCAGTTTGCTTAATAAAAGGAAGGAGAAAGAAAGAAAAAAGAAAAGAAAAAAAAAATTACATCAAATAACCCTTTTTTATGTTGAAAAGTAAAGATAGTGCCAGGACGACCTGCAAGCAAGTCGTCCTGGAAACCCGATTGACCTGCAAGCAGGACAACCGGGGGAACCCGGCCAACCTGTAAACAGGTCAACCGGGAGAATTGGCAATGATCACGAAGGATCGGAGCGGAGGAAGCCGACGGTGATGGAAGTCGGCAATAAAGGGGGGCCGAAAGGAGAGAGAGCGGCTAAGAAAAGATGTGAATGCATGAGACCTCATAAGAGGCAAGCACTCGACCGAAGCAAGTACTTGACATCTCTTAGAAGATCTCAATCATCACAGACAAAGAATAAGGAGAAGAGGAAGAGTCGTAGCTCTGATAGGGCCACAAGACCAAGGAAAGGAAGAGGATCCGAAAGCCGGCACAAAACAAGTGTGACCGGAACTAGAGAGGATCAAAAGCCGGCACAAGACAAGCGTGACCGGAACGAGAAAAGATCCAAAAGCTGGCACAAAACAAGTGTGACCGGAACTAAAGAGGATCTAAAAGCCGGCACAAGACAAGTGTGACCGGAACGAGAAAGGATCCAAAAGCCGACACAAAACAAGTGTGATCGGAACGAGAAAAGATCCAAAAGCCGGCACAAAACAAGTGTGACCGGAACTAAAGAGGATCTAAAAGCCGGCACAAGACAAGTGTGACCGGAACGAGAAAGGATCCAAAAGCCGACACAAAACAAATATGATCGGAACTAGAGAGGATCAAAAACTGGCAATGCGGATCGGTAGGGCGCAGAGCGCAAAAATACCAAGGCGCAAGGGCACAGAGCGAGGTGATGGAACAAGCGAATCGACAAAGCGCAAAGGCACAGGGTGCAAGGCGGGCTGACAAAGCGCAAGGTGCAGCGGACGGCGGGCGCAGGACGCCAAGGCGGCCGGATCAAACGGCTTAGGGCTCCGGCAGCCAGCAAGACCGACGGGCGCGGGCTGGAGCCGAAGGAGGAGCGACAGC
Source organism: Chamaelirium japonicum (assembly GCA_947650365.1). Taxonomy (NCBI): domain Eukaryota; kingdom Viridiplantae; phylum Streptophyta; class Magnoliopsida; order Liliales; family Melanthiaceae; genus Chamaelirium; species Chamaelirium japonicum. Next base: position 7,340,339 of record OX393551.1, on the reverse strand, counting down.
TCGAGCGTAGGGCTGCAGAGAGAACTCACACCGAGGAGCGGCAGCTCGAGCGCAGGGCTGCAGAGAGAACGCACATCATTATGTTACCATATCGGGTGGCGAGATGCGATGAGCACAGGATCCGGACGGCGCAAAGGGTCAAGTGAAAGAGGGTCGGATCGGGTACAGAGGGCCGAGTCGGGTCGGATGCAGCAAGTCGCAAAGCACAGTCGTCCGATGCAGGATGGATGGCTGGGATTATTTATATAGGAAGATAAGATCGGAGACGAGGTCGACGCAAGAGGTTGAAGATGGCGGCATCGAGAAAGCCGACACGATGCACAAGGACGAGAAGTAGACAATAGGTCCTAAGGCAAGGTTTGCACTACCCGGACACGCATGGACGCGCTTGGACACACACGACGAGATCTCACGGCCAAGTCACATAGGAACACACGATAGAGACACACATGTGGGTACACATGCATGGACATGCAGAGACATACTCATATGTAGTATAGGATTGGGACTCATGTGTAGGGACACATGTGTAGGGACACACGGTGGTAGGGGGGACTCATATGTGGGGACACACCTAGACCATAGGGACACCATCGGGACAATCAAATCGGATCTGAAAGGGACACACAGGTATAGCCACACAGACTAATAGAATTCTAACACAGATCGGATCTGAAAGGGACACACAGATTGGATCTGAAAGGGACACACAGGTATAGCCACACAGACTAACACAATACTAACACAGATCGGATCTGAAAGGGACACACAGGGAGATCGGATCTGAGAGAGAATGAAGTCCGGGAGAGAGCGAGAGTATCGGAGACGGGAGAGAGAGATCCGGAGCGCGCCTCGTGCGGGAGCGGAAGAGCCGGAGACGAGAGAGAAGATCCGGGCGGTGCGGGATACTCGGCCGACTCGGCGGCGAAGTAGCGCTGGCCGGCGGCGGGATTGATCGACGCGGCAGTGGCGAGGCGGATCCGGGCGGCGCAGGGCTCGGCGCGGGAGATCCGGCGAGCGCTGCGGATCCGGCGGGAGCACGGCGGGCCAGCGGGCTGCTTGAAGAGGTCGCGATCCTCGGCGGCGAGGATGGCGGGGAGGGTGGCGCCGAGGTCGGATAGGGCAACGGCGAGGTTGAGGGCGGTCTGGCAGCCCATGGTCGGCTCCTCCTCGGTCTCCTCGGTGCGCTCGGATTCGAGGATCTGCTCGACGAGGTCGGCCCCGGTCGGTGGGCCCCGCGCGCAGCACGAGGGTCTTCAGGAAGAGAGGGCGAGGAAGAGAAGCGAGCCGGACATCCTCGAGGTCCGGTGGAACGAGCTGAGCCCCTATGTATCGGAGTTCGTACTCCTTGAGTCCAATTCCACCTTCACCGGCCTGAAGAAGCCCCTGTTCTTCGCCCAGAACCGGCACCGCTTCGGGTTCACGGAGTCCCGGCTGACCAAGAGGGACTACGACGGACGAGCGCCGCACCGGGCCGGAGCAACAGCACGAGGCTGGAGGCAGATCCGGTGGTAGAGGGCCGGAGCAACAGCACGAGGCTGGAGGCAGATCCGGTGGTAGAGGGCCGGAGCAACAGCACGACGGGTCCGGGGCCGGAGATGGGCTGCTGCGGTGCGGAGCAGGAGACGAGGCCGGGACCTCTCAAGAGCTCTTGTACGAAAAGAAAAAAAAAATTTATTTTCTTCCCGGCCTCCTCGATGTCGTCGACGACGACCGAGGAGGCCGAGGCCGGAGAGGAGAGCATCGAAACCCTAGGCGAGGGTTGGCTCTGATACCATGTTACGAAGAGAGGGAGAGAGAGAATAGGGTTGGGGAGGAAATCTCCTTGTATTATCTCATTAATCTCACATTACATTACATAAGACTACCTCTCTTTATATAGAGAGAGAACTCACACCATAATGTTACCACAACCGAGGTGGGACTAATACAATACTAACACACTACATCTAATAAGCCCATTGACCATGTCATCTTTATTTCTTTCCCTTTCTTCTATTCATTTTACCCTTATATGCTAGTCTTGTTACACATCCACTTCAATATGCTCATCTCTTTGGCCTCTACAGGGCCGGCTCGATACAAGTTGAGGCCTAAGGCGAAAATGTTAAATTTGACTTTTTTGATATTAATATAGTAATATAAATAAAACTAAATTTTCAAGTAGCATGAAGATTTTATCTTATATGGAGTCTTAGGTTTTTATTTTGCTATGAAGCCTTTGGTTATTTAGGTGCCTTCATGTTTTGGAGGCCTTTCTTTCATAGGGGGCCTTAGGCAACTGCCTTAATTGCCTTATGGTTGAGCCCCCTCGATCATTTTGTGGACTCGAGCCCGCATCTGCTCCTAACTAAGATTTTTTAATTAACTCAAAGTTTGTATATTACCTAAAGTCAATGTCGGTGCATTTATTTCAAACCCAGAGTCAAAATATTTAGTCTTTTTTTTTTTTGGAAAAATGAAGTGTAAGTCATGAATCAAAAGGTGAAGGACAGCTAATAATTTTATCTAAGTCTAGGTCCACATAATCAAAGTAATTTTAAGGGTAATCCTCTCCTACTGTTTTTGCACGAAATATATTATTTGTCAACCGCTTTGGATGACGTGTTTTTTTTCCTCCCAAAACACGTCAAATCAAAAAAAATGTTAAGCTTTCTTAGAAATAAAACAAATAAAAAAAAAGTAGTATCGTAAGGTGGCGGAACCGATGCATCGAGCACCATCCGTCCTGGCTTAGTGACATTGTATTCGCTTGTCAGATTACCTGCCATCGAACGACCCAGATGCAAAAGACCCACCAACTATTGGGTTCACTATGCATTGAGGAGCCCACTTGTTTGGGTCTTAATGAGGGGGACCCATTTTGGAACATATACAAAGAAAAGGGGAGGGGGGGGAGGTATCTTTAGTCTCTAATTCATCTCATTCATCAAACCATCATCCTATCGCTTAAGAAAACAATAATCTCTTGTGGAGGGAACGAAGGGAGTTGGAGATTGAAGAAACTTAGTAGTTGGTACCATCAAAGAGATTTTTTGATTCCGTGTTTTTGAGCAGCAAATCCATTCATCCGGTCTCATTCTCTTGGTGTTTTGTTGGCAAGAGAGTTTCAAACTCTTCCATTGTTGTTACCCACCATTGGTGATGGTTTGTTATTGTGAGGAAACCTCTAGGTCTCGCTTGGTAGCTAAAAAATTTCATTAAAGGAAATGAAAGTCTTCCCCTCCCGAGGGAAAAGACTTTACACCCTGAAGTAGGAGAAAAGATAAACCCCTCAGTTTCCCCCCGATTACACTAACATGGGGGTAATTTGGTATAAAATTATTCGGATTCATATTCACTTTTCAGACTACCAAACACATCCAACATCACTTAAGGGAGGGAATCCCCACCCTTTTTCGCTACCAAACGCGTGAAGGTTTGGTACATCGAAGCACGTAACGGAAGCGATTCATGTATCGAAAATCAATACGGATTGGGGTAGTGCTATATTCTTTTACTCCATACGAACGTGTCTTTTTTCTTCCTTCTCTTCCCTTTTTCTTCTCCTCTCTCCCCTTTTCTCCTTGACCAAAATTCACAAGGTGATATATTCTTTTCTTTTCTTTTCTTTTGGCTTAAGTACGTTTTTATTTTTTATGACACACTTAATCCGCAGCATTTCGAGACGGCGTCATCACGAAGTACAACTACGAGAGCAGGCAGCTGAACATGGCGCATTACGGGCAAAGCTATCCGCCGGTGTACAGCATGTCGAGCATCCCGGACGACCTCCCTCTTTTCCTCAGCTACGGCGGCCGGGATTCTCTCTCGGATGTCCGGGATGTCGAGCTCCTGCTGGATGACCTCAAGTTCCACCACGGTGACAAATTGACCGTGCACTTTGTCGAGGAATTCGCCCATGCCGATTTCGTGATGGGTGTTTCTGCGCGGCAGATCGTTTACGACGCTGTGATCGCATTCTTCAACAGCCATTGATAACACCAGCATTTGGTTACGCAAAGAGAGTTTGCTAAAACTAAATCTATATAACATGTTAAGGCTGTTCGTGTTATTTACAACTTTACCACAAAAAGAAATTTTATGTTAATTATATTTTTACCACAAAAAGAAACAAACGGTCAAAACTACGGTTAAACCGGCGACCCTCAGCCGTTAAATGAATACGGTGGAGATGATGATGCTCAGTGGGTATATTGCCGCCGAAGACGGCCCGCTACAGTGCCAATAGGCATTGGCATGCACTAGTGATATACAAAGCATGTCCCATCTATGTGGGTCGGCTTTATCAATCATTCTTTGTGGTTTATTTCTATTTACGGTTATATTCAATGAAAATACAAAAACCTCCCCAGATTTATATACCAAATTTCACATTGGTTCTTTAACTCAATTGATTTTTTGAACAACTTGACCCCCTCGAACTATTTTCCGTCTGCATGTTTAATTACAACCTCTATCAACGTTTAGTCATCAAACTTAACAATTATCTCCAAAATACCCTTCTTATATGCCAAATATATCTTCTAAGCATTACTTATGATGACAATTACGAGGGTAGTTTGGTATAAAAATTAAGTTTGACGGTTGAAATTTAACGAAAGGGGTGAACATGCAGACATAGCATAGTTTAAGAGATCAAGTTGTTCAAAAAATTAATTAATTGAGGGACCAATGTAAAATTAGATGCATAGCTCAGAAGGTTGGTTTCTAATTTGCTCTTTTTTATTTGGTAAAACATACAAGAAAACATCATTGTGGAAAGGAAACACCAGTGACATCAAAAGGGCAAACAAAGCGTGTAAAGGTACGAGATACTCCGAAGTCCAAACGTATTTGTTACGAGCCCGTGGGCTAGCATTAGAGGCCCATTCTGCAACCTGATTGGCCTCACCATAAATATGCAATGACTGACGTTGGGTTTAGTCACACATCGGCCTCATGACCCTGGTTTTGGGACGAGAGGGTATCTAACAGTGCTATCAGAGCAAGGTTCCGCCAAGTCAGGTTCTGGTCGGGCCAGATGTGACCACGTTATGCGCAGGTGGTTCTCCTAATCATGCCGCACGAAAGGGGGCGCTGACAGTGGTGTCCATTCCTAGCCTCATTCGAGGGGGAGATTGTTGGGTTAGTCCCACATCTAGTAGAGAGCTGGGTGATGGTGGCTTCATATACCCACCATAGACCACCCCTTACAAGACGATTTGTTAAGGCGGGTATCCAAGGGTCAAGGGGGACCAAACACAGGTATCAGAGCCTAGGTCAACCCATGTTTGTGCCACGGTGTTGCTGCTCGCCATCCGTAGGTCCATGATCGAGGGGGGGAGGGGATTCCAAGTATGGCTCACTGTTCTAGAAAAATATCAATTTCTCCCTACTTTTTGGCTGTTTACTGCCTAAAATAGATAGGCTGCTGTAGTTGCTCTAAATAGTAAGTAGTCGTTTCTGTCCATTTTACTCCTAAACAAATGAAAAAATAACTGTGTTATCCTTACCATCGCAACTTAACCCGACAAAACGTAGCACAACATGACCCAACCCGACCCGACCCGACTCAACCAAATACAGTCCAACAACATTCTACACAATGTATATTTTACATGTAAATAAAAGACCAGCAACACACAACCTGGTTTTGAATAAGATTATCTCCATACAATTTTATTAATAATAAATGACTGAATCAAAGTTTTTATTTTCTGGACAGTCACAGGGGGGTACCTTAACCATTTGAAACTGGTGGTACACAAATCAGAGTGCAGCAGACATGAGAAATGATCGGATGCGTTGCAAGAGTTCAGCCTTCACAGAATCAGGCACTGCAGCTGCAACCACTCACCATCATACAAATATGAATTTTTAAAATAAAAAAATATATATTTAAGTTGGTGAGAGGTAAAGAAGCAATGCATCCGGGTCATCACGTACTTTATGATCTAAAAAGATTATCACACACACAGAGGCAAAGTAAAGTAAAGTAAAATAAAATAAATAAGAGAGACAACAGAAGTCAGCATTAGCAAAACAACAGTCGAGGTATTCCCGCAAGCCCAAGTGAGCCCCAGAAAACAAATGCTCCTCTTTTTTGTATACATATGGAGACACCTGCGCCTACTCATCTACGAGATCATGCAGAAGATTAGAAATAAAAAAGTATACAAGGTTTTGCAGCAAAGGACCTGTTAAAACAAAGATTTATGTAATACCTAATAATACATTTTATAAAGGATTGAACTCGGGTTTAAAAACATCGATCGGAGATCATGGAATTAACAATTTTAATCCAACCAAAACCTTTTAAGAGAGCAAAACTGTCCGTTGATCGCAAGTGGAGGTGGACATGGATTACATGGAAGCTACCGCTGTAATACACAAGAGTATGTGGTTCGCAAACTGATCCGGTCTCCCCGAAATATGAACATTAGTCAATCAGCAATTTTAGGCATATCAACATATTTCAAACACCCACAAAAAATGATTGGAGAACAAACTAAGATAGTCAACAATGTATTTCAATTTCAGTAGTTAAAACCTCAGCAAACCAAACAACTCAAGTTTGAATTAGAATAAGCCATAAGATTCTAAACTACTTGTAGTAGTAATTATAACTACAAGTGCACTTCAAGTTCCACCAAGTCACCAACCAAATGACCATGAGGGCAGATCTGAAAAATAAAACCTGTTCCTTTGGATCATAACCAAATCCAGACCCGGCTTTTATTTCTGATAGGATCTAGTTCATCCATGATCCCACTGAACCTTGACACACCCAAGTAGACTAGAATAGCAGCCCCAACCCAACCTAAGTGGACCAGAAAGGAGCATGCAGAAAACGCAAGGCAGCCTGCTCGATTTACTTTGGTTTTCATGCATATACATTAACTAATATTATCTTTTCCAGGATGAACTCCAGTTGCAGTCGGTTCACTCCACTACCTGCCTAAACTTGGCAAATTCCCCAATCGTGGAGGTGGACATGGATTACATGGAAGCTACCGCTGTAATACACAAGAGTATGTGGTTCGCAAACTGATCCGGTCTCCCCGAAATATGAACATTAGTCAATCAGCAATTTTAGGCATATCAACATATTTCAAACACCCACAAAAAATGATTGGAGAACAAACTAAGATAGTCAACAATGTATTTCAATTTCAGTAGTTAAAACCTCAGCAAACCAAACAACTCAAGTTTGAATTAGAATAAGCCATAAGATTCTAAACTACTTGTAGTAGTAATTATAACTACAAGTGCACTTCAAGCTCCACCAAGTCACCAACCAAATGACCATGAGGGCAAATCTGAAAAATAAAACCTGTTCCTTTGGATCATAACCAAATCCAGACCCGGCTTTTATTTCTGATAGGATCTAGTTCATCCATGATCCCACTGAACCTTGACACAACCAAGTAGACTAGAATAGCAGCCCCAACCCAACCTAAGTGGACCAGAAAGGAGCATGCAGAAAACGCAAGGCAGCCTGCTCGATTTACTTTGGTTTTCATGCATATACATTAACTAATATTATCTTTTCCAGGATGAACTCCAGTTGCAGTCGGTTCACTCCACTACCTGCCTAAACTTGGCAAATTCCCCAATCATAAAATGCTCACAAGTCACAACTATTCATAATGCCAAAATCACATGAAATTCGTTAAGTCCCAAGGATTTTATGGATCTTCAAATTTATTTAGACAGTTCAGCACCTTCCTTTTTTTTAGAAATCAACAACCTTCCTTAAACAGTGGATTATATATATATATATATATATATATATATATATATATATATATATATATATATATATATATATATATATATATAGGGAAAAGGGATGCTGGACCAGAGGTGCAGCGTTGTTGCTGCACCTCAGGCATTGTTTTACCATCTTAAAAGTTTTGGAATTTGAAGCGTTGTTGCTGCACCTCAGGCATTGTTTTACCATCTTAAAAGTTTTGGAATTTGATAAAATTTGGTGAGGGTGTTGTCTAGGGTAAGATGATCATCCTCACCAATTTTCATCAAATTCCAAAACTTTTAGGGGGTCAAATGGTCGAAGCAAAATCAGCCGTCCACAGTCACCGTTAAAATCTGCAGATTTTGCTTCGACCATTTGACCCCCCTAGAAGTTTTGGAATTTGATGAAAATTGGTGAGGATGATCATCTTACCCTAAACAACACCCTCACCAAATTTCATCAAATTCCAAAACTTCTAGGGAGGTAAACAAGCAAGAGGTGCAGCGTCGTTGCTGCAACTCGAGTGCAGACTCCTCGCCCCCATATATATATATGGTTGGGATCCAGGGATACACTACTTTGCCACAAAGTTAGACACGCATCCCCAAAACCCTAGATAGAGGTTTCATAATTTGTTGATGTTTATTTAGGGTGATAACCATGCCTTAGATAGCACATCAGTAAAAAATCAACACATTCTAAAACCTATAGACTGATCAAATGTTCTCTTCAATTTAACGGTTAAAATGAACGGTGCTTTTTAGACTTGATGCACCTAAAGGGTTTAGAATGTGCTGATTTTTTATGGATGTGTTATCTAAGGAAAGATGATCGTCCTTACAATAAATCAATAAATTCTGAAACCTCTATCTAACGATTTGGATGATGTGTGTCTAACTCTGTGGCAAAATAGTGTCCCTGGATCCCGACCCATAGAAACCTCTTATATGCGAAACCTTGTGCGAAACCTACCTAGAGGTTTTGGAATTTGATGAAACTTGGTGGGTATGATACCTATGGTAAGTTGATCATCCTCACCAAAAATCATCAAATTCTAAAACCTTTAGATGAACAAATATGCTATTCAAATTAACGGTTTTTATGGACGGTCAATAAATATTCTAACATTTGATGCCCCTAGAGGTTTTAGAATTTGATGATTTTTGGTGAGGATGATCAACTTACCATAGGCAGTGTTCTAAAAAGTGACCTAGGCGGCAGCCTAGGCGGTGCTTAGACGCTAGAAGGCCCCCTACCGCCTAGCCTAGTCCTAGGCGGTGCAGAAAAGCGGCCCAGGCATCTAGGCAGGGCAAGACGGCCGCCTAGGCGGTCCTAGCACGGGGCTAGGCAGCCGCCTAGGCACTAGAACGTGTATAGATGCTATTCTATTAGTGATAATCATAAATTTATGATTTTGAAGGGACTAAAATTATAGATATTATGATATTATATGAGATAATATCATGCTTGCTTTTGTTTATGTTAATCTTGAATTTATGGTTATGTAAATGATACATGCTCTTTAAAATAATATTTGGGATAATCTTGAATTTATAGTAAGTTAAAAATATATATATTATATATAATATCAAAATAATTAAAAAAATTTAAAACGCCTAGGCGCTAGAAGGTCCCCTACCGCTCGACTAGCGCCTAGCGCTTTTTAGAACGTTGACCATAGGTATCACACCCACCAAGTTTCATCAAATTCTGAAACCTCTAGGTAGGTTTTGCATAAGGTTTCGCATATAAGAGCTTTCTCACCCGATCGGGACCCATATATATATATATATATATATATATATATATATATATATATATATATATATATATATATATATATATATAGAGAGAGAGAGAGAGAGAGAGAGAAATGCAATAATGCGGCATGCAGTAAGTGCAGCATCGCACCGCTGCCGTATAATGCACCGTTGCGTGCATGCGATGCACGCAGCGCGTGCATCAGACGGCTGCAGTGCTGTGCCGCACTTACCGCATGCCGCAGCATAGCATGCCCCTATATACATATATATATATATATATATATATATATATATATATAGAAAATGGGTTCCTATGACATGTCATAGGGAGTACCCTATGACATATGGTGAATTAGTAACCCTAGAATATTTAGAATGTTCTAATTTTAAATGAGGATAATCACCCTATCTTAGATAGGACACAGACACAAAATTGGCACATTCTAAAACTTCTAAGGGCATTAAATATGCTTTTCAATTTAACGGTTAAAATAAATAGCCGATGAAGCTTCTAGCATTTGATGCCCCAACAAGTTTTGGAATGCTTTGATTTTTTGTGGACATTCTAAGGTAAGATGATCACCCTAAAAAAAATTAGCACATTCTAATCATTCTAGCATTACTAATTCATTGTATGTCATAGGGTACTCCCTATGACATGTCATAGGAACCCAACCCTCTCTCTCTCTACATATATCTATATATACACACACACACACACACCCCATCGATACGTACCCAATTGTTAGCACAATTGGTGTTACGATGCACCCTTTGGGGCACAGGTCCTCGATTCGAATCCCGTAGGCCACTAATGCTGCTACGGTTGTGCATGCATGGCCACGTCGGTAGTAAAGATGCAGTTGCTAAGGTATGTTTCAAACCGTAGCCGGGGGTTGGTACCATGCAATTCTACCAGTAGGTTGTAACTTGACTACCCAAAAAAAAACACTGGTACCTTAGTCTTCGTGATGTGAAACTAGGGCCAAGGACTAGGCTCATGTTACATCCAAGTAGCAAAATCAAAGCCCAATCAGGTTTTAAACCAATAATTCAATAACATTCTTATCTTCAGATAGCGCATAATAAAGAAAGCGAAAGCAATTAATACTTAGGGGAACGTGTTGAGGTTATTATCAAAACACCAACGAAGCAACTAATACACTAATCAAAGTTATGCAAAATAATCCCTAAACAACAAGTGTATACGGTAAACCACATCATTAACCTCCAATGAACATGGATTCAAGGGAAGAACATGACTCACATGATGGAACAAGTAACCAAGGGGATCTCAACATGAACATAATATACGGGACCAACATGCAAAATAAAATGAAGATGTTTGCATGGATAGGGTTGATAACAGCATAAGAGGAGAAGATGGAGATGAGAAGGCAAGAGACAAGGAGATGGAGAAATACAATATGGAAGAATCTCACCAAATAGGGAGGGCTAGGCTCCAAATGTTGCCAAGAGGAGTTCTCATGCTAAATAATTCGTCATGAAGTTGATGAGAAACGAGATAGTACGGAGGTCTGGAAAAGGATGGAGGGAAAGGGAGATAAGGAGGCACCACCCTCTTATTCTCCAAAACTTCATATTCTGATCTCACCATCAACCTATGAGGTTCTGCTTGAAGAGAAAAAAGGTACGATAAAGTAGAAGAAATAGTCATCATGCGATCTAAGAGAGGAATCACAGAAGAAAGTCATCATGCAACCTTAGAGAGGGACTAAACATGGATAGAGAGAGAGGACTCAAGTGTTTAAAATAGGGAATTAACAACTGACCAAACATGATAATGGTCGGGACCATGTAACTAGAGTGGAGATCCATACCATCTTTTAAATCACCCCATTAATCCTAACCTTACATGCATTTGACTAAAATAACTTGTGTGTCAAATCACTTGTCAAATGTAGGGCATGCAACGACCAAAGTTTTCAGACGCGAAGGCATAACGCGAGGCGTTTTACTGGCCAGAGCCTCGAGGCGTGAGGCGTAAGCCTCAAGCAAGTCTATTTTTTAATTAATTAAATATGTATTAAATATATAACTAAATATTAAAAATTAAATAATAAAAAGAAATATAGAGGAAGTTATAAAAATTAATAATTTCATATTATAAATCAAAATCCATGATCCCACATCCACAACTCATCATAAATTCATAATAGCTTACCAAAATATATTCATAAAGTATGTGAAGTTTATAATAAAAAATAATATTTTTATACTATAGCTAGCCACTTAATCCATGAGACCCACAAAACAATATTTTTATAATAAAAAATAAATCATAATTTAAAAAAATCACCAAAATCAGACACATCTGAGGCGTAGCCTCGGACTTGAAGCGTATGCCTCGCCCTGAGGTGTACGCCTCAAGTGCGCCTCAGACTCTGAGGCGTATGCCTCATGTATTTGACCGCCTCAGCCAACGCCTTTTACCTACGCCTCGCCCTGAGGCGCACCTTGAGGCTTATGCCTCGGGCACCCTAAAAACAATGGCAACGACTATAAGATGAAGTGTGCCCCCCCCCCCCCCCCCCCCCCCAAAGTTAAAAGAAGTAATAAAATGAACATACATGCACATAACCATCAATCAAGCCACACACAAGGTGCAAAAAGGAAACATAAAATTAATCCCCAAAAGGAGAGATAATAGAAAACATACCTAAAAAAAAAGAACAGAGACTATAGTTACCAAGTCGGAAGTCGGAAAAAAATCAGCTAGAGGAGAAGTCGGAAAAATCGAGAAAGATCGGGAATGAGTCGGGAAACAAACGGTAGAATTTTAGAATATATTTATATATAGATATTACACTAAGTTTTTTGAGCAATACATGATGGGATTAAAACGCAATTAATCGAGATTTAAACGTGCAAATAGGGATTAAAAAGTGAAAATCATGACTTTTTCATAAAACCACGACTTTTTCAAAAAATCGGTAAAGAGTCGCGAAGAGAACGTTTATTGAATAAGTCGTGTTTTAATCGAGACTTGATTAAAAAATCGGAGTTTTTGGTAACAGAGATAGAGACTAGGCTACATCACTTCTTTTCTCAACAATGCCTAAACTTTGAACAAACACATAAACCATATTCTTCTCTTATTGCCTCATCTTTCTGTCGATGATCCAACTTTGAACGATTATCACATTAAACAAGTTTTCTACAAAAACATTATCTATAACCACATGATGCATAATCAGTTGGTCCTGCTTAAGCTTTATATGGATTACGGAAGACTTACTTCTGGGTATTGGCATATTGCTCCAAATTTTTGTTGACTTAATACTGTTGGGCAAGAGCTACAATGCATACATTCCTACATGAGAAGAGGGGATCATGTGACTCTACATATCTAAATTTGCACTATAATAAAAAGATGCTTTTAAATTTGTAACTTAAATAAAGGTTCAATATGAAATAGGTAGTTGATTTATTCCTTTCGCTCTTGCCTGTTTTTTTGTTAACAAACTCCAGGACAGTTACTTAGGACTTTGATCCTAATTTCAATCAGACCCAAACCTAAACCATAAATCTTAAAACTAATATTTTCAAATTGTTGGAGTCCAACTCGAGGGGGGTGTCACTCGCTTCCTGCTGCTCGTGGTCGTCATGGCTCTAGCCGTGCAGCTTTCCTCAATCATATACTATGGGGTGCCCTTTTCTTTAGGCATCTAGTATGAGGGCACAAGCACCGAGCCACTTGAATGACGGATTACAGGGCGTGGGTAGTGCCACCACCGTAGTGATGGGCTAGGGCGGCAATGGCCAGATCGCGATGTTGTCGAAAGACAAGTACATTTAGCAGTGTCGGGTTTTTGATTGAGAACAGGAGCATAAGCCACAAGACAGAGCGAGTACATGGACGACACATGCGGTGCATATACTAAGACCCATGCCATCTGCCGACAGGTAGCAAGGAGCATTGCCACGACGCTAGCTAACATCCCATGAGAAACACTGTTGCAATGGCAGGCTGAGATGTGCGAGCACCGAGCGAGAGGTGCAAGGCGTTGGGATACAGATCAAATGCAGGTGATTGAGGAAAGTGTCAGGCACGGTTAAAGAACTGCTAACAGGGGCTATTTGAGGCGTCGAGGACATAGTTGCATAATTGCCAACATGAGGCTGCTCAAGGTGATGACGAGCATGACTGGAACGCACTAATTGGTGGCTGACTAGAGAACTAAATGATCAAATGCTTTCTCTTCTTGGTATCATCATCTAATGTGATTTAGATATAAGTTTCATAACCCATTTTATTTTATATGGTGAAGTTTAGACGTAGGTAGGTTAGTGCCGAAGTACAAAAAAAAGAAAAAGGTGTGCTCTCCAAATGGAAATTTTGATATTTGCTGCATATCAATGCTCATATATTTCTGCAATACTTGGTAGTAGAATTATATTGCTCCACAAAACATGGTACTAGAGTTGGGTCATCCAGATCCAGGTGGGAGCAGTTTAGGACCGTGTCATTAAGTTCTTGGGGGAGCAGTTTGCAAGAGCCGAGTAAATCCAGAGCCTGGGGTAGTAAATCCAACTGTAGGGAAGTCTTGAAAAAAACGATGAATGTAGTCAATAGCAAGTGGTGAGAAAGTAAGTCTTGAAAAAACGATGAATGTTGAATGAAATATGATGCTTACAATTTCTGACTCTCTAGCCCATCAATAAAGAAAAAAGGATAATATAATTTTCTATAATAAAAAGCATGTGAGAAATTGTGTTGGCTGCTGTTTTCTGATATGTCATAGGATTCATGCAAATAAGGTAAATGATAAATAAGACACATTTACACACAAGGATAATTGAAAAAAAAGTAAAAAGGGACAGTTAGGTGATACAACAAACAAATGCTAACCTCTGCCCCTTGGGGTGATGACATGTATAAGATCATCCACTGTAACATTGTTTCTTCCTTTCTTTCTAGCATATGCCCTAGTAAAAAAACAAAAGATAAATGGATTTTGAGAACTTGGGAATGTCACAAAAGAAGAAACACTTATTGTATCCTCATATAATGGAAATATAGCATAAAGTTACCAAAACAAAAGATCTAGTAGTCCACATCTATACGAGCACTCGAGTAACAGAAGTAAAGCATCTAAGGGTTAGGGTTAGGATTTTCTGTTAAGGAGGTCAAGGAATGTTGGACAATGAAAATCGATTCATCCTCTTCTCTGGTGAAAGGGGCACAAGACTGCTCTATTGGAATTCCTTTTGACTATTGGAATTCATAAGTGGCCTAAATGATCACGTAAGTTACACACGAATCATCGTGTCAAATGAGATTCCCTAATTGATGTTATATCAACATTCAAACATCATGAACTTCCATAAGGTCGTTCATGAATCTACAAGACAGCCTACTGACTTCTATGTGTCTTTATTTTCTACATGTATCTTTGGTTTTCCTTTGAGAGTAACTTTGTCTTCTGGTCTTCCCAAGTCTCTTGGTTTGCCCCATAAAAGCTACTGTATCTTTAGTCTTCCCATGAGTATCTTGGCTTTCCCATGAGTGTTATTGTATCTCTAATATTAAATGGACTCAGCTTACAGAGCTTGTTGCATTCCATCACTAAGATCATCAAAAGGGGTGAGCTATGATAGAAATGGCACAAGGCCTTCATATATGCTATACACTTAACAACAGATAGCAATATAAATTCAAGAGTTGCATATGATCGTATAAAATAAGAGAAATATTATAATCTCAACTCAGATGAATTATCATTTTAGTGGTACAGAGATGACCATAGGATATTATGGATACATTTTATCAATTTAGAGTTATTAAAGTATTCATCGTTATAGTCACCACTCACTAATTCTATTACTTCTTATGAAAGATTGATGGCGTTGTGCCTTTCATTAAATTTCATGGTCTCTTTGATATTGTCATTCAAGATTCTAAGTCATGAGAAACATGTTATTATTTTTTCTTTTCTTCGATGCTTTTTTGTTCTAGGCTAAAAACTATTATTATAAATTCATAAGTTGGCTGGTCTGGTAATTACCAAACCCCAATTATGGATTTTAGTTGGTTTATGTAGGGGTGTTCATCGGTTCGGGTTGACCCGCCAAACCGAACCGAACCGGTCTATTTGGTTCGGTTTGGATTGGGTATTTTTGACCGTCGGTTTGGTTCAGTTCCAAAAAAAAAAACCCGATATGATCGGTTCGGTTCTGGGTTGTGAGTTTTTAGCCCGAACCAACCCAACCCGAACCATTGGTACTATACCCTCAGTGTTATTACTGTACAGTGTATAGTCTCACTAATATTGTATATTACATGGTGGTGACCCCAATTACCACTATTCGATGCATTCAAAACTTTCAAGTGTTCAACGGTATGATGAAACTGAAAAGTGAAGGGCGTTGCTATTTGCACCCACATGATTACTAGCACCCCCAAATCCCAACTTATAAAATATCTCAAAGTGAAAAATTAAGGATTTTGCTAGTAAGTCTATAAGGGCAAATAGCAGCACCCAAGCTAAAGGCTTAAAAAATGAAATCTGAACCAACTCAGCGGCTCAACCATTCACGCCTCATGGTGTGATGACGAGCGATTTGAAAGACCCGCAGAACCGAACCGAACCAAACCGAACTTTTCCAGTTTGGTTTGGTTCGGTTTTTACCAAGGAATGGTTTGGTTCAGTTCCATTTTCTAGAGAACCGATCAACTTCGGTTCAGTTCCAAATTTATCAAAAAACCGAACCAACCCGAACCATGAACACCCCTAGGTTTATGGGATAGTTTGCTTCTGTCATACATTGTGATTTTGATTGTAAAAGTAAGGAGCCCAAAGAAATATTTTGCTTTTGCAATATATATATATATATATATATATATATATATATATATATATATATATATATATATATATATATATACTATGAAGCACCGACACTCTTGGGACCTCAACGTGTCCGTGTCCGACACGTGTCAGACACCGACACTCTCCGACACGTGTCGGACACACAAAAAAATATGTCTTCTATGAATAAAGGTTGTCCAACACGTGTCGGATGCATGTTGGAGCGTGTCGGATATTACTGGAGAGGCTTTTTTCTCATTTGAAGATATTGGGGTTCTTGAGATTGCGAATCTTTCCATCAATGAGCCGGATATGGAGGCCGTGGTCTTCACGTCAATGGTGATGATGTGGTAACACTTGACGTTGGCCTTGATGGATGATGATTTTATGTGTGTTCTATTTGTTTTTTTGTGTTTTGAAAGTTTAAAACTATACACTTGAATCAATTATGATGTTTGTAGGAGACTTTTTTAGTTAACTATTAGCATTATGTTTGATTATAAATCATAATATAAGACTTGTTATATATATATATATGATGCAGGCGTGCGTCGTCGAAGGGCGGTTGATGAAGGCGATGTAATATTTTTGGTATTTTCTTTGTAAAAAGATAACTAGTGATACGGAATCACCGAGAGGAAGTGGCGGAGGGGGTAAGAACTGTGACAGAGAAGAAAAGACTAGAAGCTTAGACGAGAGGGGGCCTGAAATCCATCAGGATACAAGGTGGGGACTCATATCCATAAGCCAACGAAGGCATCCGCCATCAATTTTCATTCATAATAATCTCCCTTTCAATGGTTACAATGGGGGCCTTTAAATAGGCTAAAGAAAAGATAAAAATGGCAACAAATTTAAAAGCCAATAAGTATTCTAACAACTTGCCTAAAATAAAGATCTCAAATAAAAAAAATTCCAAAAGATATCATAAAAGATATCCTGCCTTATTCATCCATGGCAGGCTAGGATGGGCCTTCGGGTGGGCCAACGGGCTTGGGCCCAAGTCGGATCACATCATTCGCTTCCGCTGCGAAGAACTCGCCCTCGAGTTCATACGGTAAAGAGCAATCATCATCGAGGTTTTCACCGATGTGGTATCTGTCGTCAGGAGCTGATGGTGGAGGCCCAACAAATGATGTCTCACTACACCGAAGTTACCACCGGGGTCCCATGAGAAGGTATCACTGTCGTCGATTGGGAAACACACACCAAAGCGATGCTGGGGTAGACGACCGAGTCGAATAGTAATATCAGACCGCTGCAGTAGCTCGAGCATCGGCTCGTCTGAACGGAGGTAGAGCTGAACAAACACTGTCGGCGTCAATAGTCGGTCTAGCCCAAGAAAATCAATCTGCTGAAGCTCGGCTAGAGAGACCATCTCGAAAGAATCCGCAGTAGGTGGTAGCATGGCAAGCGGCAAAAGATCCTCTGGAAGGGGAAGCTCGTCGGCTGGTGGTGGTACTGGAGGTGATGGATCTACCAAAGATACAACTGGAGAAAGCTCTGTCGGTGGGGAAGGCTCTGCTGGAAGTGCTGGAGGTGGAGACTCATCTGTGGAGGCCGCTAGAGGTGAGTCCATTTGCTGTAGCTCCCATTCAATCTCACAAGCTATCTCATAGGCTTCGTCCAGATCCCTCCAAGATCTAGCTGAAAACTTGTCCTTTATGTCGGAGCAGAGTCCTCTAACGTACAGTACCAAGAAATCTTTCTCTGAAAAACCATAGCGGATCATGCGCCGATAGAATGCTGAAGTATACTCATAGACGGAGTTGTTTCCTTGATGACAACGAATCAATCCTTGCATCTTGGCATCCATGCACAATGGTGGAAGTGTGGTCCAGGGGTAAATCTGAAAATTTGTAATTACTGGTTCACTGAAAATTTATGCCGATGGTATGGATGCGTAGAGCTCGAAAAACCCTTCGATTTGGTAGGTCGCACGTCAAAAACGGACTAGAAATGAAAGAGATATGCCCAATTGAAGTTGGCGGGTCTGTTTTGTCTATTCGGGTCGGATCCGAATTCAACTCGGGTTCAGCACTTAAGTGCACAGTAGCAACTATAAAGATAGGGGATCTGAGGACTGTAGGATGGGGATCTAAGGGTTGTGGTGGAGTGAATGAATTGGGGAAAAAGGAAAGGGCTAAAGGGGTAAAAATTTAGGGCTTTGGTTCTTCTTGGTTTTGTTGGCAGATAGGGTAGGAAGGAAGAGGCCGGCGGCTGCAGCTTGGAGCAAAGGCCGGCTGCAGCTGGGATCAAAAGGGGCAGCAGCTGGTACGTTTCCTTCTCCTTTCTCTCTTCTTTCCTTTTTCTTCTTCTTCCCTTTTCTTCTTTCTTTCCTTCTATTCTTTTTCTTTCCTTTTCTGCTTTCTTTCCTTCTATTCTTCTTTTCCTTTTCTGCTGCTGTCACAGATCTGATGGCAAATCTGATTTTTTTTTTTTTTTGGCTGCGGGGTGCGCGGGAGCACGGAATAGGGGTGGTGGTTCAGCGGGTGGAGCGAGAGGAAGGGCCGGCTTGCGGTGGACGGGCGGGTGGAGCGAGAGGAAGGGCCGGCTTACGATGGATGCTTTTCTTTTTTTTTTTTCTTTCTCAACAGATCTGATCTCCCTCTTTTTTTTTTGTTGGGGTTGTAGAACGACGTACCCGAAGAAGATGACGACTCGGCGAGGATGGTGACGATGGAACGGCGTCGATGACGATGGACGACGGCGATCGAAGCGAAGATCGTTCGTGGTGCGGAAACGCCACGAAGCTGAAGCTCTGATACCAACTTGATGCAGGTGCGCGTCGTCGAAGGGCAGTTGATGAAGACGATGTAATATTTTTGGTATTTTCTTTGTAAAAAGATAACTAGTGATACGGAATCACCGAGAGGAAGTAACGGAGGGGGTAAGAACTGTGACAGAGAAGAAAAGACTAGAAGCTTAGACGAGAGGGGGCCTGAAATCCATCAGGATACAAGGTGGGGACTCAAATCCATGAGCCAACGAAGGCATCCGCCATCAATTTTCATTCATAATAATCTCCCTTTCAATGGTTACAATGGGGGCCTTTAAATAGGCTAAAGAAAAGATAAAAATGGCAACAAATGTAAAAGCCAATAAGTATTCTAACAACTTGCCTAAAATAAAGATCTCAAATAAAAATGATTCCAAAAGATATCATAAAAGATATCCTGCCTTATTCATCCATGGCAGGCTAGGATGGGCCTTCGGGTGGGCCAACGGGCTTGGGCCCAAGTCGGATCACAACAATATATATATATATATATATATATATATATATATATATATAATATAATTCGGCGTGTCCCCTAACGTGTCCGTGTCCTGGTTTTTTGAAAAATATCGTGTCGGCGTGTCCGTGTTTGTGCTTCTTAGTATATATATATATATATATATATATATATATATATATATATATATATATATATATATATATATATAAAGAGCGAGAGAGAGAGGAATGTTACAGTGAGCTATGAGCTACAGAAGGAGAAAATGAGCTACGATCATTTTGACCACCCTAGAAGTTTTGGAATTTCGTGAAAATTGGTGGGTGTGTTGTCTAGGGTAACATGATCATCCTCACCAATTTTCAAGGAATTCCAAAACTTCTAGGATCATCAACACTAGAAGCCTTATCCACCGTCCATAGTAACCGTTAATTTTGCTTCTACCATTTGATGACCCTAGAAGTTTTAGAATTCCTTGAAAATTGGTGAGGATGATCATGCTACCATAGACAAACACACCCACCAATTTTCACGAAATTCCAAAACTTCTATGGTAGTCAAAATGATCGTAGCTCATTTTCTCCTTCCGTAGCTCATAGCTCACTGTAACATTCCTCTCTCTCTCTCTCTCTTTATATATATATATATATATATATATATATATGGGGGCGGGAGCCTGCACCCAAGGTGCAGCAAGAACGCTGCACCTCTCGCTTGTTTACCTAGGATGATCATCCTCACAAATTTTCATCAAATTCCAAAACTTCTAGGGGGGTCAAATGGCCGAAGCAAAATCTGCAGATTTTAACGGTGACTGCGGACGACTGATTTTGCTTTGACCATTTGACCCCCCTAGAAGCTTTGGAATTTGATAAAAATTGGTGAGGATGATCATCTTACCCTAGACAACACCCTCACCAAATTTTATCAAATTCCAAAACTTCTAGGTAGGTAAAACAATGCCTGAGGTGCAGCGTTCTTGCTGCACCTCAGGTCTAGCATCCCCTTTCCCTATATATATATATATATATATATATATATATATATATATATATATATATATATATATATATATATATATATATATGAGTAGTGATACATTGCTGTCGGTAACGTGCGACCTTAACGTGCGGCCACCACCTTCCGGGGTATTTTTGGATTTTTTTTTTTTTTTTTGGGATTGATCACCCACCCTTGGATAGCACACACAAAAAATTTCAGTTCGATCCAAGACCTGTAGGTCGTCCAATGATCGACTTTTATCGGTCGTTCATTTTTGTCGTCATTTTAATCAACACATTTGGACGGCCTACAGGTCTTGGATCGAGCTGAAATTTTTTGTGTGTGCTATCCAAGGGTGGGTGATCAATTCCAAAAAAAAAAATCCCAAAAATACCCGGGGTGCAGCACGTTACCGGCCGCAATGTATCACTACTATATATATATATATATATATATATATTGGAGGGATACTCTTACTCATGGCTTCTTACTCATATAGTTACATATGATCCGGGCCGTCATTAGATCTCGACGTACGGTTCGGATTAGATGGGGAGTTAAAGCAATGGTGACCGCATTAAATGCCCGTATTAAAAGCCCGTATTTAATACGGACACCATTGCTTTAACTCCCCATCTAATCCGAACCGTACGTCGGGATCTAATGGACGACCCGGATCATAGGTAACTATATGAGTAAGAGGCCATGAGTAAGAGTATCCCTCCACACACACACACACACACACATATATATATATATATATATATATATATATATATATATATATATATATATATATATATATATATATATATATATATATATATATATATATATATATATATATATATAGAGAGAGAGAGAGAGAGAGAAATGTTACATTGAGCTATGAGCTAGCTACACTTACAGCCCAATCGTTGCCCGCCACATCATCCAAAAAATACCATAATATAAAATATCTCTCTTCATGGTCCCCCTTTGCACAACTTCTTTGGGAGAGCATTTTTGCTACCCGATTTATTTGCTGCACTTACTTTCGGCCCAATTGCTGGCTGTCACATTGTCTAAAAGAAAAGCCATCATGGGAACTACACTTACTACGTGACTACACTTGCCCAATTATACCCTTTAGAATGGATGACGTGACAGCACACGATTAGTCCGTACAAGTGCAACAAATGAATCGGTTATGCCCTTTTTAATGGACGATGTGGCAGCACACGCTTAGACTAAAAGCGGCGAATTAACTAGCCGGAGGGTGGCTGTGGTAGCCAGCGGCGGTAGAGGAGTGTCGTTTTTTAAAAATATTTTATATAAAAAATATTAAAATTAGAAAGTGTCGGATGACGGGCATAATTAAACAGAAGGTATAAAAGTCAAGCATTTTTGCTACCCGATTCATTTGCTACACTTGCTTACGGCCCAATCGTTGGTCGCCACGTCCATAGTTACCAAATCGACGTTTTTTTGAAAAGACGGATTTGGTCCGGGTTTAAATTGGGTTTGGGTTTTATTTTGTTCGTGCTTAATAAACACATATGCTATATGTTTTGAATTTTTGATTACTTAATGTTGGAAAATGACATATATAAATAATTGGTATAATTTTTAAGATTTTTTTTGTTTTTTCCGATGCTTTTATGTTTTTTTTTTCCGTTTTTTCCGTTTTCATCGTATCTTTCCGATTTTTTCCTTGCCGTTTTTTTTTTCCGTTTTCCAACTTGGTAACTATGGCCACGTCATCCAAAAGAAAGGGCATAATGGGGACTACACTTGCTACCGGACTATACTTGCCCCATTATGCCCTTTCAAATGAACGACGTGGCTGCACACGATTTGGTCATATGCAAGTGCTCTCCGTATTTAATCTCTTTCCCAAAAAAATAATTCTTTGGTCTCCCCCGACACCAATGAATAATCAGCTGCCAAGTCAGCATACAATAACCCACAAGTACCAGGGTCCATTGTATTGATGGCTCTGATGAAATAGAAGGTAAGTACCAGGGTCCATTGTTTTGATGGCTCTGATGAAATAGAAGGTATAAGAGTATAAAAAATTGTGTAGAGTTGTACTCGAAACCAGGGTCTATTGTTTGGACGCCATAATGAAACAGAAGGTAAAAAAAGTTAAATTTTGGGTGGGATCGTGACTTTGTGACTGACTAAATATATGCCTAGTGGTAGGCTATGGGACCCCTTCCAATAAAAAAAATCTAAACACATATATACTCACCGGTTCGAGTTGAACCCAAGGGATTAACCCTAACCCAACTCAACCCGACCTAGTGTTGGAAAATATCAACCCTAACCCAACCCAAGAAATTAAAAAACCCAATCCAACCCGAATAAACCTTAGGTTGGGTCAAGTCTGGTTCAGGTTAGCCTAACCCAAGTTGAACTCCTATGTTCATCGGAGGGGAGGAGAAAGGAGGGTAGAGTCCCCCCCCCCACCACCACCTTATGTTATATAAATCCCCTTTTGTTCTCATTTCACCTCTTCCTCCCGCACGCACATTCTCTCTCTCAACCGTGGCGGTGGTGGTGATTTTCTCAACGGTTACCGGCCAGTGGTGGTGGTGTTGGGATTGCGAGTACGTCGGAGTGGGGCCATCGGAGCCGGGTGTAGCTGTCGAAGGCGACCGCTTAGGTGATAACAACAGTCCAGACAGTGGGCGGTGGTGGTGTTGGGGTCATTGGTCCACTGAGGCAAGGCTGCTGGAGCCGGGGGTTGTCGTCGAAGGTGTGTTGATGCCAAAATTAATCGATTGTGTTTTACCGCCGAAGGCGGTCACTACCGTACCGACAGCCGCGCCAAAGGCACTTACTGTGTGCCGATCGGCACGAGCTTCCACTAGTATATATATATATATATATATATATATATATATATATATATATATATATATATATATATATATATATATATATATAGAGAGAGAGAGAGAGAGAGAGAGAGAGAGTGGTGCTCAGCTGCGGGACGTCCCGGAAACAAGATATCCGCGACATCGTCGTGGACCATCCAATTACAATCATGTGATCATCGTTTAAGCCGAACAATTCAGACCCGGAACAATGTTTACAGCCGTCCGATTTCAATCGGACGAGCTACAGGGGTCATGAAGAGGATAGAGAACAGTACAATCGATCACATGCCTGCTGTCATGTCTCGTTCAGAATCGCAGGTTTTTATTTTTTTGTTTTTTGACTTCAACATCACAGGTTGAAATGAGCTGTCTTGTCCCGTCTCAGGTCAGAGCTCGCAAGGAAATCGGACGACTGTAGACTAGTCTTGTGGAAATGACGGCTGTTGACCGGTCGCGCAGACGACTGTACTTTTCTCCTTTATCCTCTTCAAGACCCCTGTAACATGCCCGATTGAAATCAGACGGCTGTAAACATTATACCGGGTCTTAATTGTTCGGCTTAAACGATGATCGCATGATTGCAATCGAACGACCCACGACGATGTCACGGATTTCTTGTTTCTGGGATGTCCCACAAGTAAGCATCACTGTAAATATATATATATATATATATATATATATATATATATATATATATATATATATATATATAGGGAATAGGGAGCCTGGACCTGAGGTGCAGCATCGTTGCTGCACCTCATGCATTGTCTACCTATCTTAGAAGTTTTGGAATTTGATAAAATTTGGTGAGGGTGTTGTCTAGGGTAAGATGATCATCCTCACCAAATTTCATCAAATTCCAAAACTTCTAGGGGGGTCAAATGGTCGAATTAAAATCAGTCGTCCACAGTCACCGTTAAAATCTGCAGATTTTGCTTCGACCATTTGACCCCCCTAGAAGTTTTGGAATTTGATGACAACTGATGAGGATGATCATTTTACCCTAGACAACACCCTCACCAAATTTCATCAAATTCCAAAACTTCTAGGGAGGTAAACAAGCGAGAGGTGCAGCAACGATGCTACACCTCGGGTGCAGGCTCCCTGACCTCATATATATATATATATATATATATATATATATATATATATATATATATGGGAATAGGGTGCATGGTCCTCCCGATTAGCCAACATGCTAGTCCTCCCTTCAATTCAAGTGCCACGTGGCAATTTTTAACCGGGGTTAAAGGTTTGTCAAGGTGGGTTCACCTTTTGCTAACAATGATTATAAAAAAAAAAATTAAAAAAAATATACCAAGTGGCATTTTTTGATTAATCATAGCAATGGTTATTTGCACGCTACAGTTTACCGTTAAAATTTGTCAGTCCTGATCAAATTTTTTTTTATCATCATCCAAGAAGAGTGGATTGATCATCCATTAAAAAAAAAATAGTTTAAAAGTATCATGTGGCACCTAAATATAGGGGAGGACTAGCGTGTTGGCTAGTCGGGAGGACCATACTCCATATATATATATATATATATATATATATATATATATATATATAGGGTCGGGATCGGCTAACCCAGCACCCTTTGATGCACCTAGAGGTTTTAGGATGGGCTGATTTTTTGTAGACATGTTGTCTATGGTATGTTGATCATCCTCACAAAAAATCAGCCCATTCTAAAACCTCTAGGTGCATCAAATGCGCTCTTCAAATCAACGGTTTTTGACTATCAATTTTAACTGTTGATTTGAAAAGCGCCATTGATGCACCTAGAGGTTTTAGAATGGGCTGATTTTTTGTGAGAATGATCAACATAGCGTAGACAATATGTCTAAAAAAAATCAACACATTCTAAAACCTCTAGGTGCATTAAATGGTGCTGGGTCAAAATTTGCTAGGTCATCTGATCCTGACCCATATATATATATATATATATATATATATATATATATATATATATATATATATATATATATATAGGACTGGGATCCGTTGACAACACAAAATGGGAGGTAAATTTACAACCCGCTTACAACTTGATTCAATCGGTGGATAGAGGTTTCCAGATTTGCTGATTTTTTGTGAGGATGATCAACATGGCAAGTTGATCCTCACAAAAAATCAGCAAATTCTTAAACTTATAAGGGCGTCAAATGTGTTATTCAAATTAACGGTTCAAATAGACGGTTCAAAAAAACTTGATTCAATCGGCGCCCTTAGAAGTTTCAGATTTTGTTGATTTTTTGTGAGGATGATCACTATGGCAAGTTGATCATCCTCACAAAAAATCAACAAATTCTAAAACCTTTAAGGGCGCCAAATGTTAGAAGTTTTTATTAACCGTCTATTTGAACCGTTAATTTGAATAACACATTTGATGCCCTTATAAGTTTCCGAATTTGTTGATTTTTTGTAAGGATGATCAACTTGTCATGTTGATCATCCTCACAAAAAATCAGCAAATTCGGAAACCTCTATGCACCGATTGAATCAAGTTGTAATTGGGTTGTAAATTTACCTCCCATTTTGGGTTGTCAACGGATCCCACTTACAACTCGCCATAATCGTTGGATAGAGGTTTCCGAATTTGCTGATTTTTTGTGAGGATGATCAACATGGCAAGTTGATCATCCTCACATAAATCATCAAATTCTGAAACTTATAAGGGCGTCAAATGTGTTATTCAAATTAACGGTTCAAATAAACGGTTCAGAAAAGCTTGATTCAATCGGCGCCCTTAGAAGTTTCAGATTTTGTTGATTTTTTGTGAGGATGATCAACTTCATAGTG
Source organism: Chamaelirium japonicum (assembly GCA_947650365.1). Taxonomy (NCBI): domain Eukaryota; kingdom Viridiplantae; phylum Streptophyta; class Magnoliopsida; order Liliales; family Melanthiaceae; genus Chamaelirium; species Chamaelirium japonicum. The sequence continues at coordinate 7,314,098 of OX393551.1, read as the reverse complement.
ATCATCCTCACAAAAAATCAACAAAATCTGAAACTTCTAAGGGCGCCGATTGAATCAAGCTTTTCTGAACCGTCTATTTGAACCATTAATTTGAATAACACATTTGACGCCCTTATAAGTTTCCGAATTTGTTGATTTTTTGTGAGGATGATCAACTTGCCATGTTGATCATCCTCACAAAAAATCAGCAAATTCGGAAACCTCTATCCACTTATTGAATCAAGTTTAAAATGGGAGGTAAATTTACCTCCCATTTTTGGTTGTCAACGGATCCTAGTCCATATATATATATATATATATATATATATATATATATATATATATATATATATATATATATATATATATATATATATATATATATATATATATATATATATATATGAGGGCTGGGTTCCTATGACATGTCATAGGGAGTACCCTATGACATACGATGAATTAGTAATGCTAGAATGTTTAGAATGTGCTGAATGTTTTTGAGGGTGATCACCTTACCTTAGATAGAATGTCCACAAAAAATCAAAACATTCTAAAACTTGTTGGGGCATCAAATGCTAGAAGATTTATCGGCCATCCATCTTAACCGTTAAATTGAAAACCATATTTGATGCCTATAGAAGTTTTAGAATGTGCCGATTTTTTGTGAGGGTCCGATCTAAGATAGGGTGATCATCCTCAGAAAAATTCAGAACATTCTAAATATTCTACGGTTACTTATTCACCATATGTCATAGGGTACTCCCTATGACATGTCATAGGAACCCATTTTTCATATATATATATATATATATATATATATATATATATATATATATATATGGGGACGAGGAGCCTGGACCTCAAGTGCAGCGTGAATGCTGCACCCGTGTCTGCATGCGTGTCACCTGTCCCAAAATCGGCGCCAGAATCGGCCGTCCCGAATTAAAAAACGCGGGATGAACCGCAGCCGTTAGATTGCCTGATCGAACGGCGCGAGAATCGGCCATCCGGAATAAAAAAAACCTGGGACTTACCTCAGTCGTCCGATTGCCTGGATCGAACGGGAGGGATTCCACCCGGCCGGATTCTCGCTGTTACTGTGGCCGCCACAGTAACAGCGAGAATCCGACCGGGTGGAATCCCATCCGTTCGATTCAGTCGATCGGGCGGCTGACAGTAATTTCGCGGTTAATGTAGCGGCTACAATAATCACGAAATTACTGTCAGCCGCCCGATCGGAATCGAACGGATGGGGTTCCCCTGGAGCATGATATCGTTGTTACTGTGGCCGCCACAGTAACAGCGAGATCCGGTCCAGGGGAATGCTGCACCGTTCGATCCAGGCAATCAGACGGCTAAGGTAAGTCCCGGGTTTTTTTTATTCCGGACGGCCAATTCTCGCGCCGTTCGATCAGGCAATCAGACGGCTGCAGTTCATCCCGGGTTTTTTAATTCGGGACGGCCGATTCTGGCGCCGATTTTGGGACAGGTGGCACGCATGCAAACACGGGTGTAACATTCACGCTACACCTGAGGTCCAGGTTCCCCGTCCACTATATATATATATATATATATATATATATATATATATATATATATATATATATATATATATATATATATATATATATATATATATATATATATTGTATGCGCAGAAAAAGATCCGGGCCGTCTTTATTGTGAATCACACGAGATTACAGAGTGGCCGGGACTCGGGGGGCTCGGGGGTGGCGAGTCCGGGTGCGGCGAATATTTGATCAGGAGATTGTGGGAGAGATCCTCTGGAGGATCCCTTTGATCCACGTCTCCACGTGGTATTCGTGCGAGAGCTCTGAAGGGGTTGCCCAGGACAGAGGTCCTTACAGGGTGAGGGTTTCTTGAGAGGCTAAGGAATATCGGCCATTGATTTTGTCCCGTCTGTGCTTCGCGCTTTCTCGGCTAGGGAAGTTTTGGGGCTTCTTTCCTCGGTCTTCGTGTCTCCCTCGATCCTTGCTAGACCTCGGCGTTCTTGATCGTCGGTTCGCGGCGTCGATCGTGCTTTTGGCGTCGGCTTTGGCTTTGGCTTTTGGCTTCGGCGTTGCTTTGGCGTGGCTCTGGCTTTTGCTTTGCTTTGGCGCTTGCGCTTGAACGTAGGCGGGTAGAGGCTTGCAATGCTTTAGTTCCCTTTTGCGCAAGTCTTTTGCCGCCGTTACGAGAGCTTTCCGACTTCTAGATGGATCGTTGATGCGGTCTCCCACGGGAGTACGCATCTTCGTTTCCCTTTTGCGCAAGTCTTATGTTGTCCCATCGGGCGTGCCAGAAATCTGTGGGCTCGGAAAAAGATTCGGGTCGTCTTTATTGCGAGCACACGAAGATTACAGATGCCGGGACCCAGGGGCTCGGGGATGGCGAGTCCGGGTGCGGCGAATATTTGATCAGGAGATAGTGGGAGAGATCCTCTGGAGGGTCCCTTTGATCCGCGTCTCCACGTGGTATTCGTGCGAGAGCTCTGAAGGGGTTGCCCAGGACAGAGGTCCTTACAGGGTGAGGGTTTCTTGAGAGGCTACGGAATATCGGCTGTTGATTTTATCCCGTCCGTGCTTCGTGCTTTCTCGAGTAGGGAGGTTTTGGGGCTTCTTTCCTCGGTCTTCGTGTCTCCCTCGATTCTTGCTATACCTCGGCGTCCTTGATCGTCGATTCGCGGCGTCGATCGTGTTTTGGCGTCGGCTTTGGCTTTAGCTTTCGGCTTTGGCGTGGCTCTGGTGTTTGCTTTGCTTTGGCGCTTGCGCTTGCGCTTGAACGTAGGCGGGTAGAGGCTTGCGATGCTTTAGTTCTTCCGGACTTCGCGTCATATCGGCTAGAACGTGCGGTGCTTTGCTCGTGACCGTCGTAGTTGCTTGGCTTTGGCACGTGCGTTGCTTTGGCGTGGGCTTTACCGGTGCGTTTGCTTTGGCTTCTTGCGTTGGCTTTGGCTTTAGCTTTGACTCGATCTTCTTCTCGAACGGCGATGGCTACTTCTTCAGGGCTTCTTTATTCTTCCGGCTTCCTCGACGTTTGTTGCGTCGGCTTGGCTTTTCTTCTTCTCCGAGCTTCTTCGGCGTGAGCGGAGTCGAAGGTTTCTTTTGAAGATGGCGAGGGTAGCACCGATCTCCGTGCGACGGTTGTAGCGTCGGCTTTTGTTGATGAAGACGGCGGGGGTAGCGCCGATCTCCGTGCGACGGTTGTAGCATCGGCTTTTGTTGATGAAGACGGCGGGGGTAGCACCGATCTCCGTGCGACGGTTGTAGCGTCGGCTTTTGTTGATGAAGACGGCAGGGGAGCACCGATCTCCGTGCGACGTTTGTAGCGTCGGCTTTTGTTGACGAAGACGGCAGGGGTAGCACCGGCTTCAGGCCTTCTTCTCTAAGCTTTCTTCTTCGTGCGAGGAGTCGACGCCTTTGTTGAAGACGACGGGTGTTGTCGGCTTCGATCTTCTTCTCCGGCCTTTGCTTATGGCGTCTTCGGAGTTGATGAAGATCGTTGGAGAAGTCGAGGTGACGACTCCGGGTCTTCTTCTCCAAGCTTTCTTCTTTGTGCAAGGAGTCGAAGCTTTGATCTTCGAGTGCAAGGTCTTCACGTTGATGAGGACTTGAAGAGCCAAGTATTCCCGTAGGACGTGCTTGCCGTGTCTCGTGAAGCCTTCGGTATTCAAGCGTTTGAGCTTCTCTTGCAGAGCCCTTTCGTCTTCAGCTTTTTCGACCTTTGATGCCTTCCCCCACCCCTTTATTTATAGGCAAAGGGGGGCGATTGGGAAAGATATGGCTGAAATCTTTTTGTTTCATCCAATATCTCCCCCCATAACCATCAAGATATCGTTCCCTTATTTGGGGAAACAAACTCGATCCCCTCCTTTTTAGTTGGGGTGGTTACGGGCAAGATGTGACTTGATCTTTGAAGATTGAGTTGTTATCTTTGCACTTTCGGATCGCATGGCGACACGACGTCATCTTGTCCGTCGGATCGAGGGATCTTCGTGGATCTGCGGTTGTGCAAACGTCCACGCCACCTCCCCCCGCATCGAGGCGGTTTGGATTTTCTTCTTTTTTTTTTCTTTTTTTTTCCTTTATGGCCGGCCCCACTTCCCAAAAGGAGGGGGGCACGGTTTTCTATGAAGGGGGGGCCGGTGGGCCCCCTCTTTGTGTTCGAGCTGCGGTTTGCTTTGGGTCAGACGTCTTTTATTTACGGGTCGTTGTTTACGAGCTAAGTTCGCATGCGGGCCGTTGTGTGCGGGCCAGGTTTCGCATGCGGGCCGTTGTGTGCGGGCCAAGTTTCGCATGCGGGCCGTTGTGTGCGGGCCAGGTTTCGCATGCGGGCCGTTGTGTGTGGGCCGGGTTCGACCCGAAGGCCGTTGAGTGTGGGCCCATTTTGCGTGTGCGAGTCGGGTTCGACCCGAAGGTCGTTGAGTGCGGGCCCATTTTGTGTGTGCGAGTCGGGTTCGACCCGAGGGCTAATTTCGGTGCCCACAAATGCCCCCTCAAGTTTAAGTGCGCCCGCGGGAAACGCGTAGCACTTGGACTTGACCCGCGTATTTGCATGGGATTAGGTCTTTATAAGGACCCCCGTTTCTTCGTTTCTCTTCATCGTTGAAGGTTCCCGACGGCTTGGAGACGAAGACTCTTGCTAGGGCCTCCTCATCTAGGGTTTCTTGCTTCGCGAGGATGACGAGGAGGATGAAGGTGGTCACGCCATGGAGTTCGAGAAGGCGAGGAGACCGTCGGATTGCGGAGGGTGAAGGGTCGCAAGCAAGGTACGTTTTCTTCTTCTTCTTCCTCTTCTTCTCCTTCTGGTTTGCGGGAGCGGCAGCGGCAGCGGCGGCGCGGGCCGGGGCCGTGGCGGCCGAGCGCGGGCCGGGGTCGGCGCGGCAGGGCGCGGTGCGCGAGGGGGCGGAAGCAGCAGCGGCGCGGGCCGGGGCTGTGGCTGCCGAGCGCGAACCGTGGCCGGCGAGGCAGGAGGGCTCGGCACGCGCGGGCCGGGGCTGTGGCCGGCGCGGCAGGGCGCGGCGCACGCGGTGGCGGCAGCAGCAGCGGCGACGCGGGCCGGGGCCGGGGCGGCCGGGCGCGGGCCGTGGCCGGCGCGGCAGGAGGGCGTGGCGCGCGCGGGAGCGGCAGCAGCAGTGGCAGCGACAGCGGCGACGCGGGCCGGGGCTGTGGCGGCCGGGTGTGGGGAGCGGTGGCCGGCTTGGCAGAGGCCAGCCCCCCCCTGTGGGTTTTAACAGGAGAGAGGGGGCTGCAGCTTTTTGCTGTGGCCCCCTCTTGTTTTCTTCTTTTGGCATATGGGGGCTGCGGTTTATTTTAGCTGTGGCTCCTTTTTTTTTTTGCTATCTGACTTGTACTTTTCTCGTTATCTGACTTGTGCTTTCCCTTCCTTCTTTTTCCAGGTCTCGTCGTTACGAGAGTTTTCCGAGTTCTGGCTGGATCGTCGATGCGATCTCCCACGGGGGTACGCATCTTCGTTTCCCTTTTGCGCAAGTTTTCTACCACCTTGTTCCGAGATATGAGGCTAGACTATCAGTACTTCAGCTTTCGACGCATGAGCGAGTTTGTGAGGATGGTGTTGCCGACGGCTCTTGTCGTGTGTTGAAGCTTGGCGAGCGCATCCTTACTGACGAAGGATCTTCACGGCAGATCGTTCGACCGAGTTTGGGGTTGCCGTTCCACCACACTGGCGAGGAATCGGTTCCGGTCCCCGTTGTTGCTTTGAAGATATGCTCCTGTTGTACACGATGGGGTGTGGAAATCCAACCGCGTGGAGGTGTCACATATCTAGGAGGTTTCCGGGACTGGATGCGAGAGCTGTCTGGCGCGTTGGAGGCAGAGCCAGGGATGGAGTGCCTGGCGAGGTTTGTGGAGCCGGCCTGTTGGGAGTACAGCCGACCGAATGGTATGTACCGGGCTCTTTGTGAGCAGTGGTGCCCTGAAACCAACACTTTTTTGACCGGAGCCGGTGAAATCGGGATCACCCTTCGTGACGTGCACATTATCTCTGGATGTCCAGAAGTTCGGAGCTACTATCAGGAGGAGGTTCCTTCTTTGGAGGTTTTGACGGACCCAGACGAGTCTCCTAGCTTCTGCCTTTTACTTTTTAAAGCATATGCTATTATAGCGGCGCGCGAGCAGTCAGACCGAGTACTTCACTCAGCTTGGGTGGACTTCTGGTTTCGAGGTGAGTATCGTCACGTTTCCCTTTCGAATCACCCGATGTGGAGGTATGCATCGTCGAAGAAGCCGGCACCTGGCACTTTTCGGCGGCTGATTGAATATTTAAGAAAAGAATGGTGCTCCATGGCTGCGGCGCAGCGTCCCTGAGAGGTATTGGGACTGGAGGAATACAGTGACGTTTGGCGGGCTGTTTATTGGTCAGCAGGGTTGGTACTTTTTCTTTGTCGCTTTGCCCTGCCCTGGAATGGGGATGTGATACGCCCTGGGACCTTCCTTACAGCTGCTCAGATGGTGAACGGAGAACTTCTCAATCTGGCGCCGCCGATCCTCTGCTCGTTGTACCAAGGGCTTAGTGGAACCTACTGGAGTTTATCGAGCGCGGATAATGCAAGAGGGGAAGTGGGCCGAGCCAGTTCCTTTTGCCCCCTGCATTATCTTTACGGTTGGATTGGGCTCCACTTTCCGAAAGGGATCTTTGCGGCGCGCGGGCCTTCGACCTTAGTGCCCTTCCTTTCTTGTGTAGGAGGTGTGATGAATGCTTATTATGCATGGGAGCGTCCGAAGCCCAGTGCTCGAGAGTGGTTGAGACGTATGGGCCCTTCCGACTTTGACTTCGTATCGGAGAACGTGCTTGCACCTTTCGCGAGATCCTCGGTGTGCGATGGGCCGGACATGCCCGAGCACTTGTACTGGAGTATGGTAAGTTACAAGCCCGGGTATCTTGTTTGGCGTCATGGGGACACAGTGGAGGTGGCACGATATTCTCCTCACCGGTTTGCTCGCCAGCAGGGTTTTTAGCAAGAGTTGCCGGGGACCCCTTTTGCGAATGAAGTCACGTTACACTCCCCAGGAAGCGTACCGCCTTTGGGGAGCACTTTATGATCGCTTTACTGGGTGTGTTTTCTCGCCGGGGATTAAGCCGGGCGGAAAGGATGCTGCAACTCCTGAGTATCGTCGCTAGGTCAACGAGTCGGTATTGCCCTTTCTGGCAAACTTTTCGCTGGATATTCTCGATAGTAGCGAGCGAGTTGACTTTTGCTTTGACCCTTTGGCGGGGTCGGAGGATCGCCGACTTTGGTCCGAAGAGCGACGACCGGAGAGATCTTGCGGTCATCAAGAGAGTACTTCATGGGCTTCTCCTTCTGTGCAAGAGGTCAGGATGGCTCCGCCTTCCATGGTTCAGAGTCTTCCTGAGGCTCTGACTTCTTAGAGTGGACGTGCTTCTCCTAAGAGAAGGAAGTTGGATTCCTTGTGTGAAGCAGCTTTGGATGGCGCTAGCGAGGCAGAGCCAGCTCAAGAGGGAGAGTCAGGGCTTTTTGCCGATGAGGTAATCCCTCTTTCAGGGGTGGCTTCGTCGGATGCCGCAGGTGCCTTATTTCTAGATGCTTATGGATTTCTTTGCTTGTATTCTTATTCTGTTGGATGAGTTGTTTAACTCTCATTTTGACAGGTTCTGCTGGATTGGACTGCGAGTCTGCCTCCAACGGGGCCGGGCATGAATGCTCTCCCGTCAGAGCTACGTCGATCGAGAGGGGTGGGCTGGATGTCCTCTGGGATAACTTGGAGCTTTTGGGAGCATGTGGAGCAGATTTTGCCGGCAGTGCGGTCAACCTGGATGGTATTGACATGGAGCAGTTGGGCTTTGGGGAGGAGGATGAGGTCCCCAGTGTAGGGAGAGAGCAGACTCCTCTAGTTAGGCCTGGTAGTCTGGCAGAGACTACTCCTGCAGTCATTCTGTCGGATGTTTCGCCTGTAGATTCTTCTTCAGCTCCGGTGGCGCGGCTGACCGTTATCACGGGGATGGTTCAGGAGGCGGTTCCCGCACTTGAGCCTTCAGGACAGGAGCCTACCTTGCTTGTGCACTCAGGGGCTGATAAGCGAAAGTGTAATTCGCGGGGCCTTCTTTCTGCGCTTCTATTAGAGAGCTGTCGGAAGTATGTCCAAGCGACGCTCGCACCTTTTTAGAAGGATGGTCTAGATACTTTGAGTGGCTGGTGGGTCCTTGAGGGACCTGAGTTTTGCGAGAGTCTGGCGGCTTTCCAAGTAGATGGCTCCTTGTTTGCGGAGCGCATGTGTGCTTTCTTGGTGGACAGTGAAGCTCATCGCTTGAAATGGGCTTCGATGGAAGATGACCTTCCCCTGATATTAGCAAAGGCCGAGGACGAGGAGCGTCGACTGGAGGAGCAGCATACACTTGCTACCGCGAGCCTTGTTCGGGCACGGAAGAAGCTAGAGGCCGCTCGCGCTTCTTTTGAGAAAGCTGAGATGATTGAGAAATCTTTTGGAGCAGATCTTGCGAAGCAACGTATTGAGCTGGCGACGCATCGGGAGCGGACAGCTTCTCGGTCTTCGGAGCTGCAGCGCATGGAGGTTGCTGGCGGCGAGCTGCTTCAACGTCTTAAGGAGTTTAATTCGCTTTACTAGCAGTGTTGCCTTTCTTTTTCCTTCTTGTCACTTCTGCTGGATAGACTCGTAGTTTTGCTTTCCTTCGTTTGATGATAACTTAATATTATGCATCTATTTTCTGGACTTGTCTTCTGGAATGGCAGTGTCTGGTTGTTTTTTTTGTTTGGACTGAACCTTTACAGGCTGCCTACGTACCCTACTGAGAGGGATCAAGTCGCACGTAGTTCATTTTTTTTTTTTTGGCAAGGAGTGTGGCTCTGCTTTTAGGCGTAGTACCTTTTGAGGTACTTGCCATTGATAGAGCCGAGTGTAAGCCCATTTGGCGTGGTGAGAAGATATGCACCGTTGGAGTAGACCTCTTTGACAACGTGCGGTCCATCCCACTTGGCGTCGAACTTCTTTCCTCCTCGATGCGAGAGAATGATGGGGCGTTTGACTGCCAGCACCAGTTCTCCTATTTGGAAGGATCGAGGGTGAATTCTTTTGTTGAAGGCTCGCGTTAACCTGGCTTGATAGCATTCCAAGCGTTGCTGGGCTTCGAGGCGGTTTTCATCCAGTGCTTCCAATTCTGCTAGGCGAAGTTGGGTGTTGTCGCCGTTGACGATGCCTTCTTGGATAGCTATCCTTAGTGACGGGATTTGGAGCTCAAGCGGGAGGACAGCTTCTACTCCGTACACCAGTGAGTACGGAGTTGCTTGTGTTGGCGTGCGAAAAGAGGTGCGATATGCCCATAACGTTTCATCCATGCGTTCATGCCAGTCTTTCTTTGACTTCGAGACGACTTTCTCCAAATTGCAGAGTGCTTTGTTGAAAGCTTCTGCTAGACCGTTGGCCGACGCGTTGTACATGGTCGAACACCTTTGCTTGATATCGAACTTGGCACAAAATTGGCTGACAGCGGCATTCTTGAACTGCTTCCCGTTGTCCGTGACGATATAGCGAGGGACGCCGTACCGGAAGATGATGTTCTGGATGAAGCTGATGACAATGTCAGGTAACTTTTTGCAATGGTACTGCCTCAGCCCATTTAGAGAAGTAGACTGTTGCCGCCAGGATGTAAAGATGCTGCTTGGATGATTTGGGTAGCGGACCGACAATGTCGAGTCCCTATCCATCGAAGGGCCATGATGCGATGGTTGGATGCAAAAGTTCCAGAGACTGACGGATATAGTCGCCATGCAATTGGCAAGCGTGACATCTCTTTGCAAACTCGAAGGAGTCCTTGATCATAGTGGGCCAGTAATATCCCATCCGCCTGATGCGGAAATAAAGCTTTGGACTGGACTGATGTGAGCCACAAATCCCGGCATGGACTTCTTCCAGTGATGTTTCTGCTTCCTCTTTCGCAAGACACCTCAGGAGCGTACCATCGTAGCTTCGTCGGTACAACTCGTTGAAGTGGAAGAATTTCAGAGACCGCCGGCGAATGTCGACCTTATGCTTTGGATCTTCAGGGAGCCTTCCGTGGACAAGAAAGTCTATGAATGGTTGTCTCCAATCTAGCTCGTCGGTCAAGAGAACGTGTACTGCATTGACTTGGTCCGGGATTCCCATAGGGAGGTCCTCCTCGGTGATCACCATCCTCTTGCAGATAGGGATGATGAGTTGGCTTTTTTCTGGGAATAGAAGTGTAGCCGCTAAATTTGCGAGCGCATCAGCCTGCTGATTAAGGTTTCTGGGGACATGCTGGATTGAAGCAGTTTTGAGCGTACCAAGGAGTTTCAGAGCTCGCAGATGTAACGGTACGAGGTCTTCCTTGTTAACTTCGTATGCTCCCAATATTTGCTGAATGACGAGTTGAGAGTCGCCGAAAATTTCGAGCCCTTGAAGTTTCATATCATTGGCGAGTTCGAGGCCAATAATCAAGGCTTGATATTCCGCCCTGTTGTTGGAGCATGGTTCTGATAGTAGAAATGAGAAAGGGAGTATTTCGTCGTTTGGCGTGACGAAGATAACTCCTGCCACGTCTTGCCTTGCCGCGCCGTCGAAGAACATTTTCCAAGAAGGGGCGATATCGATGCAGAATACTTCTTCGTCTGGGAGTTCTACTGATAGTTCCCATTCCGCTGGAAAGGGGTATTCTGCCACGAAGTCCGCGAGAGCTTGACCTTTGACCGCTTTCCGAGGAACGAATGTGATGTCGAACTCGAGGAGGAGTAAAGCCCACTTGGCCAAACGTCCGGAGAGCACTGGTCTTGACATGATGTATTTGAGTGGGTCGGCTTTCGAGATAAGCCTGATGGTGTGAGCTAACATGTAGTGTCGCAGCTTCTTTGTGGCGAAGATGAGCGCTAGGCAGACCTTCTCAATTGGGGAGTAGTTTAGCTCCGCGCCAATGAGAGTGCGACTCAAATAGTAACAAGCTGTTTCTTTGCCTAGCTCGTTGTCTTGAGCCAGGAGTGCCCCCAAGGACTGCTCCTGGGCGCTGATGTAGAGAACCAATGGCCTTCCTTGAACTGGTGCCGTCAGAACTGGAGGCTTGAGTAAGGAATTCCTGATGTTTTGGAGGGCTTCCTGACAAGCTTCATCCCACTTGAATGGTGCTCCTTTTTTCATGAGGTGACTGAAAGGCCTACATTTTCCAGCTAAGTTGGCGATAAATCTCCTGATATATGCCAGATGGCCCTGGAGACCTCTGAGGTCTCGCACTGTTTTTGGGATTGGAATGTTGAGAATAGCATCTATTTTGGATTGATCTATTTCGATGCCTCGATGTCGTATGACAAAGCCGAGAAACATACCCGAGGAGACTCCAAATGCGCATTTAAGCGGGTTCATACGGAGCTGATACCTTCGAAGCCGTTTAAAGATCAGCTCGAGGTCTTGAAGATGCGCTGCCTTTTGTCTTGATTTTACCACAAGGTCGTCAACGTAACATTCCACATTTTGATGAAGAATATCGTCGAAAATTTTTTGCATAGCTCGTTGGTAGGTAGCTCCTGCATTTTTCAAGCCGAAAGGCATGACTTTGTAGTAGTAGATCCCTTTTGGCGTACGGAATGCCGTAAGCTCTTTATCTTTGGGTGCCATCTGGATCTGGTTGTAGCCTGAGGATCCATCCATGAAGGTTAGTGCTTCATGGCCTGTTGTCGCATCTACCATCAATTCTGTGATTGGCAATGGGAAGTCATCCTTGGGACATGCATTGTTTAAATCCCTAAAGTCCATGCATACTCTGATTTGGCCGTTCTTGTTCTTCTTGACTGGGACTACGCTGGAGATCCACGTTGGATATTTAACTTCTCGGATAAAGCCGGCTTCAATGAGCTTGTTGATTTCGCCTTCTATTTGCGGTATTAGTTCTGGCCGGTAGCGTCTTTGTCCTTGCTTGATGGCGCTAGCTCCATGTCTGACAGCGAGCTGGTGTACTGCAATCTTGGGGTCAAGTCCCGGCATTTCTTTGTAGGACCATGCGAAGACATCTCTGTATTCTTGGAGTAGCTTGATGTATGCAGCTTCCTCTTCGGGAGTCAGGAGTGCACTTACGAATGTGGGTCGAGGATCCTCCTGCGTACCCAAGTTGATTTTCTTCAGATCGTCGACGGTAGATTGCCCCCCTTCTTCGAGGACGGGCGGAGCGTCGGGCAACTCGTCGTCCGAAGTAGAAGTGGCGCCGATTGAAGCGTCGGAAATTGTGATATGATTAACAGATACCAGTATGATATCGGTGTAGTCGTCAGTATTGAAGAATGATATGGGTGGGAGGGTGGGGACGTTATTTCTCACCTCAGTAGGTGGCTTTCCCAAACAGTCGAATACTGACCTTCGCTTTACTTGTCTGATTGGCTCAAGTCTTTTGAATACTGATATAAGATTTTGACTTGACTGGTTTTTGATGCTCTTCTTTTGCTTCTGGGGTATAGTCCAACGTCGAGCTCGATATCGCCTTCTTTTGGCGAACTTGGTATTGGGATGAACGACATTAGTAGAGCGTGCGTCGGAGGCTGACGATCCCTCTTGTGCTTCATCTACCAACTTCACCTCAATGTAGTTAGAGGTGAAGGTCTTCTCTCCTGTGATCTTGATGACCATCGGGGTTTGACGGGAGCCGATGCCTTGCCGATTTGGTGGGATCTGCTCGCCGCTTTGGAGTAAATGCGCTTGAGTCTTGGTCATCCCGTGTGGTATTGGAGCTGGCGGGAGTGTACTCATATGTGCGGCACTGTCCTCGTTGTAACCGGCTTTGAACAGTAGCTTTGCGGCATTTTGTCCCCAACTTCCTTTTGGTTTGAATGCGAGTTGGCTGGATTTGAAAGAACCAACAGGTTTTGGCGGGCTTGAAGCTTGCATCAGATTGGGTAGTGGCAGTGTCATCTTTTGCAGAGTGATGACATTTGCCTCCGATAGCGGCCGAACCATCTCTTTTGGCGAGGCAAAAGATGGTCGTTCATGTTTGCGAAGCCATTGAGGCATGAGGCGCAAGACTGGCGTAGCTTGGACGGGCAACGGAGTATGTTGCGTGGATTTTGGCTTGGAGCTGATGCGCATCCTTCGTTTTGGCAGTAGCACTTCCCTGACTTCGTGTATTGCCTTGAATGGTTGCACTGGATTTGGAGTTGGCGGAGTTTCATCCCACTCCATCCTTTTAGCTTTCTGAGTTCGAGGAGCTTTAGCTGGAAGGACTTCTACAACAAGGTCATTTGCTTGGTAAAATTTGGCATCAGCGAGGTGTGCTTCGGCCTCATTGAATGGCTTGTCATCTACAATAATGCATTTCTCCAGACCTTCCTCATAGTACTTGAGGCATTGGTGCCAGGTGGAAACTACGACACCGTTTTCATGTAGCCACGGTCTTCCTAGCAAGGGCGATATGATGTCTGACAATCGATGACATGGAAGAGAACTGTCGTGTCAAGCTGGCTGATGGAGAGTTTTAGACGGATGATTTCTACGGTGGACTGTCCGCCTTGGTTGAACCCTTGAATGACCAGCTGGCTTTGTGAGAGTTGGTCGGTGATAATGTCGAGCTGCCGCATTGTTTGGATGGGCATGATGTTGACGGCGGAACCGCAATCCAACAGGATTCGATTTACCGGCTTCTCGTTGATGTATCCCGAGACATAGACAGGTCGATTGTGTAGTCGTGCTCCGAGCTGTAGATCTTTTTCCGAAAAAGTTATCGCTGCGTTGCAGGAGACAATAATTTTGTCTTTCTTGGCATCTTTCTTCTTTCTTTTGTAGCTGTCTGGATCTGTTAAGGCCTCGGCCATTGCTAGGCGAGCCTTCTTTGGAAGGTGTAGTGCTTCTATGAGTAGCAAGTGCAAGATTGCCCCATCGTGAGCAGCAGCACTGTCTTTGTCGGAATTGTCCTCCTCGTCGTCGGTGTTGCTTTCTTTAGAAGACTTGATCTTATCTTCTTCCGGCGCCATGTGGATCTCAACCATGCAACAGGAGGCTTTGTGCTGCTGATCAGCTGGAAGAAAGTAATCAAGGAAGAATTCTTGTAACGTTGCCGGTTCCGGAGTGTTTTGCAGGAGATCTTCTGGATCTGCTGGTGGTACTTTGAATGCCTTCCTTCCTGGAGCTTTACTTTTCTTTTTGTAAGTTCTTCGTTCAGGAAGCTTTCTTGTCACCCGATCTAGCTTGCGACTCCTAGCCGTCCATGGCCTTCGCTTGCGAGGTAGCATGATCCATGCATCTTCATCAGTGGATTCTCCCTCACCGGGGTGAAGGTTTAGAGTGGCAATTACAGATTCTTCATGGGTCGGGGAGACTTGTTCCTCTGGGGACTCCGCTGGCTCGTCTTCTGATCCCCAGCTGGTGGGTTTGATTTCTTCCATTGAGACAGACAAAGGTTTGGAGTAGAGAACGTAGTAATCGAATTTACCTGAGGACTGGCCTAACAGACCGACCTCCGGGTCTCCTTGCTCGTACCTTGTTTGGAGAATTTGTTGGGATATGGCTTTGTTCGGGCCAGATACCGATGTAGGCAATGGTTGCCTCCTGGGTAATGGCGTTTCTTCCTCAGCAAGCGTGGGAACGTGCCGTCGTCGCTTTAAGACTCTCCGTTGTGGAGCTAACTTCGTAATTGGTCTCTGGCGATTGATGCGCAACTTGGGCCTTTTCTGGTGTGCAGCAATGAGTACTGGTTGAAATGAATCGAAGGTGTTGGACGTCACGTTTGCTGTTGCAACGTCACTGGAGTCGATCTCAATTTTCCCTTGCTTTGCGAACGTCATGATCTTTTCTTTGAAGACGAAGCATTTCTCGATAGGATGGCTAACCACTCGATGGTATTTGCAGACGAGTGGATCATTGACACGATGAATTTGTTCGGGCCTTTTTGAAGGAGGAAACTCGATCATCTTTTCTTGTAGCAGCTAATCGAACATGGAGAAGATTTCCGAGTCTGGAAAGGGATACTCTTTGGCCTCAAGCTCTTCAAGAGTCATCCTCGACTGTCTTTGGGGTGGAGGCGGTTATACGGCAGCTCCTTTTTCTTGATCCGACTTGCCACTGATTTTGAGTGGCTTGGAGGCCGAGGTGATGTCAGTGACGTTAACTTGCTTTGATTTGGGTGCCGGTGGTTTGTCTTTCTTTTCCACCTTCAGAAAGTCTTTGGCCTTTGAGTCCTCGCGATTTGCTAAGCTGAGCTCTATGTCGTGAGCTCGAGTTGCGAGTTCTTCGAATGACCGAGGCTGAATCTCCTTGAGGATGTAGAGTAAGCCCCAGTGCATGCCTTGGGTACACATCTCGATAGCCGAGTCTTCCGACAAGCGGTCTCGTGAATTTAGGGCGAGATTCCTCCATCGATCGATGTAGTCGATTACTGATTCGTCCTTCCTTTGCTTGACGGCAGTAAGCTCGGTCATGCTGACGATGCATCGAGTGCTGTAGAAGCGGTTGAGGAATTCCCTCTCCATCTGATCCCAGCTGTCAATGGATCCTGGAGGAAGATCAACGTACCAGTCAAAAGCATTACCTTTGAGGGTGCGAACGAACTGCTTCACCATCTCATATCGCCATTTGTGCCGGCGTTATTGCAAGTTTCGACAAAGTGGACAATGTGTTGCCTTGGATTGCCCTTCCCGTCGAAATGCTGGAACTTTGGCGGCTGGAACCCGGTAGGGAAGCGCAGCTGTTGGATCCTTATGGTGTAGGGTTTTGAGTATGCAACCGTAATCGGAGGTAGACTGCCGCCGTGGGAACGCATCATGTCGGCCACCAACGCTTGTATTTGCTGGGCATTCATCGTTGCTACCATTGAAGGTTGCGCGGTCATCGAGACTGGCATGGGAGCCGAAGAGAGTGCGGGAGTAGCCGCTAGCATTGCCGGAACAACTTCTGCAGGAGCGAGAGTTGGAGACGGAGACGGAGCAGCTACTGGAGAAGCAGGAGGTTGGCTGGATGCCGTAGCATCCCTCGCACTTAGCCTTTAAAGCAAGGTATTGATGTGACGATCCTTCTCTTCCATTAGTCGGGTGATTTGTGCCATGTGTTCACCCATTTGCATGACTTGGAGCTGAAGAGCGGATGGAGGATGATGACGCAGGACGTCTCGATGTTACATGCCTGGATCGTCGCCGTCCTCGTCGGAGACGTAGTTATGCCAACTTGATTCTGCTTGGTGACGAACGTTTGCCCCCTGCAAAGGTGGTGCAAAGTCCGCTGGAGAACCCGGATGGGCTCTGAGTTGGGGCTGGACCTCCCCAAATTTCTAGACTTGAATTCCAGGATCGAGGCTTGTTTCTTCATGCACCAAGGCCTCATTGGCACTTTGGCGAGCATCTTCGGTAGCAGTTTCGGGCGTGAAGAAGTCCGCGAGAGTTTGAGTACGCCGAGTGTAGACGCGTACTGCAGGGGGAACGTTGTTCTCCGGATTTTCTGGATCGCCATGTTGGAGTAGTGGAGACTCGGCGATAGGTGAAAGGCTTGTTGGAGCAAACATATCATCGTTCGTTCCAGCCATGGCGAACTTGCAGCAACTCCTTCAAACGTACGGATGAAAGGAGAGGAGGTCCCACCGGGCGCGCCAGCTGTATGTGCAGAAATCTGAATAGAAAGGAGGTCCCCCCGGGCGTGCCAGAAATCTGTATGCGCAAAAAAAAGATACGGGTCGTCTTTATTGCGAGCACACGATTACAGATGCCGGGACCCGGGGGCTCGGGTGTGGCGAGTCCGGGTGCGGCGAATATTTGATCAGGAGATTGTGGGAGAGATCCTCTGGAGGGTCCCTTTGATCCGCGTCTCCACGTGGTATTCGTGCGAGAGCTCTGAAGGGGTTGCCCAGGACATAGGTCTTTACAGGGTGAGGGTTTCTTGAGAGGCTAAGGAATATCGACCGTTGATTTTGTCCCGTCCGTGCTTCGTGCTTTCTCGGCTAGGGAGGTTTTGGGCTTCGTTCCTCGGTCTTCGTGTCTTCCTCGATCCTTGCTAGACCTCGGCGTCCTTGATCGTCGGTTTGCGGCGTCGACCGTGCTTTTGGCGTCGGCTTTGGCTTTTGCTTTCGGCTTTGGCGTTGCTTTGGCGTGGAACTGGCGTTTGCTTTGCTTTGGCGCTTGCGCTTGAACGTAGGCGGGTAGAGGCTTGCGATGCTTTAGTTCTTCCGGACTTCGCGTCGTATCGGCTAGAACGTGCAGTGCTTTGCTCGTGACCGTCGTAGTTGCTTGGCTTTGGCACGTGCGTTGCTTTGGCGTGGGCTTTACCGGTGCGTTTGCTTTGGCTTCTTGCGTTGGCTTTGGCTTTAGCTTTGACTCGATCTTCTTCTCGAACGGCGATGGCTACTTATTCAAGGCTTCTTTATTCTTCTGGCTTCCTCGACGGTTGTGGCGTCGGCTTGGCTTTTCGGCAGGGGTAACACCGATCTCCGTGCGACGGTTGTAGCGTCGGCTTTTGTTGGTGAAGATGGCGGGGGTAGCACCGATCTCCGCACGACGGTTGTAGCGTCAGCTTTGTTGGTGAAGACGGCGGGGGTAGCACCGATCTCCGCACAACGGTTGTAGCGTCGGTTTTGTTGGTGAAGACGGCGGGGGTAGCACCGATCTCCGCATGACGGTTGTAGCGTCGGCTTTTGTTGGCGAAGACGGCAGGGGTAGCACCGGCTTCAGGCCTTCTTCTCCGAGCTTTCTTCTTCGTGCAAGGAGTCGATGCCTTTGTTGAAGACGACGGGTGTTGTCGGCTTCGATCTTCTTCTCCGGCCTTTGCTTATGGCATCTTCGGAGTTGATGAAGATCAATGGAGAAGTCGAGGTGACGACGACTCCGGGTCTTCTTCTCCAAGCTTTCTTCTTCGTGCGAGGAGTCGAAGCTTTGATCTTCGAGTGCAAGGTCTTCACGTTGATGAGGACTTGAAGGGCCAAGTATTCCCGTAGGACGTGATTGCCGTGCCTCGTGAAGCCTTCGGTCTTCAAGCGTTAGAGCTTCTCTTGCAGAGCCTTTTCGTCTTCAGCCTTCGGACCTGGCGCGGTTGTGGTGTCGACTTCTTCTCCGGGCGTATTTGGCTTGATCAGAGTTGAAGGCTTTTTTTGGAGATGGAGGGTGTAGCACCGATCTCTATGCGACGGTTGTAGCGTCGGCTTTTGTTGATGAAGACGGCCGGGGTAGCACCGACTTCAGGCCTTCTTCTCCAAGCTTTCTTTTTCGTGCGAGGAGTCGGCGCCTTTGTTGAAGACGACGGTGTGTTGTCGGCTTCGATCTTCTTCTCCGGCCTTTGCTTATGGCTTTTTCGGAGTTGATAAAGATCGTTGGAGACGTCGGGGTGATGACGACTCCGGGCCTTCTTCTCCAAGCTTTCTTCTTCGTGCGAGGAGTCGAAGCTTTGATCTTCGAGTGCAAGGTCTTCACGTTGATGAGGACTTGAAGGGCCAAGTATTCCCGTATGACGTGCTTGCCATGCCTCGTGAAGCCTTTGGTTTTCAAGCGTTGGAGCTCCTTTTTGCAGAGCCTCTTCCTTTTTTGCTTTCCGACCTTTGATGCCTTCCCCCACCCTTTCTATTTATAGGCAAAGGGGGGCGGTTGGAAGAGATATGGCTGAAATCTTTTTGTTTCATCCAATATCCCCCCCATAACCATCAAGATATTGTTCTTTTTTGCTTTTCTTTTTTCCTTTTCTTTTTCTTTTTTTTCTTTTTCTTTTTCTTTTCTTTCCTTCATGACCGGCCACACCTCCCCATGGGGAGGGGGCACGATTTTCAAGAGGGGGGCCGGTGGGCCCCCCTTTTGGGTTCGAGTAGCGGGTCCGGTGGGACCCGTTTGCTTTGAGTCAGGCCCTTTTTATGTACGGGCCATTGTGCGTGAACTGCGTTCGCATGCGGGTCGTTGTGTGCGGGCCGTGTTTCGCATGCGGGTCGTTGTGTGCGGGCCGAGTTCGCAGGTGGGCCGTTGTGTGCGGGCCGATTTTTCACATACGAGTCGGGTTCGACCCGTGGGCTAATTTCCGTGCCCACAAATGCCC
This sequence comes from Chamaelirium japonicum, assembly GCA_947650365.1. Lineage (NCBI taxonomy): Eukaryota > Viridiplantae > Streptophyta > Magnoliopsida > Liliales > Melanthiaceae > Chamaelirium > Chamaelirium japonicum. Next base: position 7,295,142 of record OX393551.1, on the reverse strand, counting down.
CTCAAGGTCAAGTGCGCCCGCGGGAAACGCGTAGCATTTGGCCTTGATCGTGTATTTGCTAGTGCGGGAGACCTTAATCACGTTTTTGATAGCATTTGGCGGCTTGGAGACGAAGACCTCTTCTAGGGTTTTGTTCATCTTCCTTGTTGTCGCGGACTTCCTTTGCTTCGAGGATGGTGCGAACATTGACGGTGGCCGCTGCGCGGAGTCCCAGGGCAGCAAGGCGACGGGAGCACGAGGACGGCCACGATGCACCTCGGAGGAGGGCTGTTGCGCCTCTTCGGTGCGGGAGTGCAATGGTGGAAACCGATTGTTGCGGCCGAATGTGATGATGACTACGCGTCTGGCACAGCGCAGGGAGGAGACAGATTCGACGAGGTGCGGGCCCACTTTCTTCGTGTTCTTTTTTTTTTTTGGGGTTACATCGGATATGGATGCCCACCGGGTAAAGACCCCTAGATACAGGGGATATGAGATTTGCCCCATCTCTATCCCAATAGCCGATTATGCCTATATATAGGGGGTTAAATGAATAACCGTTTTTTCCCAACATCCTTTCCCTTTTTTTTTTTTGTTCCGTCTTGTTTTTTTCCCTGGTTTTGGTCTCTCTTTTTTTTTTCTTTTTTTTTTTTTTGTTCTGGTTCGCATGGTACAGCAGCAACGGTGCGGTGGTTGGGGCGCAGGCGGGCGGCGGGCGAGGGCGCGCGCGGCCGGCTATGGTGGCCGGGCGGCGTGCGGGTAGCCGCGAGCGGTCGGCGAGGCGTGAGCCGGGCGCAGGCGCGGCGGGAGCCGGGGCGCTGGTCGGGCACGCGCGGGGGGCGGTGGCGGCGGCCGGGTCGTGCGCGTCCGTCGGAGGCCAGGAGCCCCCCCCCCCCCCCGGGCTACGGGTTTTAACCGGAGAGAGGAGGGGCTGCAGCTTTTTGATGTAGCCCCCTCTTCGTTTCTCCACTTTGCACAAGGGGGCGGGGGCTGTGGCTTTTTGCTGTGGCCCCCCTCTCGGTTTCCCTTTCTACAAAAAGGGGCTGCAGTCCCTCCCCCTTTTTTTTTTTTTTTTTTTTGCGCTTGACTTGTGTCTTTCTTTGCTTCGAACTTTTGCTTGGTTCGTGCCTAACTTGTGTTTTTCTTTCTTTCTTTCTCCAGGGCCAGGCGTTATGAGAGTTTTTCGACTTCTGGATGGATCGTCGATGTGGTCTCCCACAGGAGTACGCATCTTCGTTTCCATTTTGCGCAAGTCTTTTGCCGCCGTGACGAGAGCTTTCCGACTTCTGGATGGATCGTCGATGCGGTCTCCCACGGGAGTACGCATCTTCGTTTCCCTTTTGCGCAAGTCTTCTGTTGTCCCATCGGGCGTGCCAGAAATCTGTGGGCTCGGAAAAAGATTCGGGTCGTCTTTATTGCGAGCACACGAAGATTACAGATGCCGGGACCCAGGGGCTCGGGGATGGCGAGTCCGGGTGCGGCGAATATTTGATCAGGAGATTGTGGGAGAGATCCTCTGGAGGGTCCCTTTGATCCGCGTCTCCACGTGGTATTCGTGCGAGAGCTCTGAAGGGGTTGCCCAGGACAGAGGTCCTTACAGGGTGAGGGTTTCTTGAGAGGCTAAGGAATATCGACCGTTGATTTTGTCCCGTCCGTGCTTCGCGCTTTCTCGGGTAGGGAGGTTTTGGGGCTTCTTTCCTCGGTCTTCGTGTCTCCCTCGATTCTTGCTAGACCTCGGCGTCCTTGATCGTCGGTTCGCGACGTCGATCGTGTTTTGGCATCGGCTTTGGCTTTAGCTTTCGGCTTTGGCGTGGCTCTGGCGTTTGCTTTGCTTTGGCGCTTGCGCTTGAACGTAGGCGGGTAGAGGCTTGCGATGCTTTAGTTCTTTCGGACTTCGCATCGTATCGGCTAGAACGTACGGTGCTTTGCTCGTGACCGTCGTAGTTGCTTGGCTTTGGCACGTGCGTTGCTTTGGCGTGGGCTTTACCGGTGCGTTTGCTTTGGCTTCTTGCGTTGGCTTTGGCTTTAGCTTTAACTCGATCTTCTTCTCGAACGGCGATGGCTACTTCTTCAGGGCTTCTTTATTCTTCTGGCTTCCTCAACGGTTGTGGCGTCGGCTTGGCTTTTCGGCGGGGGTAGCACGGATCTCCGTGCGACGGTTGTAGCGTCGGCTTTTGTTGGTGAAGATGGCGGGGGTAGCACCGATCTCCGCACGACGGTTGTAGCGTCGGCTTTGTTGGTGAAGACGGCGGGGGTAGCACCGATCTCCGCACGACGGTTGTAGCGTCGGCTTTGTTGGTGAAGACGGCGGGGGTAGCACCGATCTCCGCAAGACGGTTGTAGCGTCGGTTTTTGTTGACGAAGACGGCAGAGGTAGCACCAGCTTCAGGCCTTCTTCTCCGAGTTTTCTTCTTCATGCAAGAAGTCGATGCCTTTGTTGAAGACGACGGGTGTTGTCGGCTTCGATCTTCTTCTCTGGCCTTTGCTTATGGCGTCTTCGGAGTTGATGAAGATCGTTGGAGAAGTCGAGGTGACGACGACTCCGGGTCTTCTTCTCCAAGCTTTCTTCTTCGTGTGAGGAGTCGAAGCTTTGATCTTCGAGTGCAAGGTCTTCACGTTGATGAGGACTTGAAGGGCCAAGTATTCCCGTAGGACGTAATTGTCGTGCCTCGTGAAGCCTTCGGTCTTCAAGCGTTGGAGCTTCTCTTGCAGAGCCTTTTCGTCTTCAGCCTTCGGACCTGGCGCGGTTGTGGTGTCGACTTCTTCTCCGGGCGTATTTGGCTTGATCAGAGTTGAAGGCTTTTTTTGGAGATGGCGGGTGTAGCACCGATCTCTATGCGACGGTTGTAGCATCGGCTTTTGTTGATGAAGACGGCCAGGGTAGCACCGACTTCAGGCCTTCTTCTCCAAGCTTTCTTTTTCGTGCGAGGAGTCGACGCCTTTGTTGAAGACGACGGTGTGTTGTCGGCTTCGATCTTCTTCTCCGGCCTTTGCTTATGGCTTTTTCGGAGTTGATGAAGATCGTTGGAGACGTCGGGGTGATGACGACTACGGGCCTCCAAGCTTTCTTCTTCGTGCGAGGAGTCGAAGCTTTGATCTTCGAGTGCAATGTCTTCACGTTGATGAGGACTTGAAGGGCCAAGTATTCCCGTAGGACGTGCTTACCATGCCTCGTGAAGCCTTTGGTCTTCAAGCGTTGGAGCTCCTTTTTGCAGAGCCTCTTCCTTTTTTGCTTTCCGACCTTTGATGCCTTCCCCCACCCTTTCTATTTATAGGCAAAGGGGGGCGGTTGGGAGAGATATGGCTGAAATCTTTTTGTTTCATCCAATATCCCCTCCATAACCATCAAGATATTGTTCCTTTATTTGGGGAAACAAACTCGATCCCCTCCTTTTTAGTTGGGGTGGTTACGGGCAAGATGTGACTTGATCTTTGAAGATTGAGTTGTTATCTTTGCACTTTCGGATCGCATGGCGACACGACGTCATCTTGTCCGTCGGATCGAGGGATCGTCGTGGATCTACGGTTGTGTAGACGTCCACGCCACCTCCCCCCGCATTGAGGCGGTTGAGATTTTCTTTTTTTTTTCCTTTTCTTTTTCTTTTTTTTCTTTTTCTTTTTCTTTTCTTACCTTCATGACCGGCCACACCTCCCCATGGGGAGGGGGCACGGTTTTCAAGAAGAGGGGGGCCGGTGGGCCCCCCTTTTGGGTTCGAGTAGCGGGTCCGGTGGGACCCGTTTGCTTTGAGTCAGGCCCTTTTTATGTACGGGCCATTGTGCGTGAACTGCGTTCGCATGCGGGCCGTTGTGTGCGGGCCGTGTTTCGCATGCGGGCCGTTGTGTGCGGGCCGAGTTCGCAGGTGGGCCGTTGTGTGCGGGCCAATTTTTCACATACGAGTCGGGTTCGACCCGTGGGCTAATTTTCGTGCCCACAAATGCCACCTCAAGGTCGAGTGCGCCCGCGGGAAACGCGTAGCATTTGGCCTTGATCGCGTATTTGCTAGTGCGGGAGACCTTAATCACGTATTTGATAGCATTTGGCGGCTTGGAGACGAAGACCTCTTCTAGGGTTTTATTCATCTTCCTTGTTGTCGCGGACTTCCTTTGCTTCGAGGATGGTGCGAACATTGACGGTGGCCGCTGCGCGGAGTCCCAGGGCAGCAAGGCGACGGGAGCACGAGGACGGCCGCGATGCACCTCGGAGGAGGGCTGTTGCGCCTCTTCGGTGCGGGAGTGCAATGGTGGAAACCGATTGTTGCGGCCGAATGTGATGATGACTACGCGTCTGGCACAGCGCAGGGAGGAGACAGATTCGACGAGGTGCGGCCCCACTTTCTTCGTGTTCTTTTTTTTTTTTGGGTTACATCGGATATGGATGCCCACCGGGTAAAGACCCCTAGATACAGGGGATATGAGATTTGCCCCATCTCTATCCCAATAGCCGATTATGCCTATATATAGGGGGTTAAATGAATAACCGTTTTTTCCCAACATCCTTTCCCTTTTTTTTTTTTGTTCCGTCTTTTTTTTTCCCTGGTTTTGGTCTCTCTTTTTTTTTTCTTTTTTTTTTGTTCTGGTTCGCACGGTACAGCAGCAACGGTGCGGTGGTTGGGGAGAGGGCGCGCGCGGCCGGCTGTGGTGGCCGGGCGGCGTGCAGGTAGGCGCGAGCGGTCGGCGGGGCGTGAGCCGGCCGCAGGCGCGGCGGCAGCTGGGGCGCGGGTCGGGCACGCGCGGGGGGCGGTGGCGGCGGCCGGGTCGTGCACGCCGGTCGGAGGCCAGGAGCCCCCCCCCCCCCCGGGCTACGGGTTTTAACCGGAGAGGGGGGGCTGTGGCTTTTTGCTGTGGCCCCCCTCTCGGTTTCCCTTTCTACCAAAAGGGGCTGCAGTCCCTCCCTCTTTTTTTTTTTTTCTTTTTTTTTTTCATTTGACTTGTGTCTTTCTTTGCTTCGAACTTTTGCTCGGTTCGGGCCTAACTTGTGTTTTTCTTCCTTTCTTTCTCCAGGGCCCGGCGTTATGAGAGTTTTCCGACTTCTGGATGGATCGTCGATGTGGTCTCCCACAGGAGTACGCATCTTCGTTTCCCTTTTGCGCAAGTCTTTTGCCGCCGTTACGAGAGCTTTTCGACTTCTGGATGGATCGTCGATGCGGTCTCCCACGGGAGTACGCATCTTCGTTTCCCTTTTGCGCAAGTCTTCTGTTGTCCCATCGGGCGTGCCAGAAATCTGTGGGCTCGGAAAAAGATTCGGGTCGTCTTTATTGCGAGCACACGAAGATTACAGATGCCGGGACCCAGGGGCTCGGGGATGGCGAGTCCGGGTGCGGCGAATATTTGATCAGGAGATTGTGGGAGAGATCCTCTGGAGGGTCCCTTTGATCCGCGTCTCCACGTGGTATTCGTGCGAAAGCTCTGAAGGGGTTGCCCAGGACAGAGGTCCTTACAGGGTGAGGGTTTCTTGAGAGGCTAAGGAATATCGGCCGTTGATTTTGTCCCGTCCGTGCTTCGCGCTTTCTCGGGTAGGGAGGTTTTGGGGCTTCTTTCCTCGGTCTTCGTGTCTCCCTCGATTCTTGCTAGACCTCGGCGTCCTTGATCGTTGGTTCGCGGCGTCGATCGTGTTTTGGCATCGGCTTTGGCTTTAGCTTTCGGCTTTGGCGTGGCTCTGGCGTTTGCTTTACTTTGGCGCTTGCGCTTGAACGTAGGCGGGTAGAGGCTTACGATGCTTTAGTTCTTCCGGACTTCGCGTCGTATCGGCTAGAACGTGCGGTGCTTTGCTCGTGACGGTCGTAGTTGCTTGGCTTTGGCACGTGCGTTGCTTTGGCGCGGGCTTATCCGGTGCGTTTGTTTTGATTTCTTGCGTTGGCTTTGGCTTTAGCTTTGACTCGATCTTCTTCTCGAACGGCGATGGCTACTTCTTCAAGACTTCTTTATTCTTCCGGCTTCCTCGACGGTTGTGGCGTCGGCTTGGCTTTTCGACGGGGGTAGCACCGATTTTCGTGCGACGGTTGTAGCGTCGGCTTTTGTTGATGAAGACGGCGGGGGTAGCACCGATCTCCGCACGACGGTTGTGGCGTCGGCTTTTGTTGATGAAGACGGCGGGGGTAGCACCGATCTCCGCACGACGGTTGTAGCGTCGGCTTTTGTTGACGAAGACGGCAGGGGTAGCACCGGCTTCAGGCCTTCTTCTCCAAGCTTTCTTCTTCGTGCGAGAAGTCGACGCCTTTGTTGAAGACGACGGGTATTGTCGGCTTCGATCTTCTTCTCCGGCCTTTGCTTATGGCGTTTTTGGAGTTGATGAAGATCGTTGGAGAATTCGGGGTGACGACTCCGGATCTTCTTCTCCAAGCTTTCTTCTTCGTGCAGGGAGTCGAAGCTTTGATCTTCGAGTGCAAGGTCTTCACGTTGATGAGGACTTGAAGGGCCAAGTATTCCCGTAGGACGTGCTTGCCGTGCCTAATGAAGCCTTCGGTCTTCAAACGTTGGAGCTTCTTTTGCAGAGCCCTTTCGTCTTCAGCCTTCGGACCTGGCGCGGTTGTGGTGTCGACTTCTTCTCCGGGCGTATTTGGCTTGATCGGAGTTGAAGGCTTCTTTTGGAGATGGCGGGTGTAGCACCGATCTCTATGCGACGGTTGTAGCGTCGGCTTTTGTTGATGAAGATGGCCGGGGTAGCACCAACTTCAGGCCTTCTTCTCCAAGCTTTCTTCTTCGTGCGAGGAGTCGACGCCTTTGTTGAAGACGACGGGGTGTTGTCGGCTTCGATCTTCTTCTCCGGCCTTTGCTTATGGCTTTTTCGGAGTTGATGAAGATCGTTAGAGACGTCGGGGTGATGACGACTCCGGGCCTTCTTCTCCAAGCTTTCTTCTTCGTGCGAGGAGTCGAAGCTTTGATCTTCGAGTGCAAGGTCTTCACGTTGATGAGGACATGAAGGGCAGTGTATTCCCGTAGGACGTGCTTGCCGTGCCTCGTGAAGCCTTCGGTCTTCAAGCGTTGGAGCTCCTTTTTGCAGAGCCTCTTCCTTTTTTGCTTTCGACCTGGTGACGGTTGTGGCATCGGCTTCTTCTCCGGGCGTATTTGGCTTGATCGGAGTCGAAGGCTTTTTTTGGAGATGGTGGGTGCAGCATCGATCTCTATGCGATGGTTGTAGCGTCGGCTTTTGTTGATGAAGACGGTAAGGATGACACCGATCTTCGTGCGACGGTTGTAGCGTCGGCTTTTGTTGATGAAGACGGCAGGGGTAGCACCGACTTCAGGCCTTCTTCTCCAAGCTTTCTTCTTCGTGCGAGGAGTCGACGCCTTTGTTGAATACGACGGGTATTGTCGGCTTCGATCTTCTTCTCCGGCCTTTGCTTATGGCGTCTTCGGAGTTAATGAAGATCGTTGGAGAAGTCGGGGTGACGACTCCGGGTCTTTTTCTCCAAGCTTTCTTCTTCGTGCAGGGAGTCAAAGCTTTGATCTTCGAGTGCAAGGTCTTCACGTTGATGAGAACTTAAAGGGCCAAGTATTCCCGTAGGACGTGCTTGCCGTGCCTCGTGAAGCCTTCGGTCTTCAAGCGTTGGAGCTTCTCTTGCAGAGCCCTTTCGTCTTTAGCCTTCGGACCCTTGATGCCTTCCCCGACCCCTTCTATTTATAGGCAAAGGGGGGCGGTTGGGAAAGATATGGCTGAAATCTTTTTGTTTCATCCAATATCTCCCACCATAACCATCAAGATATCGTTCCCTTATTTGGGGAAACAAACTCGATCCCCTCCTTTTTAGTTGGGGTGGTTACGGGCAAGATGTGACTTGATCTTCGAAGATTGAGTTGTTATCTTTGCACTTTCGGATCACATGGCGACACGACGTCATCGTGTCCGTCGGATCGAGGGATCGTCGTGGATCTGCGGTTGTGCAGACGTCCACGCCACCTCCCCCAGCATCGAGGCGGTTTGGATTTTCTTCTTTTTTTTTTTTTCTTTTTCTTCACTTTTCCTTTATGGCCGGCCCCACCTCCCAAAAGGAGGGGGGCACGGTTTTCTATGAGGGGGGGCCGGTGGACCCCCTCTTTGTGTTCGAGCTGCCAAAAAGAGGGGGGCACGGTTTTCTAGGAAGGGGGGGCACGGCTAAAACAAACCGCAGCCCCCATATCCCAAAAGAACCCACAATCGCCTGATTAGAAATCTGTATGCGCAGAAAAAGATACGGGTCGTCTTTATTGCGAGCACACGAAGATTACAGATGCCGGGACCCGGGGGCTAGGGGATGGCGAGTCCGGGTGCGGCGAATGTTTGATCAGGAGATTGTGGGAGAGATCCTCTGGAGGGTCCCTTTGATCCGCGTCTCCACGTGGTATTCGCGCGAGAGCTCTGAAGGGGTTGCCCAGGACAGAGGACTTTACAGGGTGAGGGTTTCTTGAGAGGCTAAGTAATATCGGCCGTTGATTTTGTCCAGTCCGTGCTTCGCGCTTTCTCGGCTAGGGAGGTTTTGGGCTTCGTTCCTCGGTTTTCGTGTCTTCCTCGATCCTTGCAAGACCTCGGCGTTCTTGATCGTCGGTTCGCGGCGTCGATCGTGCTTTTGGCGTTGGCTTTGGCTTTGGCTTTTGGCTTCGGCGTTGCTTTGGCGTGGCTCTGGCTTTTGCTTTGCTTTGGCACTTGCGCTTGAACGTAGGCGGGTCGAGGCTTGCGATGCTTTAGTTCTTCCGGACTTCGCGTCGTATCGGCTAGAACGTGCGATGCTTTGCTCGTGACCGTCGTAGTTGCTTGGCTTTGGCACGTGCGTTGCTTTGGCGCGGGCTTTACCGGTGCGTTTGCTTTGGCTTCTTGCGTTGGCTTTAGCTTTAGCTTTAACTTTGACTCGATCTTCTTCTCGAACGGCGATAGCTACTTCTTCAAGACTTCTTTATTCTTCCGGCTTCCTCGACAGTTGTGGCGTCGGCTTGGCTTTTCGCCAGGGGTAGCACCGATCTTCATGCGACGGTTGTAGCGTCGGCTTTTGCTGATGAAGACGGCAGGGGTAGCACCGATCTCCGTGCGACGGTTGTAGCGTCGGCTTTTGTTGATGAAGACGGCGGGGGTAGCACCGATCTCCGCACGACGGTTGTAGCGTCGGCTTTGTTGGTGAAGACGGCGGGGGTAGCACCGATCTCCGCACAACGGTTGTAGCGCGGGCTTTGTTGGTGAAGACGGCGGGGGTAGCACCGATCTCCGCACGACGGTTGTAGCGTCGGCTTTTGTTGACGAAGACGGCAGGGGTAGTACCGACTTCAGGCCTTCTTCTCCGAACTTTCTTCTTCGTGAAAGGAGTCGATGCCTTTGTTGAAGACGACGGGTGTTGTCGGCTTCGATCTTCTTCTCCGGCCTTTGCTTATGGCGTTTTCGGAGTTGATGAAGATCGTTGGAGAAGTCGAGGTGACTACGACTCCGGGTCTTCTTCTCTAAGCTTTCTTCCCCGTGCGAGTAGTCGAAGCTTTGATCTTCGAGTGCAAGGTCTTCGAGTGCAAGGTCTTCGAGTTGATGACTACTTCTCTAAATGGGCTGAGGCAGTACCATTGCGAGAAGTTACCAGACACTCTGTCATAAGCTTCATCCAGAACGACATCATCTTCCGGTACGGCGTCCCTCACTATATCGTCACGGACAACGGGAAGCAGTTCAAGAATGCTGCTGTCAGCCAATTTTGTGCCAAGTTTGATATCAAGCAAAGGTGTTCGACCATGTACAACGCGTCGGCCAACGGTCTAGCAGAAGCTTTCAACAAAACACTCTACAAACATTTGGAGAAAGTCGTCTCGAAGTCAAATAAAGACTGGCATGAACGCATAGGTGAAGCGTTATGGGCATATCGCACCTCTTTTCGCACGCCAACACAAGCAACTCCGTACTCACTGGTGTACGGAGTAGAAGCTGTCCTCCCGCTTGAGCTCCAAATCCCGTCACTCAGGATAGCCATCCAAGAAGGCCTCGTCAACAGCGACAACGCCCAACTTCGCCTAGCAGAATTGGAAGCACTGGATGAAAAGCGCCTCGAAGCCCAGCAACGCTTGGAATGCTATCAAGCCAGGTTAACGCGAGCCTCAAACAAAAGAATTCGCCCTCGATCCTTCCAAATAGGAGAACTGGTGCTGGCAGTCAAAACGCCCCATCATTCTCTCGCATCGAGGAGGAAAGAAGTTCCACGCCAAGTGGGATGGACCGCAAGCTGTCAAAGAGGTCTACTCCAACGGCGCATATCTTCTCACCACGCCAGAAGGGCTTACACTCGGCCCTATCAATGGCAAGTACCTGAAAATGTACTATGCCTAAAAGCAAGGTTACACTCCTTGCAAAAAAAAAAAAAAAGGAAAATAAATGAACTACGTGCGACTTGATCCCTCTCAGTAGAGTACGTAGGCAGCCTGTAAAGGTTCAGTCCAAACAAAAAAAAACAACCAGACACTGCCATTCCAGAAGACAAGTCCAAGAAATAGATGCATAATATTAAGTTATCATCAAACGAAGGAAAGCAAAACTACGAGTCTATCCAGCAAAAGTGACAAAAAGAAAAAGAAAGGCAACACTGCTAGTAAAGCGAATTAAACTCCTTAAGACGTTGAAGCAGCTCGCCGCCAGCAACCTCCATGCGCTGCAGCTCCGAAGACCGAGAAGCTGTCCGCTCCCGATGCGTCGCCAACACAATACATTGCTTCGCAAGATCTGCTCCAAAAGATTTATCGATCGTCTCAGCTTTCTCAAAAGATGTGCGAGCAGCCTCTAGCTTCTTCCGTGCCCGAACAAGGCTCGTAGTAGCAAGTGTATGCTGCTCCTCCAGTCGACGCTCCTCGTCCTCCGCCCTTGCTAGTGTCAGGGGAAGGTAATCTTTCATCGAAGCCCATTTCAAGCGATGAGCTTCACTGTCCACCAAGAAAGCGCGCATGCGCTCCGCAAACAAAGAGCCATCTATTTGGAAAGCCGCCAGACTCTCGCAAAACTCAGATCCCTCAAAGACCCACCAGCAACTCAAAGCATCAAGACCGTCCTCCTGAAATGGTGCGAGCGTCGCGTGGATATACGTCCGATAGCTCTCTAAAAGAAGCGCAGAAAGAAGGACCCGCGAACTACACTTTCGCTTGTCAGCCCCTGAGTGCACAGATAAGGAAGGCTCCTGCCCTGAAGGCTCAAGTGCGGGAACCACCTCCTGAACCATCGCCGTCATAACGGTCAGCGGCACCACCAGAGCTGAAGGAGAAGCTACAGGCGAAACATCAGACGGAACGACTGCGGGAGTAGTCTCTGCCAGACTACCTGGCCTAACTACGGGAGTCTGTTCTCTCCCTACACTGGAGACCTCATCCTCCTCCCCAAAGCCCAACTGTTTCATGTCAATATCATCCAGGTTGACAGCACTGCCGGCAAAATCTGCTCCACACGCTCCCAAAAGGTTCAAGTTATCCCAGGGTACATCCAGCCCGCCACTCTCAATCAACGTCGCTCCGATGGGAGAGCATTCATGCCTAACCCCGTTGGGGGCAGACTCGCAGTCCAACCCAGCAGAACCTACCAAAATGAGAGTTAAACGACTCATCCAACGGAATAAGAATACAAGCAAAGAAATCCATGAGCAACTAGAAATGAGATATACCTGCGGCATCCGATGAAGCTACCCCGGAAAGACGGATTACTTCGTCGGCAAAAAGCCCTGGCTCCCCCTCTCGCGCTGGCTCTGCCTCACTAGTGCCATCCAAAGCTGCCTCACACAAGGAATCCAACTTCCTTCTCTTGGGAGAAGCGCGTCCACTCCAAGAAGTCAGAGTCTCAGGAAGACTCTGAACCTTGGAAGACGAAGTCATCTCGACCTCTTGCACAGAAGGAGAAACCCGGGAAGTACTCTCTCGATGGCCGCAAGATCTCTCTGGTCGTCGCTCTTCGGACCATAGTCGGCGATCCTCCGACCCCGCCAAAGAGTCAAAACGAAAGTCAACTCGCTCGCTACTAGCGAGAATATCCAGCGGAAAGTTAGCCAGAAAAGGAAGCACTGACTCATTGACCCAGCGGCGATACTCAGGAATTGCAGCATCCTTGCCGCTCGGCTTAATCCCCGGCGAGAAAACGCACCCGGTAAATCGGTCATAAAGTGCTCCCCAAAGACGAACGCTTCTTGGGGAGTGTAACGTGACTGCATTCGCAAAGGGGTCCCCGGCAACTCCTGGCGAAAACCCTGCTGTCGAGCGAACCGGTGAGGAGAATATCGTGCCACCTCCACTGTGTCCCCATGACGCCAAACAAGATACCCGGGCTTGCAACTTACCATACTCCAGTACAAGTGCTCGGGCATGTCCGGCCCATCGTACACCGAGGATCTCGCGAAAGGTGCAAGCGCGTTCTCCGATACAAAGTCAAAGTCGGAAGGGCCCATACGTCTCAACCACTCTCGAGCACTGGGCTTCGGACGCTCCCATGCATAATAGGCGTTCATCACACCCCCTACACAAAGAAGGAAGGGCACTAAGCTCGAAGGTCCGCGCGCCGCAAAAATCCCCTTCGGAAAGTGGAGCCCAATCCAACCATAAAGATAATGCAGGGGGCAAAAGAAACTTGCTCGGCCCACTTCCCCTCTCGCATTATCCGCGCTCGATAAACTCCAGTATGTTCTGCTAAGCCCTTGATACAGCGAGCAAAGGATCGCCGGTGCCAGATTGAGAAGTTCTCCGTTCACCATCCGGGCAGCTGCAAGGAAGGTCCCAGGGCGTATCACATCCCCATTCCAGGGCAGGGCAAAGCGACAAAGAAAAAGTACCAACCCTGCTGACCAATAAACAGCCCGCCAAACATCACTGCATTCCTCCAATCCCAGTACCTCCCAGGGACGCTGCGCCGTAGCCATGGAGCATCATTCTTTTCTTAAAGATTCAATCGGCCGCCGAAAAGTGCCAAGTGCCGGCGTCTTCGACGATGCATACCTCCACATCGGGTGATTCGAAGGGGGAACGTGACGATACTCTCCTCGAAACCAAAAGTCCACCCAAGCTGAGTGAAGTACTCGGTCTGACTGCTCGCGCGCCGCTATAATAGCATATGCCTTAAAAAGCAAAAGGCAGGAGCTAGGAGACTCGTCTGGGTCCGTCAAGACCTCCAAAGAAGGAACCTCCTCCTGATAGTAGCTCCGAACATCTGGACATCCGGAGACAATATGCACGTCACGAAGGGTGATCCCGATTTCAACGGCTCCGGTTAAAAAAGTGTTGGTTTCAGGGCACCACTGCTCGCAAAGAGCCCGGTACATACCGTCCGGTCGGTTGTACTCCCAGCAAGCTGGCTCTACGAACCTCGCCAGATACTCCATCCCTGGCTCTGCCTCCAAAGCGCCAGATAGCTCTTATCCAGTCCCGGAAACCTCCCAGATATGTGACATCTCCACACGGTTGAATCTCCACACCCCATCGCGTACGGCGGGAGCATATCTTCAAAGCAACAACTGGAACGGGGACCGATTCCTCGCCGGTATGATGAAATGGCAATCCCAAACTCGGTCGAACAATCTGCCGTGAAGATCCCTCATCGGTAAGAATGCGCTCGCCAAGCTTCAACACACGACAAGAGCCGTCGGCAACACCATCCTCACAAACTCGCTCATGAGTCGAAAGCTGAAGTACTGATAGTCTGGCCTCCTGTCTCGGAACACGGTGGTAGAAGACTTGCGCAAGAGGGAAACGAAGATGCGTACTCCCGTGGGAGACCGCATCGACGACCCAGCCAGAACTCGGAAAGCTCTCGTAACGCCGAGACCTGAAAAAAAGATGAAAGGGAAAGCACAAGTCAGATGACAAGAAAAGTACAAGTCGAATAGCGAGAAAAGTGCAAAAAAAAAAAAAGAGTCAAGAGGGGGGGCCTCGGCTAAAAAGCCACAGCCCCATATGCCAAGAGGAAAGAAAAAAGAGGGGGCCACAGCAAAAAGCCGCAGCCCCCTCTCTCCTGTTAAAACCCGCAAGGGGGGGGGGAAGGGGCTGCTGGCCTCTGCCAACCCGGCCACCGGCCACCAGCCACCCTGCCGCGCCCCGCGTCGCGCCGACCACGACCACCGGCCATCCTGCCGCGCCCCGCGTCGCACTGACCACGGCCAAATCGGCACGGCACCTGGCACTTTTCGGCGGCCGATTGAATCTTTAAGAAAAGAATGGTGCTCCATGGCTGCGGTGCAGCGTCCCTGGGAGGTATTAGGACTGGAGGAATACAGTGACGTTTGGCGGGTTGTTTATTGGTCAGCAGGATTGGTACTTTTTCTTTGTCGCTTTGCCCTGCCCTGGAATGGGGATGTGATACGCCCTGGGACCTTCCTTGCAGCTGCTCGGATGGTGAACGGAGAACTTCTCAATCTGGCGCCGGCGATCCTCTGCTCGTTGTACCAAGGGCTTAGTGGAACCTACTGGAGTTTATCGAGCGCGGATAATGCAAGAGGGGAAGTGGACCGAGCCAGTTCCTTTTGCCCCCTGCATTATCTTTACGGTTGGATTGGGCTCCACTTTCCGAAGGGGATCTTTGCGGCGCGCGGGCCTTCAACCTCAGTGCCCTTCCTTCTTTGTATAGGAGGTGTGATGAATGCTTATTATGCATGGGAGCGTCCGAAGCCCAGTGCTCGAGAGTGGTTGAGACGTATGGGCCCTTCTGACTTCGACTTTGTATCGGAGAATGCGCTTGTACCTTTCGTGAGATCCTTGAAATGCGATGGGCCGGACATGCCCGAGCACTTGTACTGGAGTATGGTAAGTTGCAAGACCGGGTATCTTGTTTGGCGTCGCGGGGATGCAGTGGAAGTGGCACGGTATTCTCCCCACCGGTTTGCTCGACAGCAGGGTTTTCGCCAGTTGCCGGGGACTCCTTTACGAATGCAGTCACGTTACACTCCCCAGGAAGCGTACCGCCTCTGGGGAGCACTTTATGACCGATTTACTGGGTGTATTTTCTCGCCGGGGATTAAGCCGGGCGGAAAGGATGTTGCAACTCTTGAATATCGCCACTGGGTCAATGAGTCAGTGCTTCCCTTCCTGGCTAGCTTTCCACTAGATATCCTTGCTAGTAGCGAGCGAGTTGACTTTTCTTTTGACCCTTCGGTGGGGTCAGGGGATCGCCGTCTTTGGTCCGAGGAGCGACGATCGGAGAGATCTCGCGGTCATCAAGAGAGTACTTCCCGGGCTTCTTCTGTGCAAGAGGTCGAGATGGCTTCGTCTACCAAGGTTCAGAGTCTTCCTGAGACTCTGACTTCTTGGAGTGGATGTGTTTCTCCCAAGAGAAGGAAGTTGGATTTCTTGTGTGAGGCAGCTTTGGATGGCACTAGTGAGGCAGAGCCAGCTCGAGAGGGAGAGCCAGGGCTTTTGCCGATGAGGTAATCCCCCTTTCTGGGGTAGCTTCATCGGATGCCGCAGGTATATCTCATTTCTAGTTGCTCATGGATTTCTTTGCTTGTATTCTCATCCCGTTGGATAAGTTGTTTAACTCTCATTTTGGTAGGTTCTGCTGGATTGGACTGCGAGTCTGCCCCCAACGGGATTAGGCATGAATGCTCTCCCATCAGAGCGACGTTGATCGAGAGTGGCGGGCTGGATGTACCCTGGGATAACTTGGAGTTTTTGGGAGCGTGTGGAGCAGATTTTGCCGGCAGTGCTGTCAACCTGGATGATATTGACATGGAACAGTTGGGCTTTAGGGAGGAGGATGAGGTCTCCAGTGTAGGGAGAGAAAAGACTCCTCTAGTTAGGCCTGGTAGCCTGGCAGAGATTACTCCTGCAGTCGTTCCGTCGGAAGGTTCCCCTGTAGCTTCTCCTTCAGCTCCGGTGGCGCCGCTGACTGTTATCACGGCGATGGTTCAGGAGGCGGTTCCAGCACTTGAGCCTTCAGGACCGGAGCCTACCTTGTCTGTGCACTCAGGGGCTGACTAGCGAAAGTGTAGTTCGCGGGGCCTCCTTTTTGCGCTTCTTTTAGAGAGTTGTCGGAAGTATATCCAGGCGACGCTCGCACCTTTTTAGGAGGATGGTCTTGATGCTTGGAGTAGCTGGTGGGTCCTTGAGGGACCTGAGTTTTGCGAGAGTCTGGCGGCTTTCCAGGTGGATGGCTCCTTGTTTGCGGAGCGCATGCGTGCTTTCTTGGTGGACAGTGAAGCTCACTGTTTGAAATGGGCTTCGATGGAAGATGACTATAGACACGAATTTTGTCTAAACCCGGACCCGACATACGTGCGCCAACGCGGATGCAAACCCGACGCGCGCTCCGACTCGGACCCGACTTGCACACACCAGTACGGACCCAGACTCGATTCGCGCCCAACAAGGGAGGAGCGGACCCCACACTCAAGGGGGGCCGGCCCCTACCAGGGACCCGAACCACATGGGGGCCGGCCCCTACTAGGGACCCGAACCCCATGGGGGCCGGCCCTTACCAGGACCCAAACCCCATGGGGCCGGTCGGCCTTGCAAGGAAAAAGAAAAGAAAGGAAAGAAAAGAAAAAGGAAAGAAAAGAAAAGGAAAGAGAAGAAAGAAAAGGAAAGAACTACCGCCATGCGCGGGGGAAGATTGCGTATGACGTCTGCTCAGGCACGGATCTGCGCCGATCCCTCGATCCGACGGACAAGAAGAAGAGCCGGGTCGCCATCGATTTCGTGTGCAAAATCCAGCCATAATTGCCCCGCCAGGAAAGGAAAGCAAATAAATGTTATTCCCCTCATCAATGGATGAATAAATCCCGGGTAATTATGAGGGAGATATTAAAGGGATTTAAAATTAAAACGTCATATATCTCTCTCCCCTCCCCTTTGCCTATAAATAGAGGGGGTGGGGGAAAGCTCAAGGGGTCGAAGAGATCGCAAAACGAAGTGCGGGAGCTCTGCAGAAGAGGAGACGATTCTTCATCGACCCAAGGCTCCACGAGGCACGGGCAAGCCTGTCCCTTCGGGATCGGCTTAGTCCATTAAAAGCCCTCATCGACGTGAAGACCCTTGCACACAAAGATCAAGACTTCGACTCCGTGCACGAAGAAGAAAGCTCGGAGAAAAAGACCCTTCGACTCCGAAGACGCCAGAAGCAAAGGCCGGAGAAGAAGCTCGAAGCGGCACTACCCCGCCGGCTCCAACAAACCATTAACTCCGATCAAGCTCCAAAGCCCGGAGAAGAGGAACGAAGCATCATCAACCCGCCGCCTTCGACAAACGTCTGCTCCACCCACGAAGAAGAAAGCCTGGAGTGGACTACCTGAAGCGTCGCTACCCCCGTCGTCTTCATCGACAAAAGCCGACGCTACAACCGTCGCACGGAGACCGTCGCTACCCCCGCCGTCTTCATCAACAAAAGCCGACGCTACAACCGTCGCACGGAGATCGGTGCTACCCCCACTATCTTCGAAAGCATTCTTCGACTCCGATCACGCCAAAGAAGCCCGAAAAAGAAGAGAAGTCCAGCCGACATCCAAACCGCCGAAGCACCGAAGTAGCCCACGTCATTCGAGAAGAAGACCGAGTTGACGCTGAAGCCAAAGCCCACGCAAGAAGCCAAAGTAAAAGCCCCGGTAAAGCCCGCGCCAAAGCAACGCAAGTGCCAAAGCCAAGCGACTACGCCGGTCTCGAGCAAAAGCACCGCACGTTCTAGCCGATACGACGCGAAGTCCGGAAGAACGAAAGCATCGCAAGTCTCCCCTTCTACGTCCAAGGGCAAGCGCCAAAGCACAGCAAAAGCCAGAGCCACGCCAAAGCCCAAGCCAAAGCCGACGCCAAAGCACGATCGACGTCGTGAACCGACGATCAAGGACGCCGAGGTCAAGCAAGGAACGAGGAAGACACGAAGACCGAGGAACAAAGCCAAAAACACCCTAGCCGAGAAAGCGCGAAGCACGAAAGGGACAAAAGCCACGGCGGACACTCCTTAGCCTCTCAAAAGCCCTCACCCTGTAAAGACCTTTGTCCTGGGCGACCCCTTCAGAGCTCTCACACGAACACCACGTGGAGACGCGGATCAAAGGGACCCTCCAGAGGATCTCTCCCACAATCTCCTGATCAACACTCGCCGCAACCCGGACTCGCCACACCCGAGCCACCCGGGTCCCGGCCACACTTGTAATCTCGTTTTGCGCAATAAAGACGACCCGTATCTTTTCCGCGCATACAATGACCTTTCCTTGATACTAGCAAAGGCCGAGGACGAGGAGCGTCGGCTGGAGAAGCAGTATACACTTGCTACCGCGAGTCTTGTTCGGGCACGGAAGAAGCTAGAGGCCGCTCGCGCTTCTTTTGAGAAAGCTGAGATGATTAAGAAATCTTTTGGAGCAGATCTTGCGACGCGACGTATTGAGCTAGCGACGTACCGGGAGCGGACAGCTTCTCGGTCTTCGGAGCTGCAGCGCATGGAGGTTGCGGGCGGCGAGCTGCTTCAACGTCTGAAGGACTTTAAATCGATTTACTCGTAGTGTTGCCTTTCTTTTTCTTTCTTGTCATTTCTGCTGGACAGACTCGTAGTTTTGCTTTCCTCCGTTTGATGATAACTTAATATTATGCATCTAGTTTTTTGGACTTGTCTTCTGGAATGGTGGTGTCTGGTTGTTTTTTTTTTGTTTGGACTGAACCTTTACAGACTGCCTACGTACCCTACTGAGAGGGATCAAGTCGCACGTAGTTCATTTTTTTTTTTTGGCAAGGAGTGTAGCCCTGCTTTTAGGTGTGTACCTTTTGAGGTACTTGCCATTGATAGGGCCGAGTGTAAGCCCTTCTGGCGTGGTGAGAAGATATGCACCGTTGGAGTAGACCTCTTTGACAGCGTGCGGTCCATCCCACTTGGCGTCGAACTTCTTTCCTCCTCGATGCAAGAGAATGATGGGGCGTTTGACTGCCAGCACCAGTTCTCCTATTTGGAAGGATCGAGGGCGAATTCTTTTGTTGAAGGCTCGCATTAGCCTGGCTTGATAGCATTCCAAGCGTTGCTGGGCTTCGAGGCGCTTTTCATCCAATTCTTCCAATTCTGCTAGGCGAAGTTGGGCGTTGTCGTCGTTGACGAGGCCTTCTTGGATGGCTATCCTGAGTGACGGGATTTGGAGCTCAAGCGGGAGGACAGCTTCTACTCCGTACACCAGTGAGTACGGAGTTGCTGGTGTTGGCGTGCGAAAAGAGGTGCGATATGCCCATAACGCTTCACCCATGCGTTCATGCCAGTCTTTATTTGACTTCGAGACGACTTTCTCCAAAAGCTTGCAGAGAGTCTTGTTAAAAGCTTCTGCTAGACAGTTGGCCGGAGCGTTGTACATGGTTGAACACCTTTGCTTGATATCGAACTTGGCACAAAACTGGCTGACAGCGGCATTCTTGAACTGCTTCCCGTTGTCCGTGACGATATAGCGAGGGACGCCGTACCGGAAGATGATGTCGTTCTGGATGAAGCTGATGACAGAGTGTCTGGTAACTTCTCGCAATGGTACTGCCTCAGCCCACTTAGAGAAGTAGTCTGGTGCCACCAGGATGTAAAGATGCTGCTTGGATGACTTGGGTAGCGGACCGACAATGTCGAGTCCCCATCCATCGAAGGGCCATGATGTGATGGTTGGATGCAAAGGTTCCGGAGACTGACGGATGTAGTCGCCATGCAATTGGCAAGCGTGACATCTCTTTGCAAATTCGAGGGAGTCCTTGATCATAGTGGACCAGTAATATCCCATCCGCCTGATGCGGAAATGAAGCTTTGGACCGGACTGATGTGAGCCACAAATCGGGCTTACACTCGGCCCTATCAATGGCAAGTACCTCAAAATGTACTACGCCTAAAAGCATGGCTACACTCCTTTCCAAAAAAAAAAAGAACTACGTTCGACTTGATCCCTTTCAGTAGGGTACCTAGGCAGCCTGTAAAGGTTCAGTCCAAACAAAAAAAAAACAACTAGACACCACCATTCCAGAAGACAAGTCCAAAAAACTAGATGCATAATATTAAGTTATCATCAAACGGAGGAAAGCAAAACTACGAGTCTGTCCAGCAGAAATGACAAGAAAGAAAAAGAAAGGCAACACTACTAGTAAAGCGAATTAAAGTCCTTCAGACGTTGAAGCAGCTCGCCGCCCGCAACCTCCATGCGCTGCAGCTCCGAAGACCGAGAAGCTGTCCGCTCCCGGTACGTCGCCAGCTCAATACGTCGCGTCGCAAGATCTGCTCCAAAAGATTTCTCAATCATCTCAGCTTTCTCAAAAGAAGCGCGAGCGGCATCTAGCTTCTTTCGTGCCCGAACAAGGCTCGCGGTAGCATGTGTATGCTGCTCCTCCAGCCGACGCTCTTCGTCCACGGCCTTTGCTAGTATCAAGGAAAGGTCATCTTCCATAGAAGCCCATTTCAAACGGTGAGCTTCACTGTCCACCAAGAAAGCACGCATACGCTCCGCAAACAAGGAGCCATCCACCTGGAAAGCCGCCAGACTCTCGCAAAACTCAGGTCCCTCAAGGACCCACCAGCTACTCAAAGCATCAAGACCATCCTCCTGAAAAGGTGCGTGCGTCGCCTGGATATACTTCCAACAACTCTCTAAAAGAAGCGCAGAAAAGAGGCCCCGCGAACTACACTTTCGCTTGTCAGCCCCTGAGTGCACAGACAAGGTAGGCTCCGGTACTGAAGGCTCAAGTGCGAGAACCGCCACCTGAACCATCGCCGTGATAACAGTCAGCGGCGCCACCAGAACTGAAGGAGAAGCTACAGGCGAACCTTCCGACGGAACGACTGCAGGAGTAATCTCTGCCAGGCTACCAGGCCTAACTAGAGGAGTCTGTTCTCTCCCTACACTGGAGACCTCATCCTCCTCCCCAAAGCCCAACTGTTCCATGTCAATATCATCCAGGTTGACAGCGCTGCTGGCAAAATCTGCTCCACACGCTCCCAAAACCTCCAAGTTATCCCAGGGTACATCCAGCCCGCCACTCTCGATCAACGTCGCTCTGATGGGAGAGCATTCATGCCTAACCCCGTTGAGGGCAGACTCGCAGTCCAAATCCAACAGAACCTACCAAAATGAGAGTTAAACAACTCATCCAACGGAATGAGAATACAAGCAAAGAAATCCATGAGCAACTAGACTAATGAGATATACTTGCGGCATCCGATGAAGCTACCCCAGAAAGAGGTATTACCTCATCGGCAAAAAACCCTGGCTCTCCCTCTCGAGCTGGCTCTGTCTCACTAGTGCCATCCAAAGCTGCCTCACACAAGAAATCCAACTTCCTTCTCTTGGGAGAAACACGTCCACTCCAAGAAGTCAGAGTCTCAGGAAGACTCTGAACCTTGGTAGACGAAGCCATCTCGACCTCTTGCACAGAAGAAGCCCGGGAAGTACTCTCTCGATGACCGCGAGATCTCTCCGATCATCGCTCCTCGGACCAAAGACGGCGATCCCCTGACCCCACCGAAGGGTCAAAAGAAAAGTCAACTCGCTCGCTACTAGCAAGGATATCCAGTGGAAAGCTAGCCAGGAAGGGAAGCACTGACTCATTGACCCAGCGGCGATATTCAGGAGTTGCAGCATCCTTTCCGCCCGGCTTAATCCCCGGCGAGAAAATACACCCAGTAAATCGGTCATAAAGTGCTCCCCAGAGGCAGTACGCTTCCTGGGGAGTGTAACGTGACTGCATTCGTAAAGGAGTCCCCGGCAACTCCTGGTGAAAACCCTGCTGTCGAGCAAACCAGTGGGGAGAATACCGTGCCACTTCCATTGCATCCCCG
The DNA here is from genome assembly GCA_947650365.1 of Chamaelirium japonicum. Taxonomy (NCBI): domain Eukaryota; kingdom Viridiplantae; phylum Streptophyta; class Magnoliopsida; order Liliales; family Melanthiaceae; genus Chamaelirium; species Chamaelirium japonicum. The sequence goes on along the minus strand of OX393551.1, from coordinate 7,273,493 downwards.
CGACGCCAAACGAGATACCCGGGCTTGCAACTTACCATACTCCAGTACAAGTGCTCGGGCATGTCCGGCCCATCGCATACCGAGGATCTCACGAAAGGTACAAGCGCATTCTCCGATACAAAGTCGAAGTCAGAAGGGCCTATACGTCTCAACCACTCTCGAGCACTGGGCTTCGGACGCTCCCATACGTAATAAGCATTCATCACACCTCCTACACAAGGAAGGAAGGGCACTGAGGTTGATGGCCCGCGCGCCGCAAAGATCCCCTTCGGAAAGTGGAGCCCAATCCAACCGTAAAGATAATGCAGGGGGCAAAAGGAACTGGCTCGGCCCACTTCCCCTCTCGCATTATCCGCGCTCGATAAACTCCAGTAGGTTCCACTAAGCCCTTGGTACAACGAGCAGAGGATCGCCGGCGCCAGATTGAGAAGTTCTCCGTTCACCATCCGAGCAGCTGCAAGGAAGGTCCCAGGGCGTATCACATCCCTATTCCAGGGCAGGGCAAAGCGACAAAGAAAAAGTACCAACCCTGCTGACCAATAAACAGCCCGCCAAACGTCACTGTATTCCTCCAGTCCCAATACCTCCCAGGGACGCTGCGCCGCAGCCATGGAGCACCATTCTTTTCTTAAAGATTCAATCGGCCGCCGAAAAGTGCCAGGTGCCTTGCCGTTTTGGCCGTGGTCAGCGCGACGCGGGGCGCGGCAGGGTGGCCGGTGGCCGTGGTCGGCGTGACGCGGGCCGCGGCAGGGTGGCCGGGTTGGCAGAGGCCAGCAGCCCCTCCCCCCCCTTGCGGGTTTTAACAGGAGAGAGGGGGCTACGGCTTTTTGCTGTGGCCCCCTCTTGTTTCTTTCCTCTTGGCATATGGGGCTGTGGCTTTTTAGCCGAGGCCCCCCTCTTGACTTTTTTTTTTTTTTGCGCTTTTCTCGCTATTCGACTTGTACTTTTCTTGTCATCTGACTTGTGCTTTCCCTTTTATCCTCTTTTCAGGTCTCGGCGTTACGAGAGCTTTCCGAGTTTTAGCTGGGTCGTCGATGCGGTCTCCCACGGGAGTACGCATCTTCGTTTCCCTCTTGCGCAGGTCTTCTACCACCGTGTTCCGAGACAGGAGGCCAGACTATCAGTACTTCAGCTTTCGACTCATGAGCGAGTTTGTGAGGATGGTGTTGCCGACGGCTCTTGTCGTGTGTTGAAGCTTGGCGAGCGCATTCTTACCGATGAGGGATCTTCACGGCAGATTGTTCGACCGAGTTTGGGATTGCCATTCCATCATACCGGCGAGGAATCGGTCCCCGTTCCAGTTGTTGCTTTGAAGATATGTTCCCGCCGTACGCGATGGGGTGTGGAGATTCAACCGCGTGGAGATGTCACATATCTGGGAGGTTTCCGGGACTGGATGAGAGAGCTATTTGGCGCTTTAGAGGCAGAGCCAGGGATGGAGTGTCTGGCGAGGTTCGTGGAGCCAGCTTGCTGGGAGTACAGCCGACCGGACGGTATGTACCGGGCTCTTTGCGAGCAGTGGTGTCCTGAAACCAACACTTTTTTAACCGGAGCCGGTGAAATCGGGATCACCCTTCGTGACGTGCATATTGTCTCCGGATGTCCAGAAGTTCGGAGCTACTATCAGGAGGAGGTTCCTTGTTTGGAGGTCTTGACGGACCCAGACGAGTCTCCTAGCTCCTGCCTTTTGCTTTTTAAGGCATATGCTATTATAGCGGCGCGCGAGCAGTCAGACCGAGTACTTCACTCAGCTTGGGTGGACTTCTGGTTTCGAGGAGAGTATCATCACGTTCCCCCTTCGAATCACCCGATGTGGAGGTATGCATCGTCGAAGACGCCGGCACCTGGCACTTTTCGGCGGCCGATTGAATCTTTAAGAAAAGAATGGTGCTCCATGGCTACGGCGCAGCGTCCCTGGGAGGTACTGGGATTGGAGGAATGCAGTGACGTTTGGCGGGCTGTTTATTGGTCAGCAGGGTTGGTACTTTTTCTTTGTCACTTTGCCCTGCCCTGGAATGGGGATGTGATACGCCCTGGGACCTTCCTTGCAGCTACCCGGATGGTGAGCGGAGAACTTCTCAATCTGGCACCGGCGATCCTTTGCTCGCTGTATCAAGGGCTTAGCAGAACATACTGGAGTTTATCGAGTGCGGATAATGCGAGAGGGGAAGTGGGCCGAGCAAGTTTCTTTTGCCCCCTGCATTATCTTTATGGTTGGATTGGGCTCCACTTTCTGAAGGGGATTTTTGCGGCGCGCGGACCTTCGAGCTCAGTGCCCTTCCTTCTTTGTGTAGGGGGTATGATGAACGCCTATTATGCATGGGAGCGTCCGAAGCCCAGTGCTCGAGAGTGGTTGAGACGTATGGGCCCTTCCGACTTTGACTTCGTATCGGAGAACGCGCTTGCACCTTTCGCAAGATCCTCGGTGTGCGATGGGCCGGACATGCCCGAGCACTTGTACTGGAGTATGGTAAGTTGCAAGCCCGGGTATCTTGTTTGGCGTCATGGGGACACAGTGGAGGTGGCACGATATTCTCCTCACCGGTTCGCTCGACAGCAGGGTTTTCGCCAGGAGTTGCCGGGGACCCCTTTGCGAATGCAGTCACGTTACACTCCCCAAGAAGCGTTCATCTTTGGGGAGCACTTTATGACCGATTTACTGGGTGCGTTTTCTCGCCGGGGATTAAGCCGAGCGGAAAGGATGCTGCAATTCCTGAGTATCGCCGCTGGGTCAATGAGTCAGTGCTTCCTTTTCTGGCTAACTTTCCGCTGGATATTCTCGCTAGTAGCGAGCGAGTTGACTTTCGTTTTGACTCTTTGGCGGGGTCAGAGGATCGCCGACTATGGTCCGAAGAGCGACGACCAGAGAGATCTTGCGGCCATCGAGAGAGTACTTTCCGGGTTTCTCCTTCTGTGCAAGAGGTCGAGATGACTTCGTCTTCCAAGGTTCAGAGTCTTCCTGAGACTCTGACTTCTTGGAGTGGACGCGCTTCTCCCAAGAGAAGGAAGTTGGATTCCTTGTGTGAGGCAGCTTTGGATGGCACTAGTGAGGCAGAGCCAGCGCGAGAGGGGGAGCCAGGGCTTTTTGCCGACGAAGTAATCCGTCTTTCCGGGGTAGCTTCATCGGATGCCGCAGGTATATCTCATTTCTAGTTGCTCATGGATTTCTTTGCTTGTATTCTCATTCCGTTGGATGAGTCGTTTAACTCTCATTTTGGTAGGTTCTGCTGGGTTGGACTGCGAGTCTGCCCCCAACGGGGTTAGGCATGAATGCTCTCCCATCGGAGCGACGTTGATCGAGAGTGGCGAGCTGGATGTACCCTGGGATAACTTGGAGCTTTTGGGAGCGTGTGGAGCAGATTTTGCCGGCAGTGCTGTCAACCTAGATGATATTGACATGGAACAGTTGGGCTTTGGGGAGGAGGATGAGGTCTCAAGTGTAGGGAGAGAACAGACTCCTGTAGTTAGGCCAGGTAGTCTGGCAGAGACTACTCCCGCAGTCGTTCCGTCTGATGTTTCGCCTGTAGCTTCTCCTTCAGCTCCGGTGGTGCCGCTGACCGTTATGACGGCGATGGTTTAGGAGGTGGTTCCCGCATTTGAGCCTTCAGGGCAGGAGCCTTCCTTATCTGTGCACTCAGGGGCTGACAAGCGAAAGTATAGTTCGCGGGGCCTTCTTTCTGCGCTTCTTTTAGAGAGCTGTCGGAAGTATATCCACGCGACGCTCGCACCTTTTCAGGAGGACGGTCTTGATGCTTTGAGTGGCTGGTGGGTCCTTGAGGGATCTGAGTTTTGCGAGAGTCTGGCGGCTTTCCAAGTAGATGGCTTTTTGTTTGCGGAGCGCATGCGCGCTTTCTTGGTGGACAGTGAAGCTCATCGCTTGAAATGGGCTTCGATGAAAGATGACCTTCCCCTGACACTAGCAAGGGCCGAGGACGAGGAGCGTCGACTGGAGGAGCAGCATACACTTGCTACTACGAGCCTTGTTCGGGCACGGAAGAAGCTAGAGGCTGCTCGCGCATCTTTTGAGAAAGCTGAGACGATCGAGAAATCTTTTGGAGCAGATCTTGCGAATCAACGTATTGAGTTGGCGACGCATCGGGAGCGGACAGCTTCTCGGTCTTCGGAGCTGCAGCGCATGGAGGTTCCTGGCGGCGAGCTGCTTCAACGTCTTAAGGAGTTTAATTCGCTTTACTAGCAGTGTTGCCTTTCTTTTTCTTTATTGTCAGTTTTGCTGGATAGACTCGTAGTTTTGTTTTATTTCGTTTGATGATAACTTAATATTATGCATCTATTTCTTGGACTTGTCTTCTGGAATGGCAGTGTCTGGTTGTTTTTTTTTTGTTTGGACTGAACCTTTACAGGCTGCCTACGTACCCTATTGAGAGGGATCAAGTCGCACGTAGTTCATTTATTTCCCCCCTTTTTTTTTGTGCAAGGAGTGTAGCCTTGCTTTTAGGCATAGTACCTTTTGAGGTACTTGCCATTGATAGGGCCGAGTGTAAGCCCTTCTGGCGTGGTGAGAAAATATGCGCCGTTGGAGTAGACCTCTTTGACAGCGTGCGGTCCATCCCATTTGGCGTCAAACTTCTTTCCTCCTCGATGCGAGAGAATGATGGGGCATTTTGACTGCCAGCACCAGTTCTCCTATTTGGAAGGATCGAGGGCGAATTCTTTTGTTGAAGGCTCACGTTAACCTAGCTTGATAGCATTCCAAGCGTTGCTGGGCTTCGAGGCGCTTTTCATCCAGTGCTTCCAATTCTGCTAGGCGAAGTTGGGCGCTGTCGCCGTTGACAATGCCTTCTTGGATGGCTATCCTGAGTGACGGGATTTGGAGCTCAAGCGGGAGGACAGCTTCTACTCCGTACACCAGTGAGTACGGAGTTGCTTGTGTTGGCGTGCGAAAAGAGGTGCGATATGCCCATAACGCTTCACCCATGCGTTCATGCCAGTCTTTCTTTGACTTCGAGACAACTTTCTCCAAAAGCTTGCAGAGTGTTTTGTTGAAAGCTTCTGCTAGACCGTTGGCCGACGCGTTGTACATGGTCGAACACCTTTGCTTGATATCGAACTTGGCACAAAATTGGCGGACAGCGGCATTCTTGAACTGGTTCCCGTTGCCCGTGACGATATAGCGAGGGACGTCGTACCGGAAGATGACGTCGTTCTGGATGAAGCTGATGACAGTGTCTGGTAACTTCTCGCAATGGTACTGCCTCAGCCCATTTAGAGAAGTAGTCTGTTGCCGCCAGGATGTAAAGATGCTGCTTGGATGATTTGGGTAGCGGACCGACAATGTTGAGTCTTCGTCCATCGAAGAACCATGATGCGATGGTTGGATGCAAAGGTTCCGGAGACTGACGGATATAGTCGCCATGCAATTGGCAAGCGTGACATCTCTTTCCAAACTCGAAGGAGTCCTTGATCATAGTGGGCCAGTAATATCCATCCGCCTGATGCGGAAATGAAGCTTTGGACCGGACTGATGTGAGCCACAAATCCCGACATGGACTTCTTCCAGTGCTGTTTCTGCTTCCTCTTTCGCAAGACACCTCAGGAGCGTACCATCGTAGCTTCGTCGGTACAACTCGTTGTTGAAGTGGAAGAATTTCAGATACCGCCGGCGAATGTCGACCTTACGCTTTGGATCTTCAGGGAGCTTCCCGTGGACAAGAAAGTCTATGAATGGTTGTCTCCAATCTAGCTCGTCGGTCACGAGAAAGTGTACTGCATTGACTTGGTCCGGGATTCCCATAGGGAGGTTCTCCTCGGTGATCACCATCCTCTTGCAGATAGGGATGATGAGTTGGCTTTTTTCTGGGTATGGAAGTGTAGCCGCTAAATTCGCGAGTACATCAGCCTGCTGATTAAGGTTTCTGGGGACATGCTGGATTGAAGCAGTTTTGAGCGTACCAAGGAGTTTCAGAGCTCGCAGATGTAACGGTACGAGGTCTTCCTTGTTAACTTTGTATGCTCCCAATATTTGCTGAATGACGAGTTGAGAGTCGTCGAAAATTTCGAGCCCTTGAAGTTTCATATCATTGGCGAGTTCGAGGCCAATAATCAAGGCTTGATATTCCGCCCTGTTGTTGGAGCATGGTTCTGATAGTAGAAATGAGAAAGGGAGTATTTCGTCGTTTGGCGTGACGAAGATAACTCCTGCTCCTGCCACGTCTTGCCTTACCGCGCCGTCAAAGAACATTTTCCAAGAAGGGGCGATATCGATGCAGAATACTTCTTCGTCTGAGAGTTCTTCTGATAGTTCCCATTCCGCTGGAAGGGGGTATTCTGCCAGGAAGTCCGCGAGAGCTTAACCTTTGACCGCTTTCCGAGGAACGAATGTGATGTCGAACTCGAGGAGGAGTAAAGCCCACTTGGCCAAACGTCCGGAGAGCACTGGTCTTGACATGATATATTTGAGTGGATCGGCTTTCGAGATAAGCCTGATGGTGTGAGCTAACATGTAGTGTCGCAGCTTCTTTGTGGCGAAGATGAGCGCTAGGCAGACCTTCTCAATTGGGGAGTAGTTTAGCTCCGCGTCAATGAGAGTGCGACTCAAATAGTAACAAGCTGTTTCTTTGCCTAGCTCGTTGTCTTGAGCCAGGAGTGCCCCCAAGGACTGCTCCTGGGCACTGATGTAGAGAACCAATGGCCTTCCTTGAACTGATGCCGTCAGAACTGGAGGCTTGAGTAAGTAATTCCTGAAGTTTTGGAGGGTTTCCTGACAAGCTTCATCCCACTTGAATGGTGCTCCTTTTTTCATGAGGTGACTGAAAGGCCTACATTTTCCAGCTAAGTTGGCGATAAATCTCCTGATATATGCCAGATGGCCCTGGAGACCTCTGAGGTCTCGTACTGTTTTTGGGATTGGCATGTTGAGAATAGAATATATTTTGGATTGATCTATTTCGATGCCTCGATGTCGTACGACAAAGCCAAGAAACTTACCCGAGGAGACTCCAAATGCGCATTTAAGCGGGTTCATACGGAGCTGATACCTTCGAAGCCGTTTAAAGATCAGCTCGAGGTCTTGAAGATGCCCTGTCTTTTGTCTTGATTTTACCACAAGGTCGTCAACGTAACATTCCACATTTTGATGATATGTCGAAAATTTTTTGCATAGCTCGTTGGTAGGTAGCTCCTGCATTTTTCAAGCCAAAAGGCATGACTTTGTAGCAGTAGATCCCTTTTGGCGTACGGAATGCCGTAAGCTCTTTATCTTTGGGTGCCATCCGGATCTGGTTGTAGCCTGAGGATCCATCCATGAAGGTTAGTGCTTCATGGCCTGTCGTCGCATCTACCATCAATTCTGTGATTGGCAATGGGAAGTCATCCTTGGGACGTGCATTGTTTAAATCCCTAAAGTCCACGCATACTCTGATTTGGCCGTTCTTCTTCTTGACTGTGACCACGCTGGAGATCCACGTTGGATATTTAACTTCTCGGATAAAGCCGGCTTCAATGAGCTTGTTGATTTCGCCTTCTATTTGCGGTATTAGTTCTGGCCGGTAGCGTCTTTGTCCTTGCTTGATGGCGCTAGCTCCATGTCTGACAGCGAGCTGGTGTACTGCAATCTTGGGGTCAAGTTCCGGCATTTCTTTGTAGGACCATGCGAAGACATCTCTGTATTCTTGGAGTAGCTTGATGTATGCAGCTTCCTCTTCGGGAGTCAGGAGTGCTCTTACGAATGTGGGTCGAGGATCCTCCTGCGTACCCAAGTTGATTTTCTTCAGATCGTCGACGGTAGATTGCCCCCCTTCTTCGAGGACGGGCGGAGCGTCGGGCAACTCGTCGTCCGAAGTAGAAGTGGCGCCAATTGAAGCGTCGGAAATTGTGATATGATTAACAGATACCAGTATGATATCGGTGTAGTTGTCAGTATTGAAGAATGATATGGGTGGGAGGGTGGGGACGTTATTTCTCACCTCAGTAGGTGGCTTTCCCAAACGGTCGAATACTGACCTTCGCTTTACTTGTCTGATTGGCTCAAGTCTTTTGAATACTGATATAGGATTTTGACTTGACTGGTTTTTGATGCTCTTCTTTTGCTTCTGGGGTATGGTCCAACGTCGAGCTCGATATCGCCTTCTTTTGGCGAACTTAGTATTGGGATGAACGACATTGGTGGAGCGTGCGTCGGAGGCTGACGATCCCTCTTCTGCTTCATCTACCAACTTCACCTCAATGTAATTAGAGGTGAAGGTCTTCTCTCCTGTGATCTTGATGACCATCGGGGTTTGACGGGAGCCGATGCCTTGCCGATTTGGTGGGATCTGCTCGCCGCTTTGGAGTAAATGGGCTTGAGTCTTGGTCATCCCGTGTGGTATTGGAGCTGGCAGGAGTGTACTCATATGTGTGGCACTGCCCTCGTTGTAACCGGCTTTGAACAGTAGCTTTGCGGCATTTTGTCTCCAACTTCCTTTTGGTTTGAATGCGAGTTGGCTGGATTTGAAAGAACCAACAGGTTTTGGCGGGCTTGAAGCTTGCATCAAACTGGGTAGTGGCAGTGTCATCTCTTGCAGAGTGATGACATTTGCCTCCGATAGCGACTGGACCATCTCTTTTGGCGAGGCAAAAGATGGTCGTTCATGTTTGCGAAGCCATTGAGGCATGAGGCGCAAGACTGGCGTAGCTTGGACGGGCAACGGAGTATGTTGTGTGGATCTTGGCTTGGAGCTGATGCGCATCCTTCGTTTTGGCAGTAGCACTTCCCTGACTTCGTGTATTGCCTTGGATGGTTGCACTGGATTTGGAGTTGGCGGAGTTTCATCCCACTCCATCCTTTTAGCTTTCTGAGTTCAAGGAGCTTTAGCTGGAAGGACTTCAGCAACAAGGTCCTTTGCTTGGTAAAATTTGGCATCAGTGAGGTGTGCTTCGGCCTCATTGAATGGCTTGTCATCTGCAATAATGCATTTCTCCAGACCTTCCTTATAGTACTTGAGGCATTGGTGCCAGGTGGAAACTACGACACCGTTTTCATGTAGCCACGGTCTTCCTAGCAAGAGGCGATATGATGTCTGACAGTCGATGACATGGAAGAGAACTGTCGTGTCATGCTGGCTGATGGAGAGTTTTAGACGGATGATTCCTACGGTGGACTGTCCGCCTTTGTTGAACCTTTGAATGACCAGCTGGCTTTGTGAGAGTTGGTCGGTGGTAATGTCGAGCTGCCGCATTGTTTGGATGGGCATGATGTTGACGGCGGAACCGCAATCCAACAGGATTCGATTTACCGGCTTCTCGTTGATATATCCCGAGACATAGACAGGTCGATTGTGTAGTCGTGCTCCGAGATGTAGATCTTCGTCCGAGAAAGTTATCGCTGCGTTGCAGGAGACAATAGTTTTGTCTTTCTTGGCGTCTTTCTTCTTTCTTTTATAGTTGTCTGGATCTGTCAAGGCCTCGGCCATTGCTAGGCGAGCCTTCTTTGGAAGGTGTAGTGCTTCTATGAGTGGCAAGTGCAAGATTGCCTCATCGTGAGCAGCAGCACTGTCTTTGTCGGAATTGTCCTCCTCGTCGTCGGTGTTGCTTTCTTTAGAAGACTTGATCTTATCTTCTTCTTCCGGCGCCATGTGGATCTCAACCATGCAACAGGAGGCTTTGTGCTGCTGATCAGCTGGGAGGAAGTAATCGGGGAAGAATTCTTGTAACGTTGCCGGTTCCGGAGTGTTTTGCAGGAGGAGATCTTCTGGATCTGCTGGTGGTACTTTAAATGCCTTCCTTCCTGGAGCTTTACTTTTCTTTTTGTAAGTTCTTCGTTCAGGAAGCTTTCTTGTCACCCGATCTAGCTTGCGACTCCTAGCCGTCCATGGCCTTCGCCTGCGAGGTAGCATGATCCATGCGTCTTCATCAGTGGATTCTCCCTCACCGGGGTGAAGGTTTGGAGTGGCAATTACAGGTTCTTCATGGGTCGGGGAGACTTGTTCCTCTGGGGACTCCGCTGACTCATCTTCTGATCCCCAGCCGGTGGGTTTGATTTCTTCCATTGAGACAGACAAAGGTTTGGAGTAGAGAACGTAGTAATCGAATTTACCTGAGGGCTGGCCTAACAGACCGACCTCCGGGTCTCCTTGCTCGTACCTTGTTTGGAGAATTTGTTGGGACATGGCTTTGTTCGGGCCAGATACCGATGTAGGCAATGGTTGCCCCCTGGGTAATGGCGTTTCTTCCTCAGCAAGCGTGGGAACGTGCCGTCGTCGCTTTGAGACTCCGTTGTGGAGCTAACTTCGTAATTGGTCTCTGGCGATTGATGCGCAACTTGGGCCTTTTCTGGTGTGCAGCAATGAGTACTGGTTGAAATGAACCGAAGGTGATGGACGTCATGTTTGTTGTTGCAACGTCACCGGAGTCGATCTCAATTTTCCCTTGCTTTGCGAGCGTCATGATCTTTTCTTTGAAGGCGAAGCATTTCTCGATAGGATGGCTAACCACTCGATGGTATTTGCAGAAAAGTGGATCATTGACACGATGCATTTGTTCGGGCCTTTTTGAAGGAGGAAGCTCGATCATCTTTTCTTATAGCAGCTGATCGAACATGGAGAAGACTTCCGAGTCTGGAAAGGGATACTCTTTGGCCTCAAGCTCTTCAAGAGTCATCCTCAACTGTCTTTGGGGTGGAGGCGGTGGTACGGCAGCTCCTTTTTCTTGATCCGACTTGCCACTGATTTTGAGTGGCTTGGAGGCCGAGGCGATGTCGGCGACGTTAACTTGCTTTGATTTGGGTGCCGGTGGTTTGTCTTTCTTTTCCACCTTCAGAAAGTCTTTGGCCTTTGAGTCCCCGCGATTTACTAAGCTGAGCTCCATGTCGTGACTCGTGAGCTCGAGTTGCGAGTTCTTCGAATGACCGAGGCTTAATCCCCTTGAGGATGTAGAGTAAGCCCCAGTGCATGCCTTGGGTACACATCTCGATAGCCGAGTCTTCCGACAAGCGGTCTCGTGAATTTAGGGCGAGATTCCTCCATCGATCGATGTAGTCGATTACTGATTCGTCCTTCCTTTGCTTGACGGCAGTAAGCTCGGTCATGCTGACGATGCGTCGAGTGCTGTAGAAGCGGTTGAGGAATTCCCTCTCCATCCTATCCCAGCTGTCAATGGATCCTGGAGGAAGATCAACGTACCAGTCAAAAACATTACCTTTGAGGGTGCGAACGAACTGCTTCACCATCTCATCGTCGTATGTGCCGGCGTTATTACAAGTTTCGACAAAGTGGGCAATGTGTTGCCTTGGATTGATCTTCCCGTTGAAATACTGGAACTTTGGCATCTAGAACCCGGTAGGGAAGCGCAGCTGTTGGATCCTTATGGTGTAGGGCTTTGAGTATGCAGCCGTAATCGACGGTAGATTGCCACCGTGGGAACGCATCATGTCGGCGACCAACGCTTGTATTTGTTGGGCATTCATTGTTGTTGCCATCGAGGGTTGCGCGGCCACCAAGACTGGCACGGGAGCCGAGGAGAGTGCGGGAGTAGTCGCTAGAATTGTCGGAACAACTTCCGCAGGAGCGGGAGTTGGAGACGGAGTCGGAGCAGCTACTGGAGAAGCATGAGGTTGACTGAATGCCGCAGCATCCCTGGCACCTAGCCTTTGAAGCAAGGTATTGATGTGACGATCCTTCTCCATTAGTCGGGTGATTTGCGTCATGTGTTCACCCATTTGCATAAGTTGGAGCTGGAGAGCGGATGGAGGATGATGTCGCATGACGTCTCGATGTTGCATGCCTGCATTCTCGCCATCATCGTCGGAGACGTAGTTACGCCGACTTGCTTCTGCTTGGTGACGAACGTTTGCCCCCTGCAAAGGAGGTGCAAAGTCCGCTGGAGAACCCGAACGGGTTCGGGGTTGGGGCTGGTCCTCCCCAAATTTCTGGACTTGAATTCCAGGATCGAGGCTTGTTTCTTCATGCACCAAGGCCTCATTGGCGCTTTGGCGAGCATCTTCGGCAGCAGTTTCTGGCGTGAAGAAGTCCGCAAGAGTTTGAGTACGCCGAGTATAGACGTGTACTACCGGGGGAATGTCATCCTCCGGGTTTTCTGGATCGCCGTGTTGGAGTAGTGGAGACTCGGCGATAGGTGAGAGGCTTGTTGGAGCAAACGTATCGTCGTTCGTTCCGGCCATGGCGAACTTGCAGCAACTCCTTCAAACGTACGGATGAAAGGAGAGGAGGTCCCACCGGGCGTGCCAGAAATCTGTATGCACAGAAAAAAGATACCGGTCGTCTTTATTGCGAGCACACGATTACAGATGCCGGGACCCGGGGGCTCGGGGATGGCGAGTCCGGGTGCGGCGAATATTTGATCAGGAGATTGTGGGAGAGATCCTCTGGAGGGTCCCTTTGATCCGCGTCTCCACGTGGTATTCGTGCGAGAGCTCTGAAGGGGTTGCCCAGGACAGATGTCTTTACAGAGTGAGGGTTTCTTGAGAGGCTAAGAAATATCGGCCGTTGATTTTGTCCCGTCCGTGCTTCGCGCTTTCTCGGCTAGGGAGGTTTTGGGCTTCGTTCCTCGGTCTTCGTGTCTTCCTCGATCCTTGCTTGACCTCGGCGTCCTTGATCGTCGGTTCGCGGCGTCGATCGTGTTTTTGGCGTCGGCTTTGGCTTTGGCTTTTGGCTTCGGCGTTGCTTTGGCGTGGCTCTGGCTTTTGCTTTGCTTTGGCGCTTGCGCTCGAACGTAGGCGGGTAGAGGTTTGCGATGCTTTAGTTCTTCCGGACTTCGCGTCGTATCGGCTAGAACGTGCGGTGCTTTGCTCGTGACCGTCGTAGTTGCTTGGCTTTGGCACGTGCGTTGCTTTGGCGCGGGCTTTTACAGGTGCGTTTGCTTTGGCTTCTTGCGTTGGCTTTGGCTTTAGCTTTAACTCGATCTTCTTCTCGAACGGCGATGGCTAGTTCTTCAGGGCTTCTTTATTCTTCTGGCTTCCTCGACGGTTGTGGCGTCGGCTTTTGTTGATGAAGACGGCGGGGGTAGCACCGGTCTCCGTGCGACGGTTGTAGCGTCGGCTTTTGTTGATGAAGACGGCGGGGGTAGCACCGGCTTCAGGCCTTCTTCTCCAAGCTTTTTTCTTCGTGCGAGGAGTGGACGCCTTTGTTGAAAACGACGGGTGTTGTCGGCTTCGATCTTCTTCTCCGGCCTTTGCTTATGGCGTCTTCGGAGTTGATGAATATCGTTGGAGAAGTCGGGGTGACAACGACTCCGGGTCTTCTTCTCCAAGCTTTCTTTTTCGTGCAAGGAGTCGAAGCTTTGATCTTCGAGTGCAAGGACTTTACGTTGATGAGGACTTGAAGGGCCAAGGATTCCCGTAGGACGGGCTTGCCGTGCCTCGTGAAGCCTTCGGTCTTCAAGCGTTGGAGCTTCTCTTGCAGAGCCCTTTCGTCTTCAGCTTTTCCGACTTTTGATGCCTTCCCCCACCCCTTCTATTTATAGGCAAAGGGGGGCGGTTGGGAGAGATATGGCTGAAATCTTTTTGTTTCATCCAATATCCCCCCCATAACCATCAAGATATTGTTCCCTTATTTGGGAAAACAAACTCGATCCCCTCCTTTTTAGTTGGGGTGGTTACGGGCAAGATGTGACTTGATTTTTGAAGATAGAGTTGTTATCTTTGCACTTTCGGATCGCATGGCGACACGACGTCATCTTGTCCGTCGGATCGAGGGATCGTCGTGGATCTACGGTTGTGTAGACGTCCACGCCACCTCCCCCCGCATCGAGGCGGTTGAGATTTCCTTTTCTTTTTTCCTTTTCTTTTTCTTTTTTTTTCTTCTTTTTTTTATTTTTCTTATGACCGGCCACACCTCCCCAAAAGGAGGGGGGCACGGTTTTCCATGAAGGGGGGGCCGGTGGGCCCCCCTTTTCGGTTCGGGTAGCGGGTCCGATGGGACCCGTTTGCTTTGAGTCGGCCATGGCGCGCAAATTGAGTTTGCATGCGGGCCGTTGTGTGCGGGCCTATCTTATGTGTGCGGGTCGGGTTCGACCCGTGGGCCGTTGTGTGCGAGCCTGTTTTACGTGTGCGAGTCGGGTTCCACCCGAGGGCTAATTTCGGTGCCCACAAATCTGTATGCGCCAAAGCAATCTGTATGCACGAAGATCGGTGCTTCCCCCGCCGAAAAGCCAAGCCAACGCCACAACCGTCGAGGAAGCCAGAAGAATAAAGAAGCCCTGAAGAAGTAGCCATCGCCGTTCGAGAAGAAAATCGAGTCAAAGCTTAAGCCAAAGCAAACGCACCGGTAAAGCCCGCGCCAAAGCAACGCATGTGCCAAAGCCACGTGCGTTGATCAGGAGATTGTGGGAGAGATCCTCTGGAGGATCCCTTTGATCCGCGTCTCCACGTGGTATTCGTGCGAGAGCTCTGAAGGGATTGCCCAGGACAGAGGTCCTTACAGGGTGAGGGTTTCTTGAGAGGCTAAGGAATATCGGCCGTTGATTTTGTCCTGTCCGTGCTTCGCGCTTTCTCGGCTAGGGAAGTTTTGGGGCTTCTTTCCTCGGTCTTCGTGTCTCCCTCGATCCTTGCTAGACCTCGGCGTCCTTGATCGTCGGTTCGCGACGTCGATCGTGCTTTTGGCGTCGGCTTTGGCTTTGGCTTTTGGCTTCGGCGTTGCTTTGGTGTGGCTCTGGCTTTTGCTTTGCTTTGACGCTTGCGCTTGAACGTAGGCGGGTAGAGGCTTGCGATGCTTTAGTTCTTCCGGACTTCGCGTCGTATCGGCTAGAACGTGCGGTGCTTTGCTCGTGACCGTCGTAGTTGCTTGGCTTTGGCACGTGCGTTGCTTTGGCGCGGGCTTTACCGGTGCGTTTGCTTTGGCTTCTTGCGTTGGCTTTGGCTTTAGCTTTGACTCGATCTTCTTCTCGAACGGCGATGGCTACTTCTTCAGGGCTTCTTTATTCTTCCGGCTTCCTCAACGTTTGTGGCGTCGGCTTGGCTTTTCTTCTTCTCCGAGCTTCTTCGGCGTGAGCGGAGTCGAAGGTTTCTTTTGAAGATGGCGAGGGTAGCACCGATCTCCGTGCAACGGTTGTAGCGTCGGCTTTTGTTGATGAAGATGGCGGGGGTAGCACCGATCTCCGTGCGACGGTTGTAGCGTCGGCTTTTGTTGATGAAGACGGCGGGGGTAGCACCGATCTCCGTGCGACGGTTGTAGCGTCGGCTTTTGTTGATGAAGACGGCAGGGGTAGCACCGATCTCCGTGCGACGGTTGTAGCGTCGGCTTTTGTTGACGAAGACGGCAGCGGTAGCACCGGCTTCAGGCCTTCTTCTCCAAGCTTTCTTCTTCGTGCGAGGAACCGACGTCTTTGTTGAAGACGACGGGTGTTGTCGGCTTCGATCTTCTTCTCCGGGCTTTGCTTATGGCGTCTTCGGAGTTGATGAAGATCGTTGGAGAAGTCGGGGTGACGACGACTCCGGGTCTTCTTCTCCAAGCTTTCTTCTTCGTGCAAGGAGTCGAAGCTTTGATCTTCGAGTGCAAGGTCTTCACGTTGATGAGGACTTGAAGGGCCAAGTATTCCCGTAGGACGTGCTTGCCGTGCCTCGTGAAGCCTTCGGTCTTCAAGCGTTGGAGCTTCTCTTGCATAAGCCTTTCGTCTTCAGCTTTTTCGACCTTTGATGCCTTCCCCCACCCCTTCTATTTATAGGCAAAGGGGGGCGCGGTTGGGAAAGATATGGGTGAAATCTTTTTGTTTCATCCAATATCTCCCCCCATAACCATCAAGATATCGTTCCTTTATTTGGGGAAACAAACTCGATCCCCTCCTTTTTAGTTAGGGTGGTTACGGGCAAGATGTGACTTGATCTTTGAAGATTGAGTTGTTATCTTTGCACTTTCGGATCGCATGGCGACACGACGTCATCTTGTCCGTCGGATCAAGGGATCGTCGTGAATCTGCGGTTGTGCAGACGTCCACGCCACCTCCCCCCGCATCGAGGCGGTTTGGATTTTCTTCTTTTTCTTTTCTTTTCTTTTCCTTTATGGCCGGCCCCACCTCCCAAAAGGAGGGGGGCACGGTTTTCTATGAAGGGGGGCGGGTGGGCCCCCTCTTTGTGTTTGAGCTGCGGGTCCGGTGGGACCCGTTTGCTTTGGGTCAGCCGTCTTTTATTTACGGGCCGTTGTGTGCGAGCTAAGTTCGCATGCGGGCCGTTGTGTGCGGGCGAGGTTTCGCATGCAGGCCGTTGTGTGCGGGCCAAGTTTCGCATGCGGGCCGTTGTGTGCGGGCCAGGTTTCGCATGCGGGCCGTTGTGTGTGGGCCGGGTTCGACCCGAAGGCCGTTGAGTGTGGGCCCATTTTGCGTGTGCGAGTCGGGTTCGACCCAAAGGCCGTTGAGTGCGGGCCCATTTTGTGTGTGCGAGTCGGGTTCGACCCGAGGGCTAATTTCGGTGCCCACATATATATATATATATATATATATATATATATATATATATATATATATATGGGTCAGGTTCAATGGACACTGTTTTTGCACTCAATTTTTGACACCGATTTTCAAAACATTAGATAGAGGTTTCATAATTTCTTGATTTTTTGTGAGCATAATCACCTTATCCTAGATAGCACATCCACAAAAAATTAGAACATTCTAAAGCCTCTAAGTACATCAAAACTAAAAGGCTTTATCGACCGTCCATTTTAATCGTTAATTTGAAGAGCACATTTAACAAGTCTAGAGGATTTAGAATGTGCTGATTTTTTGTGGATGTGTTATCTAAGACAAAATGATTATGCTCACAAAAAATCAAGAAATTCTAAAACCTCTATCTAATGGTTTGAAAACCGGTGTAAAAAATTGAGTGCAAAAACAGTGTCCATTGAACCTGACCCTATATATATATATATATATATATATATATATATATATATATATATATATATATATATATATATGGAAAATGGGTTCCTATGACATGTCATAGGGAGTACCCTATGACATATGGTGAATTAATAATCCTAGAATATTTAGAAAGTTCTTTTTTATGAGGATGATCAACCTATCTTAGATAGGACACCCACAAAAAATCGGCACGTTCTAAAACTTCTAAGGGCATCAAATATACTTTTAAATTTAACGGTTAAGATGGATGGCCAATAAAGCTTCTATCATTTGATGCCCCAACAATTATTAGAATGGTTTGATTTTTTTTGGACATTCTATCTAAGGTGATGTGATCATCCTCAAAAAAATTCAGTAGATTCTAACCATTCTAACATTACTAATTCACCGTATGTCATAGGGTACTCCCTATGACATGTCATATGAACCTAGCCCTATATATATATATATATATATATATATATATATATATATATATATATATATATATATATATATATCAGGAAGGGGTTGGTGAGCTTGAGTTCACAAATAAATGGTAAACTAGTGTTTTTATTGAGCCATGTGTCCACTAAAATGCCATTAAAGAGGGGATAATCATTTATTGTTTATTGTACTAGCAAACAAAGAGAATGCATTATACCAGAAAAAGAGGGAAAACACATACATGAGTCAGCTAGAAAACTCAAGTATTTCACAAGGAGACTAAGCAATGTTTTTTCGACCGGCTTTTTGGCCGACGTCAACTCTTTCATGATCTGTGCCAAGAATCCTGGTGTATGCCAATTGGCAAGAACAAAGTCTATTTGAGGAGATAAAATCATGATTTTAAGTTTCGGCCAAAACCAATATGTTTTGCCAGGTTTGGATCGGTTTCAGTCGAGTCTTGATCCGCCTAGTTTCGCCCATACAGCCAGTTTCTGTGGCTTTTGGTCCGAATCAATCCAGAATTGGGAAGTTTGGGCCGAAACTGCCTGGTTTCGGCCTATCCAAACTGAAACCGGCCCAAACCCACTTAATCATGTCCTTCCTTACCAAATATCAACCTCAATATCCTCATTTCACTACATACATCCCTTATCTTGCAAGTGTACATTTTCACAATTGTCCCAAAAATGAAACTAACCAATGTAGCTAAAATGATAACGCGTCGACTGGTTATGTGTCTATCACACAACACCTTGATAGTTGCCTTCCACTTTGATTTGCCTTTCGAACCATACAATCAAAAGAGCAAAAAATATACCCACCAGGGGATATGAGATTTGGCAAAGCAACAAATGATTGGGTGAAGAGGTTGTGGGTTCGACTCCGCCACCCCTCGATTTACTAAGGAGTGCTATGGGAATTGCCGAGTGGGTTGGACTTCACTCCCGGAAGGATTAGTCCGAGCCCAAAGTGGGCCATTGCCCGAAAGGTCTCAGGACACCTACCAATCTCAAACTAGCTAAATATAGAAAATTTAAGGAAATGTGAGATCATTTTCAAGATTATCTTGGCATACAATTCTCACCAATTAATTCAGACATATTCTACTCGACAAGTTATTGAGCGAAGCAAACTAAACAACAAGGAAACCCACACGAAAGAACTTTCAACATAATAACAGAGCAAACGAAGCTTTTATACCGTCAAATATCACGTTCGTTAAGTTGGAAGCCTGAATTCATAATCGCAATCAGGTAACAATTATTCAGTACAAAGCCCATCAAACACAAGGAAATCCAGATCCTCTAGAAGAACAGAACGACGTAATAACAAGGAATAGGGGTGATTAAAAACCGAAGGAATCAAGTAAGGGAAACCAAACCTGCAAAGGGCTTTCATCTCATCCTTCCAACCGCTCTCTACAAGCCGTTCCCTCAACAGCTCCATCAATTTCTCCTTCTCCCCGCTCTCAATCATCTTGGAAACGAAAACCCAGATCAAGATCCTTTCTCTGGAAGAAAAAGGAGCACTCCCCTTCGACTAAAACCCTAATTCTCCACCGGGGAGCGGATACCGAATTCTCAAAAACAAAAAAAAAAAACTTCTGGGTTCTTGTTCTTATTCTCTGGGGGGAGTAGCGTTGGGTTGCGAGGGAGAGAAAGAGAAGGAATCGTTCGATACCTTGATGTTGATGATTTCCTGAAGAGTGGGTTCTTGCTCGCGTTCTTCATCGATGTCCGGAGTCGGTGGCCGGTTGATCGAAGCCCTCCTTTGTTTTTTTTGGAAGGTGGTAGTGGGAGAGGACGAAACATGAAAGGATTAGAAAAAAAAAAATTACGATACGATGATGAATTATAAAGAAAAACTGTAGGTTATCAGGAGATTTATACATCTCTCTCTCTCTCTCTCTCTTCAACCCTTCCAACTTAGAACTCCCGACTCGGGCAGCTCTTCAGCCTCTTCCGTCGAACTTGATGCAAAGATAGCTGTGGTCGGGTAACCCGCGGAGAAGAAAGGGCCGGGAAGCAACCGTTTACCAATCAGACGGTCCGAACCTAAATCTGTTAGGGTGTGTTCTTTTCGTTTCCACTCACCTACAGGGGTAAGCCAATCAGAAGTCCCTAGCGGCATTCAGAAAAGCAGTGGTAGTGGTTTGGAAGTCCTTGATGGAGACTTGATAATCCTCAGTTAGTCAACAGTTCTTATGAATCTGGTTTTTCAAATCCTGCGTCAGTGATGAGTTCTTGCGTAGTCCATAGACTCCTCAAAAATAGGGTTTAAAAGTCCACAGTATATATACAAATGGCCCTCCAACAATTCCAGGTTTGAGTTGGTATTTGAGAGTCCACTGCTCGTGACCAGTTTCGATCATTGTTCTTCTCCTCTCGTCCCTGCTCTCCATTGCACCATGGTAGTACCTTCCCTTCTCCTCGTCGGTGAATCTCCATTTCTTCTCCTTCTCCGATCATCGGAATTTTCAGGCTTGTCTCAAGAAATCCCGCATATCTGCTCTCCAGGTTTGTTATCGCTCTACCAACTAGGGTTTCTATCTTATCTGTACTAAGGTTTACCACAATTCCCAAAAAAAAATTTATGGGATGGGGGGGAATTGATCTATCGCAAATTGGTTGGGTATGTGCGGGTGTTGGTAGATTGATCTATCGCAAATTTGGGGTTAATAGGGTTATAGTTATATACCGATTGTTTTTATTTTGGGGTAATGTGTGATAGGTCTCTCTTAACACTTCGAATTTGGTGAAAAAAACAGCCAACATCGTTAATTAGCGTTAAGTCATCCTGATAGAAAAATGTTCCTTTTACCCCTGCAGCCAGTTATACACGTGAACAAGACCCAACGTGCAGCCGTACATGTGGGCACTGGTTCGAGCCTAACAAAAGCACTATAGCAAAAAGAGTAATAATATTAAGAAATTGTAACAATTAAAATTCGGCAAATTATGTATAGGTCCTTAACTATTTTGCAATATTAGCCACAAGACACCATAATTTGCTATATTAGCTAAGGTCCCTACAAGTATACAGCCATCTTTAGGAAGAGTATATATTCATCTTCAGAAAAGAGCATACTTTCGTTTAAAAAAGAGTATACATTCGTCGTCAGAAAGAGTATATATTCACCGAGAGGGACATGAGCTATATTTCGAAATTAACGTGTCCTGGACCTAAAATCCATCTCTCAAAAAGGACTTATGTTATTTCAAACTATCCCAAAAAAAATTTTGCAAAACCATGCCAAAAATAATATATTTTTTGCTATAGTGAAATCACTGTAGCAAAAGAGTAACAATTTACGCAGATTGAGTAACAATCTTGTTGAGTAACATTTTGTGCAAATTGTTACTTTTTTGCTACAATGAAATCATTGTAGCAAATTGTTTTTTTTTTTTTTGAGAAATTTTGTCAGGGATTTTTTTTTTTTTTTTGCTACAGTGAAACCACTATAGCAAAAAATAACAATCTGCATAGATTGAGTAACAATCATTGTAGAGTAACAATCTGTGCAGATTGTTACTCTTTTGTTACAGTGAAATTACCATAGTAATTTATTTTTTTGTGAAAGTGTGTCAAAAAAAATTGCCATAGTCAAACCACTTAAGCAAATCCACGGGTTGGAGTCCTGTAGCGGCAAGGAAAGAGGGGCATACACTAAAGAGCAATTTGGTCATTAAAAAGGGAGAAAAGTCACGTGTGGGACTTGCGCTAGCTGCGTCTTTTCGGGAGGGACCTGCTGCAACACCATCTTGTTGGTTGTCCTTCCCCTTAAAGCGATCTCTAGTCAAGGACCTCTCATTAAGCCCCCCTTTTATTTTCAATCCCTTGTTCTTTTAAGACGAAAGAAATTAAGTGATGAAATGATGTTTCATCTATTCATTTTCACTCCTTGTTCTTTTGGGAGGAAGAAAATTAAGTGAATTATAAAGAAAAATAAAATCTATTTTATCAGCTCATTTCCACCTAACTTAAGGAAATGCGGTTTCCATCCAAATTTGAGAGGAAATGAAATAGGTCGGTTAAGAGAATATAAAGTCCAAGCGGATTCATTTTCACCGACTTAAAATCAAAAGAATAAAGGAAATGGGTATGAAGTCAGCAGGTAGATTCATTTCCACCCTCGTTTTCACCCAAAAGAGAGAGAGAGAGAGAGAGAGAGAGAGAGAGAGAGAGAGAGAGAGAGAGAGAGAGAGAGAAAGAGAGAGAGGGAGGGAGAGAGAGAGATAATGATTTTAAATTGGTTTAGGGTAAATTATACTTTGATTATGCTTATTGCACCTTTCCTTGTGAGGCTTCTAAAATTACATTTTGACCCCTTGTCAGTTTATTTGTCAAAATATTATTAAATTCCATTGCTCAAATTATAATATAGAGTATTTAATATTTTTTTCTCTTGTTATAAGGGTAAAATGGTACTTGAATCTCAGTTGTAACGATCATTTATCATTATAACATGGAATAAAGTATGAAAATATAATTTATTATATTTTCTTCTTTAGACGAGCCATATTTTTAGAATTTTTTTATCTAATAAATATGACTGACAAGGGGTCAGAGTGTAATTTCAGAAACTTCAAGGGAAAAGTATGATAAGGATAAATCTTAGGGGTTCAAAGTATAATTTTTTAAAATTTAAATAAAATAATAAAAAATAAGAATAATCATACCATTAAGAGACGGGTGCTAACGACATCCCATTCAGTGAATTGGGGTGCGGTTTGCGACTCGAGAGACTTTGGATTGCTGGGAGTTGTTAATCTCAAGGATCATAATTGACGTAGGATGACTATAGGGAGGACTCTCTAGCACCTATATGGATAAAATATGATATAAACGATGACTTTCTAACTAGCGGACAACAATAGTAATAATATATGTTTATATGATATACGGAAGCAACTAACACTCGATAGTCTATGATCTAGTCCTATGGCAATACCTAGATGATGATCCACGAACAATTATGATTGTCGATATTAGATAATTAATTTAGAACAACTAAATTATAGATTTAACATATTTTCAATGCAAATTAAATAAAACTCAGGCAGATTATAGAATGATTTAATACTTTCTTCAAGTTGCCCAAGTTGACTTAAAGTTATAAGTAAAGTTAGCCGAAGTTCTACGTCGAACTTCGTGTCAAGTACGGAGAACTCGTAGGCTTTCAACGTATCGATCTAGATCGACTTGTCGAACCCTCTAACAATCATAAGTAAAAGCAACACCAATTGGTTCTTATGTTGCGGGTGTTTTTTAGAAAATAAAGAGGTTTCAATTCGATACAAAATTGGGGCTGTTTGTTGTCCCACAACAAAAGACCAAAATTTTGTCTCTTCAGGGATCCGAAAATAAGGGAAAACTAATAGGAAACCAATGGGTTTCAAGTAGCAAAGCTTTGGGTTGATTTTATTAAGCTAATTATGATAAGAAACGGAGATTACTTTCATATTTTAACAAATAAAAATAAATCGTAACAAAGATGGGTTTTTGGATTGTAGGTTTGCAAGTAAATGTCAAGTTCTTGATGGGTTCATGCAGCGACAATATTGCGATCAAATTTTACCTAAAAACACACAAAAGAAATCAGCAAAAGATAAGCGAAATAGATATACTATTGGCGTCACACCATCGGAGTCACACAGAGTTGCTAAGATTCACTCCCTGCTTAATCTTGATTCACACAAGATGAAAACAACAAAATCTTCAGCTTTTCTTTAATTTTAGCAGGTATCAAAAAGTTCCTTTAACGTAAACATTAAGGCCTTTATAAATAGGCTTACAAAGATAATCCTAAAAGGAAAGAGATAAAAATGAGGAAGAGAAAGGAGAGTTTTTAGCCGCATGAATAGTAATACATAAACAGTAACCGCGAGTTCCTTATGCCGCACATCCCTCTTTTTCCTTTCCTTGGGTTGTCCTCAGTAAAAGGGCCAACTTAATCCCTTTAAGTTGGGTATTAATTGGGGTGCCCTAGTAAACCCTTTCACTAATAAACGTGTGCACTTATTACATGGACCCAAATAACTAAACTATGGTCTCTCCGAGCCGACCACATGAAATAAAACAAAGTAATAAGCAAGTAGTAGTCCGCTAGGCAAATCCACTGCTATGGATATGCCGACGCCCTCATATCTCAGCTTTGACGACTCCTTTTATGAGATGTATTCATGTTCATGATGTCCCCATCAATAATGTATCTCCTCTTAGTAAGAGGTAAAGGATATTGCAAAACATTTAAATATCTAAGCGGTGTTATTTGTAGAAGATTTTTCTAGAGATTTTTCAGCCTACTAAGTAGAAGTAGAAAATTCAAAAAAATTCTTCCTTTTTTGGAGATGCATCATTTACAGATGTGGTAACATTAGTACAATATTTGGTTGAAAGAGAGATTTATAAAGACTTATATGCGCTATCGTTTGGACTGAAGAAAGCGACGATTATGATGATTATAACTCAATTGTCTGATCGATGATTATACCATATGGAACTTGAAGTATGGTAGAATTCTTCTGATCCATCTTCACTCAGAGCTTCCAAATCTTTCTGACATAGTGAATAACACCTCTGTCAGTGATCAAGCTGGTAAACAAATTGGAGATGGAGTACCTCTAGGCTTTTTTCCAGCTAAGTCCTTTTATAAGTTTATAAATATTCTATAAATTTGAAAGATTGAAGGGAGGGGGGAGGGCAAGTGTAAAAACACTTTTTAAAAGTTTTAAAGCCTCAATAGGGGAGTCCTAGTCTCTATTTGGATGAGTCGTTTGCCCAGTTGTGTCAACTCATTGGAAGACAAAATCTCCACTAAAAACAAGGACCTTCATATGATTATTTATTCAAGAAAAAATTTGAACTAGATACAATCTCAAGAAGAGGAAGCATCCGAATCTTATATTCTTGTGTTCTATGTGGTAATCACAAAGAGAATGTTGGTCGCCTCTTATAAGAACCCTACCCGATCAACTTTTGGGCATTGGTCTGAGTACCTAATTACCTTCTCATATTACACCCCTTTTTGGCAAAGGAATGACAAAGAAATGTAACACGTAGCAAAATGATTTCAGCTCAATTTGGAAACAAGTATTGCGCATACCAGTAATGGGTGAGACATTATGAGTACTAGTAAGACACCCAGGCAATACCCGAATGTGCTTGATGCACACCATTTGGCAAAGATGACATTGCAACTATTCGAAGAAGTGTAAAATCTGAAGTGAGTGTAATTCACTTGTTCGAGAGAGAGAGATTACCATTAAATGTCATTAAATGAAAATTTATCATCTTTATGGTAGGTTTTTAAATGGATTTAAAAGAAAGCCATGTTCACACACAGAAGAAGAATTCTAGCTCTTTAAAAGACATCCACATGCTACAACACGGGAGAGAGGCTTCCATTTTAGTATATATATATATATAGATAGATAGATATAGATATATAGATTGAAGTATCCATTTAGTCAGATATGTGAATACAATACCTCACCTGGTTTGAAATTAACTTCATGTATAAAAAATGTCAAGTAAAAAAATAAATAAGATACAAAAAATAATACATCCCAATGTTCGGTGGCGACACCGACCAATGACGATATTGGTGGTCGACTATAGCGGTGTCTGTCATGAATGGTGGTCGACACTGGCGGTGGCGAGCAACGACGATACTTCAAAAGTGATCGACGGAGTGTTCATCTTTCATCATTTTCTGTGGTGATGAGAAAGGAGATTTTTCAGGTAACGAAGACACCATAAAATTATGAGACTTAGTGATAGGTCCCTGACAACATTTACTTTTGGTGAAAAGGATATGTAAAGAGATTATTTTGCACCAAGTCTCTCCCAAAAAGATGCGTTTTACAACAAATCTCTTATTGACTTGTTCCCCTTTTAAATGACAAAACTACTTATAATCATCAAATCACATAGAATAATAACAATTCGGTAAAAAAGATTAACAATTCTTTAGAAACTCACATTTCACTATAGCAAAGAGTAACAATCTGCAAAGTATTATAGCAAAAAGTAATAATATACAATTGTTACTCTTTTACTACAATACTTTACAGATTATTACTCTTTGTTATAGTGACATCACTATATCAAATACAGTGAAATCACTGTAGTAGCTATAGTGAAATATGATTTCAATGAATTGTTGCTCTTTTTTATCGAATTGTTACTCTTCTAAGTGATTTCCATGTATTACTGCATTGAGAGAAAAAATTGACATTCCCAAAAGGAAAGGACTTTTTACCCGTCCTTATCGCTAAATCCCACCAATTTGCCCTAAAATTATCATGATACATTATTACCTCATGCCTGTTCTTACAAACCGAAGTAAAAAAGGGCGGTAATCAATGAATAAGAACAAACGGGACCTTCAATTATACTGCAGACTTTTGGATCAGAAGGCAACCATCCAAAGATCAGCATAGAATTAAATCCTAGTTACCTTGGATTTCTTCTACCCAAAAGAACACATCTCCATCAGTTTCTTCCATCAGATTTCCTTATTTTCAGGACTCATTTGCAAGAAATTTTATGGGTCCATTTTCCTTTGTTGATCTCACATTATTTTCACAATGGACCACATAGAAAGAGAAAATTACATCATAAATCCTGATAAAACCCTATCAAAGCAAGAGAGCCACCACATACATTAAATGAATTCAGCAAACCATGCTTCAGAACACATGAAAGTAAAACCATATAAATATAGTCTCAGTTACACTCAAGAAATAACCAACCAAGAAAGCAGATCTAACCCTAAGATCCAATCGAACCCTTGTTAAGGACTTCACGCAGCCATTGTCACACTGCACAGGCACACGCCAGCAGGCTTAAGTTCCGAGGTCCGCCACTCCGACCCCACCGAAGCATCCGGATCGTACAGCAGTGTCTGGTACCCCGGTTCCTCCTGCAGCGAGAATAGCAGGAGCTTGCCACCAAGTATCCCGAAGCAAAACCCCACACTCAAGCTCCCGGTCAGTGGCACCGGGACCTTTCGCCATGAGTGATCCACCGGATCGAAAATCGCCAGCTTCCGCTCGTTCTTCCACTCCATGCAGAACAGTCTCCTGCCAAGCACGGCGTGTGTCGTGACCATGACGCACCCGTTCTTGGTCTCGCACCAGGTGTGGAGCCCGGGATCGTACACGTCCACGAACCTTGAATTGCCGATCGTGAAGCTCGAGCGTCCGCCCATCACGTAGAGCTTGCCTTCGAAGCTGCAGGCAAAGCAGCCCCGCCTCGGGCGACGAAGGCTTTCGATCAGAGTCCACTCGTTCTTGTCGGGGTCGTAAACCTCCACGCTAGATAAGCTATCACCGTCAGGTCCATAGCCACCTACTACGTATATTAGACCGTTTACTGCGGCACAAGCGAAGTCGTATCGAGCAATGTTCATCTTCGCTAGCATGCACCATCTGCAATCAAGGACAATGAACTAGCTATATGTATTACCACACAACCGTGCGCTGGTTTAAAGCTATGAGAGCTAATTACTTTCTATGTGACGATCAATATGTCCACACCTCTAAAAGAAAACATTTTTTTTTTTTACCGACGGAAAATATTATTTCAGTCAGAACAAAATGCTTTGTACAGACAGGAATTCAACACATCATCCGTATATTGGTTTTTTTTTAAGCATTAATTATCAACGAAAGACAGCATATGTCGTTAAATTACTTATACCGACAGAATAATTGTATGTCGTCGGTAATAAACATTATGAAATATTTAAAATAATTAAAAAAATTATGCCAACGAAAAGGTTGTACCGTCGGCAAAAAACTAATATTTAACGACCAAAGAAAATTTATCCATCGCGATAATTAATTATACCAACGGCTAATATGTGTTCTGTCTAGAGGTGTAAAATGGGTCGGGCCTAAAATACTTTGGGCCGAGCAGGGCCGGGTCAAGCTTAGAGATGTCAAGCCCGGATGGGCTCGTCGAGCCGGGCCTCGAGCCAAGGGTCTGAACCCAAGCCCGAGCTCGGCCCAAGTATACATGTATTTGGAATTTTGAGCCGGGCCGGGTTAGGGCTAAAAATAAAGTTTTTAATAAAAAATTATGTACACAGTGGGGTTTGAAGGCTCAAAGTCTAAGAGGTTTAGAGAAGCCATAACCACTCCACCATATTTTCTTAATGTTCAATGTACCCGGTCTGTATATATATAATAAGTACACAGTAATTATATTGGGCTCTCGGGCCAGGCTTTCGGGCTTGCTTTCAGGACGGGTTAGGTCGAACCGGGCTGCGGACTCAAGGTGGCGGCTCGAGCCCGGCTGATGCAGACGAGCCTACTACGTGCAGTTTTTCTACAGCTGATCGTGTATTTTCACCCTCTCCGGAGATCCAGGAAGCCGATCGTCGATCCGTCTGCACCAGTGGAAAGCTCATTCAGAGACCTAAAACTTTGGTTTTTATTTTGTTTCGATCCGATCCGCGGATCTTTAGTTATTTCAGTTTTTATTTCTGGTTTGGGTAGGTGCGAGCCATGTTCGCATCCGGTTCGAGCCACAGATGCCGAACTGACTCATTTCTGTGTTAGGTTTTAGGCCGTAGGATCTTAAATTAGGATAGATC
The DNA here is from genome assembly GCA_947650365.1 of Chamaelirium japonicum. Taxonomy (NCBI): domain Eukaryota; kingdom Viridiplantae; phylum Streptophyta; class Magnoliopsida; order Liliales; family Melanthiaceae; genus Chamaelirium; species Chamaelirium japonicum. The sequence goes on along the minus strand of OX393551.1, from coordinate 7,245,655 downwards.
TCAATGGATGAGATTTCAAGGGAAATCAAAATCCCAAAATCCTAGGCCATCACCCCACCCGACCGGCCCTCTCTCTCTCTCCCGCGAACACCCGCGCCCCCTCTCTCACCCGCACGTCTCTCTCTCTCTCTCTACCCGACCGGCCCCTCTCTCTCTTTCTTTCCTTTTGTGCCTTTGTGCCTTCATCCCCTATAAATCTAGAAACCCTAATTGAGAGAAGGGGAGATGAATATGAAATTGAAACCCTAGATTGAAGAAGCGTGAGCGCTTGTTCGGTTTATCCCTTCCGACAAATCTTCCCTGCTTCTGATCCTTTTCTTCCTTCGCAAGCTTCTATCCCGTCGCCTCACCACTCGTCCACGGCTTCACGGAAGATCGACGTGGAGTTTCTTCGTCTTCAAGATCATCGTCTCGGCTTCTTTACCCCGTCTTCTGGACCACGCCTCCCCCTTCCGCGCCATTCATCTGCAACACGGAGTATCGGAAAGCTGCCGGCATTGACCTAAGCACGGTTTGGTATCGTCCTTCGATAATTTTCATGTGATAAATCATCTTTTCCCAACCGGCCTTGTTGCTGAATTTTCATTAGGGTTTCCTAAATATTTGGTTTTTCTGAAGATCTCATCCATTAGGATTTTAACTTTTAGGTCTATGGTTGTCTTTGATACATTGGCTTATTCAGTTGAGATTGTGATCACCTTTATTGCTGGAATTGGTTTATTATAATCTGAAATTAATTATTGTCATGTCAGTTGTTATTGTTTCCTTGGATTAAATCTGATTGGGCATGAATGACTGTTGAATCGTGATTTGAAGCATTGCTGAAATTTATTTATATGTGCTGAAATTTATTTATATGTGCTGAAATCTGATTTTTATTGTTTAAATTCTGCACTTGGGTTAAATTAAGCATCCGCATCGTATCACCGGCCCATGGTATATTCGCGTAGGTCCGGGCTGTTGATCGGGCTAGGCTCGGGCCGATGGGCTTTTTTTACACACCTAGTTCTGTTGATAATAAATTGGAAAAAAATATATACACCAACGGTATATTGGTATCCGTCGGTAATAAATTAATATATCCCGATGGTACATTAAAATCTCCGTCGGTAAAGAATAGTATACCGACGAACATAAACTTCAGAAGGCATAAAACCTGAGACTTTGTCACAAAATCCCAATTCACCCCCCCCCCCCCCAAAAAAAAAAAAAACAGTGACACCATAATCGAGCCGTCACCCCTCTCTGCCATCTCTCTCTCTGTCTTCGGCAATTCTCCAGCGATCGACGATGAGCCCCTCCCTTCTCTCCTTTCCCTCCTCTCGTCATCCCCCTCTGCCTTGCCGCCCTAGCTGGCGGGTGCAGTAGCAGGCTGGTTGACTGCTGCAGCATCCGCCAGTTAGGGCACAAGGGGTAGATTTTATACCCCAAGGCTATATATAGGGTGCTTTACAACCCTTTTTCCGTACTTCAAGTTTGAGAAACAAGTGTTGTCTATTGAGAGAGAAAAAGTGTTGAATCCTTAATTTTACATTGCGAATAATAGAATTTCTCAAGTCTCGTTCAATACTTCTTTTCTTTCTAATTTCTCCAAGTCAAGGTAAAAACTCTAAGTTCGGATTGAAGGCCAAATTCAACGAGTCAACGAGTGCATATTGAGATAGGTCTAAGAGGTTCATTGCTTCTTGAAAACTAGATAGCCACGAAACCTATGCCCCAAGAGCAGCATCTATAAAAGGTAGATAGAAACTAATCCAAGATTCGTGGAGAGGATGAGACTAAGCGTACAAGAATCACTAACAATGGACACTCAACCTTTGTGCTTGGAGATCCCATGTTAAAGTTTCAATGGAAAAAAAGGCCAGCTGATGTGGAACTAGGAAGCACAACTTTTCTCTGAGCTCCACTCCTTTCCATCCCTATGGTGATAATGCTAGTGAAGGCCACGATGAGTTATATACTCTTAACAATGCCAATACAAGAATTTGAGAGATATTTTGGTGACATATACCTTTTGAGACATCAACTAAGTGAGATTCTCCATGAGGCCGCAACAATGGGATCTTGGCCCATCTTTATAGGCAATAGTAAACTAAAGCAATACTCATTTTCAAATGGTTCAGAACTTCAAATAACAGATGCCTTCTACATGTTGCCATGCTAAACATGCAACTAGCTATTGGCAGCAAGTATAGAACCACATATTATGAACATAATAGTGTGTGATGATATGAAGAAAAATAATAGAATGTTATTAAATTTAGAACCCATAACAGGCAATTAAATCGATTACTTGGTTACACATGCATAACAAGCACTTTTTTTTGTTCAAGAACATACTTAGCGTACTCGAGAATATTAATAGTCATAAATAGGAGGAAAACTTATTCATCATATATAAGAGACTTATGGTTACATACCCATTAAGCCGAGAATCATATTGATAGACATCGGTAGATACGCACTCGATTCCGTCACCCACTGAATAACCAGCCATAACCAACAGCTTTCCATCGAGAGCAACAACTCCAAACCCAGCTTTAACTGGACCAGGCATTGGCGGAAGCATCTGGCCTTTGTCTCCCAGGCAGCGGAAGACCTCCCAATGGCTCCCCTTTCCTTTTGAATCACAAGTTAAAACGTAGAGCCACTCCTGAAGCTTCCCAGCCTCTTTCCTGACAGTGATGAAATCCTTGCTTTGGATAAGCCACCTCCACCTCTTGCAGACAGTACCCATTACAGGGAAGTAGCACCGTGGAACAAGAGCAAGGCAATATTTTGCCACATCATCCGGTAGTCCGGGTAAAATAGGGCAGTACATGTCCGCCGGTGCTTGTGTGGTTAGTAGGGTGGTAACTTTTGAACGAGTTGCAATATTGTTTTGGATGGGTGAGGAGTAGGACATTTCCAGTTCAGCATACCGTTCTCTAAAACCAACAAGGCCAAGCATTCCTAAAGTGGGCTATAAAACAATTAGAAATAAATGCAAAGAGAACCTATGCCACAACCAAGCCTTCCCCTCCTGTAACTGTCCACGATATCAGAGATTCTTAAATAGCTCATAGATGGCAGAGATATGAGAGTAGGGATTCATGATAGCCATCACTCATAGGGATTTTACGGGACCAACGCCTGAAAGAAGCCATAATTTGAGGCATTATTGTCCATAATGTTGTGATTTTGGTTTGGGCTTGTCCAAATGCCATTCTGAAGGTCCTGCCTTTAGAATATTTCCTTCCAACTATTGGCAGAAAACCACTGATTTCATGCTTCAATTTGTAAGAGCTGTTCCTTCCCCGGCACATCACCCCAATATCTAAGTAGAAAACAAACAAGGGAAAAAAAAATCAGATGATACAAATGAAATTATTAAAAAACCTAGGAAGGCAAGGAATGCAACATACCATATAAGGCCATAGAAATTTGCAAACTCTAGCCCCCGGTAACTTCCATCTCCTGAATGTTGAATCAACTGCACAAAAAAAGTAGATTATCAAATTCTGATCTTAGTTTATGATCCATTCATGGGTTTGGATCAGGGGACGCTCCACTAGCACCTTTGATGTTGTAAAATCATGGTCATGCAATCAATGGATATACTAAGAGCAATTCCATTTAAAGAACTTTTTTTTTTATAGCAAAAGACTTATCCTCATTCACCAGCCAACTTTCCTACTCCTCTCCGACTACTGTTTGAATGGTGTCTGAAGTACCAGAGCCAGATTGAGTAGTAGGCACAGAGGGAAATGAAATCAGATTCAGTCGATCATTAATAGCTGAAGAAGTGTTACATCGTTCCTCTTGTAAAATAGCGGATATAGATATTTGTGATGAGTTGGTGTACTTGATATTCTAATATTGGAAAATACTCTTCTTGTACTCGATTCTCTTACATGTATGATGTATCCTATCTATGTATATCATTATTCATGTCTCACTAAAACCAAGTTCAAGCAAGAAGAATTGATGTGTTTAAATTGAATCATTTTAAAGCAGTTCCGAAGATACACGCACACGCCAACACGCATATATGATGATGATGTAACAGGGGTGGGCCTATCCTGCTGATACATCTAAGCTATGATAGTCCAGATGAACATGACTGATGCAAAACAACAAACAAATAGTATCTGTAAACTAATGTATGGACTCAAAGAGACCAGGCTCTGATATCTAGCTGATGCATGGACTAACTAATTTGGGTTCAGATTGTTTTGGATAAGTGTACTCTTTTCTAAAAGGGAGATCTGATCAAGATTGATCTATGTTACTAACCCGGAGTGCTCCAAAAGGCTAGAGATTCATCTATGTTACTAACCCGGAGTCCTCCAAAAGGCTAACCTCTTGGAGGGGGGAGAGCACAACATGTTTATTAAGGGGCCTAATGGTGCCTCCCTTTCCGATGAAGGACCCTCACATGGAACATGTGTGGCAAGGACATGTCTCAACAATCTAGCTTCTAACGAAGAAAGTGCCCTGAAATCACAAACTTCTTGGTTGGATTCAAGGTATTATACTAGTATGTGATATGAACGGATTCCAATTGAATTAGGATTTATGGGTCCATTGATGGAACTAGGGTTCGCTATGGCCAATTATTAGGGTTAGGTTTAAGGTTGAAATTGATGTGAGGGTGAAGTAGAACTAGAAGTGCAGAAACTGAAGGAAAAAAACAAAGATAAAATAAAGTGGAGAAGAAGTGGAAGTATCTCATTTCCCATCAGCATCAAGATGCGGCACTAGGATGAAACATGACATCACATCATGGGTGATCAAGGCGTCTCACCGAGGCAGTCCAAGGTATCACACCAAAGATTTTTTTTTGAGGAACTCTCTGAGTGAGAGAGGACGGGGTTAAGCCTTACCCCAAGCTAATATTATTAAAGTAGAAAGAAGAGCAGAATCAATGGAGATTACAAATAAAATGATTAATCTCCAACACTAGCTTAGTGGAAAAACTTGAAGACTTACTGATTGAGACCGAGAGTACAGCTCTCTAAACCTCATCCGCCGAAGATTTCTTCCTTAGAAGATATGTGCATTTCGTTCCTTCCAAATTCCCCAATAGACGTAGATCACCAGGAAATCTCAAGCTCGCTTGATTTTCCTTTTTATTCTTCTGGATCTTCAAACCGTCCAAAGAGAGTGTGGAACCTGGATGGCCCTTAATTCGTAGCTGGGATTTCGTAATTCACCATATACTTTTGGAGAAAAGGCACTGCAGTAGAAGATGGTTGATATCCTCTCTTCCACTTAGAGATAGCAACGGTGCGGTTTTGGTACGGTTTCAGGCAAAACCGAAACCACACCACAACACCGAATTGGTACACTGAAACGCACAATGACGATGTACCATTATTTCAAATCAAAACCGCACCATGCGGTGCGATGCACCGCAGTTTATCATTATAATGACCTAAACAATGTGGTTTTACGCGGTTTTGGTCAAAACCGAAACCACACCGCTATACTGAAACTGAAAATCAAAACCGCACCGCACTGCAACGATGTTGTATTTTGGCAAACCAAAACTGCACCATGTTGTGCGGTTTACCGCGGTTTTCGATTTTAAACCACACCACTGCCACCCCTACTTCCACTACCGCAAAGGAAACAAGATAAGTCTGTGACACTGGGATGCTTCTAACGCTGCACATGAACCCTCATAAGCAGACTCTCCTTTAGAGTCAACCACATGAAAGTTTTGCAATTCAGAAGGCTTGGGGTCTTCCAAATATCTGAAGTAATTGGGCAAACTAACCATCCTCCATTCATAAAGCAATAGAAGGATCTCACTGTGAAAGAACCCGACGAACTCCATTTCTAGAAAGAGCAGTCGCGAGAAGTCGAGATAGTGAAGGGGTCCAATAAAGAATACAACTCCTGCATCTATGGCTTCAGATATCCTGGAATAGCTTTTCTAAACTTAATGGACCAAGACGAGGCCTTTGAAAAGAACAGGACTTGGGATCAAACAGTGGCATTTTGATCCCAAGCTAACTCGAAAGGATCTGCAAAAATTATGGCTAAGTCACCAACTCAATGGTCGGACAAGAACTTGATGTTTCTACCATCTCTTAGAAGTAATTTTATCCCATACTTGAATGGGTCCGCTACTCTACGTATTCCTTTCTAGAAGGGAATAGGGAGAGACCTTTCCCGATTTTTTGCTTCTCATTTGCAATGGAGAAAACCACATGAAATGCCAATCTTTGATGACTTGGGTCCATATATCACCCTGCTCATGTTGCAGCCACCACCACCATTTCGCTAACAAGGTTATGTTAAAATCTCTGATGTTCAAGACCCCTAGACCTCCTTGATACTTAGACTTGCAAACCACTCCCCAGTTGACCAAACGATAGAACCCTGAGCTCCCATCTGCCCCTCTGTAGAAGAGAGAGCTTCTAATGATATCAATTAATTTGACAACCCAAACTGGGATATAATAGAACACTAGATAGATCGATGCCCAGCCCTCAAGCAGTGACCTAGTAATAAGATGGGATCGCTGAAAACACAACATTGACCATGGCCAAACGTCCTCCTATGGACAGATGCTTTCCCATCCATCCAGCTAATCTAAGCTCCACCTTCTCCACTACCTTGTGCCAGTCATGTTTGGACAGTCTCTTGCTACTTATTGGAAGGTCTAAGTATTTCATAGGCAGATTCTCTAATTTGCAATAGAGCATAGTTGCAAGGGTGTGACCTTTGTTAGGGTTAGAGCCCACATAGTACAGGGAAGATTTCAAGAAGTTGATATGCAGCCACGAACAAAATTCTAGGCCATACTAAATGATTATGAAGACAACCACATGCTCCTTAGCTTAATAGAATAGAATAGTGTCGTCAGCAAAATGGAGATTGAAAATCGATCAAGAGTCACCTCTCGCACCAAGGACGTTAACAAGAAAGAGTTGCACTTTCTTTCGAAAACTTGGAAATTTTATTCCTAATTCAATGACGATTTGAACTACCCTTATATGTATATATATAAACCCCAAACCAATCCAAAACCCAGCACTAATTGATTTGAAACTTCCATAACTCAATATATTACTAAACTAGGACACTTCTAAACACTTCCTACTAGATGTATAAAAATCATAGTACAAGGTACTATGAGAAAAAGGTGACCTCTCAAGCATTCTCAAACAATACTTTTAGTTAGGAAGTAATCTTATAAGTATATTTGATTTTTTTGCAAAATAGATTTAACTGTCATTAGATGTAATAAACTGATTCAATTTTTTAAGAACTTCATTTCTATATGAACTAAAAGTTCCATGAAGTGGAGAAGGAAATGCACTGCAAGTCTGCAACCATTTTGTGTGTGTGTGTGTGTGTGACCAACTTCAATGACTACAATAAAGTCGACTTGTGATTCCACTAATTATATTACTTCACCATTAATCTATGTTTCTGGGCCCTTCCGTCTTGGAATTCTTTGAGTCGTTCTTTTCTTCCCCCTCTTTCGACCAGCAGTTGGGCTGCCACATTCGCTGACAAAACCACTAATCTTTGTATGTGTGGCATTGCCATTGTCTACATCCACCTTGCTTTCGATCTCACAAAATCTTGATTCTTGTCCAGCTTGGACAACATGCACACTACACAAAAGTTCTCTTTCCGAAGCTGATCTCTTTGTTAATCACAAATCTACAATAACGACAAGTTGAGCATTGTATTTGGCGAATACCAATTTTAGTGTAAACACTAAAGGCTAGTAATTTTGTAGTCAAGTCATATTTAGTAGTTTGCACGATATTCTCACCCAAAATTGATAAGTAATTTTTACAAAAGTCGGTGTTGTCCATTCCAACTTTATAGTATATGTTATGCCCCAAGGCAACACTCACAGATCTTATTAGAAAATGTCATTGGCAATGAGCAAAACGAGATTTCAAGGTCAATCCTTGTGGGTCTGTATCTACATGTAAGAAGCACACATATACTGCATTATATCATTTCAAAACCTGCAACGAAGTCAGCTTTCTCTGCATCGGCTTTGGTGCAAAACATTGAATTCAATTTTGGTAAAAGTAATCTTAGGGAAAAAACTAATGCACAAATTAAATTCATAATATGGGTAGAGAATAGATGGCATAACCAAATATTGGTGTTCCATAAGCTGCATGAACTATTCATTTAGTGACAAATGAAGTTGGGATTCTACGATCCTATCCAAATCGACAAGATATAGGAAGATCACCCATGGCTCGTTGAGACGAGCAACCGGACCTTCGAGGGCAATATCTTGACTTGAGTGCACGTTGAGTAGCCGCTATTTGATGAAGAAATAATAAGGTCAAGTTCGAGACATAGGAATACTTTTGAGAGGTAATAGAAATAGCGACAATGCCAGATCAAGAATGAGCAGTCGGTTGGGAATTGAGGAGGGTGAGATCGTGGTATTGATGAGAGTCGTAGAAGATGGTGAAACAACACAGATTGACATGGACAAGTTGCTTGTGAAGATGAATGATGAGACATAAGAATAGAAGTACATAAAAGTGGACGACTTTGATGCTAACAAGCTCACCAACGGTTTTGACGATGCTGATGGTGAAGGGTCTAAAGACGTCCCTTGCTGGCATATAGAAAACAATATCCATTATTAGTTTCTAATTTCTATTATGTGCTGATCTTGTATACTTGTGTTGTTATTATTTGATACTTTCATTTTAATTCATCTTTTATTTCATAAATTGCATAATTGTACGTGAATCATCTGTATGTGGTGTTATTAATTATTTACAATGGTCTTCACCAAAATACATATATTTATAAAATATTATTTTTTGTTTCTAAGTGTTTGCATTTATTTTTTGGCCTTTTAAAATCAAATTTCCAAAAGAAACAAGCACGATTTTACATATGACCACATGATTGCATGTGCGATCACATGAGTGTTTGGGACCCTATTTACACATAGCCCAGATGTTGTTTTGATAGCATTATTATGGCATTTGCAAATGTCTTTAGCCATACATTTTATCGTGTAGAAGTAGGGCGGCAACTTGAGCGGGTTGAACCCGAGCCCAACCCGACTTTGGGTTAGGTTTGAACTCATTTTATTGAGAACGGAATGGGTTCGGGTTGGAAAAAGTCGACTCAAACTAAGTTTGGGTTGGGCTCGGGTCAAGGGGTCAGGCAACCCAAACCCAAATTGAGTATAACATGTCACCTTATAGGCCCCACAAATCTTAGTCTTAGAAATGCATGGATCCTATTCCCAACCCAATGAGCCACAAACCATCCGATAGTGGAGATAAGAGGACACCTTATTGGTAAGGACCAAGGATAAAAAAAGTAATTTTTTTGATATTAGCTCTTTAAAATTCAAAACTTTGGACCAGTTATAAAATAAGCATTATCTGAATCTGTGCAACCCAACTCGACCCACCAACTTGCACTAACCCGAGTTTAACCCGAGCTTGAAATTTTTTTCTCGGGTTGGGCAGTGCGGGTTGGGTTGGGTTGCGGATTCTACAACTTGGGTTGGGCTTGGGTTGACCTCCAATCCGACCCACAACACTCGAGTTACAGCCCTATGTAGAAGGGACACTCACAAACATAACCATACCTTACACTATCGGCTCTACCCTATTAAAGCAACAACTTTAAAACGACTCACTACTAGCATCCCTTTCAAATAACCATTAAATAGTTGTTCTTGATCTTTAGAGTTTAGACTTGTCAATTCCTACTACAAACCATTGAATCAAATGTTGACAAATTTCCTACGAAATCACCGATATATGTCTTTTTTCAAGGGGCCGACATAGAAACTAACTGAATTTTTAATAGTACAAAATTTACTTCAGACATAACGAAGTGTCAGCCGAAATGACCGACATTTGACTGAAATCCGGCATTATGTCTTTTTTTAAGACAATATCACTGAAAATTTTTATCTTTTTTAACAAAATAAAGCTCATCTTTATCAATAAGAAATTATATTTTTTTTCTCAATTTCGATTCTTTTTCATAATAGACAATATTTTACTGTCATCTTTATCTTGAAGTATTGCTGAAATATTCCATCATTTTCATATCAAACAAACAAAATCAAATTTTGACCGAAAAGCGATAAATTTTTATTGAAAAACACCAAAATTTGTCCGAAAAAACGAAATATTTCCACCGAAATTTGTCTTTCCATTTTACAATTTTTTCATCGAGAAATTACCGAAAAACAAAAAAAAATCCTTTTTTGGCCGGCCAGCATGGACACCGAAAACGACATATAAAATCTTGCTCCTAACTAATACTTATTGCTATGCCTTTTGTTTGCCATGTGTCGAAAAATTGCTTACAAAAATTTAAAAATTAATAAAACTGATAAACAAAAATGCATATGGAAGGAGTAGCACTACCAAATCACAATATATCAATTAATTCTTCATTTGCTTATTTTATCTACAGAAATATCCTCATACTGACATGAGGGCAGCGTACCAAATTACAATATAATCAATTAATAAGAGAACTTCTCTAGAATTACTAATTAATTAATCTTACCCACAGAAATACCTTATCTTTTATCTTATATAATCTATTTACCAAAATGAATGCTATATGTTGTTATTGCGCAATTCAAAAGGTTCAAGATCCCAAAACTCCATATAAAAACATAATTGAGCTGCTTTGATTCTGATCCACAGGGAGAACTGCAACAAAGAGATAGGCAGAGAGAGAATGCAAGGGAGAGAGAGAGAGACCTGGGCAGAGTATTCGATGATTCGATCTGGAGAGCTTTGAAGGTCGGCCGAGATTGCAAGAGGGAGTGAGGGAGAGAAACAATGGACAGATGAGGGGAGAATTTAAAGGAGGAGAGATTCCGGAAGAGGACAGGTACGCCACCCCCACCATTTCGTCACCAGATCTGACAAAACAGATAAAACTTTAATAAAAATAAAAATAATATATTAATTCCGTTAGGAACAATTTTTTCACGAGTTAAAAACTGCGGGTGTGTGTGTGTTTTGTGTGTTTTGAAGAAGCAATTTGAACAAACAGCGGGACATACAACGGACACTGTTTTTTTTTTAGACCCTGCAGTGGTTCGACTCTCTCCAGAGGGCCTATGTGTATGGCTTTTCGTACTATAGGGGGGTATTTGTAGGTTTTTAAATATGAGTGGGTGTAAGTGATAATCGGTGAAACTACAGGGGATCTAGGTGTAATTTATCCTCTCTTTTTATAGCTGGACCGGCCAAGCGATTAGAGGACAAGATGATAGAGCAATGGCTCGGGATCCGAAGATTGAAACAGAGGGAGGTAGTCAGCAGCTGTTATTTATTATTTCCATAATCCCATGAACATGATACCAACGGCCCGAATTCACATGCACAAACAAGACACAATGATCTTAAGGGAAAGTTTGCTCCGCGGTGTCCATGGAGGGGGTCGAACATGGAACCCCTCCAACATAAGGGAGGAAGTACCACCATGCCAAGAGCCAGTCGGTACAATAGTTACTGTTTAGTGTGTGTTTTTGGATTAAAGGAGGGTGAAAATGGGGGTTTTGGTTTCTTAATTAGTATAAATTGCAAAAACCTTCTTGAACTATATATCTCATTTCAAAGTGGCCCCTCAACTCTTTTTTTTTTTGGATAATTTTAATCCTAAACTATGGTTCGGCTATATTTAGCTCTCTCCTTCAACTTTTTATTCCGAAAATACCTTTATTCTTATAAGTATAAGAGTACTATTATAAATAAAGAAGGGTATTATGAAATAAAAGTTGATGGAGGGGGCTAATGTAGACGGAGCATAGTTTTTCAGGGATCAAATTATTCAAAAAAAAAAAAAGTTAAGGGACCAATATAAAATAAGGTGTAGTTCAGGGAAGGATTTTGTAATTTGGTTATTGAATTCTAGTGGTTGGATCATGATATTCACTCTCCTTCAAGGACAGTACAAAATCATTCTCGCTTTTTTGATGCATTGAAAAGTGATCGGTGGGATTACTCCTACGTAGTCCTTTTCGAGAATCGAAGCCATAGAATGATGGTAACTCTGATATCAAATATTGATCCTTATAAGCCTAATTTTAACTTAAGTAAAAAAAAGAGAAGAGGGGGGGGGGGGGGACTTGGTGAAAAATCTTTATAAAAGATGCTTTCAAGCACCAATTTGGAGAATTTTCAGTTTTAGTTCAAAACCCAATCTGAAAAGACATTTTTACATTAAACCCTTGTTGACTTGTTCAACCCCTAGTAAATGACTAAAATACCCCCAAATTTATACTCTGATAGACCCAATTGATACTTCAAAATTTATACTCCGCTAATCTGATTTTATACTTCAGGATTTGTCGCTACAGTGATTTCAATTAGAAGGTAATGGAGTATAAATTCGGATGTGGTAATCGAATTTATATTCCAGAGTGTTACTGTTATAGTGTAATCACTGTAGCAACTAAGGAGTATAAATTCGGATGTCTATGGAGTATAAATTTGTTGCTACAATAAAATCACTCTAAATTTATACTCCGAAATATTACCGCTATAGTAAAATCATTATAACAACTACAGTATTTTAGGTTTACTATTGGGGATTTCACTGTGCAACGCATATAAAAAAAACATACATCAAGTTCTACATGGATAGTTAGAGGGATAAAATGATTATTTTAAAAAAATTGAGTGGGAAGGACTTAATCCACTATGAAATAATTAGAGGGCTAACTACAAGGTTAGTTAGAGGGGAAAAATAATACAAGATTCAGAAATAGAGATAATTATTATTTTGGTCAAAAGGGAATTGTATAGTGAGATGAGATACATGCGCCAAATTGATTTATTCCCCCAACAAACTTCGTGACGTCCTCCCTCCTTCCGCTTTGGGACAAGAAAGTGAAAAGAATCAGAAAGAAAGGGGAAAGGGGCCAACAGCACCGGATAAGGCCCAGCTGCCCGTCGGTGGCGGCCCGGGGGAGGTGACTACCGGTGCCGGGGGGATTGGTATCAGAGCCGGAATTCAAAATAAATTAAATTAAGTAATACCCACCTTATTTGGCTCTACCAACCCCATCTACTACGGTTCCACCAACTATTGTTGGCAACAAAGGTAGCCGGCCGATGCGCGCCACATGGCACTAAAGTCATCATAGTGTGTGAAAGGCTATGATGACATTGGCGCCTCTTGGCAGCCAATGGCTAGTGTTTTTTTTTTTTTTTTGTGCCAAATTTTACTATTTCAAAAACTAAAACCATTACAGCGATAACGTACGAAAAAAACAGACAAAATTACACCTCTCGATAGCCTGGTCGCCCTCGATCGTAGACAAAGAACTAGGCATCCCATATTGCGATCTCTAGCAGGTTCGGCGCAAAGGAAGAAATGCACACCTCCGTTCTCCTTTCGGTCTTCGCCACTCCAGCTAGCCAATTAGTCGCCCGATTGCCTTCGTGAAATATGTGTGAAACTCGTAGACATGGGAAGGTTTGGAGTATAGTGGCGACATCTTGCATCATGACACGGTCGTCTCCAAATCGTCTGAGTTTGTTGATGATAGTTTGGGCATCGCCTTCAATTCAGAGTGGCTTGTTGTGGATGATGGCAGCCGCAAGGTTTAGCCCCTCCCACAGCCCGCGAAGTTCTGCATGAAGCACCGCCCTAGTTTCCATGAAGTAGCTCCCCATAACCACAACCCGTGCCAATCCCGAATGATTGCTCCAGCTTGTGCGGTATCACCATCCACTACTCCATCGAAGTTCAGCTTGTATTCGTTTTTCCCCGGAGGAATCCACACCACACCAAAGGTCTCGCGAGTCCGACCTTGGCCCTGCACCCCAAGCAACCTGAAGTTAGATTCCATGAATTCTTTTGTATTGGTTATCACCAAACAAACAACCCTCTCTACTTTTAGTTTAACGCAATCAAAAATTTCTCTGTTACGTTGTTTCCATTTATCCCACAATGCTTTGATGGCCAATACTGCCCTCTTTTTTCCTCCCTGGGTCTTGGGTTCTTGCACGATAATGGACAAATAAAAATCATTAATGCATTGGAAGTTGAAAGTAGTTCCCTCTTGTTTGCCAAGTTCTGCCCAATAAGTTTTCGCATAGGGGCACATGAACAAGGCATGGTTTGCATCCTCATGGTCTTTTGCACACCGACTACAGATGGGATTCAACTCTATCCCACGCCTTATAAGGAGGACTTTGAGGCAATTCTAATGTCTAGTACTTTCCATCCAAAGCATTTGGCCCTAAACGTAATCTAGGACTTTTACAGACCGGTCCAGTTAATGATATTGTTGTTATTAGTATTTTCGAGCTCAGGATTAACATCATTGCCACCAAGGACGGTCTTAGAGTCAACGTCATCGGCTCGGCAAAGCAACTTGTAAGCAGTGCTGGTAGAGAAGACAGCTTGTTCTATTGGGCCCCAAACGTAATTGGGTTTTCCTACATTAGCCAATATGGGAGTGTTCAATATCTTGTTGTTATTGGTGCAATATCTAGTTATCATCATAACAGTAAGTCACTGGAACTGTAGAAGATTCCGAACTCCCTCCTCCTATGTGGTCTTAAGGTGGTGGGTCCCGTCAAAGCTCATGTCCAAGTGATACTGCCTATCCTCTTGTTCGAGAGGTTAGGACACCGTGGAGTGAACTTTCACTCAAGACCGATGTTGTCTTGTTTGGGCATGCGAATCCTGATTGTTGATGTCATGTTCGCGGGATTATGAAATTTAATAAAATTAGTAGTTATGTTGCCTTCCCCCCATCTGGATCTCCCACCTCATTGAGTCCATGCACTAGCGCCCTGTCCTTTGATCACCGGACCGGCCCATATAAAAAAAGGGATAATTAAATGTCGGTCCAGAGATATAATATGTACTTATATTAAGTTCAATAAAAAATTTCTGTTTACATCTAGTCCACATAATGGATTTAGTTTAAGAGATGATTATGTACAATTGTTTTAATGCATAAAATGTATTCTTCCGTAAGCTTTTGAGGTTTTTTTTTTTGCCATTGTAGCAACTATAATGATTTTAGGAGTGCTACTCAATGATTTCGGACCTAATACATAATCCTTCTAAAAGCAAGGTGGGCCCCTGCATAAGGATGATTGGGAACTATTCAATCATCAAACATGCTATTTCAACATCGGAGGTGGACGTGGTACCCACCCCGTATATGAATCGCACTCACCCTCGACGGGCACTTGATAGCAGATCAAGTGCCATGTCAGGATGTTGCCAACATACTGACGTAGAAATAGAATCGTTCATCCATCGTTGACGATGATCGCCGAAAGTATAAAACTTTAGCAATGCAATTCAGCCAATCCAGCTTTCCACCCTGATCGGGCCATCCTGATGGGCACACCAATTGGGCTGATGTCCGAGTGGTACTTCCACTCTTTCCCTGCCCCCGTCTGGACACCGTGGAGCAGTGTTTTGAAAACCGGACCGGACCGGACGGTTCAACCGGTTTGGACCGTAACAGTAATATGTTTCAGTTCGGTCTTTGAATGAACCGGTTTGTATGTTAACCCAGGAATCAAACCTTGCCATTGAAGAGTTTAGTAAATATCTATTTAAAAAAATATATTTTCATGCGGTTCAAACAGTTGAACCATCGGTTTAAACCGAACCGGATGCCTTTTCGGTTTACCTTCCAGTCCAGTTTTAAAAACACTGTCGTGGAGTGAGTTTTCCCTCAAGATCATTGTTGCCATGTTTGTACGTGCGAATCCTGATCATTGATATCATGTTCACGGATTCATAGAATATAATAAAATAACAATTATCATGCTTCTCTATTGATATCTCTGGACCTCCCATGCTTTAGCGCCCTGTCCATCATCCGCTTGGCCGGTCCATAAAAAAAAAGTTCCAAAGATAAAAACGGATCAAAACGGGGAAGCATGATAGCATCTAATTTTATCAATGTTATCAAAACCGGACCGGACCGGCCGGTTGGACCGGTGATCCGGACCCTCAGTCGGTTTGGTCAAATCATCAGATCGGAAATGCTCCACAACCGGTAAAAACTGAGTGAACTGGCCGGTTGAATGTCAGACCCATGTGACCCAACCCGGTTTAAAACCCTTGTTATAAGTGGGAGAAGAACGGATCGGAGTCATCGGACTTTCTGAGTTCTCTCTCTCTCTCTCGATCTCGAGCGGCGGCGAGAGAAACCCTAGCCTCTAGAGCGTCCCGGCTGCCGATCGAAGTAGGGCCACCGGTGTCACTCTGCCGACGCCAAACGACGCAGCTGGAGTCAGCTGGATTGCCAAACGCCAACGCCAAACGACTACCGTCGGCCGGTGCCGCTCTGCCGACCATTGAAGGCCGCACGCCGCTATGCCGACTGCCGCCGGGTGCCGCTCTGCAAACCGCTGGACGCTGCACGCCGCTCTGCTGAATGCCGTTGGGTGCTGCTCTGCCGATCGCTGGATGCCGGGTGCCGTCTGCTTCCATCTATGTGGGCCTATGGCGACTACCGAGAAACACACAGAGCCGACGGTTCAACCGGTTGACCCGACGATTGAACCAGAGACCCGTGACCCGGGTTCTAGACCGGGTCAACGCCCCGTCCGGATATGATAACATTGATTTTTATTATATTTCATATACACGTGAATATTAGGATTCACACGTGCAAACGAGACAACAACCGTCTTAAGATAAAGCTTGGTGCTCCATGGTGTCCATGGCAGGAGTCAAGCATGGAACCTCTCCGACAAGGGAGAGAGAGGAAGTACCACTAGAGTTCCCATTGGTGGAAAACTTAATAGCATAACAATATTTTCCCTGCCGTCAAGCATCAGACGGCTGTCATCCAGTGCCACGTCAGGATGATCCTGATCAATGTGGTTAGTCAGATGTTGGGATAGCATTCGTCGATTCTGTGCATTCTGACATGGCACCTGATCGGACCCTATCGATAAAACGTGTGGACCGTCTTCAAGATTCCGGTTGGAAGTTGGTGGGATATGCGTGCACATCCTATATGTGGAGCGTCACTCCTATCCAGCATGTGGGCCCCATTTTCAGATTGGACTCCTGTCTAGCTCGGGCTTCCTCTATCTAGTGTGTGTGGCCTCGATGCAGGCAGTCAAACCCGATCTGACCTTCATCCAACCAGTGTTATGAAAACCAGACCGGTCTGGACGGTTGAACCTGATTGGACCAGAACGGGCAGATAGCTCCCTGACAAAAATATCAACTTGCAATAAGCTATCCTATAAATTCCGTATTGCAATAACGCCCTCCTAAAAATCAGTCAAACAAAATTGAAAAAAAAGACGATAGCATCCAATCCAAGTTTATTAAATTTTTATTTTCTACCATTAACTTAACGCGAACTATTTTTTTACATAAAAATCAATTGAAATCACTCCAGATCGTCGATTTAAAACCACAAAACAATTTTTTAAAAAACTTATATATATTTTTATCAAAAAAAAAATTTATATTATGTCAACCGACCAAATAGTTACTTTTTTTTACTTAATTTTACTTTTTATGTGCAAGATAGAATATGCTTAATTTAACATAGTTAAATATATTTTTTGTCACAAAGATAATCATATTGTAACCATATGAGCAAAATACCGCTACAATCAATCAACAATTAAGTCATTTTACCATATCAAAGTGTTACTCGTTTCTAACGGATTGTTACTCTTTACGAATTGTTACTTTTTTGCAAAAATTGTTACACTTCATATATATGGCTAAAATTATAATTTAAAATTTTTTGTCATTGCATGTGCGTGATAGAAGGAACCTACGTTAACCAAAACTAACGGATTTTTACTCTTTAAGGATTGTTACTATTTTGCTACGATTGTTGTACTTTATCTGTAGGGGTAAAATTGCTACTTAAAAATTTCGGTATTACATGTGTGCGGGAGAAGGAACTCGCGTTAGCCAAAGTCCAACTACAGATAAAGTGGTATTTGAATTTATCACGTAAATATCCAAAGTGGTATTCGAATTTACGAATTGTGCCACCCTTTATTTCACAAAGAACCCAGCTTGGGGGGTTTCGCACCACTCCCGCACAACGCTTGAACACCGATCGGTCTTCCCCTCGCCATCAATGCAGAGAGAACGCGGAGGATAACCACCGGAGACCGTTCATTCATGCCAAGATTCGTCGATTCTACGTCGGTAGACTCCGTGGTTCGAGATAAGCTCCAGCCATGAAATCCATGCATTCAGCAGAGGGGTTGAGGTCATGTGACCGCATGGGGTAGTCCGAGTGCTCAGGTTTGGATTCTGACCATCTTGTTGCCGATCGGATAAGTCCAACGTATGCAGGGAGGACTACTAGGTTCAATTGGGGTAAAATTATCATTTAAAAAATTTTATTATTACATGTGCATAAAAAAAGCAGCTCATGTTAGCCAAAGTCTAACTATAGGGGCTTAACACTAAGTCCAAACTTTACATACCCTTAACATTTTAACGATAGTAACCCCAAAGTTATATCTCGTGGGCTTCAAACATCTGCAATTTTGGACCAGTTATCGAAGAAGACCGTATGTACATGGCACAGAAACCATCACATACTCTCTCTCTCTACCATCACATCTATCCAATGGATCGACACAAAAAACATCCACCTCTCTCTCTCTCTCTCTCTCTCTCTCTCTCTCTCTCTCTCTCTCTCTCTCTCTCTCTCTACCATCACATTCATCCAATGGATCGACACAAAAAAACATCCACATCTCTCTGCACAAAAAACATCCACATCTGTCTGGCACACAAAAAACATCCACATCTCTCTGCACAAAAAACATCCACATCTCTCTGGCACACAAAAAACATCCACATCTCTCTCTCTCTCTCTCTCTCTCTCTCTCTCTCTCTCTCTCTCTCTCTCTCTCTCTCTCTCTCTACCATCACATTCATTCAATGGCTCGACACAAAAAACATCCACATCTCTCAGCACTAAAAACATCCACATCTTACCCACCGGGGGATAGGAGAGTTGGCAAAGCGACTGATGCTTTGGTGATGAGGTTGTGGGTTCAACTCTTCCTCCCCTCAATTTACCCAGGAGTGAAGTGGGAATTGCCAAGTGGATCGGGCTTCACTCCCGGAGGGATTAGTCCGAGCCTGAAGTGGGCCATTGCCCGAAAGGTTTCGGGACACCCGCCGATCTCAAAAAAAAAAAAAAACATCCACATCTCTCTCTCTCTCTCTCTCTCTCTCTCTCTCTCTGATTTAAGACCTAGTATCAGAATAAGTAGAGGATTAAACTTGATTGATTAGAGAGGAAACATTTTCTGCTGTGTAAGGGCTTTTGTTGTCAGCCGTAACAAACAGCTCTTTCCAAAGAATATCTAGGGGCGTATTTGTACAGAAAGTGAAGTGCAGTGCATCATAATAAACTGCTAAGAAGAGGTTTTACTTAGATAAACCCATTTAAAAAATAACCCTTCTCTTTCATATAGGTCTCTACTCAATTGATTTACAGTGTACATATTTTCAATTTTTCACTCAAAAGTATTTCACTTCACTTTACCGTTTTGAATGTGAACATGCCCTAAGGGCAACTTTGTATTCAAAAGAAGTAAGATCTAGTAAAGTAAATGAATAAAGTACAGTAACAATAACATCAAGTAACTCATGATCTGATGTAGTTGTTTGTATTCAGCAGTAATGCAAAAAAAAGTTTTTTTTTTTTTTTTGAAAAACTTACTTGTTCTCACTAATAAAGTAATATTTGAAAAACCTAAAACATGAGTGCAGAGCTTTCAAATCAAGGTTTAAGCTAAATTTCCAAAATTGCTTGTGGAACTAATTTTCAGTGCGAAGAAAGAAACAAAAAACACCAAATCACTATGACTTGGCAATCTCAATCTTACCCATGAATCTGAGAAGGCCCAAAGTTCCAATCTTTTATGTTAAAAAAAGAAGAAAATCCTCAGATTCAGTAAAAGCGGGTCATAAATCAAGATGTTTAGGCAACCCTAGGATTCAAAGTAACGATATCTAGATCGCTTAGAGATCCATAAACCGTGCGTAGGAATCTAGATCTCCAAAAAACAAAAGGCAAGTTGCATAAATTTTAAGAACGGAGAGATTGAGACTCCCAGATCAGCATAAACAGAGGGGTCTTAAACGAGATGCATGCACTGATCTGATAAGAATCCTTCGACGTGGTCAAGAAATCAGAAATAAAAATTCCAATAAAACATCAAACAGAGAGATCAATGACTTCGCCTTCCTCCGATCACCGGCGTTGGTGAAGAACGTACGAGGAGATCCGACGGGCATAGGTAAAGAACCGCTCGAGTAGCCATTGGAGAGCCGAGAACGAGGGTCCGACATCGCGACAAAAGAAAGGTGTGAAGTCAACATAAATCTATGGGTCAGTTACTGGTAAGTGTTTTGAGTTACTTGGAAAAACCCAAGTAATTGAAAACCGCTACTAGTAACTACAAAGTAACATCTCCGGGTTTACTTGACTATCTCAAATGTGAAAACAAACAGCAAGAAGCAACACTTTCGGATCAGTTGCTTGACTATTCTTATCTTGACTGAATACAAACATGCCCTAAATGAACGGAGAAGTTAGATTTTGTGCTTGTGTGTGCCCGCACGGCATGTGCAGGCACATGTGTGTGTGTGTGTGTGTGTGTGTGAGAGAGAGAGAGAGAGAGAATCACATGGTGAGTCTAACAATTTCATCCGTTTATTTAAAAAACGATATAATATCGGAGTACTCCAAGATAGTTGATGTTATCACTTTTGACCACAGATTAATTTGGTATTATCTAGGGATGAAAAACATCAGTAGGTTGTCACAAAGAATATGTATTCAAAATTATACACAAATGAATCTAATAGACATAGGGATCAAGACAGCATCAAAAACCATAGATTAATTTGGTATATTTCAATGAAGAGTAACAAAAATAACCAACCTATAAAAAAAATAACCAAACTATACAGGAGGCAAACATTTAATGTTACCTCCAAAAAGATCACCATCCATGCCGAGCTGGCACTAGAGAATAAAGCTGTGGATGTATCTTGATGGAGCAAAACCAAATGAAGTTATGCTTTAATGCCACCAAGCAACTTGTAAATCGGTGGTGAGTGCTCATAATCCGTCAACCATGGGATACGACCCCAATCCATTGGCGTCTGAGTTTGAATAAAATGGTGATGGTTGCTCCCCAGAATGAGCCGGCTTCCTCGATCTTGGATTTTTAGGAGAAGATGTGTATGATGTGGTGTAGAATGACGATGGAAGACCGTGAACCTTTGGCAGGCCCGTCGGATCAGTGTCAAGACTATAACCTCTCTCAACAGTTGCAGCCTCCAGTGGTATCTCGTCCAATGTCTGATAACGGAAAAAAGGGGTAAAACGCAAAATAATATAACATTACTACGTCTTAATAACAGATTGAAACCAAAACAGTAAAGAGCGACATCAACCCTCTAAGATCCGTGATGAAAACCTGACCAATGCAACTTGGCAAGAAAGGGACATGCCAAGAAACCTGGAAGACCAGCTGGTAGGAAGGGAGACCTACCATGTTGGTTAAGCTCATGCAACAAGGGAGCAACCCTCTAGATTTCCCCTAGACTAAGAAAGAGTATGCCTCTACAAGAAGTGGGTAGAATGCATGATTTGATATCGGGAGTTTAAACTCAACTATGTGACCAAAAAAAATCCAAAAGAGACGAAGTAAAGCAACATTCCTATAACCACCATGAGAGAGTATATATCACACTATCAAAAGAGAGTTCTAAGCAATCGGTAAAACATCTGGTCCGAAATGAAGCAGAGAGCACCTACCCTATAGGCCTGATGCAGAACTCGGAGTGTTTCCCGGGCCCGTTTCCTCTTGGCAGCTATGTCATCAGGTTCCCTCAGTATATTTTCAAAATGCTCTTCTCTGTTAGACAAAACAGTCGTCACAGGATTTTAACTCACTATTCCAAGTAAAGTAGACAGACCTTCACCAGAGACCAGAAGTGATGAAAGCACTGAAGAACAAAGAAATCTAAAATAAAATATCTGGGCTGTAACTAGTAATTTGGAAGAGTTATCGATGATACCTGTAAAGTTCTCTGATAAAAACATTATGTAGCTCTCTTTTCGTATGATTGACCTGAACATGAATGGACAAGAAATCAGTTAGAGAGGCCGAAACATAACCATAACTGGAAATTCGAGTTCCACAACAGGTTCCTAACCTAAGGACCATAAACTTGTCACAGGCAACAAATATGTACAGTCACCATATAAATGCCACAGTAGGAAAAGATCATGCAGACGACGTCGAAGGATTAAGGCCTTCTTGGTGGTCAGAGACCAAAGAGGAGGTGAAAGCCAGGAGCAAAAGGCGGGCATGCACACGTACATCATACAAGTCTTATCCCATCAAGATGGGGCCAAATAACGAGAGTTTACGACCGACTCTCAACCTGACACCAACCCTCAAGTTTTGGTGCCTAAAATGAAATCTGAGAAGGCAACTTGGCCATAGTGGGGCACATACCAAGAAACCTAGAAGGACAGTTGATATGTAGGGAGGTACACACAAATCTCTGTTTTTGCAAAACCTCATGAGGCTACTTTTATGCCCATTTTACCCTTGTCTGTCTAGGAAATTTCAACGACAATGGTTTATATGAAATCAATATTGTAAGGGTGCCATATGCAAAACTCGCTGCTACTCATGAAGGCCACCACTCTGCCGCCAGTCAGTCAAGTGTAAAGTGATCATACATTAGGGTTTTAAATCTCGGCCGATACCGGTACGTACCGGCCGGTACGTACCGGTTTTGGCCGGTTCGAGACCGGTACTGCATCCGATCCCGATACCTGGCCCGTATCGGCCGGTACCGGTCCGTATTGGCCAGTTCAGGCCGGTACAGGCCGGTACCGGCCGGTACGGACCGGTACCGACTGGTTAAATTTTTTTTTTTTGGGTTTTTTTTAGATTTTTTTTCTCAACCGGTATCGGTCCGTACCGGCCGGTACCGGTACGTACCGGCCGGTACATACCGGTTCGGGGCCGACCGATACCGCGACCGATACCGTGATTTTAAACCTTCATACAAGTAGCCTCAATGTTTTTTTGCTAAAGTTGAGATTTGTTAGGGGTGCCCATGCAATTTTTAAAAATAAATGTAAAATGAATATTTGTCAAGAGCCCATATGCAAAAATTCCTTTTTTTAGTTTTAAAATAATTATTAAACTTCCTGCACCCAGTCTGTTAACTTTATACAGAATAAGAGCCACATGGTTCTCTATGTTTTCCACAAAACACCAACATTTAGATAGAGAGAATTTCTGTCAGACGAAGTTTAAACTGTGTTTGATATCAACAAATACTAGTCAGGCAATTAAACTCGATAGAAACAAGAAACAAAAAAACATGAATCAATATGTGGTACTGGATTAAAAAAAAGGCATATTCTCAAGCTTCTTAAGCGAATAAAGTCATGTACCAGGAAGTGCATGATTGCCTTAGGCACAGAGTCCTCAATATTTTTCCTGACAATATCATAATATGATTTCAATAAAAATTTCGTGATTGCTATCTCCACCGACTCCTGTTCTGTCTGACTTTCTGAGGGCTTCAAGATCATGGGTGGCTGAGTCACAATGGATATCGGTTAGACACTGAATACATGTAACCAAATAAACTGATAGAGCAATCACATAGCCAGATATTTTGCATGTTAATCCTACCTCTCTTAGTTGGATCATAGAGAGTGAATGTTCCACGTTGTGAACAGGTGCACTATATGACTTGTTTGCTGAACTATCTTTTGCAGACACACGGTTCTCATTAGCACCAAAATATTGTGAAATGCCCCATTTTGATCCACTTGCAGCTCCTGATTGATTGAAAAATTCAAAGTCAAATGGTTGAACAATAAGGACTTTTTTAAAAATATCAGAAATTACTGATTCTACATTCATGGACCACGGGAAAACATAATGGCAGCTACAAGGAGGTTATGTAGCTGCAGTGACATCCGGTACAGAAATCTTTTTATATTGTAATATTACAAGGCGTTCCTATGGAGGTTCTAAAAATTGTGTAATCTAAGTTGTAGTGGACCCTCCACAAAGCCATTATATGGACACTTGACGGAAATTAGTGCCCGTTGGTTGGTAAAACTTGTTAGACATGAATATTGCTAATATTAAATGACATTTTAAATAAAATGAGGGAGTTAAAATGGAATAACATGTACATAACAATTGAAAATCCCACAGCATACTATAACGGAATTGAGGTGGAACCAATATAATGTCCGCTGTTTCTGTTATGATCTGTAATTAAAAATCGGGATTCTAGTGGATAAAAAGTGCATTTGATTTCTAGTAATTGGACGAGAAGTATAGTTCTACTAAAAACTGTGTAAGGGATCACTGTATATACCTGATGACTCCGGTCTCTCTGAATCCGCAAGTCGAGCTCCCTGTTCAATAATCCAAAGAGATGAAGAAATAGTAAACAATATCATTAAATGATCTTAGCCAGAGACTAAACAAATTTGTGTAACTATAATTTACAAATCTAGCGCAAAAAAGAGGACAACAAATAAGTAAATAGTGACTGAAACCTGATCAGAAACAATTCCATTTGCACTAGATCTACCAAGTATAGACCGCGATTTTAGGGATTTTTCAGAAGCTTGTAACTTGTCAGAATCTACCGCATCCTGAATCCACAAGGCACCATAGTCACCAAACCGTAAAAACTAAGACAGATACTGTATTTGTAGAAACCTAATCAACTCATTTGGGTTCAAACAAAGATTCAAACAAATCATAAACAACTTAGGTCTAAAAACATAAGACAACAAATTCAGCTAGCTGTTGAACACTTGAACCTAGTGTTTAGTTCATTCCTACATAGGACAAGCAGAGCATACCATGGGTGCTAAGATTCAGGATGCGGTATTTTCTGACAATGGTACCATAACTAAGTATTGGATTGGTTACCCTTACTTGTCAGAATCTACCGCATCCTGAATCCACAACATGCAATGGCACCATAGTCACCAAACCAATACTATATTAAGTTATTAAGATTACTTCGTAACCAATCCAATACTAAAAGATACATGCATGTATAACTATGTTTTTCCTTCTTTCTTGATTTCTTATGTTATACTACAAGAAAAATGCATTTAAATTTTTTAAAAAGAAACAACAATATAAGAACTAAATAAGGGTAAAACCTATAATTAAATAAAAACGAGAAGACTAGAAAGTGTGTGTAACAAAACTTGTCTTCCTTCATTCCTTACTACTAGCATCTCAAATTTCTGAAAATAATAACAAAAAAGAAATCACAATTTCGGTCAAACCTATGTTTAAAAAATAATTACTTGCAACTAGAATATTGTTAAATCTATAGAATAATCAGGGTAAGTGTGACAATATCCATGTGTCGATTTCTCATGATAAGGGCTATATAATCTCCATCAAGAATTGACAAAGAATTAATATGTTAATCAGATATTTATACCATGTTAGGCCTCCTTACTGGATTATCTTGTCAATGCATGAGTAATTAATATACAATCTTCAAATTATGATAGGATAAAGTATTAAATAATAATATCTTTTGAGGATTAGCCAATGGAACATGCAAGACAAACTCATCGGAATTGTATGGACTAGGGGTATTGCGCATGGAAACATAAGTTATAATTGGAAGAACTTACTTACAAAGAATAAAGCAAAACAATAAATTTGAAATTTCCAAAGGGGAAATTTATTCTTCCAAGGAAGTTCTTAAAATAATATAATTAGAACATGCAAATTTATTCTTTTCACTAAAATTTTCAGGTGGAGTTTGCAATGTATTTGCAAAAATTGGAGTTTATAATTAAAGTGGGCTCTATTAATCATATATAAGAATTTACACAGGCAAAAAAATAATGATCTTAGAAGACCATCTATTAGCTGGAGGTGTCAGATATTACGCCGGTCACACTTAAGCATGCCCGATCTTCTCAACTTATAAAAATTATAAGAACAGATAAGGGTTCTAAAACAAATTATGTCAAGGTTGGGTTTAGGTCCTTTAGGTCATCAGTGGCTGGACCCACTTTGAATTCATTAAACTTAGTTACAACGAGGGACTGCAATCTAAATGAGACCCGGGCCCAAACCGATAGATCCAAAACCAATTCTCTGTATACCAGTTTGGATTGGGCGTGTTCAAGCCATCTACCGTACCAAAAACAATCCGACTATTGCACACTTGACCTTTTGGAGCAGCAACAAAATCCAGGAGCATCCCTGAAACTATTTTATAGATGATTGTGGAAGCAAGTACAATAAATCTGAGTATTGCACACTTGTCCATGAGCTTCAGTCTTGCTTAGAGTAATCAGTTCTTGCTCCAGCATTGTACCACAGAACGGAACAACTACACATACAATGATAATGAAAACTAGAATAACATATCCAGCACGAGTTATTCTTCCTAATATTCCTGGTCCCAAACAAGCCCAAAAATATCAAATTTGACTTAGAAAATAGAAATATACCTTAGATCTTGCCATCGCTGCTAACTTAGACAATTTAACTTGCTGCTGAGCAACCTCTACAGCCTTATTGCCACCGATAAAATTAGGATGTGAAGTGTTTATGTAATCCATCTGCACAAACAATTGTTTAAATGAATGAATAGCTCCAAGCCTCCAACATATCAAAACAGTAAGAATTATTTAATATCACCACAGGAGATATGAGACAAGTCAAAAAGTCTAAATGGGCACTTGATAACCATAAGATCATACATGGGTGATGTTATGGTTATTAAGTGCTTGAGCACCACTGATCAGAAATGGGCGAATAGCTCCACTTAATTTCTGATCAGTGAAAATAGTCACTGATCAGAAATGGGTGAAAACTGTCCTCATAACAAATTAGATATATCGTCCACCGTTAGAGATTAAAGGATAGAGGCATGAGCACTTTATCATGCTCTAAGCAGACTTAGTTCTACTCTTTTGGCTGAAGGATGTGATATGTGAAGTGTGAACTGCGTGACGAGCTCAGTGGCATAGCATATCAAAGTGTTCTGATTTTTGCGCAACCAGCTATGGGCTACTTCCGTAAAGCACTTGTTGATACTGTTCAAATACCGCCTTTTGGTCCAAATCGGATATTGCTAACTAGAAAAATTCATATAAGAAAGAATTCAAAGCGAGATTAAGGTTCCAAACGTCAAATCAAACACAAATGAGAAGCCAATCTACTTCTGTGTGGTTAGGATAACCAACCAAAAGTTGCATATCAATGATCAGGTAAGATCACACAAAAAGGTTATCCTTTTTTTTTCTAGCATGGGTTCCATTATTTTTGGTATGAATATCTATAGGACAATCTTTCTGTTGATCATACCTCTGTTACCAAAAACTCCGATTTTTTGAATAAGTCATGATTAAAACATTACTGATTCAGTAAAGGTTCGCTACACGACTTTTTTCCGAAATTTTAAAAAAGTCACGATTTTATTTAAAAAATCACGCTTTTCATGTTTTATTCCCGATTAATAGTGTTTTAATCCCGTCATGTACTACTCAAAAAACCTGTTGATATATAAATATATTATATATCTCTCCCATTTGTTTCCCATCTCTTTCCTGACATTCCCGACTTTTTCCCAATTTTTCCGACTTCTGCATTAGTCAATTTTTTTCCAATTTCCGACTTGGTAACTATGGATCATACAATTTAGACCAAAAGATGAACTCTTTGTCCTCAAGTTCCTGTTGTTCATCATCCCATACAATTCTCCCTCAGTTATCTCCTATTGGCCTTTAGGTTGTCCTTTTCATATGATATAATAATCATTTACATCATGAAGTAAGTTCACAACTATTTTAGGATTTTCATGATGGTATTTTTGTTATTCTTTAGGGTAAATTACAGTGATCTCCCCTGAGGTTTACCTAAATTACACAGGCCTCCCCTTTCTGGTATTTATGACGGCCTCCCCTCCGAGCGATTTCCGCTTAAAACCGTTGCGTGATGGTAGAAAGTCAAAACCGCCCTTATCTTCCTTATCTTTGCTGAGCAAAAGTGGGAATATATTTTACCCTTATTTTACGGACCACCCCCCAAATCCGAAGCTCTCTCACATCCTTTTGTGCTCCGACAATCGGTGGCGACTCGAGATGCGTCTTGTGCCGGAGACGACGAAGGCAGTTATCAGTTGGTATACATCTCTCTCTCTCTCTCTCTCTCTCTCTCTCTCTCTCTCTCTCTCTCTAGAGTCTCCAACTCCATTTTTTTTAGAGTTTTCAATCATATCCCACAATAAGGGGTTTTTCCTAAATCTTTGTGATATGAAAAAAGGTGTGATAAAAAAATGATCAGGAAATTTCACTGATCTCCCCTTTGGTTTTTTCAAACTGACACAAACATCCCCTACTCTAAGCAAGTGACTACTATCACCCAAGACCCAAATCTAATAAATGTAGATAAAAAGAAGAAAAATAACAAGTAAGAAACAACAAGTGAAGAAATGTCCCACCTTTTTCCATATGCAATTACCAAACCTTTGCAATTCCCAAAATAGCAAATAATCAAGGAAATTTGATGGAGTATAGGGTAATGGACGATACACCTTAGTGGCGGACTGGCCAGAGCACGGCAACGGACTAACCGGAGCAATAACAGATGTTAGACCACTGCAAAGGGGAAAATGCTATTCAAACCTTAGGAAATACAAGAAAAATCCCACGAGAGTACTAGAGGGTAGTTTGGGGTTTTTTAAAAACTTAATTGCTTACGTCAGCTCTTCTACTGTGATATGCTAACGGCCCCCTAATGGAGGGGGGGATCTGTTACTGACAAGTAAAGCAAAGGGGAGGTTGTTAGCGCTAAGAGCAAACCACCCTTGTTGTAATAATTTGGGAGCACAAAACATACTAAGTCTTGTCGAGTTGTTTAGGTCCTAGTGTTGTGATTAGTGCAGCACAATTCAATCTAATATCAATATCAGTGCAGCGCAGGTTCCTTCGGATATCAGACAAAGTTCACAGCAACCCAAGGTATGATTCCTACAAGTCCTTGTGGTGTAGGACCTTTCCCAGTGTCAGTGTTGGATTTACAGGTTTTGCGGAATCGGATTTTTTGTAGTATCTTCTATTTTTTGCTTTCAGAACACGAAGCTTTATCGATTTATATTTTTTGTTCGGATTACCGAGTGTGACCAGTTTAGTATCTGGACTAGCTAGAGAGCAAATGCACACATGTTGATGAACTTTTGCGCTTGACACTAGTACACTAAGTAGGCCTGGTGTTAGTACACCTAGTGCACATGTGGTGTATCAGGCTTACATGGCTTTCTGAAACTGTCCGTACAAGTGTTCGAAAGACAGTCATATCTAGTCGGGAGGTTTCTGAAACCGTCCGAACAAGCGTTCAAACGACAATCATATCCAGTCCGAACACTTATTCGAACGGATAAGAGCACCAGAACGCTTGTTGGGACAGGTAAGCATCAATTCGAACGGACCAACCTAGTCCGAACGAAGTTGAACTTACCTTGCATAGCGTCCAAACATGTGTTCGGACTTGTAGAGCCAAATCAGGCAGCAGCTGAGTCTGGAGTCCTGAAGACTGTTCAGACGTCCAGTTAATCGTTTGAACAGTCGTTCGGATGACGTACACCCAGGCCGCGAGCTGACTGTTAAGTCATCCCCTTTTGACCCTGTATCACCATCCGACGGCTATTCTTTGTGCATCATCTCTCCTACACTAAATTGCTAATTTGGAGCTTTTTGAGAGAGGATTTTAGAGATTGGGAGAAGGGTTTTTATGAATTTTTTGTGATTCCTCTCTCTAATCTCCCAGTTGTCATTGCTGAAGGAGTGTAGGACTTGGATTTCTTCGAGGATTCATCAGATTTCGATACTTTGTGGATTCTCGTGAAGCCATACCTTAGTTCCTTCGGATCTTTTGGTATGTAAAGACCTTTTCGTTCACCTTTGTGGTTTAAATCTTTTTTGTTGTCAACCCCAAAATCCCATACGTGGGTTCCTTTGCGCTTCGTAAAGGATCCTTCGAGTGAATCGAAGGAGAAGCTTGATGGGGTTTGTGTGAAGCAACCCACAAGCGAGTAATTCCTTTTACTAGATTTTCGGGGGAACCGATCTAACATCCTTTGAGGTCCACTGTGTCAGTTTAATTCACTGAAGAAATCCTTTATAAAGTGATAGGCCCATAGTAAAGTGTGATTCACTCTTGGGTGTGTTTTACCCTTTGCGAAGGCTAAGGCTTTGCAGGTGTCTCCGCTTGAGCGAATCAAAGGAGTCCACGCGGCGTCATAGGTGAGCATACAGACCGTTCGTGTTGGGATCGAACGAAAGGCAGCCAAGCAAGAGGCTTGTGAAGAGCTGAGGAGCAAGACGGAAATCGGCGAGGTGCAGAGGCAAACTCCTAGCAAGGCCTGCGAATTCTTATATCCAGTCTTGCAATTGGACATTTGTGCTTTAGTGGATTGCTCTCACCATTCCCGACCTACGATGTTTTTCCGAGAAGGGTTTACTCGTAAAAATATCGTTGTGTTGTTTTAATTATTGTCTGCATCATTCAGGGACATGCTTGGTCCCTTAAGCACCCAACATGCCTCATATTCTGAATGTTGAGAAACCATGAGAGGCGAGTAAACATAGCTTGTAATTTCCTTAAAATCTACAAGTGTTCAATCAAGGGTTGAGCAGGAGGGTCACAAGGTTGAACCAGAGTATATTGCAACAGAACACATGGGTTTTTCGCTGCCAACTACAATCGTATCCATGTTTCGATCCTGCATCATGCTTTCGAGAAATTGGAAGCGAGATCAATGGTTCTAGAAATTGGAGTGTGTAACCCATCGTACTCTGGTCTACCACCACTAATCTCCCCTCTATCCCCCTTATCAAGTGAGGAACAGGGGAGTTTTCAGAGGCTACTGTAAATACCAGAACCAAAGGGGAGACTCGTGTAATTTAAGTAAACCTCAATGGAATTCAGAGTAATTTACCCTATTTTTTAAGGGGATTATAAAGTGTAAAATAGTTTGTTTTAGTTTCATCCCACTCTTGTTCACCTGCTTTTTCCCTCATCCCCTCTCAACTCAAGTAGTAGCCTTCACCTTTTGGGTTGAGGATTTAGTCCAGCCGAATATGGTAATATACTTTTGATTGTGATGTCTTTTTGACTCTTTTCTTCCCCTGTAAACATGATCTTCAAATCTTTATACAATATACTACAAAGGAAAGGGTCCAACACTAGGCAATAATCAAACCAAACAATGAATATAAAAAAAAAAAATCACATGAACACAACGATTTATGGGGTTTATCCCAAACTGGGCTAAGTGCACGAAGATCCAAGTTGATTCACAATAATCAAACCAAAGAGAAAATCCTGTAAACGAGAGGAACAACTTTCCTCATCTTCTACAAGAATCACACCTTCCTCCCCTTCTCTGAAAAACAGTATTAATCCCAAATACATGCATAGCAGTGCTATTTCTAATGGTTTCCTAAAAAGAGAATAAAACAGGGTCATATGAAGTATATGGGTCGTACAGTCATGATTTCATGTGTGGTAAAAAAAACAAAACTCAAATGGCAAAGTAGGGCTAAGTGCAACATATAGCAAAGCGATCATTCTCCACAAAACTCATCACCAACACAAGTGGTTGAGATAATAAACTAAGCCTTTTACTGTTTTACGTCACCTCTCGTTCTTTGTAAACAATCATCCTCTCCCACCCTTTCCTTCTCATTTGTGCTTGATGCTCTTAAGCGCATTTATAGTTGAAGAAGCTAGTGAATAGGGCTTCCTTTTTTCTCTACCATAATAAATGAACAAGGTGGTGGCTATGTTACAAGTCAGGGACACAAGTATTGGATGCAAACACTTGGATACGAGTCCGACACGAGAGCTCAAAAAAAAGATTGTGGACATGTTACCTTCACCAACTAAAAGTATTAAATTTATTATATATTCAAAACGAAATCTACTTGATCCATTCTTATCACGAACATCACACAAGCACTTTTTTCTCTACACAATTGCCTATTTTAAAATTATTTGATTTAAATGTCTTAAAAGGCATGAATCATGACACCACTTTATTGTCATGTTATAACAATTTCTTGATTTATTTTACTCACATGACTACAAATCTATCTCGTGGTTATCTACAAGAACCATAGAGACATTTGTAAGTAACAAAGCAATTCTCAAAAAAATTGTACTTAAAATGTAACTTAAGTCTATAAAACAAAAGACTATGATGAAATAGTCATGACTCATGAAGTTAATCTAAGGCATAAAGCTGCATTTCTCTTCAATTGGCATGACCTCCATGGTACTTGGAGCATTAGCCCCTGTGGGGGACCACCTTCCGAATTGTTTATTTGAGCAAATGTATTTAAAGAGCCTCGAAGAGTGTCGTACTTGTCAATTCATAGGGATATGTGTCAATTTAATATTTTCCAAACACGAGAATGTTGGTAACAGAGCGTGGTGAAGAAAGCAGACTACATTACCATCATTGTACCCAGTTTACTAACTTGTCTCCTTAAAGGCGAACTATATAAAGGACGACACCGTAGCATCTTCTATTAAGATCTTGAATCTAGCAGTTGTATATCCCCAAGACGAACTGCAACAACAAGGGATGCCTCACCATTCTTTTATTCTTCTATAATAGTTAGTTATTGTTCTAAGGAATCTATATGTCCAAATTTTTAGTTCTTTTCGACTGTTATAAATCTCACTAAAACTCAACCGAGTCAAAGAAAGTTGACTCAACTCGGCTAGATTTCGAGTCGAATTATTTGACTGAGTTGTACAAAGTTGGGATAAAACTCAGCCGACTCGAACCGAGCTTTACCCGACTCGACTGGATTTCGAGTCGAGTTTGAGTTTCAAGTTTTTGAGCACTAGTTCCTGTTACGAAGAGAGGGGGAGAGAGAATAGGATTGGGGAGAAAATCTCCTTGTATTATCTCATTGATCACACGTTGTATTACATAAGACTACCTCTCTTTATATAGAGAGAGTACGCACACCATTATGTTACCACAACCGAGGTGGGACTAATAGAATACTAACACACTACATCTAATACCCCCCGTCAAACTGATGTAAGGTATAAACCGACATCAGTTTGCTTAATAAAAGGAAGGAGAAAGAAAGAAAAAAAAAATTACATCAAATAACCCTTTTTTTTTTTTATGCTGTAAAGGAAAGATAGTGCCAGGGCGACCTGCAAGCAAGTCATCCTGGAAACCCGATTGACCTGCAAGCAGGACAACCGGAGGAACCCGGCCAACCTGTAAGCAGGTCAACCGGGGGAATTGGCAATGATCACAAAGGATCGGAGCGAAGGAAGCCGACGGTGATGGAAGCCGGCAATAACGGAGGCCGAAAGGAGAGAGAGCGGCTAAGAAAAGATGTGAATGTGTGAGACCTCATAAGAGGCAAGCACCCGGCCGAAGCAAGTACTTGACACCTCTTAGAAGATCTAAATCATCACAGACAAAGAAGGAGAAGATGAAGAGTCGTAGCTCTGATAGGGTCACAAGACCAAGGAAAGGAAGATGATCCGAAAGCCGGCACAAGAATGACCGGAACGAGAGTGGATCCAAAAGCCGGCACAAGATAAATGTGACCGGAACAAGAAAGGATCCAAAAGCCGACACAAAACAAGTGTGATCGGAACTAGAGAGGATCAAAAGCCAGCACAAGACAAGTGTGACCGGAACGAGAAAGGATCCAAAAGCCGGCACAAAACAAGTGTGACCGAAACTAAAGAGGATCTAAAAGCCGGCACAAGACAAGTGTGACCGGAACGAGAAAAGATCCAAAAGCCGGCACAAAACAAGTGTGACCGGAACTAGAGAGGATCTAAAAGCCGGCACAAGATAAGTGTGACCGGAACGAGAAAGGATCCAAAAGCCGGCACAAAACAAGTGTGACCGGAACTAAAGAGGATCTAAAAGGTGCAAGGCGGATCGGTAGGGCGCAGAGCGCAAAATAACCAAGGCGCAAGGGCACAAAGCGAGGCGATGGGACAGGCGAATCGACAAAGCGCAAAGGCATAGGGTGCAAGGCGGGCTGACAAAGCTCAAGGTGCAGCGGACGGCGGGCGCGGGATGCCAAGGCGGTCGGATCAAACGGCTTAAGGCTCCGGCAGCCAGCAAGACCGATGGGCGCGGGCTGGAGCCGAAGGAGGAGCGGTAGCTCGAGCGCAGGGCCGCAGAGAGAGCGCAACAGATCAGAGCGCAAGGCGAAAATGCAAAGAGCCGGCCTGGTACGAAAGGGCCAGATCGGGTGGGATGCAGCAAGTCGGAAAGCACAGCCGTCCGATGCATGATGGATGGCTGTGATCATTTATAGAGAGAGTAGGGAATAAAAAGAAAAGAAAAAAAAAAGACATGCAGGATGCAGTAAATCTTAAAGCACAGCCATCCGATGCAAATTGGATGGCTGTGAACAGCAATAGAGAAAAGGGGATAAAGGATAGAGGGCAAGGGACAGCCGGATCTAGGAGAGGGAGAGAGATAGAGCAAGGGACGGTTGTGATTCACTAAAGTGAAAATCCGATTGGCTGTGATTCGGTTACAGAGGGATCGGCCGGATTTTAGGAGAGAGAGAGAGGAGATAAGGAAAGAGAGAGAGAATGGAGGAGAGAAAGGAGGGGGGATCGGAGAGAAATTCGGATCGTAGAGAGAGAAGTCCGAGAGAGAGCGAGAGAGTCGGAGACGGTCCCCGATGGGAGGAAAACCCCTAACAAAACCCTAATCAGAGATGGGACACCTCTCCGACGCGTCAGCTGGCAATGAGCGGCGGTGGAGCCACCGCCTCTTCAACCCCTACGAGGCCCTCCAGAGTCTGCACGCCAAGCCCATCCACCAGCTCATCTACGACCTCCCCACCTCCCCTGAGTTCCTCTTCCACGAGGAGGCCGCCGTCAAGAGCCGCTCCTGAGGCCATAACCTGGGATTCTACGCCGGCGTCGGCTATCTCTCCGGCGCCTCCTTCGGAGCCGCCAGGGGTTCGGTCGCCGGCCTGAAGGCCGCCGAGCCCGGCGATTCCCTCAAGGTCCGCCTCAACCGGGTCCTGAACTCGTCCGGCCAGGCCGGGTGGAGGATGGGCAACTCGCTGGTGGCGTCCACGGTGAGCTCGATCGGCGCTCCGCCTTCCTCGGCTCCGATGGCGGGGAGGACGAGCTGGAGAGAGTAGAGAGGATTCAGGAGCTCCTCGATCTCCTGATGCGGAGAAGGCCGTACGCGGACGGGATGGAGTGCGTCGTCATCGAGATCTTCGACGTCTACAGCGCCATCTGCAGTGGGATCGCCGACTTCTTCGTGGGTATCATCCGGTCGTCGCCGTCCGCCAGAAGGATCCGGCTAGGGAGGAGGTCGGCCGGGCCGGGCCGGATCTGGCCCCCCGTGCCACAGTTGCTGCAGCGCCAGAGAGAAGGCGGAGGGCGAAGGGCCGGGATCGGACGGCTGCAGCGACGGTGGCTCGGCAGCAACGCAAGGGGAGCTCGACGGCGGGCTGCTACTGCAGGGAGTAGGCCTCGACGTGACCGGCGGTGCTGCGGGCTTTGATACCATGTTACGAAGAGGGACGGGAAAAAACAATTTTTATTTTTCCCGGCCTCCTCGATGTCGTCGACGACGACCGAGGAGGCCGAGGCCGGAGAGGAGAGCGTCGAACCCTAGGCCACGAGGGTTGGCTCTGATACCATGTTACGAAGAGAGGGGGAGAGAGAATAGGATTGGGGAGAAAATCTCCTTGTATTATCTCATTGATCACACGTTGTATTACATAAGACTACCTCTCTTTATATAGAGAGAGTACGCACACCATTATGTTACCACAACCGAGGTGGGACTAATAGAATACTAACACACTACATCTAATAGTTCCTTCTAGGGCAAATTACAAAAACTTCCCTTGAACTATACACCTCATTTCATATTGGTCCCTCAACATTTTTTTTGAACAATTTGATCCCAAAACTATGCTTCGTCTGCATTTAGCCCCCTTTGTCAACTTTTTATCCCAAAAACACCCTAATCAATTTCCAATAAGACTTAAAATTTGTTTAAAATATTTAATTTATGATAATTAGAATAAGGGCTTTTTCGGACTAAAAGTTGATGGAGGGGGCTAAATGCAGACGGAGCATAGTTCAAGGATCAAATTGTACAAAAAAAAAAGTTGAGGGAGCAATATGAAATGAGGTGTAAAGTTTAGGGGAGGTTTTCATAATTTGCCCTTCTTTCTATAATAGTTTGGGAATGTTGTCTAGAAGCTTTCTAGACTATGCCGCAAGGTTATTCTTACCAACTTGTATCAGATGTCTTGTGATGACTTATATCATAGCGTATCCTAATCATAACTATATTACACATGTCATTTACCACCAAACAAACTTATGAGCAGTTAAGGTGTGTTTGACAATGCTTCTCGCACCAGAAAGCAAATTCCCATTTCCCACAAAATCCGCAATCCGATTTGATCGGACATTCAGATTCCCGCACAAACAGCTAGGACCAGCTTCCAGCTGCAGCTTTCCTAATATGTCGGCATCCGATTTTTGAAGGAGTCAGGTCGCCATAGAATCAAATTCAAAAGTGCATAAATCTACCTCGACTAATAAATTTTGTTTAAGTTTATTTGCTATTTGCCATCTTAAAAAGTTCTGATTCACTAGATTAAAAATTAAAATAACTCAAATCATAGCATATCCATGGATTAAAGAACAGAACATGAGTTAGAGGATTTGTATCTTCCGCTTTCACTAGTAAATACTATTTTTTCTTATAACATTTGACAAATGTGATGGAAAAACATGAATCCATGCATAATTCAACAAACCCATTGTTGCTTGAATGATGGTCGAATTTCAAGAAATTCAGGCCGAAAAGGAGTTTTTCCCAACTTAATCACGGAATTACAAAAGAAAAAAAAAACTATTGAATTTGCAATTGATGGATTATCCACACATCCCCTAAACATTATAAATTGTTTTAATATTTTTTCTCTATTATAAGATTTTGAATAAGTAATAAAACTAGGAAGGAGTAAAATTTTTACTTTGAAATATGATATCCTTGTCTTTGTTTTGGATTGCTCCATGCCTAAGTCCTATGTAATTGTACCTTATGCCAGTTTGTTGGTTAGATTTCTTTTATAGTAATACACAAGGTCATGTTCATCAACAACAGCTCGTTTGTTTAATTTGACTTACTATTTAAGTTTTTCAGTTTTCCACTATAAAGTATTATAGGAAATAGCCTAAATTCCCAAAAAAAATCCTCGAGTAATGCAACACACCTTTGGCTTATCTTTCCATAGTGTTCTCTATATTTCTGCTATCGCCAGATCACATTATTGTATGCATAATACGCCAAGCCTAACCAGCACATGCACAATAAGTAATTCTTCAATCCTTGCTTTTCTTTTTATTATTAAAAGTTAAAACAACCATTCATATCAATTAAATAAAATTATCAATATTTGCTAACTGTAATATAACTATATAAGATAACCAATGCATGTTAATTTTGTTTGAAATACACAAGAAGCAATTATTCAAACATTTATCAATGTACCAATTAAGTTCCATTTAGCCAACTAATCTTCTTATCACCTTTTACAAGTTTAACCCTTTGGTTTTGGTTGCATCTAAAATACAATTTATATTCCTGGAGCAAATAAATCTGAACAATGATTTTTTTCAACTCCAAAATGTGGCTTCTAAATTGGACTCTGTCACAGGCTCACAACACCTATTTGCACTCAAACTAACTGCTTCTTTCAAGTCAACCCTCACGAGGAACTAAGAATTGGTTAGCACTTTATTCATAAAATAATAAAAAAAAGATGGCCACAGTGGGTAACCGTTACAGATACTCCAAGTGGTTACAACAGAAAATACTGAAGCTCGAATGAGGAAAATTTCTGATATATCAATATTCCAAAATGACTATATTGGCAGTTATAATGCCTTATAACGGATTTAATAATGATATATAACAGCTTAGTGAATGTTCATACTAAGATAGCATAGTATATTGATGAAAGATGGCATAAAAAAGTGTTAGAAGCTGCAACAATTGGAATCTTAAATTATGGAAATTATGGCCGCCATATGACAGTCAAAAGGCATTAATAACGTTGCCACAGAGAGTTGATTGATTGCAGCACTACTTAGGAACGGCGGCGGGCATTTAATGGTTTCTCTGCTGTTTCAGCACAGTATTGTCACATATTATCCAGCCAACTACAAAAAATAAATTTACATATTTTTTGTGAAAATTCTATTGATGCAGCACCCATCATTTCTCATCGTTACATGTCAAAGTCAAACATAAAGGAGGCCCCCTGAAAGCATATAACAGCCATTACTGAAAGCACAGGAAGGATCCCTTGCACTGTGAGAAGCAAATTAGCCCCACATCAGACAGTCTCCGATACAATTACCAACTTACCATAGTTAAGTGTGACTATCGCTGCTAAACAGAGAAAGTGTACTTACAATTACCATGCCAAACTTGTCAAAATTGAAGTGAACATTGGAGCAAGTATTCACGTGTATAGGGTGTTAATAAAATTCCTAGGTTTGTATTATTTAGCATTCAGATAATTAACAGTGTATACATCATTCACAAAAAAGAAAGGAAATACAGTTCAGATCATTTGCATACCTCCATATGGATTATGTGAGTTATAATTTCCTCAGCAGGTTGAAGGCCTTCTCGTAAGAAATTTCCAATTACTTCATCCATGCACTTTCGAAGTACAGGAAATCTCAGCAGCTCACTAGCCAAGCAACAGTGGCTCAACTACAGTGAATTAGGAAAACATCAACGAAAGTAAGGGGTAACGTTGGTAATGCTCGAATTTGAACTCGAGTATTCACATAATATTGCAAGAATAATGATGCAAGAATTTGAACCTTGATTAATTCATCATAAATAAATTTCGCACATTGAAGGCTTGGATCTAGCAAGCGACTTATTTGCCTTCGTATTAGAACTTCAAAGGGCACCTAAAGATTTGTTCAAGAAAACAAAAGTAACCTTTGACCTTAAAGTAAAAAGGGGAAAAAAGGTCACACTTAATATCCTCCAAACAAGCTAGATATGAATTAACAATCACCTCTGGAACAAACAAAGCACTTTTCGGACCAGTAGCATTTTGAATAGCCAAACGGATATCTTCATCGGTCAAGTCTTCACAAGGATCAACTTCCTACAAGAGAATTTTGATTATAGCATTTAGTATTAAACACAAAAAAAATGATAGGAAAAATGTTCAGAAGTAAAACAAACTAGGAAAAAGAATCCTTTCCCCCCACCCACACACATACTTGAGACGCGCGCGTGGGCACACAGACACACAGAGAGAACAACATAAGCACATTTACGAAAAGTACACAAATAGTTCCTCTAAATAAGTAGGTCAAACTGTTAAGGGAAAAAAGCATCCACTTTTAAGGCAAAAAAAGGAAAAGCTGATATGAACCTCTAAGCTCTTTACGAATATTGACTGGAAAATATAGTGAATTCGTGCTCCACCAGAAAGCTCGGACGTCGACAATTCTTCACTTTTCCCTTCCACCATTGAAGAAAAAGCTGCAATAAACAGGCAAGTTAATATGTTTCACAAATGGAGGGAAATAATAAAGAAGCCCTAAGTAGTCCT
This sequence comes from Chamaelirium japonicum, assembly GCA_947650365.1. Classification (NCBI taxonomy): domain Eukaryota; kingdom Viridiplantae; phylum Streptophyta; class Magnoliopsida; order Liliales; family Melanthiaceae; genus Chamaelirium; species Chamaelirium japonicum. Next base: position 7,205,943 of record OX393551.1, on the reverse strand, counting down.
AATCTACTAAGGGCAATTTTTTCGAGGGGTTTTGGATAAAATCTTACTAGCATGGATGTTTATGGAAAAAATTATATATCAAAAAAATTGCATGCCGTGATGGTTGGTCTGTTTTATCAATTACCAAAACATGTATCACCATAATAAAGTCAACAACATCAGAATGCACATTTCATAGCCTAAAAGATAGGCCTGTGATAAAAAAAAATTATTTGTATAAGTGAAAACATAGAATATAAATCAGAGAAAATAGAGGGTGAACACTCAGCCATTTAATCGAAGGAGGGGCTTGTCATTTAAAAATATACATCACGGTCTAATGCGTACCATAGAAATGTTTGAGATCAAACAACAGGAAAGATGGCTCACATATTTCGAAGATTAATTCCAGCAGTGAGCACCTAACAAGTGTGGTTTTGTTTACCAGTTGTGGATTGTTATTTGGTCACTCAACTGTTGGGACACTACGGAGAGCCACATAAGTAGGGGTTGCAAGTTATAACTTTCAACGGATCATATCTAGTCTGGAGCTTATGTGGATCAGAATTTGAATTTGAATCTAGTCAAATATGGTAAGGACCAAAGGATCATAAACTTAATACAAGTCCAATAACAATTGTGTTCTGGTTTAGGTGAGAGAAAGAAGTACAGGGCCCAAGATGTGGAAAAACATGCCGGAGTGGTGGTTAAGGGGTGGTATTGTTGGTAGAGCATAGTGCAACACAGTGGTATGTCAAATGAAAGGGGGAATGAATGGGTGTGTTGGTCGAGAGAAGGGGATAGATGCGGTGGGCAAGAGAGAATCTTAAGGGAATAGACGTGACGAGCTCCAAAGCAAGTAGAACGGTAGAAGAGAAGAGACGGTGGGTCAAGAGTGATGGGTCTGGTTAGGGGTTGGGACCCATGGACATGCCACTCATATTGGATTGGTAGAACCAATGGTCGGGATTCACCTGCGGGTTGCCCGCATCTTCTACTAAGTGTGATTCAACGATGTGGTTCCTACATCACCGTTGGATTGGTCGATCCATTAACAAGACAGGATGGACCCCACCACATTCACATATTCTCACCTCATAAGCGTGACTCCTTACCAGATGTGTTTCTATGTCACAGGATTGGTATCCCATTCTCTGTAGACTTTTCAAGAGCCTCCCCCTGTTTCACAGTAGTATTTTGTGATTGTTTCCTCCAGGAATTTATTTGTACCAACCTTAACAAGAATCACTAGCAAAGGAGGGCTAAAAAGTCGACCAAAAAGGATAACTTTGATGATAGTGATATGGTATTGTTATAGAGTTGAAAGGAATATTACAAAGGCTTGTGAGACGGTCACATCTGTGGCTCCTACAACACTTACTATGATTGGCTTGAATTAAGAAATCATTATGCTGAGATTGAACTTGGAATTTTATGGAAGTTGAATTACTTAAGGTCTGACCAAGCTGAACACCCAGTATCATTGAGAATCATGTGATAGAATCATCAGTCAAATAATAAAATTCTACAACATATCATTTCCTTATTCTACTTAGTAATGCAGCACATATTTGACTTTTTGAACTTCTTCAACTGAAACTCCCCCACGTTGTCTGTTTTGTCAAGCAAGTTATAACTAATTCATATTGCAGCAAGGATGTAACTAAACAAAAGGTTCAAACATGAGTTGCACAAGGGGCCCGCATAACATACATGAAAAGAGTTACACTGAACATCAAGAATGTTAGTAAAGGAATTTGTCAAATCCTTGATTACCTTCACAATATTTTGAAAGAATGTTCAAAAGTTTGACTCCCTGACCAACCTGTATTGGAAATGGTCCAGAAATTAATAACAACAAAATAATTAATTGAACACCAAAGCATACTATCTAAAGAAGCAAGCATTGGTAGCATCCAGAAATTGTAATTGAAAACTAGAAGATACTACTAGAAAGCTTATATTTCAAAAGAAAGTAAACAAGTATATAGAAGGTTCGAATAGTACTCTTTTAGAGATTTAATAGTTGAGCAAGGTACTCGATTGCTAAAAGGCAAGCAACAGCCTGAAGGTATGATGTCTAAGATTCCTATAATAACACGGCATGATACCATCGCTCCATGTTATTAAACCGAATTATGTGAGTCTCTCCCTTCTCCAATCGGATGAACAGAGGGAAATGGTAGACCATGTAGGAATCGAATTTCGAAGGGGTAGTAACTTTCAATTTATATCAATTTCATAATTTTGTTGGTGTGTGTGTGTGTGTGTGTGTGTGTACCCACATGTCCTCGTATACATCTTTTATGATGTTGCCGTGTCCGACTCCCGTGTCGGTGTCGACACTCGACACCCAAGTCCGTGTCCACAGATCATTGATTTTTTTGATAAAATGCACAATAAAAGGCATGAGATGTGGGCCTTTACTGTAGAACTTCTAAAAGGGGCCAACACAAAGAATCTCTCACTCGAGCATGCCGCAGGGAAATCACTAATTTCAAGTTTTCAATTATAGGTTTTACTTGAAGGTAAGATCTCCGACAAGAACTAATAATAGAGCTCCCTCACAGTCGCATGATGATATATACATATTATTATATTATCTAGGACTTGATAATATTAGTTATTATAATCTAGGTACCATTTTAAAGTACAACTACGGATACCTTTGAGTCGGCGACATCGCCATAGGCAGCATGCTCCTTTGCTACAGCCACCAATTGAGCATTTATGCGAGATTTGAATCCTGGAAGAACTGCGTTGATGTGTTGTACTAAAATCTGAAAATGTATGCGGAATCATCAGGAACAGCATATAGGAGCAATTTTATTTATTAGGCTCACTGGGTTACCGGTGGAAGAGCATATATTGTTTTGAAAATTTTAATGATAATACAAATTCCAGAAAAATAAAAGCCAAATACAAGGAACAAGCTACTGGGGTGATGGCAGAGACATTCTGTAGAACCTCAACTCTTGCAAAAACAGTCATTTGTGCTGCTCATAGTTACCAAATCGGGCGTTTTTTTGAAAAAAACGCGTATAGAACGCCTATCGATCCGAAGACGTAGTAAACAGGAAAAAAACTCGTTTTTTTGAAAAAAACTTACGTACGCGTTTTATACGCGTTTAAAACGAAAAAAACGCGTATAAAACACGTATAAAACACATCGGGTTTGGTCCGGGTTTAAATTGGGTTCGGGTTTTATTTTATTCGTGCTTAATAAACGCATATGCCATATGTTTTGAACTTTTGATTACTTAATGTTGGAAAATGACATATATACATACTTGGTATAATTTTTAAGATTTTTTTGTTTTTTCCGATGTTTTCACGTTTTTTTTCCGTTTTTTCCGTTTTCATCGTATCTTTCCGATTTTTTCTTTTTTTTTTTTTGAGAAAATTCCTCTCCGAGGAAGAGAGGATGGGGTTAAGCGTCTTTCCGATTTTTTCCTTTGCCGTTTTTTTCCCGTTTTCCGACTTGGTAACTATGGTGCTGCTTACCTGGTTCAATTTCTTGGCTAGCTGAGGGATCCCACAACAATGAGAGAGACCATGATATATCTGTAATCAAGAGAACTTAGATTAACTTGAAAAAAAAAATCAAACAAAACTTGAGTATAACAATTCAAAAAAATTATTGATTATAGCTCTTCGTGCAAAAAAATAATTTTGTTTACAACTCAAAGAAAGAAAGAAAAATTTACAGGTGTCTCGCGGAAGAACTTCTCTTCGCGGGCGAGTGCTTCTTTGACACTACGCTTGTTGTGAATATCCTGCATGATTTAAGTATAATTAGAAGCTTAGTAGCCCAAAAAAGTGCATGCAGCAATACAAGAAAAGGTGGCCTTATAAAACTAAATATGTCAGCTCGTCAAGAACTGCTCTTTGATTCAAATCTATATCATTGTCATCATAAGTCGCACTACTATGACCAGAGCAAATAAGTTATCTTTCAATATGACTAGAACACCCATGTCACTACTACTTTCAACCATGGAATCAAATGTCGACAAATTTCCTACGAAATCACCGAAATATGTCTTTTTTCAAGGGTCCGACATAGAAATTGACAGAATTTTTAATAGTACCAAATTTCCTTCCAACATAACGAAATGTCGGCCGAAATGACCGACATTTAACCGAAATGATCGATATTTGACCGAAATCTGACATTATGTCTTTTTTTCAAACAATTTCACTGAAATTTTTTTCCTTTTTAAACAAAACAAAGCTCATCTTTATCAGTAAGAAATTACATTTTTTCTCAATTTTGATTTTTTTTCATAATTGACAATATTTCACTGTCATCTTTATCCTAAAGTATTGCTGAAATATTCCATCTTTTTCATATCAAACGAACAAAATAAAAACAATAAACTTCCATCGAAAAACACCGAAATTTGACCGAAAAACGAAATATTTCCACCGAAATTTGTCTTTCCATTTTACAATTTTTCCACCGACAAATTACCAAAAAACAAAAAATTTCCTTTTTTTGGTCGACCGACATGGACACCAAAAACAACATTTAAAACCTTGCTTTCAACAAGTCAAAGATATTTTATTCCTTTTCAAGTGCCGCAAGGCCACAGCATCAAGTACTGGATGCTTTTAACAAGACAAAGATATTTTAGTCCTTCTCAAGTGCTTTTCAAACACTGGATACTTTCAACAAGATGACTAGAATACCCGTGTCACTGCTACTTTCAACAAGACAAAGATGTTTTAGTCCTTTTCAAGTGCTATGAACCAGAATCTTGATACAATGTACAGATAAAATGTATAATTTATAACCAAACCAAAATGCACCCTGTCATGAGGGTGCATGGTCCTTTTCATCAAGCCCGTATTTACTCCAACACACCATATCTGGGCATTGAATCATTACATTAATAGACATGAAGGAGTCGACATTGTTAATACATATTGACTACATCTTATGAAGCTCTACATGTTCCACAAGGCTAATAATCTAAACTTCATCCGATGAAGCTCCTGCACAAGGCCACAGCATCAAACACTGGATACCTTATTTAAAAACTTAACATCAATTATTTTATTAAGGTTCACATGATTCTTCCCGATTTCGATGGTGTACTGCAACTGCAATTTATGGGCTTGATCTAAAGAAGCAGTGAATAAAATGATAAGATACGGTGTTCATCAAAAGTGAAAGCCAATATACTTTCATCAAACACACAGGACACAGCCTCCATAGGCAGCTTATAAAGAATGGTCATTGTCTCTGTGATGCTCAGAATTAGAGTCGAATGTGGAGCACAACTATAATTAAGAAGGCTCCAAAGAAATTGACATATACTTTCCAGTTGTCAACCTGATGTTGATGCCGAGAACTCAACCAAAGGAACTTGACAATTGAGGCGTCTGCCAAGAAACGGAAATGGCTAGTTGGTGAGTAGGGAGACTTATGTTTGTTGGAACAATTTAAATCCATACAACTAGGTAGCAACAATCAAAGGTGGTTTGAGGATTCATCTGGACCCAAACCAAAACACCCGAAATGGTTCGTACTTTAGCCTTATTCAAACTGAATCGTATTGAGAAGTAATTCTTGACCGAGATAGTACAATGAATTAATGATCCTCACTTTAACACATCTCATACAACTATCAACAACATAAGGAACTAAACACAATATTGTCGTCCAAATCTAAGTTGTCGTTCACTATGGGTAGTGTAGTAACAATTGGGTTGATTGGTTCTAAATATGATGATTACTAATGTTTTAACCAACCTTGTCGTAGCATAACATCATTCATGACATTTGTTGTTGTCAAGCATATTACTAAATTATATTGCTATGACTCGGTAGCGTGTTGGTATGAGGTTTCTAAATCTGACGACAATGTTGTGATCCATCTTGTAGTAGCACATCATTCATGAACTTATAGTTGTATTTGATAGTTGTTCGCCATAATACAAAGTTATATTGCTATTACTTGCTGCTGATTGCTATGTACTTATGTTTTGTCATCCTATCAATTAACATTCATGACTAGAAAAACATACTACTCCCTCTAGGTCTTGGTAGCATAATTAGTCTTAGTTCTAGCCCTCTTTTAATACTCTATGCTATCAAAATCAGGAATAGTCGACGACTAGTCCCTAGTCGCCATTTTGCCGACCCGAATGCGCCCCAACTAGACCCGACTAGCGAATGGACGAAACTCGACTAGGCCCCGACAACAAGAACAAAAAAGATAATGATCCCATTTGTTTGAGGAAAGCGGATGAGATAATGATCCCAAGTTGTCTGGATAGACTGGATTATGACATTATGTTATTTTTTTGAGAGTATGGCATTATGTTACTTGATGTTAATTCCTTTGAGATTATATTAATGCTAGTAGCCTAGTATGTTACTTGATTCTAATATCTTTGACAGTTAATGAGTTTATACTATGTACTTTATAGTTGGTAGTTCTTTATTGTTATTGGCTGACTAGTATCATATATTTGTTGACATTTAAGCTAGTTCATAAATCTTATAAGTCTAGGGAGGGGGAAGGGGTTAGAATAATTTTTGGCCGACTAGCCCCGATTAGTCCTAGTCGGGCCTTGGCAGACTAGGGGCCGACTACCGACTTTGACTGCATAGTTAATACTTTGATTCACTCTTTGTAAGAATTTCCATTGTTTTTGCCTGAAACATATTTTACTAAATTTCCTCTAGTTTTGCCTAAAATGAGCGGAACCCTACCCTAAATGACAAAAACAGTTGAAACATTCATTTTGAACTCATGCCAAACTCGAAATCTCGAATCTTGGTCCCTTAGAATAGGGAAGAGTTTAGATGAAGACAATAGGAGGAGGGTTTTATATAGGGAATTTACCATTCACCTTTTTGAGTCATATGTATAAGAGACAAGGTGAAATAACATTCCCATATGCTCAAAATGGAACAGAACATTATTGGCTTGTTGATATCATAAGATTTTCAAGGTTATAATTTAGAATAGAGAATTAGTGTCTAATTTATGATGTCAAGTAATGGCAATAGCAACATGTTTCGGGCAAAAACAAGTAAACTAAACAGCGAGTTATAGAGCACAGTGGGCTCAGGTTTGTGTTAGAAAGTGTCTAAGACAATCAAACACGGATCTCAGTTATTTGAGATGTTGATGTAAACAAAAAATCAGAGTTGCTACTTGCTAGACATTGCAAAAACAACAAACATCAAGAGTTGTCTCGGTTTAGTTCCTTGCTGAAACCAAGTGTTTGTGTGAGCTCAACAGACCCAATAAGCCTTATCGGTCTAGCAAACAATCCCAATAAATGAGCTTGCTAGTTGAGAGTCCCCCTCCCTTTTCTTCAGTGTTCTAAAAAGCGGTCTAGGCGGCCGCCTAGGTGCTAGGCGGCCCCCCACCGCCTCGCCTAGGCCCTAGGCGCTCCAGAAAAGCGGCCAAGCTCCCAGGCGGAGCTAGGCGGCCGCCTAGGCGGTCTAGGCGGGGCAAGGCGGCTGCTTAGGCGGTCTAGGCGGGCCAGGCGAGCCAGGCGGGTTGAGGCTGACCAGGCGGGCCAGGCAGGTTGAGGCGGACCAGGCGGGCTGAGGCTGGCCAGACGGACCATGTTTTCTTTTGTTCTTGTTAATCACTCAATCTTGAATTATGGTTATATACGTGTTCTTTAAAATAATGGTTTGGGATAATCTTGAACTTATATTAATTTTTAAACATATATATATTATAGTATCAAAATAATAATTAAAATAATTAAAAAAAAAAGCAAAACGCCTAGGCGCTAGGCGGCCCCCCACCGCCCGACTAGCGCCTAGCGCTTTTTAGAACCTTGCTTTTCTTAAAGGATATTCCCAAATATCATACTTGATTGTGAGTCTACAAGTTAAAGTTAAATTGAATATATGGGACATTTCTAATTATAACGTATTTGGGATTCATTTTTCTCTATATTTTAAGATATCATATAGTCCAAATAGATTGCTCAAAGTTTGCTACATGTGTGCGGGCATATCGATTTAGCAAAGATATTACAAAATGGTTTTATATGGGTTGTGTGTGAGAATATAGTTCTAATTACATTAGGGTTGTTTATTTGGTAGAGAAGTTATAGATGCTTTTAGGGTGGCTTGTTAGTGAAAAAAACCGAAGTCAACATCGTAATAGCAATAGGTGGAGAAAGATGTGTGTGGTGTTTGTGCATTGATGATCAAGAGTTCACACTAGGGCGAGGATTGCAGTAAGGAGTAACTCGTAAGGAGCTCACACTAGCCTTGATGGCTTGAAGTTGCTCCAAAAGGGGGGCCGATGGTGCAATAGATGGGGACAAAGGAGGGTGGAATATGGAAGGAGGTGAAAGTACAACAGCAAGGGGCTTGGCGGTAGGTGGAGCACATCTAGGGTTTGGGTAGAGATTGAGCATCCTAAAAGGTGGTGATGGGTAGAGATCGAGCATGTTAAATGGGTGTGATGGAACACGAGCTGAGGGGGAAAATTGGAGGCTAACGGTCATATATGGGAGTATGTCAAACATTAGGATTGGGAAATATGGGTGAGGATAGAGTAGGTCTAGTGGTTGAAGTGGGGATAAAGCAGCCTAAAACGGAGATCTACTAAGAATCAAGTGGGGTAAAAAAAGCATGGAAGTAAATCTAGCGAATGAAAGTGGGAACCTTGAAGTTGGTTGGTAAATAGGGGTGGGGGTCGTGCAACATGGAAGGGAAGTAAGGAGGTTATAGGGTAGGGCTTGCGTGAGATGAGTATCATTAGTATCTTTCTCTGTAGTGTGTGTGTGTCTGTGTGTGTGTGTGTGTGTGTGTGTGTGTGTGTGTGTGTGTGTGTGGGGGGGGGGGGGGGGGGGGGGGGGGGGGGGAGAGAGAGAGAGAGAGAGAGAGAGCTACATTTAGAGACCAAGAGAAGGTAACAAAATCAGGTTAGAAATTTTCAAATCATGAATTTTAAGAGATTTTGAAAACATGACATCACACGAAATCATGTACGCTATGTAACATTCAACAAATAAAAATCTTAAAATACTAGGAAATTCATTGCTTTTTTTTGGGCCATCCAAACAGAGCTATGCAAGTGACTGATAACTATTTTTCCATGAGTAAACTCCCATGTTCCTTCCTATTTACAACTCTTCCCTTAAAATTATTACATGCTATGTACTATCTGTTCGCCAAAACAACGAATTGAAAAAGGTATGTTTGCAAAAATGCATATGTATAAAACCTTATTACCAAAGTATGAAAGCAACCTTACAAAAATGCTTCTATGGACAATAAAGGAGGTACCTGCTGACTACGGTTCACTACACCCACATAGCCAAGTTTAAGGGGAATCACTTTTCCAAGTAAGAAGTTACGGGCATCAGTACCCCTGTCCATTATATCTAACTGAAGCCATAGAAAAGACAATTATCATGTTACAAAAGCAAATAATTGCAAACAAACTTAAAATGAAGAAATATGAGTCGAGAAAAGAGACCTTTGTGATAACACCGATTGTTCGAGAACCTGTCGAGAGAAAATGGCATATCAAAATCTAGAATAAGTGTTTATTTCACGTTGACATACAACTATATATTTTCTGCACATATGTCAAAGATGCCAAAATCATCAAGAGAGTTGGTTTTTGAAATTACCATCTGGATCAGCAATCCTTGCCATTTGAAGCGCATCAGAATTTGCTAAATCTGCATTTGCTGGAGAAACTGCTAATATTATGCAAGTCTCATGCTTGATATGCGACAAGATCATTGTTCTAATTCTTGTCTCAATGTCACTTGGTTGATCACCGACTGGCACTTTTGTTATTCCAGGCAAATCAACCAAAGTGATATCAAGAACGTTGGGAGAAAATATCTTTAAACGAATTGGTTTGTCTGAAACTCCCCTGTTCCCTCCAGCTTCCCTGTCAGTTTCAGCCTGTAATTCCAAAGACAATAAGTGATTTGATACAAAAATGTCGAAAGCACATAAATACTGAATTGTTAGACATGCCATGTTTAACCATGCATAGAGGCATGCATGTACATGAACACATATATGCATAAAAACATATAGATATACACCTACACAGATGCATAAGCAAATATGCATTTATTTGTATACAAACATATGCATATATATGTATACATGCAGCGAGGCCAGCAAGTCAGCCATGAGATCCTTCTCATACTTCATTAGGCAGCATGAGCTAGTGGATCTGCCGCTCTCAGGACGAAGCTTCACTTGGAGCAACAAGAGAGAAGCTCCAATTCTGGCCAGACTAGACCGCTTCTTGATCTCGGTTGATTGGGATGTCCTATACCCAAAGACCTCTCAGGTGGGCCTCAATGCTTGCATGTCCGATCATGCCCCCCTGTTGTTAGCTAAAGATTCACTACCTGCTATCTAACCGCCCTTCAGATTTGAAATGATGTGGACGCTGCAAGAGGGTTTCTCGAACCTCCCGGCAGGTTCGTGGAGCGAGTCGGTCACCCTTCAGAACTCAGCCTTGAACATGGTTAGCAAGCTGAGATTTTTGAAGAAGAGACTAAAGGCTTGAAGCAGGGACCACTTCGGGAGCATCTCCTAGCAGAAGGCCTCTCTTATCGCTTCCATTCTTGCACTAGAAGTCAAGGAAGAGGCATCTCCTCTTTCGGTGCTGGAAAGAGCTGAGCTCGAGAGACTCAATTTAGTCCTAGAAGATGTTCTCAGAAAAGAGGAGATCATGTGGCGCCAGAGATCGAGAGAGCAACGGGTGAAGCTCAGGGACTCCAACCAACGTTTCAAATCTCGGCCGGTACCGGTACGTACCGGTTTTGGCCGGGCTGAACCGAGTCCAGCACCCGGGACCGAAACGGGCCTGAACCGACCGGTACCAACCCGTACCGGACCGAACCGGTCGAGTCAAGCAGGTACCGGCCGGTTCAGTCCCGTCCGACAGCTATAATGGGGTGGGTGGGCTTTGGGTCACTTTTTTTATTTTTTTATCTTGGATTCCTCCCTCCACATGGGCTGAACATGCTTTCCCAGCATTTGCATGTGGAGGGGGGGTGGCATTATTAGTTTTGGCCCCTCCAAAATGTATTATTCCTTAAGTGGGAGGGGGGGATTTGAAGGCTATATAAACCCCCCCAAACCCATTCCATTTCATCTCCAAAACCATCCATCAAGTTGCAATTTGCAAAGTTGCAACTTGCAAGAAAAGAGAGGAGAGAAAGAAAAAAGAGAGAAGAGAGGAGAGAGAAAAAAGAGAGGAGAGAAGAGAGAAGAGAGGAAAGAAAGAGAAGAAAAAAAGGAGATAAGAGAGAAGCGTGAGAAAAGAGAGGAGAGAAGAGAGAAGAGACAAGAGAGAGAAAAAAGTGGCACCGCCTGCACGACGACGAGGCGACGAGCGGCACACCGACACAAGCCGACACGCCGACGAGCGACGAGTGACGACGAGGTCACGAGCGGCACGAGCATGAGCGGGCCGAGCGGCGAACTTAAGAGTGAAGAAGGTAAAACGATTACTTCCTTCTTGCCAAGAGTTTTGATTGATGAAATCAGATCAACCTGTGTAGTGTATCAGATCGTCCTTACAGTGTTGTTTTAATGCCAGTGAGACACTCAACATTCAGGGCATTGATCAACCTTGAGGTCCTTGACATCCATGCAGGCGACGACTAACAAGTAACAACTAACACTTAACAAGGCAACGTCGCAACGATCGGCACAAGCGGGCGACAAGGCTACGAACCTACGTCGCGACGAGCGGCGACTCAGCGAGGCGGCGACCAGGCGACGTTGCGAGTCTTGCGACGAGCGGCACGAGGCGAGCAACGCCGACACTGACAGGTAAATTTCTTTGCTCATTTTGATTCACTTTTGCTACGTAGAAAGTAGAAACATGAGTAGAAATTATTTTGCTCACTTGCTCACGCAGTCACGCACTCACGCCTCACGTAGATTCGACTTTCGAGCCATTCGAAAGTCGAAACTTTTGCAAAAGTGAGCAAAACTGCAAAAGTCGAAACTTTCTAGTTTCTAGTTTCTACTTTCTACTTTCTACGTTTCTAGTTTCTAGTTTCTACTTTCGAGTTTCTAGTTTCTACTTTCTAGTTTCTAGTTTCTAGTTTCTACTTTCGATTTTCTAGTTTCTACTTTCTAGTTTCTACTTTCGAGTTTCTAGTTTCTACTTTCGAGTTTATAGTTTCTACTTTCTAGTTTCTACTTTCGAGTTTCTAGTTTCTCCTTTCTAGTTTCTACTTTCGAGTTTCTAGTTTCTACTTTCGAGTTTCTAGTTTCTACTTTCTACTTTCTACGTTTCTAGTTTCTACTTTCTACTTTCTACTTTTTACTTTCTAGTTTCTAGTTTCTAGTTTCTACTTTCGAGCCATTTAAAAGTCGAAACTTTCTAGTTTCTACTTTCTACTTTCTACGTAGCAAAGCTGCAAAAGTGAACAATTACTTTCTAGTTTGCTAATGCTTATTTATTTTTTGACTTAGATAATGGCACCAAAATCGAAAGAGATAGACGTTGGATGGCTACATTGCAAGGCAATTGAAGGCAACAAGCGGAAGGCCATATGCAACTACTGTGGCCGGACCATAAATGGTGGTATCACAAGAATGAAGGAGCATTTAGCGGGCAAGAAAGGACAAGTGACTAGTTGTGAGCACGTTCCAACAGAGGTACGGTCTCAATTCCAGCAATTTTTTAGAGAAGCAAGTAAAGATAAGAGTACTGCTCCTGAGCTTTCTGCTTCTAGAAGACCACCCCTTACCAAAAGTCAGTCGGTAAGGGGTTATAGAGAAACAAATATAGATGATGAAAGTTTTGATGATTCTTCATCTAAAGAGTTGCCGAATGAGGATAGGGAGATGAGAACGGCAATGAGCCTTTCTCGTGAGGAAGCTCGTCGTCAAGAAATGAGAGAAAGAGGGGGAGACCAAAGAGGTAGATGATCAATGAGTGGTCCTGGTGGTAGTTCCCATTTTCTTCCTGGTGATATTGGTGGTAGTACTGGTGGAGGTGGACCTGGTGGTAGTAGCAGTGTTAGTGCTAGAGAAGGTAAAACTAGCACTGGCGGCAGTATATCTGTGCAGTTACCTCTAAACGGATTTATGTTTAGGGAACGTGGCCAGAAACAAACCAAATTAACAGCTGGAAAAATAAAACAAGCGGCCAGTAAAATGAAGAAAGCAGTGGCCAAATTTTTTCATTTCAATCATATCCCGGCTAATGCAGTCGCGTCGCCATACTTTAAAAAAATGTGCGACACATTGCAGTCGGTTGGACCGGGAATTTCTCCCCCTACCCCATATGAAATTACTGAGCCACTTTTAGATGATGAGGTCTCCGAAATAAACGATTATATTCGTAGTTTTCAAACTCCCTGGGAGGAGAAATGTTGCACAATTATGTGCGATTGATGGAGTGGCCCTACTAGAAAATCCATAATTAATTTTCTAGTATATTGCTCAATTGGTACTGTATTTTACAAATCAGTCGATGCATCAGCCAAAGTGCAAGATGCAATATATCTTGCTGGACCTATGAATAATATCATCGACGAAGTTGGAGCTCATAATATTGTCCAAATAGTGACGGACAATGGCTCTAACTATAAGAAGGTCGGACAAATCATACAGAAGAAACGAAAGACTATATTTTGGACTCCTTGTGCCGCACACTGCATCGACTTGATCCTAAAAGATATAGGCAAATTGGATCATGTCGACAAGGTCGTAAAACAAGCTTGAAAAATAACAAAATTCATTTTCAACCATAACTGGGTAGTTGACTTGATGAGGAAGTATACTGGGAAGCGGGAGCTTCTGCGTCCAGCAATCACCCGCTTTGCTACTCACTTCATAGCATTGGAGAGCATTTTTAATCAGAATGATGCTTTACGGAAAATGTTTACCTCAGATGCATGGTGTCAGTCAAAATATGCATCTAATGAAGATGGCAAAGAGATGAAAAATATTGTTGTTGGAAACGAGCTCTAGATCGAAATTGACAAGATAATAGTGTGTATCCAACCTCTAGTGCCAGTTCTTCGACTGGTAGATTCAGATGAAAAGCCTGCAATGGGGTATATCTACGAAGCAATGGACAGAGCTAAGATGGCCATTCAGAAGTCGACAAAGGTTGGAGAAAAATCAAAAAAACAATATTTTAAGTTGATCGACAAAAGATGGGAGAAGACGCTACACCATCCATTGCATGCAGCAGGTAAATATTATCGTCAAGTGTATACTCATTATTCAACAATTTCAACTTTTAATCTCATTAGTCATTAGACTCAATACTTATTTTTTTCATATCATAGGATTTTACTTAAATCCCCAATACCAGTATAGGGTAGAAGTTTCACAACACCCTGAAATAATGATCGGGCTAAAAGAGGTGATCCGAACCTTGGAGCCTAACATAGCAACGCAAAATAAGGCAATGGAGCATATGAAAATCTTCCGATATGCTCGTGGTTCCTTTGATTCGGAGAATGCAAGAACATCTATCTCGACTATGCAGCCAGGTAATACGTCGAATCGATAAGTTGATAACACACTTTAATTATACAATTATCCAATTGTAATCAACGAATACAAACTGAATGTTTTATTTTTTGACTAATTTTATAGCTACTTGGTGGTGCATTCATGGTGAAAGTGCTCCTGATCTTCGCAAGATTGCTATCCGAGTATTGAGTCAGACATGTTCGGCATCGGGCTGCGAGAGAAACTGGAGTACATTCTCTCTCATTCATACGAAAATTAGAAATAGATTGTCATCATCTAAATTAGATAAACTAGTTTTCGTACATTACAATATGAGGTTGCGGGTCCACGATCAGGGAAGATTAGAGGACCAAGGTGATAATCCAATCAATTTGGATTATATTTTCGACGACGATAACCCTCTAGCCCCTTGGTTGACGGAGAGAGAGGATCCAGTTCTTGACGGTCAAGAAAATACATGGTTGGAGAAGGAGTTAGGCAAGGAGCAAAGACAAGAACAAGAGGGAGCAAGGTTGAGGAGCGGCAAACGAAGATTTCAACATGTTAGCCAGGCAATGCAGCAGATACACAGCGATTCAGATGAGAGTCTTGGCAGTATACCTTCCGGATCTAGTGATGGAGGAGAGTCATCTCAACGAAGATGTTCGGGAATTGGTCACACTTCTAGTCCCGACCATGAACAGCATGAGAGAGCTTCTTCACCTCCCAGTGCTCCCACGTACACCGGAGTCACAGGACCACCAGCCCCACCAGATCCACATCATCCACCACATAATGGAGCAGGGGCCGGGCCTTCTGGCACTGTTCATGAAGCTGCATATGTACCATACGGTCCATACTCGTACGGATATGATCCACCACCAGGTCCACCATCATCATATTACCGAGATTCTTATCAGTCGATGTTTTCAGAACCAGAGGAATCGCAAGGAACATATGGAGATTCTTCATCCTCTTACGGCTACGGAGCCTACGGTTATGGTGTCCAGCACGACCAGGACATTGGCCAATCAATCTTCGGTTATTCTGGGCCTTCCGACGGGTCTTACTACCAGCACTACTCGGCACCAACTCCAAATGAAGACGAAGAAGAAGCTGGTCGCAATAATAATCTACGGAACTTCTGAATTCTGAATATTCTAATCTGACTATCTGAGCCAGTCAGGTAAGGTAACTAAAGGTGAGTTAATAATTTTAATATTGATAATCTGTATTCTGTGGAAGTTGAACACGTCTGGATTCTGGAACTTATTCTATAATTTTTATTGTAAATTTATAATAATAAAAAAAATTTAAAACTTTAAAAGGTTGTTTTATAAAACCTTTTAAAAACCTTTTTTAACTTCGCCAAGGCCGGTCCCAAGCCCGGATAAAGAAGGAGGGAAAAAGGATATAGGAAATTAGGAATTAGTAACTTCTTAGGTGTGACTTGTGAATTGTGAGTCTGTGAGTCTATGACTTGTAAGTTGTAACTTGTGACTTGTGAGTCTTGTGGCTCAGTTAGGTCTCTACTGTCCAATCATTCACCTCGGGAAGTGGTGATTCGACAATAGTTGACAAGTTCATCAAGATTCTTAATCATACACCTCGGAAAGTGGTGCTTGTGAATCTTGATGAATGATGAATTCAAGACTCTAAAGTCTAAAGTCTGAACTCTGAAGTCATAACTCATAACTCATAAGATAAGAGTATAAGACTCATAACATAAGTCATAGTCTGAACTCTGAATCTGAAGTCACATAAGATCATACTCATAGGCCTAAAACTAACCCTAACGGCCCGGCCTAGCCTAAGCCCTAACTCCTAACTAAAGTCCTAAGGTCCCTAAAGGACCTAAAGGTCCTAAACTAGGGCTCTAAAGTACTATAATATTTATTTTCTAATTTTTTATATTTATTTTCTAATTTTTTAGAATTTTTTAAGATTTTTTTACAATTTAAAAAAAATAAAAAAAGGGGCCGGTACCGGTTCAACCGGAACCGGCCGGTACCGGTACGAACCGGCCGGTTCGAACCGGTTCGGCGCCGGCCGATACCGGTACCGGTACCCGAGTTTTAAACCTTGACTCCAACACGGCCTACTTCCACCGGGTGGCCAATGAGAGGAGGAAGAACTTCATCTCGTCACTGCATCACGAGGGAGAAGCTCTTTCGTTGACTTGGGATATCCTATAGGGTGCTACCTCCTTCTTTAGGGAATCATTTTGCAATGACAGCCAGGCTAAGACATTGGTGGATTGGGAGTCTCCCCACATGCCTCGGTTGAGTCCAGATTCAGCTATGGATGTAGACTTCACAAAGGAGTTCCGAAAGGCAGTGTTCAGCTCCAAAGGTGATGGGGCTCTTGGTCAGCAGGCCCTAACGGCTACCCGATGAGCTTCTACCAGAAGTTTTGGGAGGTCGTCAAACCGGATCTTTGTCGGCTGCTATCAGACTTCTTCCTATGTGCAGTGCACCTTCATTGCATCAATTACTCTTGGGTCATTTTGTTGACTAAGAAAGTTGGTGCAGATTCCTTTCGGGACTTCCGACCTATCAATCTGGCTAACTGTCTTTACAAGATCATTTTGAAGGTGTTAGCTGACAGGATGGCCGCTAATATCAGCATTTTAGTGTCCCCTTCGCAATCGGCTTTCATCAAAGGAAGGTTGATCCTATACAGTGTTGCGGCGGCCTTGGAGACTATCCTACACTTGAGGGAGACAGACAGAGATGACATTTTGCTAAAATTTGATTTCGAGAGGGCCTTTGATCAAGTGTGATGGGACTTCCTTCTGGAGCTCTTGAGAGCGAAGTGTTTTTCTGAGGCGTGGATAGGATAGGTTAGAGGCATGCTTTCATCCTCGAAGATCGCTTGCCAGATAATGGAGTGCAAGGCAGGAAGTTCAAAGTGTACAAAGGCCTGAAGCAGGGGTGCCCTCTGTCTCCTTATCTATTCATCTTAGTAGTTGATGTGTTTTGACGCCCTGATCAGGAAGGCGAATTTCGAGGGTCTACTAAAGGGGAAGAGGGTGGTCCACTTCCAACCTGCACTACGCCGACGACTCTCTCCTCTTCTGTGAAGCATGTCCTTTCTGGCTGGCATCTTTGAAGGTCTTGCTATATGGCCTGGAATTCAGCTCAAAGTTGAAGATAAACTTCCTTAAGAGTAATATTTACTTCATTGGCGACGGAGAGGATTTTGGGAGGGCCATTACTAGAATGTTGAATTGCAGAGAAGCAAACCTTCCTATGAAGTTCCTGGGGATCCCGGTCAATGACAGAGCTCTGAAGAGGGAGGAGTGGGAGAAACTGATTCAGAAGATCGAGATTAGGCTGGAGAGTTGGCAAGGATGGTTCCTCTCTATAGGTGGGTGTTTGGTCTTAGTGAACGCAGTCCTATCGTCCATCCTTTCTTACTACCTGACCTACTACTTTCCTATGTGGGTGATAAAATGTATTGACAAGATCCACAGATCCTTCCTCTGACAAGGTATTGACGGTTCAGGGGGGTTCTACAACCTGTTGAGGTGGGACCAGGTTTGCCTCCCGAAAAAGCTTAGAGGCCATGGAGTGTTAGATCTGAGGAGATTCAACATTTCGATGTTAAGCAAATGGTGGTGGAGGTTTCAACAAGATGACGATGTTTTATGGAGAGATATCATGCTTGTTAGGTATTTTAGGAGATTCTCCCCCATACAAGCCAGGAGCAAAGCTTCGAGCAGAGTTTCACCTTTCTGGTAAGGGATTTTAAAGATGTGTGACGTCTACAAGCAAGGCAACATTTTATCTTTGGGCGACGACCGCAACATCAGTTTCTGGGAGGATGCATGGTTGGGTGATATGCCGCTAAGCCACCTGTTCCCTCACCTTTATGCCTTGGCTCGGGTTCGTGGGGCCTCAGTGCGCTCTCAGGAACGGTTTTCGAGATGCACCTGGCATTGGAGCCCACGACTCAAAGTACTATTGCCGCCAGACAGAGAGCAAGACTGGGAGGATTTGTTGCAGCTACTCCAGGCAGCTCGCTTTCTTACCGGGTCGGATAGTGTAAAGTGGCGTTGGCACCCTTCGGGAACCTTCCCGGTGAGATCTTTCTACAAGTGTTTGTTGCCTCAAGGCGAGAGCTACAACCCTTCGACAACTATCAGGAGAGCGAAAGCCCCAACGAAAATCAAGATCTTCTCCCTTTTGGCGGCGAGGAATAAGATCCTAACCAAAGCGAACATGCTCAAGAGGAGGAACCCAAATGTCACAAACTCTTCTTACACCTTTTGACAATAAGAGGAATAGAGTGCATCCCACCTTCTCCTTTCTTGCCCCCTCGCTCGGCGGGTATGGGATCACTTTGAGAGCATATGCGAGATCTCATCCCACCCGAGGAACCTGAAGGCGCTTTGGTCTAGATGGAGGAGGAGGGTGAAGAAGGAGCTACGTGGCCCTTGGGACATTTTAGCGATGGTCATTGTAGACACACGAATTTTGTCTAACCCAAACCCGACTTGCGTACACCTACGCGGATACAAACCCGACGCGCGCTCCGACTCGGACCCGACTAGCACGAACCGACGCGGACCCGACTCGCACCCGACAAGGGAACCGGGCGGGCCCACCCTCAAGTGGGGCCCACCCGGCCGGCCCCTACTAGGGACCCGAACCCCATGGGGGCTGGCCCCTAGTAGGGATTCGAACCCCATGGGGGCCGGCCGGCCTTGCAAGGAAAAAGAAAATAAAGGAAAGAAAAGAAAAGAAAGGAAAGAAAAGAAAAAGGAAAGAAAAGAAAAGGAAAGAAAAGAAAAGGAAAGAGAAGAAAGAAAAGGAAAGAACTACCGCCATGCGCGGGGGGAGGTTGCGTATGACGTCTGCTCACACGCGGATCTGCGCCGATCCCTCGATCCGACGGACAAGAAGAAGAGCAGGTCGCCATCGATTTCGTGTGCAAAATCCAGCCATAATTACCCCGCCAGGAAAGGAAAGCAAATAAATGTTTATTCCTCTCTTCAATTGAAGAATAAATCCATGGCAATTATGGGGGAGATATTAAAGGGATTTAAAATTAAAACTTCCCATATCTCCCCCCCCCCCCCCCCTCCTTTTGCCTATAAATAGAGGGGGAGGGGGAAGGCTCAAGAGGTCGAAGATTGAAGACGAAGCGAGGAAGCTCTGCAGAAAAGGAGACGCTTCTTCATCGACCCAAGGCTTCACGAGGCACGGGCAAGCCTGTCCCTTCGGGATCGGCTTAGTCCATTGAAAGCCCTCATCAACGTGAAGACCCTTGCATAAGAAGATCAAGCCTTCGACTCCGTGCACGAAGAAGAAAGCTCGGAGAAGAAGAACCCTTCGACTCCGAAGACGCCAGAAGCAAAGGCCGGAGAAGAAGATCGGAGCGGTACCACCCCATCGTCTCCAACAAGCCTTCGACTCCGATCAAGCCCAAAAGCCCGGAGAAGAAGAACGAAGCGGCGCTACACCCGTCATCTTCAACAAGCCTTCAACTCCGATCAAACTCAAAAGCCCGGAGAAGAAGAACGAAGCGACGCTACACCCGTCATCTTCAACAAAGCCTTCAACTCCGATTACGCCGAATACGCCCGGAGAAGAAGCCGACGCCACAACCGTCGCAGAGGTCGAAGATTGAAGAAAAAAGCAAGGAAGCTCTGCAGAAAAGAAGACGCTTCTTCATCGACCCAAGGCTTCACGAGGCACGGGCAAGCCTGTCCCTCTGGGATCGGCTTAGTCCATTGAAAGCCCTCATCAACGTGAAGACCCTTGCACAAGAAGATCAAGACTTCGACCCCGTGCACGAAGAAGAAAGCTCGGAGAAGAAGACCCTTCGACTCCGAAGACGCCAGAAGCAAAGGCCGGAGAAGAAGCTCGGAGCGGCACTACCCCGTCGACTCCAACAAACCCTCAACTCCGATCAAGCTCCAAAGCCCGGAGAAGAAGACCGAAGCGTCATCACCCGTCGCCTTCGACGAACGTCTGCTCCATCCACAAAGAAGAAAGCCTGGAGAGGACTACCTGAAGCATCGTTACCCCCGCCGTCTTCATCAACAAAAGCCGACGCTACAACCGTCGCACGGAGACCGTCGCTACCCCCGCCGTCTTCATCAACAAAAGTCGACGCCACAACCGTCGCACGGAGATCGGTGCTACCCCCACTATCGTCGAAAGCATTCTTCGACTCCGATCACGCCAAAGAAGCCCGGAGAAGAAGAGAAGTCCAGCCGACACCTGAACCGTCGAAGCACCGAAGAAGTAGCCCACGTCGTTCGAGAAGAAGACCGAGTTGAAGCTGAAGCTAAAGCCCACGCAGCAAAAGCCCCGGTAAAGCCCGCGCCAAAGCAACGCAAGTGCCAAAGCCAAGCGACTACGCCGGTCTCGAGCAAAAGCACCGCACATTCTAGCCGATACGACGCGAAGTCCGGAAGAACGAAAGCATCGCAAGTCTCCCCCGTCTACGTCCAAGCGCAAGCGCCAAAGCAAAGCAAAAGCCAGAGCCACGCCCAAGCCAAGCTAAAGCCGAAAGTCGAAGCCAAAGCCGACGCTAAAAGCACGATCGACGCCGCGAACCGACGATCAAGGACGCCGAGGACAAGCAAGGAACGAGGAAGACACGAAGACCAAGGAACGAAGCCGAAGACCCCCTAGCCGAGAAAGCGCGAAGCACGGAAGGGACAAAAGCCACGGCAGACACTCCTTAGCCTCTCAAAAACCCTCACCCTGTAAAGACCTCTGTCCTGGGCAACCCCCTTCAGAGCTCTCACACGAATACCACGTGGAGACGCGGATCAAAGGGACCCTCCAGAGGATCTCTCCCATAATCCCCTGATCAACACTCGCCGCAACCCGGACTCGCCACACCCGAGCCACCCGGGTCCCGGCCACTCTTGTAATCTTGTTTTGTGCAATAAAGACGACCCGCATCTTTTTCTGCGCATACAGTCATTCTTTGGGTTATCTGGCTAGAGATGAACAATCGGATCTTCAACGGCAAAACATTAGAGGTCGAAGCACTTCGGAGATCAGTGGTCTCGATCATCAAGCTTTGGATCATTCCATGGGTTGGTTCCTTCAGTGAGGAAGCACGGGACTTTTGTAATCGTATTGTAACATTATTCTCTAACTTAAAATAATTGGTCGGGGGCTGCCTAACCCTCCCTCCTCCTAGAGGGTCTCCTATATATATATATATATATATATATATATATATATATATATATATATATATATATATATATATATATATATATACAGAGAGAGAGAGAGAAATGCTATAATGCGGTAAGTGCGACACTGTACCGCAGCCGTGATGATGCACACAGCACGTGCATCAGACGGCTTCGGTGCAATGCCGCACGTACCGCATTATAACATGCCCCTATATATATATATATATATATATATATATATATATATATATATATATATATATATATATATATATATATATATATATATATATATATATATATATATATATATATATGTATGTATCACTAGAAGTTGCCACATGAATTTAAAAGCACCCTCTTGTCCCAGTGTATCAGATTGCAGTCCTAGATATTTAAATGGGAACTGCTCCGACTTACATCCCGGCACTGGCAGTCAATTATTGAATTTTATGGTTGCATGTCCTTTTGTAGGACAGATCTATGTGCCAAACAAAACATTCTTTTTAAGGATTAAGTCACGAGACTCACGACAATATGAAGAGGAAAGCTGACAATGGATTATCATGAAGTCCCTTCGAACTTTTATAGTAGCAGAAAGGTTGACCGAAAGCCTAAATGTCTTAATATAATCATTGACCAACCAATAAGCTTTGCTATGAAGCAAAGGTGATGAGAAACTCCAAATCTAACTTGATTAGGCTTTCTCAAGATCCACTTTCAAGTTTCAACAAAGCACCTTTCCACTTCATGACACCCACAATGATTTCATGAGCAATTAAAAAGCACTTGTGAATAATTTTACCATCCATGAAAGTTGACTTACAGGGTTCAACAATCGGTTTAAAGGATTTTTACCCAAAAAGGCAGGATCAAAAAAGGAAATATTGTAATCCATATTCATGAAAGG
This sequence comes from Chamaelirium japonicum, assembly GCA_947650365.1. Lineage (NCBI taxonomy): Eukaryota > Viridiplantae > Streptophyta > Magnoliopsida > Liliales > Melanthiaceae > Chamaelirium > Chamaelirium japonicum. Next base: position 7,183,431 of record OX393551.1, on the reverse strand, counting down.
AATGGGCTTGAAGTCAACAGCTATAAAGCACCACTCTGGAAAATTCGGTCTTATCCTCGGTTGTTACTGATGAAGACCTGATCAGCACCTTCAGTTCGTATCCGTTTGGGACTTGTTAGACGTTATTTCAGTTTTTGGCCGTTTTTCCCTGTTTTTGGCCTTATGTCAGCATTTAGTTTTATTTCTGTTCTTGCCCAGTTCATGGGGGATGTCCATGATCTCATCCGAGGGCTTTTCGGATTGAATCCGGGTCTTCTCGGGTGAGTTTCAGCATGATATTAATAAAATTATGGGTGTGTGTGTCTGCGGGGCACCGACGGACGAGATTAGATCTCGAACCGACGGTTAGATGGCGAAATAACTTAAATTTGATGATGTGGCATCAATTGGGCTTCAATTAGGGCTATGTGGGCTTCAATTAGGGCTTTTCCGTCCCTTGCCCGTGCGGAAACCGAGCCAATCCGCCCCCTCTTCCGTCCCCTAACTTCTCTCTCTCTTTTCCCCTTATTTCTCTCTCTTTTCCTTTCCTTTTTTGGCCCATTGCATCCCCACCATTCCCCCTTGATTTCCCTTTGATCTTGGCCATCCAAAAAGAAACCCTAGTTCTACAAAAAGGGGAAGATTGAAGGAGATTTCAGATTTTGATAGTTGCTGAAATTCGTGCCTCTTCGTGAGTGCTTCCGGGTGAGACTCGAGTCCCCGATCATCGCCGATTCCACGACTTCGCCTCGTGAAGGCTTTGGGCTTCGTTTTCCGAAGGTTCCGGCTTCTCCCGACGTCCGGCCTTGCTCCGTGTGCAGGATCGTCGGCGCATCCTTGCAATCGACCCACGGCGGGAAACCCCAGGCAGTATCTATCCTTTCCCTTTATTCTTCCATCGCATCCGCTTCGTTTTCTTTAGTTTCCATTGCCTCCGCTCCGCATCGCAGCCGTCATCATCCTTTTCTTCGCTAGTTGAAGCCATAACGTTTGCCATTTATTATAATTGCCATCTATCGTCTGACGGTTACCTTTGCATACACCCGTAGGCCTTTTCTTTTATAAAATCTGATGCAAGCCTGTTGTTTTATTTCAGTATCTATTGCTGCGATTGATCCTATTATATGCTGAAATTCAGTTTTCTGTGATAATACCGCATGCTTTAATTGTTTTTAAGTTTAAATCTGCTTTATGTTGATTGCATAAACTTTAGAACTGCGTGAGATAGCTTTGTTTGCTGTCCTTTGAGGCTTATTGCGCTATATTGATAACTAAACCCTAGTCATTGACCCAAGAAAACCCTAAAAGGGTTCAGGATTGTAGTGTGCCTTATTGGTGCCTGCATCAAGTTGGTATCAGAGCTCGAAAGAACCTGTTCGGGTTTCTTTTGAGTGCTGAATTTCAGCAAACCCTAATCTTTTCTTTGCTGATTTTGCATAGGTCATCGTCTTGCGTGCTTGATTTGCATTTAGTGTTAGGTTTACGTCTAGCGTTAGGATTGCATCGTGTATCTGACGCCATGTCCTGTCGTCGCGTCCGATCCCATCCTTATTCGCTTGACCCACTAGATACCCACACCTATAAACAATTTGTCAGGCTATATAAATCTCTTGAGCCATGTCCTACCCTTTTCCCGAGATCTTCGATGGAACGTAGATACTCCTCTTCGATTCGAGATCAAGCCCATGACCTGGATCTATCTTCTAAACCTTTTGTTCAATGGGTTTTACGGAGTCCTTCAGTGCCAACCTTGAAAATCAGATATATCGAAACCCAGCTCTTACTTGATGATATTGAGGATGAGTTGGCATGGAGGGAGAAGCAGAACCAGAGGCTTGCCCGATACAGCAGGCCACCACCTCCAGCAGAGCCTCCACCTCCTGTGGAGTACCCGGTTCCACCAGTGGCCCCACTTGAGAAGCATCCGCCTCCTGTGGAGCTTCCTCGGCCAATGCCTACGGAGGAGCCACCTCTTCCGTCAGCGACTACAGAGGAGTTCCTTCCGCCTTCTCCAGTGCCTACAGCGGTGCCACCTCCTCCTTCAGTGGCTTCAGAGGAGCTCTTTCCACCTTCAGCAGTGCCTACAGAGGAGCCACTTCCTCCGGTAGTGACTACGGAGAGGCTTCTCCTACCTTTCACAGAGCTTACAGAGGAGACACCTCCACTTGCAGTTCTTCCTACAGCAGAGACACCCATGGAGCCTCCGTCTTCCGTGGAGCTTCCACCACAGCTACAGTCAGAGCCAGTTGAGGAGTTTCAGACAGCTGAGCCACTTACGCGCTTTGACTTTGTCGGGACTGACCGACCACCTACCGCTCGTGTGCTTCTGTTTACGTACTTCAGTAGCTTCTGGCCCTCGCTCGACGCCAGCAATCTCTTCGCGAGGGGCCCAGAGGTTGTTGACTGCCCGAGACATCACTTGTTGGGAATTCATCATCAGATCCAGGCCCAGCGACGTTCCCACGGTGGTGGTCTCCCTCCTGCTACCGGCGATGTCTTCCGGCGTAAACTCGAGGACGAGTTTTTCGCAGCGGAAGCGATTGATGAAGACCTGATCAGCACCTTCAGTTCGTATCCGTTTGGGACTTGTTAGACGTTATTTCAGTTTTTGGCCGTTTTTCCCTGTTTTTGGCCTTATGTCAGCATTTAGTTTTATTTCTGTTCTTGCCCAGTTCATGGGGGATGTCCATGATCTCATCCGAGGGCTTTTCGGATTGAATCCGGGTCTTCTCGGGTGAGTTTCAGCATGATATTAATAAAATTATGGGTGTGTGTGTCTGCGGGGCACCGACGGACGAGATTAGATCTCGAACCGACGGTTAGATGGCGAAATAACTTAAATTTGATGATGTGGCATCAATTGGGCTTCAATTAGGGCTATGTGGGCTTCAATTAGGGCTTTTCCGTCCCTTGCCCGTGTGGAAACCGAGCCAATCCGCCCCCTCTTCCGTCCCCTAACTTCTCTCTCTCTTTTCCCCTTATTTCTCTCTCTTTTCCTTTCCTTTTTTGGCCCATTGCATCCCCACCATTCCCCCTTGATTTCCCTTTGATCTTGGCCATCCAAAAAGAAACCCTAGTTCTACAAAAAGGGGAAGATTGAAGGAGATTTCAGATTTTGATAGTTGCTGAAATTCGTGCCTCTTCGTGAGTGCTTCCGGGTGAGACTCGAGTCCCCGATCATCGCCGATTCCACGACTTCGCCTCGTGAAGGCTTTGGGCTTCGTTTTCCGAAGGTTCCGGCTTCTCCCGACGTCCGGCCTTGCTCCGTGTGCAGGATCGTCGGCGCATCCTTGCAATCGACCCACGGCGGGAAACCCCAGGCAGTATCTATCCTTTCCCTTTATTCTTCCATCGCATCCGCTTCGTTTTCTTTAGTTTCCATTGCCTCCGCTCCGCATCGCAGCCGTCATCATCCTTTTCTTCGCTAGTTGAAGCCATAACGTTTGCCATTTATTATAATTGCCATCTATCGTCTGACGGTTACCTTTGCATACACCCGTAGGCCTTTTCTTTTATAAAATCTGATGCAAGCCTGTTGTTTTATTTCAGTATCTATTGCTGCGATTGATCCTATTATATGCTGAAATTCAGTTTTCTGTGATAATACCGCATGCTTTAATTGTTTTTAAGTTTAAATCTGCTTTATGTTGATTGCATAAACTTTAGAACTGCGTGAGATAGCTTTGTTTGCTGTCCTTTGAGGCTTATTGCGCTATATTGATAACTAAACCCTAGTCATTGACCCAAGAAAACCCTAAAAGGGTTCAGGATTGTAGTGTGCCTTATTGGTGCCTGCATCAGTTACACTCTATTAGAATGTAGTGTGTATTTGTAAATAGAAAAGAATTTTGAATACCTCCGACATTGTGACCGTTCACGTTCAACTTGATCTTAAGATTCTTAACCAACCATCTAAAGGTTTGCTTTGAATTTTTTTTTTCTTCCCATTTCTTTTGCTTCAAGCTAGTATTAGTTATAATTAAAGAAAAAAGTGATAATGTAATGCAAAGATTTGATGATAAATTATGAATGGAATTTGAGAAAGTAGGATGGTGGTCTCTCTCTCTCTCTCTCTCTCTCTCTCTCTCTCTCTCTCTCTCTCTCTCTCTCTCTCATGATTGCTTTGCTTTTCCCTCCATTATGATTGCTTTGTTCTCTATTGTGTTTTTCCTTACTTTCCTTCTATTATATGAATTAAAAATGTGGTTGGGATTTTCTTGTTGTGATTACTTAAAATCCCTATACAAAACTTGCAAATATAAACTTAAAATCAGTTAGAAGACCTAGTTCATCGGTTAACTTAATTTGTATCCTTGCACACCACCCAAATCTTCTAATAAATCATGCACTTAAACCTAACAAATAGGGCAATGACCTTAGATTTGAAGTTGTTGCTTTCATATTTGCAGGCAATTGTAATATTTCTTTCTAAACCTTAAATTTGTGCCTCGGTAAACATTAGAACACATCTTTTGACAATCTGAAACCGAAGGTTTACACTAGGTATTCATCCTACTAATTATCATCTACTAGAAAATATCAAGTTTCTATTACCTTATTTAAGCCAACTCAATAACCCATGTCTCTCCACAGGGTCTCTTCATGATTTGAGATCTCTTTCGGTTCTTTGTTTTAGTTGCCTCTATGGGCTTTTTTATCCACTGATAGTTGCCTGCTCTCCTCTAGTTTGTCCAGATCCTCAACATGCTTTGACAGGTCTCTCTCTCTCTCTCTCTCTCTCTCTCTCTCTCTCTCTCTCTCTCTCTCTCTCTCTCTCTCTCTCTCTCTCTCTCTTTTTTTTGCATTGTTATGATTGCTTTGTTCTCTATTACAGTTTTTTCTTACTTTCCTGTTATTATATGAATTTAATTTGTTGTTTGGATTTTCTTCTTGTGATTGCTTAAAAGCCATCCACAAAAGTGCAAATGTAAACTTAAAATCAGTTAAAAGACTTAGTTCATCCTCTAACTTAATTTTTATCCTTGCATAAAAGCCAAATCTTCTAACAAAACCTGCAATTAAACCTCACCAATATGGTAATAACCTTAGAGTTGAAGTTGTTTGCATATTTACACGGTAACTAGCATATTTCTTTCTAAACCTTAAATGAGTGCCACATTAAACCTTAAAATACCCTCTTTTTGTGATCCGAGGTCCAAGGCTTACATTAGGTGTTCATCCTACGATTGCCATCTACTGGAAAAATATAAGTTTCTATTGCCTTATTTAAGCCAACTCATGAACCCGTGACTTCACAGGTCCTGATACATGATCTAAGATCTCCGGTTCTTTTATTTGGTTGCCTCTATGGGCTCTTTTACCATTGGTAGCTACCTACTCTTCTCTAGTTTGTCCAAATCCTCACCACGCTTTGACAGGTCCTTCTTCTACTGATCCAAATTTATATGTGTTAATGTGCATTTAACTTATTTTCTACTATTTTAAATGCAAAAAAAAAAATTCTACTCTTTATTTACATTTATTTCAAGCTTATTCCACCATTCCTATATTTTACACCATATCATATGATGTTTAAGGGGTAATTTAGCTTTTCAAACACAAACAGAGCAGAAAAACTATAAGAGAACTCTTAAAATTAATCTTAAAGAAACTGGAGACATGATTGACATCTTTGCATGACACAAAAACCTTTCGTTATTCAGGATTTCTCTTATTAGTGGAATGAGGATAGATATCCTTCAAGGCTTCAAAGCCCTCAAATTGCTTGAAGGAGAGCCTTTCGAACCAGCTGTGGAGTGGAAGTACCCTTTGTTCACCCACCTCCAAATATCTAGCCATATTTAAGAGCCACCAGGCTTGGAGAAAATATAAGTAGACCTTTCAGGTAAGAAAAAGGGATTCTCTGTGGCATTAAAATTCCCTTACTAGTAGGCATATTTGCTAGAAAAAAAGCATCCCTCTGCCAACCTCCTCATATCCAATTCCCATTTTATTAGTCATCGCTACTATATAGAGAACTTTAGCAGTTAGCACATATCTCTAGTATTTCGTTTAATTACCCTAATTAATCAGGAGCCTTATGGGTATGAAGTGATCTATTTTAAATCCAATTTCAAGTCCAAAATACGGGAGCAAGGAGTGATCCGAACCATACTTGGTTTGGGATGTGTTCTCTCTTTGTCGTCATTAATGGCTCAATGTAGTTGCAAGATTAAATGACCTTAGTAACATATCTTTAGTTACCTTACATATGGGATAGAAGTTCTTATGCGTAATGTGGGGTCTTTATAAAGGAGCAATCCAAGGTCTTTATAAAGGAGTGATCCAAACCATACTTGGTTTGGGATGTTGTGTTATCCCTTTATCATCATTAATGGATCAAAGTAGTTGCGGGATTAAATGACCTTCTTATCGTATCTTTAGTTCCCTTACATATCGGATAGAAGTTTTTATGGGTTATGAGAAGTCTATATAAAAAGTTCAGAATTCTTTATCAGAATATGAATGTAGTGGTATACAGTCATATTAAGCTGAATATAACAAAGTACTTCAAAGAAAATGTATTATCAAAAAGAAAAAAAAATTATGATGTCCATTCCTCCTAATACTCTTATCATTCTCCTTGACAAGTGTATCTTAGAAGGTGGTGAGTCATACTTTTTCTTATCCTTCATTTTGGTGTGAGGCCCTTTGAAGACGGCGAGAACTCTTTCTCATCATATTTCTCCTTTGGGTGTGATAGTGTAAGTCTGTTGATGCAGGACAGTCGTTGTCTTCGATGCAAGATCAAATTCATAGAGAGAATAGAGATGGAGAGAAATACAAATGGAGCATCACACCCCAAGTTCACTGGCGTCGCACCGACAGCCTCCCACCATGGGCATCACACCTGAATTCTACGTCATCGCGGTGAAGCAAATAAACTATTTCATTCATCAATAGCAATCATATCTTTTTTTCATCATAGGGAAAGCCTTTAAATAGTCTTACAAGGGACCAAAGAGGACCCGTCACCACACCCCACCCACCTCTTTTTCTCATGTGAAGCTAGTTAGACCTTGATATTTGACGTGTGTCATCATGAGTGAACCAACCCTAACACAAACCAACATTACAATTTAATTATACTTAAGCTAGTTAGATGTAGCTATTAAATCGTTTCTTCATTGCATGAAGCTATTCACACTTCGATGGACGTGGCATTAATGAAAAGCCTGGGATTACCTTTTATGATGACTTCAATAGATGTACCACAAATGAAAACAATGGGATTACAGTTAAAGACCCAACTAATATGAGTATCTCAAGGTAAAAGGACAATCTAGCTCTTCTAATTCGAAAGTCAACAAACTGAATTTTAACATCTAGCGAATTATGAATTGCTTGCAATGAATATAGTCTGTCTTTAAATAATACAGATCAAGACTAATCCAAACTCACCTAGGACTCAGAAACTAAACTCGAGGGAAACAAAGTAGGTATAAATGAAACTATTATCCACTTAAGTTGCATGCATTAATATTGAAAAGGGGGTGAAGCCTGGAATCGACGACCTATATTTATGGGTAATGTGAGGTCTTTTTGAAAATTTCAAAGTTCCTTATCATAATCATGATGTAGCGATATATAAAATAGTTATATTTTGTTAAATATATCGACATACTTAAAAAATTTAAGATGTTGAATTTATTAATTTAAGACAAGTATTACCAAAAAGAATTCTTTTATGTAAACTCCTCTTATCATTCTCCTAGGAAAGTGCATCTTTGAAGGTGGTGAGCCATACTTCCTTTGATCCATCATAGTGGGTATGATGCATTTTGAATGTGGCGATAACCATGCATCATCTTATTTCTCCGTTAGGTATGATTTTCTTTGGAGGTTATGCCATCAACGATGGTCTCACTGTCACTAATACTATTTATCTATGTAAGTTTCCAGTGATTTTCATCAAATGTATGCCTCCTCATTGAAGACAAATATTGGAGTGTACAAAATGCTCATGCCTTCGGCCATCGCCATTTTGATTTTTGATGACCACGGTTTGTACATGTGTAAGCCTCTTTATGACCACAACCCCTACCCTCTAACAAACTAGTAGTGCACAGCATTCCCACAATCATTGAGTGTGTCCAAAGGCATTGCAAAGGTAACATATGGTTGTCTCTTACGGCCCATATGACCCTTGTACGGTTGAACCTTCTATTCACAATCATCACCTACATAGTTACCCCAGAAGGAAAAGGAACCAAGATTCATCTGTCCCAACCATATTAGAATCTTCTTAAAGGATCTCTAATGTAAGAGCAAATTACACTTTGCCCCCCTGAAGTTTAGATGAAAAACACTTAACCCCCCTATAGTTTAAAAACTACAGTTTACCCCTTTCAATATAGTTTTGATCAGATAAAAATTACCAAATGCGGAAATTAAGTAGCTCACAAAAGGAGGTATTGTGCTAACATTTCAAACTTTAGGGTGCAATTTGGAACAAAATAAACAACAGGGGGGTTAAGTGTTTTTGAGCTAAACTTCAGGGGGGGCAAAGTGTAATTTACCCCTAATAAAATCACCACCTGCGTGTACACGGTTCCAAAGAGACGGAACAAAGATATTGATAAATCCAAAGAAAAGGCCCTATCAAACAAAGTAGAAGTTCTAATGCAAAAAAGGCATGTTGATCTTAACTTTAGATATCCTCGTTGTATTTCTACATCATCCAACATAAAAAAACAAAACCAAAAGGTAGAATGAACATAAGAAACAAAGCATAAACCCTAATCACCTGGATCTCCTGCCGAATTTCGGAGAAGTTGTAGAAGCGCTTCCCCGGCAAGTGCAGGAACTCACCCCGCTCGGCCGCCTCCGCCTTATCGGGCTTCGGCGATAAGTTCACGAGCTGGAGGACGAGTGGCCTCCGGGTGCAGATATCGGTGCCACGCGGGAGGAAGTCACGGCCAACCAGCGCCTCTAGAACGCTCGACTTGCCGCTACTCTGGCTCCCGACCACCGCCACTTGCGGCAGGGCGATGGTGGAGGCGTCCCCGAGCTGCGCAAAGATGTCTTGGAGCCTGTTCACGATCGGTATCACGGCGTGCCCGAGGAGCTCCACCGACGACTGCGGCGGCGCCGAGCAGGCCGCGGCGTCGGCGGAAACCGGATCCTCGGCCATCAGATCAGATCCCTCTTAATTCTGCGATTGAAGACTACGAGCTTTCTTCCAAAACCAGAGAGAGAGAGAGAGAGAGAGAGAGCTGTGGAGATATGGGGTTGTTACGCGGGAGGAGAGACGGCGATGCGAAATCGAGGGGAAGTTCAGTTTTAATAGGGGTGGTGTTTCGTGGGGAGGAGTCCAGTTTTTTTTTTTTTTTTTACGAATTAACTTCTATAATACATGCGAACTCGGCCTCTATTCTAGGGTGCTTTCCATCCGCGGGATCGGAATTCAACGGTACGGATTAAAAAATTTAAATTTCAACAGTGCATTGCATAGCGAACGCAGTTGAAAATTAATCTGCACCGTTGAATCCCGATCCTGCGGATGGAACAAACAAAACAAATAGAGGTAAATAGAGGAACCAAGAATAGAGATGGCAACGGGATAGATTAAATGGAAACCAGACCCGACCCGACCCAATCCTATTGAACTGGGTTTGGGATGGAACTAGTTAGGTTTGGGTGGGTTTGGGATTTACAAAATAAAACCTGATCAGGTTTGGGACAGGATCGGGATTAGCGTACCCCGACCCAACCCGACCCAGTTACATATATGTTGTTTTTTTACCGTTTGAAAATTTACTCGAATGTAGTTTAGTATCCTATTTTATATTGTACCAATACAATATTTAAGGATATAATACAACTCATGCCTTCTGATTAAAAAATTTCTAGAACATATTTGATTTAACTATCAATATGTTCATGGTGTTTAACTAATTGTAGACTTGTAGTAAGTAATACATTTTCATTGTAGTGCATATGTTTAATTTGTTCAATGTATATATAATCAACTACCTTAGACTTGTCCAACATAAACATAATTGGGACGGGATGGGTTTTGAATTTACTAGTGTTAGTGGGACGGGTTTGGGATTGATCATTCAAACCCGATAAGGATTTGGGATGGGTTTGGGATAAATATTCTTTAGCGGGACGGGATCGAGATGGGCCAACCCGTCCCAAACCGGACTCGTTGTCATCCCTAGAGACTATCTGAATCATTGTGGGAGGGTACAAATAACGGTCATGATATGTTTTTAGGAGAATGATAAAAAGAGAGGCAAGGATTTAACCTCATCCAAACATAATGCAAAAATTGTTCAAGTTTGTGATAAGATTACTTCTAGAGGATGGCATAAATATCAAGTTATGGTCCGACCATTTGGTTGGTGACATCAGTCTAGCCACAATTTTTGCATATCTTTTTGAGTTAGCTTGGGATCAAAATGCAAAAACTGTTTGATCCGAAGTCCTGTTCTCCTTAGGGGCCCTGTCTTGGTCCATTAAGTTTGAGGGTCCAGTTAGTGATCCAATACCATGGTGTACTGGGTTATTCGGCTGACATTACATTAGCATGTGACTCTTGCAGGCCAATCACATCCCTAACGGGGGGTGCGTTCCTTGGTTTGAACAAGAAGGTTTCATGCATTGTGCGAGATCGGTGAATAATAAGGTTGTTTTCATCCTCGTGAAAGATTCCTTTTTATTGCTCAAATTTTGCTTGGCCAACCTGCGTATTGAAGTTCTCTACCTACAGTCAAAATTTCAGATCAATCTGTATTATGGATCTCGAGTTATGATCTTTACACCGATGGCTTTCTGGGCAAATTCGACTCCTCAGGGTTAATAATTGATTTACTGTAAGTAGAAAAACGACTTAATGCATTGGTGTCTACTCACCGATCTATGAGCCGTGTTGGTTCTATTCGACCATAGATACTGTGCATGGTAATGACCGTAGTGGATACACCCACGCTATGTCATCCTAACATCTTACCCTAATAGGGCAACCAACCCTAATCAGAGCTGTGAATGATTTAGGTTACATAAGAATAGTCCATTGAGTCTCCTACTCAAGTGGATTACCATGTAGCCATGGCTCCTTATTCTGTAATCAGACCACATACTAAGGTACTACCATAATGCAATCATAAACTATCAACCATATATAGCTTATTGATGTTTTTAAGAGCTAAAGACCATATTAATCCCAACAAAACGGGTTATTGTCGTATTAGCCAATCATGGGAGTAACACCCTCCTTTAGAGATCAGGATCTCCTCCTTATCGATTGAGGAGAAATTTAAAGAGAGCCAAGGAAGGTGAAAGAAATAGATTGTGGATGATCAGAGAAAAAAGATTTGCATACATATTAGGGTTTTAAATCAGGAATGAGGGGAGGGGGGGAATTTTTAAAGAGGAGCTCGAATATGACCATTGGGGGTAGAGGATACTAGCCGGTGGGATTTGATGGGTGGCTCCGGACCCTATCAATCTGATGAAGAAATTTGGTGGAAGCCTAATTTGATGGAAATTTAGTATCGGGCTATAGCATCTTTTTTGCTCTCCTGTAATCATATTCAAATCTGATGGGTCATTTGGTGTTGGATTGGAGATACCCTAAGCCTCTTTAACATGATCTACAAACTGATAGCTAGTATTTTGGTTCCCATACTTCAACAACTTGCTTAATCTTTGCAGAACAAACAGGTTTTGTTAAAAGGTTGCTCCGTCACTGATAATATTCTCTTAGCACAGGAGCCCCTTCACTATGAAATATGTTCCTCGATAGCGTCATGGATCTTAAATTAGACATGAAGCAAGAGTTTGATAAAATGTATTGTCATATAATGTCTTGGCAATTCCTATCCTCTGTCTTGCTTCGCTTCAGTTTCTTGGAATGATGGGTAGCATGGATCAAGGCTTGCATTGTCCGACCATCTTTCTCTATTCTACTAAATGGCTCAACAACTGTCTAGTTTGAATCTTCCCATGGGCTCCATCAAGGTTGCCCATATCACCTTATTTGTTTATTATGGGTTATGAGGTACTCGATAGAAGCCTATGGTACCAACAAGAAATGAGCTCGCTCTTGGATATCAGACCTTCCCGATTTGGTAGCCCAATTATCTCTCTTTCCTTCGACGATGTCTACCTTGTAGTCATTCAAGCCACCCTTCAGCAGAGTCAAACTCTTTAAAACGTCTTATGTTCCTATAGCCTTTTTTATAAACAAAAAATTAATCCTCTAAAATCATCCATTGTGTTTAGAGCACACATTCCAACATCTACTCAGGAGGCTATTTTGAATTATCTGGGTTATCAAGCTAATGTTGTCTCTTTGAAGTATTTTAGCATCCCAATTTTCGGGGACACGACTACTTGTTCACAATTATGCTGACTTAATTAATAAAGTCCTCAAGCGAATTGAGAAATGTAAATCATGTCATCTATCATTTGAATATTCCATTACCATATTGAAATCAGTTATCACCTCTATTCCCATATATACCTTAATGCACTCAAGAATTCCTCAATCCATACTTTGCAGCTTGGAGGTAATTTTTTTCACAAGTTTCTCTGGGTTAATTCCCCTACCGGACGAGATATCCACCTTATCAATGGGGATATCATTACTCAAACGCCGGCTGATGGAGGGTTAGACATGCAAACTTTAACTAACATGTAGAAGGTCTTTATGGCAAAATGATTATTCTACCTACTTACATGTGTTGATTCTCTATGGGGACGGTTTGTTATATCCAAGTATGGCCTTACTTCAAACATTTGGTAGTGACCACATATTACATTTTGCTCACGGGCTTGACATAAGGAGACCCCTTCTCTAAGAGCATCTATCTTGTCCGATCTAGCAAACTTTCACGCTCAACCTACTCCGCACCCCTTTACTTGATTGTACTCCAATCTTCATGCGGCTTCAAACAATGGACTTCTCTGCCTTACCTCAACCTAGGCTACTATCCAATTGCCTTATTCCAGGTGGTTCTTGGGATGCGACCTACCTCACTCATTTGGTTCCTCCTCCACTCATTCTATAAATTCTTTCTACACCCATCCTCTCATATCAAACTTCACGATTATATTTTTTGGATCCTTTCTCCCATATACTCTTATCCTACCAGGCCTACAACAAAATAAGACTTCGTTTGGATTCAGCCAAGGTTCGAAATCTCCATTTTGGTGGAAATTTCGATCTTCTGGATATGGAAATATTTCGTGGAAATATTTCGATAGTGTGGAAATATTGCATTTTTACAGAAATGGTGGAAATATTGCTTTTTCGAAGGAATTTTTTAATGAAACTCTAGATAGTCATAAATCAAGCATAGATACACACTTTGGAACACTCAAATAATATTTCTATCCTGTTTAGGGGGGTAGAGCTTCATATATCATGTATTCTATGCAGGCGCTGCTGATTTTTATGTACGCTGTACAGATGCATCTCACTCGGGGGTTTAAAGATATGATATCCAAAGTTCAAACAACGCAAAATGATATTTGATAATATTGATTAACTTACATGAACAATTATAAGTTTATAACTAAGCTGGGATAATATATATACATTATTTTCATCACGAAGAAGTAAAAATAATCATTCATCATCACTTGTCCATGTAATGACATCATCATCAGCATTTTCTTCTTCACTCGTAGTCCATGTAGGTACATCATCATCATCCCTTGCCGGACCAGCTCCACTACCGCTTGCACTGGCATCGTGAGCAAACTGTGTCGACATCCATCCTCTCTCAGCTCGCTCCCACTGAGAGTGTCTCGAATCTAAGACCGCCTGTCGAAACTGAGCCTTCTCCTCTTCTGTCTCAATATCTAGCGGGTACTCGATATCATCTGAATGACTCCTTGTTGATAGAGTGTTGGTATGTCGGGAGTCTCGGGACTTCTCGATCCGTCCCTTCTTGGGTTACCTAGGGGTTCGATGCTGAACTCCTTTGTCTCCGCTTCTTAATAGATTACGCATGAATACTCTGACTTCAAGCGGAGCCTTCAAACACTCTGCTACATCGGGAAAACAGCCGGCGAGGTGCTGTTTCAATCGTGTAACACCTCCACTTTCGATCTGTTTGCCACAATATGCACACTGTGACTTCTGTTTCTTTGTGTCCAAGGGAAAACCGTGCTGCCACCCTATGTCTTTTAACCCAGAATCTCTATACGGAGGAGGTTGGGAGGCCATCTGTAAATGATAATAATTAATAAGTAATATTGAACTATAAAAGAAGTCTAAACTGATGAACGAGTGAACGACTAACCAGCTCATAAGAATAGTTGGTTGAAAATACAGACTATATATCCAAAAGGACCAAAACCCAAAAGTACACAAGAAATTAAGAATACATCATCAAAATTCTAATGAAACATCAAATCTATTGCCAAAATGATCGGCGGCCCGGCTCATAATCATTTCTTGGATTTTGCCTCTGGTAGATGGATGCAAGATAATCTGTACAATAGTGTTGCCATGTCATATACTGCTGGTGCCACTGTATAAACTCTCTCACATATTGCTCATACTCTGGTCCTGACACCCCAACCAAATATCCAATCACCAGATACTGTGTATATAAAGCGATGGTGACCCCTCTATCTGTATGGGGATATACAACTGCACTTTCAGTTATCGGATGATCATATCCATATGGATACAGTTGATATCCCTGAGGCTGAGGCTGAGGCTGAAGCTGACAGCCATAAGAACTACCGCTCTGGTCAGGATATTTATATGGAGAGTAGAAAATCCCACCGGTGCCCAGTTGGCTATAAGGTTGACTATATAGGTTACTAGTCTGCCCCTGACCATAATTGTATCCACCGTATCCGCCACTGGTCGTGCTTATCTCATCAAACTGAGATGATAATGAGTCAACCTCTTGGCTCCGATGAGTAGATGTGGAGCTATCTCTATCAGTCTGTCTCGGAGCACCTCGTCTACGCTCATATTGTCTTGCCCTCTTCTGTCGTGGATCAGCATGATCACGATCCTGAGTAGCATATTCAAACTGATCTTCTCCAGTAAATGGGCTTAACGGTCTCTGTGATCCCGAAGCACCACCACCACCACTGCCTCCACCGCCACCGCCACCACCACCACTGCCCCCACTGCCACCACCACCGCCAGAAACATCATCACTACCACTATGACTATCCTCGTCATCCTCATCGGTGCTACTGCTACGAGCCTGCGTCTCTAGGTCTGCAATATCTATACCCATCTGTGAGGCGATGTATAGTCTCGGTCTACCTGAGGGGGTGTCCATAGCTGGAGATCCCAACTCCTTAACCCACTCATATAATGGGTCCTCCTCTGCGTCTCCAGAAAAAATATCGCTAAGATCGATCGGTCCCATGTCCCTGTTCTCTCCTTCTTTCAAATTTCTTATCATCATTCGTAAATTATAGTGCACACGTACAAGTTTCTCCAACCTCTCATGCCCCAGCCTGTTCCTTCTTTTAGTGTGGATCAACCCAAACGTGCTCCAATTACGTTCACAACCGGATGATGAAGCGGTTTGTGAGAGGACTCGAACGGCAACTTGGCGTAGATTTGGGGCCGAAGTGCCATAAGTTACCCACCATTCAGCTACATTAATAAAAAAAAATATCACTAAGTAAACCTTAACAAATAAAAAAAGTGTTTATGATTTTTATTCATAATTTAAGTATTTGACCTGGTTGTGTTAATTGTCTCCCACTTATTGCAGCTGGTGTCACAAAGCTACCCATCGCATCCCTAAAGATCTTCAACTACAAGATTGAGGGAATTAAAGCTTTAATGAGACATACTCAATTAAAAGCTTCATCTCATAGAAATTAAAATGTGTAATCTATTTACAAGATTACCTCACTAAGACAGATCGCTTGTTCATTTGGATCTGATACTAACTTCGCAACTACATCTTGAATCCCTTGAATCAGGTCATCTCGAATTCCAAGATCGAGATTATAGTGATACATCGGATTCAAATAAAATGCTACAAAAAAGATTAGATAATCATCACAATTATAATGATAAGCTCTAATTATACCACGTTACGGATAGATTCTTACCAGCCTTATGTAAGGGATGTTGTAGCTGTGTTGTCCACATTTTCTCAATGATTTTTAATATCCAATCATGAGAACGATTGGTTTTCAATTGATCTTTCATCAGATCAATAGCACGATGCATATATCCCATGGTGGGCTTCTTATCTCCATCCACCATCCGCAATACTTTCACAATAGGGTCGAGAATATCGACAACTTCACGGACTTTAATCCAAAATGCAGACTGCCCAACCAAGTCCTCAATATTTACACCAGCATGCCGTCCCTGATATTGCAGCCACTCTAGAGAAGTAAACATTGCCTTAAGACTATCTTTCTTATCGAGCAAGCTCTGTAGGGCTATATAGTTGCTTGCAAATCTAGTGAGACCCGGTCTCACAATATCCCCCCCACACTTCTCCTTCATCATAGCAAGCACATAACTATGATTATAGATGAAGTTTGTTATTGTTCTCGCCATCTGCACCAGATTCTTTACTTTACTCTTCTTTCCAATATCCTTAAAAATCAAATCTATACAGTGAGCAGCACAGGGGGTCCAGAACAAGTTATAGCCACTTGTTTCCATGAGCTTTTTTCCAGCTTTCAGATATGCACTACCATTATCAGTGACAATCTGCACCACATTCTTTTTTCCTACCATATCTACAACTTCTTTCATCAATTCATACAAATATTGATGATCCTTTATATATGCAGACGTTTCAACTGATTTAAGAAAAATCGTTTTTCCATCACTACATGCCATAAAATTGATTAGTGACATGCGCGTGGGACCTGTCCAACCATCACACATGATAGTAACACCATATTGTGGCCATTTCTTCTTTAAGTCCCCCATGTATTCTCGGAGATCGTCATCCTCCTGATCAAGAAGTGGGTTCATCAACTCATATGCACTTGGACCTTTCACTCCTGGTCCACACCTACCAGCCTCATCAAGCATCGTCTGGTAAAAGGGATTATTAGCCACTGCATTAGGTGGCAAACCCCCGTAGTGTACAAATCTAGCAATGAACTTGTGCAGTCTAGCCTTAATCCCCTTCTTATTTACTACTTGTGGAATTGTTGGTTGACCCGTGTCCTGCCCTCTGCAAGCATATGGATCAAAACTTGACCGTGAAGACTTGCTTTGCCTCATAGACATTGAGCGCCATAAGCTACCAATACCCTTCCCCCCATGGCTAGTACCTCGAGTACCTGAACTACCTCCCGTCTCACGTACAGAATGACCAAAATCAGGTCTCGTACGCTCTATCCTTTCTCTCTGATCCCGTTCCCACTGTTCGGCACGGGACATATGAATTGCCTCTCTAAAGGCTGGATCATCATCGTCAGAGTTCTCCTCTTCAATACGGATAGGGGTAGCCAAAGTCTCTCTGAATTGCTTCTCAGCCCTCCGCTTATCCAATGTCTTATCCTTACTTGTTCTGAGCACATCACTCATTAAATCTCTAACCTCTTTTGGACATTTTGTGCACTTCTCTATATTTGGAAAACCTCCAGCTAAGTGTTGTTTCAGTCTGGATACCCCGCCACCCTTTAAAATCTTTTGGCAATAGTTGCACTGTGACTTTGACTTATCACCAGCTACTGGAACACCGTGTTCCCATCCAATATCTTTCTTTCCCATTTTACTGTAAGTCTGTAAAAACGATATTAATTTTCAAGTTAATTTATTTGTTATTTTAATAGTTAATACCTCTAATCAAAATCTCTAGATTATGGGGACTACAGACTAGACACACATACAGAAGTGTATGTGCCGAGCTTTCCCTACTAGAGTCTTGAAAAGATTTTTTTAGATAATTACGGAGATCCTACGAGTGTATGTGTAATAAGGTATCAAGATAGATTAAACTTCAGATATCCAATTGAATATTCTAAGGCGTGACAGCCAGATCAGCTCCAGATCGGTGGAGGAGCACTAGGCTCTCTTAAATTTCCAAGCTTTCTTAGACAAGCTTTTCTTAGACACCGTCAATCAATAGAATATTCAGTGGAAAACTTACAGTCGCTTCTATCGAGAAACCTAAGTGCAACTGTGCAAGATATGTTCTAAACTTCTAATTTCTAAAAGAAGTCGTTTCTATTTCTTTGACTTATATATTAATAATTATTTTAAGATTTTATCAAATATTTATGATATTTTGGCAATATAATTTATCAATGGAAGTTCATTTTAAAAGTGTTTATCTATAAAGTAAATAAATAAGACATACCTTTGTTATAAGATTTCTTGCAAGTTGAGATTCAAGTTTTAACTTTGCACTCTCCTGTCAAGCTGTCACAGCCCTTTACACTTTTGCACAGCTAAAACAAAAGAGAGAAAGAAAGTTGAGTGAGACGCGAGAGAGAAGTGGCACATACTACATTTCCTATGATCCTAGATAATTCCAATTATGCATGTACTGATGTACATATCAGAATATGTAGTGCATACTGCATAGTCACCACCCAGTGAAATACAAAATTGGGTTTTGAAGCTCAACTTCGGTCAAAAATGACATAAATATTTATACTTGGAAAACATAGTCAAGAAATACATGCAAACATTTTAACATAGTCAAGATTCAAGAAATACATGCAAGCATATTTATACCTTGAATTGCTTTTAGAGATCACAAGACATGGGTTGAGTCATAAAACACAAGTTTTGATGCTTCTGTAGATATCAAATATCCTAAATGCATTTATAGCTTGTGTCAATTGATGACGAACATGTAATTAACATGTTGATGAATATATTTAAGATATCAGATATAACATGTTGATTGTTGATTGGCTTTAATCATATATCCTTAAGATGCATCATTTTAAGGGACCAACCATGCCTTTTGAAGTAACATCCATTAATTCTAAAGATCACTATTGAATAAGAATCAAAAGTTCCATAACTCTATTCAATCTTTTATTTGTGCAGTAAATCTCTTATTTGTTAACACATAAATTGTGTTACTATGATCATTGAGACAAACAGTCCATTTCCATCAGTCGGCTGGTGGGAGCAAGAAGTATGGGATATGTCTGGTGTTTCTTTCATCTTTCAACAGATCATGGTTTTGAGGGTCACCCATTACGAAAAGACTTTCTTCTAAGTGGATGTGGAAATACGCTATAACGATCCAGAGAAACGTGTGGTTTTTGAACCCATTGAAATGACCCAATAATTTCGCTATTTTGATTATGTTAGTCATATTATATAGATTGTGTCTTCAAATATCAAGATGTTTGATCTTCAGCACCATATTCTATTCTTTCCTAACAAAATCATGTACCATTGTTGCCTACTTACCTGTGCTCAAAAACTCGAAACTCGTACTCGACTCAAAAGTCGGCCCAGGTGAATAACCTTAGTCCGACTCGATTGAGATTTATCCCAACTCGGTTGACTCAACCAAATAACTCAACTTGAACTCTGGCCGAGGTGAGTAGACTAGATAGCTTTCCGAGTTATAAAACAGTACTACTTACATTTGAAAATAGGAATATAAATATTCAAAAAATGGGAATATGAATGTATTATCTCCGATGCAATCTAACTTTTCCAAGTAAACAAGCACGACTGCTGTAGAATGTAGAGTTCCTAGAGTGAGGCTTGATGCGTGCCACGAGTGTGCAATTGAGTCTGAGTGCGATCATCTGCAGTGGGTGCCCGACGTCGAACCGTTGTGAGCCTAATATGTTGGGAATCTTGGGATTCTTCCACCACAATTCCTCCTCACCTTTCACTTAAAATCTCATTTTTTGAGATTTAGTGGTCGCCGCATAAACATTTGAAAAAAAACATTTGGACAAATACTTTAAAAGCATAAACAATGGCAGCAAAAATTTAAAATATATTTCATAATAATAGAAAGAATGTATTTCGGACCTTCGGCTCGGTGTGAAACTGTGAAGAGACTCGAGAGAGTTAAGAGACGAGAGAGTAAGAGAGCCGGCTGTGATTGTGTGAGCAAAGAGGGAGAGGAGAGAGAGAGAGAGAGAGAGAGAGGGAGCAAGTATTTCGGGTGAGGGGGGTTCGGGCCTTGGGGGACAGGGGGAGCAAGTTTCGGCTGTGAAAGTGAAAGGCACCAAAGGGCAAAGGCAAAGGGTTCGGGGTCTTTCGAGTTTGGGCAGCCTTAAATAAACCAAAACCCAAAAATTTCGCACTAAAATTCCGCTCCGAAGTGACATTTGGCGGAAATTTCAGGCCAAACCCAGCCAAATGTCATAATCCCCGAAATTTCGCGCGAAAATTTCACGAAAGCTGACATCTGCGGTCGCTTTCGTCGCCACGTGTAAAGCATTTCGCGAAAGCTGCACAGCTGGGCTCCCGATTTCAAAAAATCGTGGTATTTCGGCGAAATCTCGTGCGAAATATCGCGAGATTTCGTCGAAATATTCGCGCGGAATTTCGCACGTGACCGGTCAAATCCAGCTGCCCCCACGTGAGGTGGGCCCCGCTGTCGGCAGAGATATTTCGCATGAAATATCGCACGATATTTCGTGCGATATATCGCGAAATATCTTGACGAGCTGTCAACTCCAAATAGCCCACGTGAGGCGGGCCCCACTGTCGGCCGAAATACCGCGATATTTCGCGAGGCTTATATTTCGTGCGATATATCACGAAATATCGCGAGATTACTGCATTTCCGAACTGCCCGATACTGCAGGCCTGATTTTGAATCGGGTTTTCAGTTTTCCAAGATATTTCGTGATTTTTCGCGAAATATTTCGATTTTTTGTACCGTGGATTCAGCATCTCTTTCTTATACGTACAGGAAAGCCACTTGGGAAGGCAAGGTGCCATGGACAGATAAAGGTCTTTTGTCTTGAAACTTTTGCATGACAATTTTACAACGGGGTCTTACCTCCACCGTATCGTCATTACATCCTGACATCCTGCCCAAGGTGCTCATTGTACTTGCACGAAGAGGAAACAATTAATCACTTTAATTTTTAGCTTCTCGTTTACTTTTTTTGTGTGGTGCCAGCTCTCTTCCTTGTTAGGTTATACTTTTGATCAGCATCTTTGGATCCTCATGCTTTTAAGTACCTAGCCTTGTAATCAACCGGAGCGCCACATGATAATGTTTCTTCCCTCTTCTTCTAACCGCCTGCTATAACATATGGAAGGCTCACAACAAATGGGTTTTGAGCACATTGACACCTCACCTGCTTCTCTTGCACAACATGTGATGTAGGCTCCGATAAGGGGCACTACAATCTTAAGCCCTTTAGGGTTCCCTTTGGTCAACAACTAAGATTTATTTATCAATATAACGTCGTATGACTCCAAAAGACAGCAAACATAAGCTATTTCACGTAGGATTAGAGTTGTATGCATTCAACATAAAAAGCATGATTTAAGATCTAACAATATAAGATGCAATATTATCATGAAAACAAATTTCAGCATATAAGAGGTTAAATCGTAGCAATATATATCGAATTTTAGAGAGAGGTTTGCATCAGATTTTCTATAAAATAGGCTAAGTATGCTTGCTAGGGTTACCAACAGACTAAAGATGACAAATATAATGATTAGGCATATATTAGGGCTTCAACTAGAGATGAAACAGGATGGCACGGCTGCGATGCGGAGCGGAGGCAATGAAACAAGTGAAAATGATGCAAAAGCGAAGGAAAATAAGATAAACGGATCGATAGTGCCTGGGATTTCCGCCGTGAGTCGATGCAAGGATGCGTCGATGATCCAGCACACGGAGCAAGGCCGGACGTCGAGAGAAGCCTGATCCTTCGGAAGAACAAGCCAAAGCCTTCACGAGGCGAAGTCCCAGATGCGGCGAGGGTCGGGGACACGGGTCTCTTCTAGAAGCTCTCACGAAAAGGCATAAAATTCAGCAAGCATCAAAATCTGAAACCTTCTTCTATCTTCCCCCTTTTGTAGAACTAGGGTTTTTATTTGGATGACTGAGATCAAAGAGAAATAAGAGGGAATGGTGAGGATGCAATTGGCCAAGAAAGGAAAGAAAAAGAGAGAGAAATAAGGGGGATAAAAGAGAGAGAAGAGAGGGGACAGAAGAGGGAGTCGGGGGGCTCGGGTTTCGCGCGGACAAAGGGGGGCACGGGTGGTTCACGGGAAAAGAGAGGGGGGGGCATCTCAATGGGAAGCCCCTTTGGGCTTAAGATAAGCCCACATAGCCCTAATAAAAGCCTAATTGATACCATGTCATCAAATTTAAGTTATTTTGCTATCTAACCATCGGTTTCGAGACATAATCTTGTCCGTCGATACCCCGCAAACACACACACACCTATATTTTATTAATAAAATACAGAAAACTCACCCGAGAAGACCCGAATTCAATTCGAAAATTCCTCGGATGAGATCATGGACATCCCCTATGAATTGGGCAAGAACATGACTAATACTAAGTGCAGAAAATATGCCAAAAACATAGAAAATAGGCCAAAAACTGAAATAAACGGCTACAAGTCCTCATATGGATAATATCTTCCATGTATAAAATAAAACGACTAAAATAAAAGATCCCTGGCATCAAACTGAAGATGTGGCAATGATCTGATGGTTCTGATCATGCTGCATCAACTCCCCCGGTCTAGAAAGAACTTGACTCCATCGAGTGATCATCTAGCTGCTGTACGAGGTTGGGCCGCTGTGCTCGCAACTGTCGCTCATCTACCCAGGTACAGTCTGAAAGTGGCCTGCCTATCCACCAAACAAGGAACCGTTGGAAAAGACCACGGCGGGTAGCAAGCTCTCTGATGTCAACTATCTCCTATATCTGCTCTGTCGATCTCATCTCTCTATGCATCTGAAAAAGGAATCTGTGGCGCTGAAGGCGTATCTGGCCGGTCTCTATGGAAAGAGAACAACTCTGAGATGTTGAAGATCAGCGATGTCGGCATGTCCTCTGGCAAGTCCAGCAGGTAAGCATTGGGCCCCAACGCTCGGAGAATATGGAATGGCCCAAACTTCCTCTAGCTCAGCTTCCCATAAGAACCTGTGAGAAATCGCTCTCTACAAAAGTAAACGAGGACCCAATCCCCTCGCTGAAATGTGCTATCTTGTCTGTGTAAATATGCGCTTGCCTTATGTCTGTCATTGCTTTTCCTCAATTTCTCAAGCGACTCTCGCTGTACGGTCTTGATGTGTTCAAGGAATTTATTGGTATCAGCACTTGCAGGATCTATAGGTGGTAAGGCAGTTTTATCCAGGAAATGGGGAATAACATGGCCATAGACGATTTCAAAAGGAGTTTTACATACTGAGTGATTAATTGAACTATTAGGGTCTGTTCTTTTCGCAAGAAAATCAAGGGAAAAATTAATTTTCCTAGGAAATTAATATTTGACTGTGTTCTTTTGAATATATTGACAGAAAATTTATTTCCAAAAGAAATATTTTAATTGATTGTACGGGAAAATCTTTCCCCAACAAAATAGATGTGACTTTAAAGAGCCAAGGGCCGGGGAAAAAGTATGGAGCTCGCGATTTCTGTTTCGAGGGCGCTCTCCTCCTGTCGTCTTCCAGGTGAGATCTCTCTCTCTCTCTATCTCTCTTCTCTCTCTCTCTCTCCATTAGACCTCTGCACGTCGTCTTCCACACATACACAGGTGAGAGACCTCTGCACTGTCTTGGCCGGCAATGCCATCCTCATGGAGGGCTCCGATCTCCCATACAACAGCACCGCCTCCGCCGGGCCAACCTCCTTCTCCGGCTTCCCTGCCACCGACCTCAAGACCCCCATCGCCACCGCCTCCTCCGGGCCCACCTCCTTCTCTGGTCTCCCCGTCCAGTCGTCCCCCTCCCCTCCGAACTATCCCTCGACGACCCCTCCTTCCTCTGCCCCGCCCCCGCTGTCAATACCCCCCTCATCTCCACCTGCTGCCTCCCCAACCCGAGGTGATTGTCTCGACCGATAACGTCGTCCTCACGGACGGCTCCGATCTCCCCTACAACACCACCGCCTCCGCCGGGACCACCTCCTTCTCCGGCTTCCCCGCCGCCGACCTCAAGACCCCCATCGCCACCACCTCCGCCGGGCCCACCTCCTTCTCCGGTCTCCCCATCCAGCCGTCCCCCTCCCCTCCGAACTCTCCCTCGACACAGGTGAGATCTCTCTATCTCTCTCTTTTCTCTCTTTCTCTCTCCATTAGAGACGGCCGGATCTGTGCTCCACGACCGTCGTCTTCCTGTGCGCGATGGCCGATCGCCGAGGGCGCGGGCCGGGTCGTGGTAGACGCAAGCCGCCTCCGGGCACACGTAGACGTGCTTCCAGGCGGTCTCCTTGTCGGCGCCGCCGCTGCCGGAGGAGCCGGCCCTCGGTGCGAAGTTCCACGGCAGGTTGTGGCCGCGCCGGTGGATCTGGAGGTTTTGGTCCCGTCGGAACTCCTTGCTGCATACCTCGCACGTGTAAATGCACGCCAACGACCAAACCCCTTCCCTGCCGCACACCCCGATGAGTGCCCTATGGGCCGTCCCCTGTGCGCGACGGTCACTGTGCACGCCGACGACCAACCCCCTTCCCTATGCGCACCCTATGGGCCGTCCCCCGATGCCAGATGGCCGGCCATGTGTGCGACGGTCACTGTGCGTGGTGCCCGACGCCCGATGCCCAACGACCGGCCCTGTGCGCAACGGGTCACTGTGCGTGGTACCTGACGCCCAACGGTCGGCCCTGTGTGCGACGGCCCCTGTGCACCCACACCCTTGTGCTTGACCGGTCAACGACCGACACCCTTCCATGTGCACGACCTGTGCGCCGTTGCACTAGACAGTGCGACCCGCCGTTGACCAACTCCCTTCCCTATGCACCCCAACGAGCGCTCTATGGGCCGTCCCCCGACGCTAGATGGCCGGCCCTGTGCGCGACGGTCACTGTGCGCGGTGCCCGACGCCCAATGCCCAATGACCGGCCCTGTGCGCGACGATCACTGTGCGCGGTGCCCGACGCCCAACGGCCGACCCTGTGCGCGACGGCCCCTGTGCGCCTGCACCCCTGTGCTTGATCGGTCAACGATCGGCACCCTTCCCTGTGCACGACCTGTGCGCCGCTGCACTAGACAGTACGACCCGTTATTGACCAAACCCCTTCCCTATGCGCCCCGACGAGCGCCCTATGGGCCGTCCCACGACGCCAGATGGCCGGCCCTGTGCGCGATGGTCACTGTGCGCGATGCCCGACGCCCAACGCCCGGCCCTGTGCGTGACGGGCCCTGTGCGCCCGCACCCCTGTGCTCGATCGGTCAATGACCGGCACCCTTCCCTGTGCACGACCTGTGCGTCGCTGCACCAGACAGTGCAACCAGCCGTCGACCAACCCCCTTCCCTGTGCGCCCCGACGAGCGCCCTATGGGCCGTCCCCCGATGCCAGATTGTCGACCCTGTGCGCGACGGTCACTGTGCGCGGTGCCCGACGCCCGACGCCAAACGACCGGCCCTGTGCATGATGGGCCCTATGCGCCCGCGCCCCTGTGCTCAACCGGTCAACGACCGGCCCCCTTCCCTGTGCACGACCTGTGTGTCGCTGCACCAGACAGTGCAACCCATCGGCCACCAACCCCCTTCCCTGTGCGCCTCCGGCTTCAATGAAATTTTGGTCTAAGAGTTATTAGTGTTATTTTCTAAAAAGTTGATGTTGATTTTATTATAACAATAATAGAGCTTCAAGAAATTTATGTCTAAGAGTTTGATTTGTCATATCATAATGATATCTATGTTATTTTATAAAAAGTTATCGTTAATTGTATTACCACAATGATATCCATGTTATTTTTTTAAAAAATTGATGTTGTGTTTTTTAGCATGTTCATGTATAAAACCTTAGGATTTATATTTGACCTGTCATATCATATATGAACCTGATAATAATAATGTTTCTTTCAAGATTTTTGTAGGCCATGGACAATCTTGAGATATAATGCAAACTTTATATATATGCAGCGATTTTACTAGTCATATTTATGGTGCATAGAGTTTATAGAAGATTGACATGCATCACATATAAAGATCGACAACCTCGACGGCCAATATACGAGCGACGACAAAGTTTTATCAAAAATTTACTGTATGAAGATAATGAAACCACGCACGACCAATTGCGCTTGAACCAGGGAACATTCTTTGAACTTGTTGAGGCACTAAAAATAAAAGGGCTTAAGGATTCACACTATGTTGACGTAGAGGAACAAGTTGCCATGTTCTTATATATTCTTGGATATAATAAGAGGATAAGGGTTGTTAAATTTGATTTTTGTAGATCTGTGTCTACAGTCCATCGTTAATTTACTTTGGTTTTGAGGGCAGTTATCAAATTATATAGAGATGTTATCAAACAACCTAGTCCAATAACTACAACAGTGCTACCTGGACCTCCAAGGGCATGGCACCATTACTTTGAGGTATTTAGAGTCTCTTACAAGAAAAGATTTATACTACACATCTTAATAAATTTTTAACTAACTATTTATATTTTTTATCCTTAGAATTGTATCGGGGCTATTGATGGTACTTATATCCCAGCAATGGTACCTCCAAAAGATCAACCTAGATATCGAACAAGAAAAGGAAGAATTTCTCAAAATGTCATGGCAGCAGCAAGGTTCGATATGAAATTCACATACGTTTTGGCTGGATGGGAAGGATCGGCAAGGGATTTAAAGATATTAAAACATGATATCAGAGATAATCCAACAAAGTTGACAATCCCTGCAGGTAAATATATATACAACTTTAGAATTCATTATTATAAATTATATTAAAAATTATCATGATGTTTTCTTCATTAATATAGGTAAATACTACCTAGTAGATGCTGGTTATGGATATTACCCAGGATTTCTTGCTCCTTATCGTGGAGTCAGATATCATAGGTTTGAGCGTAGGGGACATGCCCCTGCAAATACATAAGAGTTATTTAACTATCGCCACTCATCACGTCGCAATGTCATTAAACGTGCATTTGGATTGATAAAAAAACGTTGGGCCTTACTGAGGATAGAATCTTTTTTTGATATTAAGGTACAGGTAAATGTGGTATTGGCTTGTTGTATACTTTATAACTTTATCATGATTGTCAATCCGACAGATCTATTAGAAAACAAGCCTGACATTAACACCGAAGATCAAGGTCCAAACGGGCAGGTCAATGAAGTCACAAATCTGGAGCCAAATGAGGAATGGAATATGAAAAGAGATGAAATTGCTGCATTAATGTGGAATGAATATTATCACTGAAATTATGTATTTCAAAATTCTATGAAATTTCTTCTTTGTTTGAGTATTGGTTTAGTTTGTAATAAAATGGTTATGTAATGATGAACAAGTATTGTTAGTTATGTAATGAATAAAATGGTTATGTCAGAGTATTGGTTTATGAAATGTCTTCTTTTAGTATTGTTATAAAGTTATATACTTTTATGCTTTGATATTTATTACTTTTCTAATCCTGAACATTATGCCTACTTATATGTTTATTTGAGAATTGTTTATTAGGATGAGTCAGTCAAGCACACAAGCAACAAAGAATAAGTATGCGACATGGACACAAGATATGGATCGAGTGGCAATGAATGCATTTGTTGAAGAATATCACAAGGGTAATAAGGTTGAGAATGGTTGGAAACCACAAGTTTTTCAAGCTGTCATTGATGTAATCGAGACTCGATTATAAAGTAAAATGACTAAAGATAACATCCGAAGCCGTATAAAGACTTGGAGGAAAACATACACTATAATAGCGGATCTCCTAAATCAAAGCGGCTTTGGATGGAACGACATCACTAAGATGCTAGATGCACTAGACAGTGCATGGAATGATTACCTTAAGATATATAAAAATTTTAAATAATACATTTTATATTCATAAAAATTATTCTAATATTTTTTTAAATAAGTTTATTTTTACAGAGTCACTCTAGGGCAGCACAATACCGTAATAAATCTATACCATATTACGATAAACTCGCCATTATCATTGAAAATAACTAAGCAACTGGCGTTGGTGCAATGTCTGGCATTGAAGCTGAAATAGCCGAAGAACATTCAGCTATATTGGAGGATATGGGATTGGATGATCTAGATTCTACATTTGACTTACACAATGATGAAAATAATACTACAAATTCATCTCCGGCACCACGAGCAGTACCTCCATCAAGTCGGGGTAGTACCGGATCAAATAAAAAGAGGAAGAAAACATATGATTCATGTGCTGAGGAAATGTCTGAGATCGTCTCTATAATAATAGTGCTTGTAGATGCTATTCAGGCCACATCGAAAAAGGTGGAAGTCAACAAGTTGATGGATGAGGTGATGAAAATTGAAGAATTAGATGAAAGTTTCAAAGTAGATACAACTGAGTTTCTATCGTTGGACTCCAAGAAGGTGAACTTTTTTCTGGCATTACCAGAGGGCATGCGAAGGGCGTGGCTGATAAAGCGTCTTTCGTAATGATTAACTTGTTTATGATTTCAAAATAAGTTAATAATTACTTAAGTACTTATCTAGATTGGGTTACTTATTGTCAGTTATGATATATGTCGTATGTTGGATTTTATTTCCTAAGATTCTAAATTGGCCTTGGATGTCTAGTATAATGTTTTGATAATTGTAGAATGTTGTCTCTTTTGTTAATTGAAGCTAGTGGAATTATGATATTGTTGAGTTTGGTGGTGATTGTTACTGCTTGCAAGTCGTGTTGGCAATGTGTTTGTGTGTCTGCACATGCAAACATATTTGCGGGTAAAAAAGTAATTTTGAAATGGTTATTTGATACTACAGGTTGGGGAACATTTACAAATGCATGAAGACTGCAAGTTGAATCTCAAAGAAAATAAGTTGAATCTGAAATAAATGTATTGTCCCATATTTTTTACGAGACAATAAATTTTTTATATTTTAATTTTTTCAGGGTCCAAAAGAACACTAGAAATTGATGTCTCAGGAAAAAGTGTTAAAATTTTCCAATGCAAAAGAACACCAGAATTTTTTTTCCTGGGACATCAATTGCATATGTAATATGTTGCCTAGGAAATTAATTTTCCTAGGTGATCTTTTACTCGCGAAAAGAACAGACTTTATATGCAAATTCAGCTTGTGGTAAAACTGCATCCCACTGTTTCGGTCTTTCACAAGCTAGACATCGAAGCATATCCCCAAGGCTACGATTGACAACTTCCGTTTGCCCATCAGTTTGAGGGTGATACGCGCTACTGTATTGAAGTTTAGTTCCTAGTTTTGACCAAAGAGTACGCCAAAAGTGGCTTAAAAATCTAGTATCCCTATCAGATGTTAATGACCGTGGAATGCCATATTAAAGAACAACTTTCCTAAAGAATAACTCAGCTACATGAGATGCATCAGAAGTTTTCCTACATAGTACGAAATGTGCCATTTTAGAAAATCGATCTACAACGACAAAGATTGAATCTACGCGCCGAATTGTTCGGGGTAGACCCACAATGAAATCCATGGTGATATCCTCCCAAGGACGAGCAGGGATTGATAGAGGAATGTACAGACCTGTGTTTTGCTTTCTGCCTTTGAACATTTGACAGGTTCGACATCGTTGCACAAACTTAACGACGTCTTTTCTTAAGTGTGGCCAAAAGTAGCGTCTCTCCACTGACTCAATTATTTTGGTTTGGCCAAAATGACCTCTCAAATTACTTCCGTGTAATTCGTGGATTAACGTATCTCTAAAAGATTCATTAGGGTTTTGCTCAGAGGCAGTCCCTTCATGGGTGTTCTGAACAAGACTATCGCGAACGGAACACTCAGAGATGCACAGGCAGGTTCCACGGAACAAGAATCCCTCTTGGATGATCTAGAATGCCGTAGGATTAGTGCCCGTTTCCCGACATGATTCCCAGATGGGACCGAAGTACGGATCAGTCACGTATATTGCTTTCAGAGCATCAAAAGAAACAATGATGGGCTGTAAAGTGACTAGCATCAAGCCTCGTCGACTCAAAGCGTCAGCAGCTCTGTTCAGGACTCTAGCCTTATATATGTAGTTGAATGTGTACTCTTGCAATAAATTTGACCACTTAGCATGACGTTGGTTCAAGTTATACTAAGACTTTAGATAGCGAAGTGCTTCGTGGTCAGAATTGAGCACAAATTCTTGCTGGATCAAGTAATGCCTCCAGTGCTTGAGGGCTTGAACAATCGCGTAAAACTCAATGTTGTATGTCAAGTAATTCAAATGCACGACATTCAGCTTCTCGCTGAAAAATGCGATGGGACGTCCCTCTCGACTAAGGACTGCTCATATCCCGACGTGAGAGGCATCACAATCAATCTCAAAGACCTTATCAAAGTTTGTGAGTGCCAAAACTAGAGCACTCATCATCTTGGTCTTGATGAGATCATAACTCGCTTTGACTTCGAGGTTCAAAGGAAACTGCCCTTCTTCATACAATTCGTGAGAGGTGCAATGATAGAACTAAAGGTCTTAATGAATCTGCAATAAAATGATGCTAGACCATGGAACCGTCGCACATCACTAACGTTCTTTGGAACTGGCCATGACTTGATGGCTTCGACCTTCTCTGGGTTGACCCGTATCCCTTCGGAGCACATGATGTAGCCTAGAAAGATCAACCTATCTGTCAGAAAGGTGCACTTCTTCAGATTGATGTACAGCTTATCTTTCCTTTGCGTTTTCAGGACTTCTAGCAACTGCTCGACATGTTGTTCAGATGTCATACTATAGATAAGGATGTCATTAAAGTATACGACAACGAACATTCCTATGAATGTCTGAGCACCTGATTCATAAACCTCATAAAGGTACTTGGTGCATTCGATAGACCAAATGGCATTACTAACTATTCATACAGTCCTTTTCGGGTTTTAAAGACAGTCTTCCATTCGTCACCGGGTCGTATGCGAATCTGATGATAACCACTATGAAGATCAATTTTTGAAAAGATTTTCGCACCATGTAACATGTCAAGCATATCATCCAATCAGGGAATCAAAAATCTATACTTGACTGTTATTCGATTAATGGCACGACAGTCTATGAACATTCTTTATGTCCCATCCTTCTTGGGAGTTAGGAGTGCAGGTATTACGCATGGACTCATACTCTCTTGGATTAGTCTTTTTTGTAGTAACTCGATAACCTGTCGACGCATCTCCTCATATTCAGACGAACTCATTCGGTAGTGAGGAAGGTGAGGTAGTTTCACTCCTGGGACTAAATCAATGCTTTGTCCTTCTGTCGTACTGCCACGGTTGACCCAACAGAATATGACAAATGTCCAAGGGCGCCATGTCACACCAAACGGCTTCCTTATATATTTTGCCAATGGTGTACTCGACTAGGCATCGCTCTTTAATAGCGACATTTGATCCTTTCTTAAACCAAAACAAGTAGTATGGCTTGACTAGCTTCTCCGTCTTGAGCCCTAACTTGTCAACCATGATCCGGACGACTAAGTTTTCAGTACTACCACTGTCTATGATGAGGACATAATGCCTCCCTTTTGATGTACAAGTGGTGTGGAAGATGTTCCTTCTAAGCCATCGATCTGGGTCAGGGGCTTTAGGTGTTGACAAAACACGATGCATGACTAGTGCATGCGTTGCCTCGTCAGCTTCAGCGACGACATCATGTGTTTCGTTATACTCCTGATAGTCAGCATCTCTAGGATCATCATTATACTCTTCTTCAACCATGTTGTTTAGGGTTTCCTCAATCGGCTCTTCACTTTCTGTCAGATGAGTCTGAGGTCTCCTTTTTAGGCATTGAGTAATGAGATGTCCTACTTCTCCACACTCGAAGCACTTGTAAATCGCTCTGGGTGGTTGACTCCCTATTGCACCTCGCTCACGACTTGGTTGTTTAACCTGACCAAGGGGTTGATTGGTTCTTACTGGAGTTGTAGTCGGAGTGGAAACAGGTGGGGTGACACTGGTAGGAGGTGCTCCTCTTCTAGTTGAAGGGGCGCCTAGGGGTACTCTAGGGGCAACTTCTTTCCTAAAGGCCCATTGTTGAATCCTCTCGGCCTTGAGAGCTTTCCTAGATACTTCCATCACAGTGAGGATGGTCTGCATTGCTAGCGCATCCTGAATTTGATAGCGCAATCTCGAGACGTAGCGTGTAGCCTTCTGTTCATCGTCTTTCGGGATGGCGTTCAGAATGGTCAGGATTTCAAACTCTTCAGTATACTCCTGTACACTTCGATTGCCTTGTTTCAGGCTAAGCAACCTCTGGTATAGAGAAGTACGGTAGTCAAGAGGGAGGTACTTTAGTTGCATCTTGGTCCACGTTGTGACCTTTTGTTTTCCTTTCCTGAGGCGACTCGTTTGCAATTCTCGCCACTAAACCAAAGCGGCTCCTTTTAGTTTAGTTGCCACGAGTTTGACTTTTTGATCGTTAGAGAGATCTTTCCACTCAAAGAAGTGCTTGACGCTTTCTATCCAATCAAGGAATGCATCAGCATCATGGCTTCCCCTAAAATCATCGATGTCAACTCGGACTCCATAACCTTGGGATCTCTCAAGGGCTCGCACAAGGCGCTCTTCCATGCCGTGCTGATCACGTACATGTCGCTCTTTAGGGTTTTTGGGATGACCGAACTGAACGTACTCTCGTTCAAAGTCTATGTCGGACTCATTCAACTCAGCTTCAGACTCAGGGCGTGAATCAAAATAGTCAGCCCGATTTCGCTCTTGTGGTTGGTATCAGTTCTAATTTTGAGGTAAGGCTAGGTTCTGGTTCTGAGGTGGGACTGGAACCGGGTTTTGATTCAAGCCCTGGCTTTGATCCGACTCTATGACCCTATGAACCTCGACATTTGGATTGACTTCTGCCCCTCTCGGGTTCTCTTTGACCGGTCGGGTCTGAGGGTTGATGCCTCTATCTTGTAGAAGTAGTCCAAGCCTATCCGTGATCTCTTGGAACAAGATTGCATGTTGATCCAAAGTATTTTGGGTCGCTTCTTACCAAGCACCACGAGGTTGTGGACCTGAAAAACATCATTGATTCTGGGCATCCCAGTGCAGATAGATACGATTAGCCATGGATTATGAGATATGCAAAGGATTATACAATTGCAGATGTTTCACACGATGCAATCCTAGTACTAGATGCAATTTCAAGCACACAAGGCTATGCACTATGAAAAATCAATAAAGAAGAAGGTGATGGTTTGCTGAAATTTAGCACTCCAAAGAAACTCGAACATGTTCTTTCGAGCTCTGATACCAACTTGATGTAGGCACCGATAAGGGGCGCTACAATCTTAAGCCCTTTAGGGTTCCCTTTGGTCAACAACTAAGATTTATTTATCAATATATCGCCATATGACTCCAAAAGGCAGCAAACACAGGCTATTTCACGTAGGATTAGAGTTCTATGCATTCAACATAAAGCATGATTTAAAATCTAACAATATAAGATGCAATATTATCACGAAAATAAATTTCAGCATATAAGAAGTTAAATCGCAGCAATAGATATCGAATTTTAAAGAGAGGTTTGCATCAGATTTTATATAAAATAGGCTAAGTATGCTTGCTAGGGTTACCAACAGACTAAAGATAGCAAATATAATGATTAGGCATATATTAGGGCTTCAACTAGAGATAAAACGGGATAGGTACAGTTGCGATATGGAGCAGAGGCAATGAAATAAGTGAAAACGATGCGGAAGCGAAGAAAAAATAAGATAAACGGATAGATAGTGTCTGGAGTTTCTGCCGTGGGTCGATGCGAGGATGCGCCGATGATCTCGCACACGGAGCAAGGCTGGACGTCGAGAGAAGCCGGATCCTTCGGAAGCCCTAATTGAAGCCCAATTGATGTCAGGTCATCAAATTTAAGTTATTTTGCTATCAACCGTCGGTTTCGAGACATAATCCCGTCCGTTAGTACCCCGCAAACACAGACACCCAGATTTTATTATTAAAATATAGAAAACTCACCCGAGAAGACCTGGATTCAATCCGGAAAGCCCTCGGATGAGATCATATAAATCCCCCATGAATTGGGCAAGAACATGACTAATACTAAGTGCGGAAAATAGGCCAAAAACATATAAATGGGCCAAAAACTGAAATAAACGGCTACCAGTCCTCATATGGATAATGTCTTCCATGCATAAAATAAAATAATTGAAATAAAAGATCCCTGGCATCGAACTGAAGATGCGGTGATGATTTGATGGTTCTGATCATGCTGCATCAACATAGGTATCTCATCTTGAGTTCCACTTCGCTTCTCAATTTTCCATTCCTCTTTGCTTCAAGGAAGCTATATATGTCAAATTGACTCCTCCATCAGTTGCCATGGTTGAACTCAATTTTGATGGGTTAGCATATTATAATCGGGGTAAGGCAGGTGCATGATTTATGCTCTACAATTTTGAAGGTCACACTCTCAATGCTCGCAACATCTCCTAATTACTACTTCTATTTTGGTGACGGAATCACACGTTCTATGGAAATGTATTCTTGTGTTTATTCAACTCCATCACTCATCAAATTTTACAGATCGAGGGTGATTCTGCAGCTGTTATTCAAGCCTTGACCGAGACTTCTACTACTTTCTTGCCACTGATCGCTAATGTTCAGAATCTAATTGCTTTTATCTGCTCTGATCACATCACCCATATCTTTTAGGAAGGTAATTTTGCATCTGACTGGTTAGCTACCCATGTCACTACACTCAATTGCCTCGCTCATTACAGTCTGTGTTTTCCGACACTATTCGGGTTGTATGTATTCTTGATAATGGTCCGAGGTTCCATCTTTGTCTTTAACCTGTAGCTGCTTAGCAATTTGTAACACTACCCCCAAAAAAGTAATTACTATTCATACCCCATAATTACTACACATACCTCATTTCCCCAAAAAATTGATTTCCCACCTCATACCCCATTCATACACGTAAACCCCAAAAATAAAAACCCAAAACTACCCTCAATTGCCTTCTTCCTCCCCTTCTACACTACCGGAGCCGCCACCGCCGGAGCCGCTTCCTCTTCCCCTCCTCCTTCCCCATCACTGCCGGAGCAGCCTCCACTTATGGAGTTGAGGGGATGAGCTCGTGGAGCCCATAACCACCATCGCTTGTGGAGCCTGCCACCACTGACACCTCTTCCCTGCTCCATCTTCTCCATCCTTCTCCCCCCTTCCTCCTTCATCTACCTCACCTTTTCCTCCTCAACCATCTCCACTGTTGTCGCTTTCTCCTCCTCTTTCATCTTCCCCACCGAAGCCCTAAATATTAAAAAAATAAAAAAAGTCCATAGATTATGAAGCTTGTCGAAGATAGGGAGGTTTGCCGTGAGGGGGGGGGGGGGGGGGGCGGAGCATGGACACCATCGGAGCCACCACCTTTCCTCTTCCTCCTCCTACCTCCATCTTCCTCACAGCTGCCACCTTTCTCCTTGTCCTCCTCCATCTTCCCCCACCTCGTCCTCCTCCTCCCCCTACTGCTGATGCTCGCCGGTAAGGTTGGGTGTGGGCTCAAGGTGGGATACAAAACGGGGGTAGAGGCAAGGGCATTTGGGTCATCATGGGAGATGGAGGGGGGGGGGGGGGGGGGGGGGAGGGGCTGGAAACCTAATGGGAAAAATGACATGCAAAGTAATTTTGGGGCACGAATAGAATTAGGGTTAATTGGTGATTAATCCATGACATAATAAATATGGAACGCAAAAGACATCGAGAAATCCTTGTGAATGTTAAGTCCCTGATCATCTTCAGAAATCTGAAAATGCCCTACTCTCCTCCCATCTCCTTTGAGCGTGAGTAGTAGAGATGACGGTGACATCCGACGTGATCTTTAGTCTTAGTTGCTCACCGCCGCTGCCCCGGTGGCAGCAAGCAACGGAGACGAAAAGAAACAGGGGATGGAGGGGTTCGGTTAAGTTTAGAATTCCTAGGTATAGGGTTCATCCGACCTATAGATCTTGGGTTTAGGATTAGGTTTAGGTTCGGTTCGTCGGCAGCGGTGAGCAGCTTCGGCAGTGGCGAGCAGCTCCAATGGCAGAGGTTTAGTTAGGTTCTGTAGGTTTAGAGAAAATGATGACATTCAAAAGAAAATTTAAAATGTTGTGGACGCCGTTTTCACTTTTCATCCACAACATTTATTTGTCTTGTCGCTTTAAATGATATCTTGTTGGGGATCACTCACCAACTCCCCCATAAAATTACCCCCATAAAATTACCCCCCTAAAAATACATCACTTGTCTAGGATTCTTTCATGTTAAATAATCAGTCACATAAGCAAGTGAAGACATAAATAAAAGGTAAACCCCTCGACCCCATCCTCTCTCTCTCTCCCTCTTGGCCAGTAGACCTGTCAATCTGGCCCTTTGGAGAGAGTACCTTGCCCCGGCCCAGCCCAGCCCTCTAAAGCCCTCTAAAGTCATGCTCACTAAGGCCCTGCGGGCCGAGCCGAGCCCAGTTTTCATAAGCCCTCCAAGATGAGGGCTGGGCCAAGGAAACCTATGGCCTGGCCCTGCCCTCCATATACATAAATTATATAATATATATACATATAATACTTATTAAGAGGCTAAATCAACAGTTAAGTAGAACTAATTAGTCATTAATCGGTTAGTCACTGTAACCCTATAGAAATTGGAGTTTCAAGTTTGGATATATTAGTATTAGAAGTATTATATAACACTCATAAGTCTTATAATACCTTTTAAGCTGTATTATCAGTCTCAAGCACAAAAAAATGAGTAGCGTTTTAAATGAATGCCAAAAGCCTAAAGACATTGACATAAGAGTTGTTTAGGAAGAAAGAAAAAGATTTAATCATTCTTTAATGACCTAATTGAATAAATAGATATGTTGATAATCCTTATCTTAATGCTATCAATTTGGTCCTTAAAGAGTCGAGGTAGGGTCTATCATTTTCTGACCCTGAAGGATTAGGATAGTACTAGGACCTACTTTCTAAGACAAAAGGTAATTTGATCCCAACCCTGCCTTGGCCTGCCCTTTGATCAGCCTACACCACATTTTGGTATAATCGTGATTTTTCCTGAGGTGGTATCACGAATCATTCACAAACGCTGATGCCAACCTCCAACCTCTCTCTCTTCAATGTGTGCAGTGTGCTCCAGTGTTTGATTTGCCTGATCAGGTATCACCGTCAGGCCATTTTTTCTACTCTCTTACACACACACACGCACACACGAGAGAGAGAGAGAGAGAGAGCGAGAGAGAGGCTCAGTCGCTCAGATGACCTCCTTCTCCTTGAAAGCAAAACCCTAACCCTAGCGAACCTGGGAACCCTACCTCACTGGCTCTAATCCAATGCCGTCCCTGTCCTTTCACCCCATTCTCCGCCACCGCCCGATCCCATTCCTCCCTCAGCTCCCCGCGGTCGCCTCCTCCCTTCTCCGCCGCGCCGCCGCCCGCATCGTTTCAGTCACCTCCGCCCGGGAGACCCCCCGGAAGCCCAAGAACCTCCTCAAGGCGAAGGAATCCGTCAAAGAGCTCCCTTCACTCACCCATTCCATCGACTCGCCGGTCCCGCCGAAGCTCCTCCCCAACCAGGCGATCGGCCTGGTCGCCGCCGCGCAGGCCAACTTCATGCGGGTGATTGTGGAGTCCGCAGGTGGACCTCCCGAGAGCCCTAGCCTAGTCGTACAGGACGCGAGGATCGGGAGGGAGCTGCTCTGCGTGGTGAGGGCGTTGCTGAAGAAGATCAGGAGGAGGGTTATGGTTGGGGACATGGTCCTGATTGGTTCGATCGATTGGGTGGATCGAAGGGGGATGATTGAAGATGTTTTTGGGAGGAGGTCGGAGATCCTGGACCCTCCGGTCGCCAATGTGGACCATCTTCTGGTTCTCTTCTCCATAGACCAGCCGAAGCTGGAGCCGTTCACTCTGACACGGTTCTTGGTTGAGGCGGAGTCCACTGGGATTCCGCTCACGTTGGCACTGAACAAATCGGAGCTCGCAGGGGTTGAGGTCAGACTGCTAGCGTACTGTGCTTGATTCTATGCATATTGGTACCAGTTTTGGATCATTATTTTCGTATGCATTATTATATAATAGCAAAGTAAGCACATTAATTATTCAAACAAGTTAGGGAGTAAGCAGAGCATCTTAATATAAGATCTGTCCATGTTGACACTAAATCAGGTCCATTGACATGCAATCAACTTGACCTTGGATTGTGTCAAATATGAATACAATTCAAGATTCTCGTTAACCATGAAAAGAAAAACAGTACGCCACAAATAAATTTAGTATGCAAGCCTTTCAACAAAAAAAATTCCATCGACTACTTCATAGTTTGTTCTTAAAATGCATAGGATAAGTCCACATGCAACTTTACCAATATCTGAATCATTGGAAAATGTAGATTTGAGATTTCCAGGACATTTACCAATGAGTAGGATCTCATAACTTATTTAAAAAGCCTGGGTTTAGAAGTGTCTAGTGGAGTTTACTCAATTCAGTTAGGGCGGTAGGCTCAATTGTGTTCGATTATGTCAAGTCGAGTCAACTTGCTTAGCACACATTAGTAAAAAAGTTGGCCTGGTTGGGTCACATGAGATTGAGTTTTAGGTTAGTCTCTAAAATGAAAAATAACCTAGTGGTCAACCTATGATGCAAGACTAACAGAAGGCACATGCTTACATGGGCGGATCCATGAGTTGGCTCCGAGATTTGAGAAAGTCCCTGTAACCCCAGCTCAGTCCAGCCCTCCTCCGCTCACAGCCAGTCAGGCCCAGTACACAGCCCGCTGTAAAAAAAAAAGGTTTATTTTGACTTTGCCCCCCAAGTTTTGCC
The DNA here is from genome assembly GCA_947650365.1 of Chamaelirium japonicum. Lineage (NCBI taxonomy): Eukaryota > Viridiplantae > Streptophyta > Magnoliopsida > Liliales > Melanthiaceae > Chamaelirium > Chamaelirium japonicum. The sequence continues at coordinate 7,144,648 of OX393551.1, read as the reverse complement.
TTTAATTAGAATTTACCCCCCATATTTCATTAATTAGACTTTACCCCCCAAAACTAACTGTTCCATCAGCTCACCCCCCAAAACTTTATTTCTTTTCCGTAAGCTCACCCTTTCTCTTAGATGGTGGGCTGACGGAACAGTTAGTTTTGGGGGGTAAAGTCTAATTAATGAAAATATGGGGAGTAAAGTCTAATTCAAGGCAAAATTTGGGGGGCAAAGTCAAAATAACCCAAAAAAAAGAAGAAAAAAAACACAGTAGTGGTGGTGCCCCTTGTCTTTTTGTCAAGAGACCACATGAAAAATCCTTAACGGATCTCTCTCTCTCTCTCTCTCTCTCTTTGTGTGTGTGTGTGTATGTGGTGGCAAAGAGGAGACGCAACGGATGTGGAGGCCGGACAACCAAAGCGAGGAGGGGCAGCCGACGACGACTTGGTGGACCTGGTGCCTAGTTGTGTTGCTCGACGGCGTCAGTACTGCTCAGAGAGAATCCCCAAGTAAAATGGAAGCTTTTGTATGAAACCTTCGGCAGCTCATCATTTTAATTGCTAAATTAGGGGAAACAGAAAGTGAACACAGGAAGAAATAATCAATGGAATCCATTTTTTCAAATACAATTATGCATAACATTTTGTTGCCTTAAGATCTTTCGAGCTTAATATCTCATTAACTTATTATACTCGTATCGTTGATGTTCACTTAAAAAATTTTGCTCAGTATTTTTTTACTGTATATAGTAAATATTTCATTGTTAAAAAAATTAGTTTAGTTTCAGCCCAGTCCAAAAAAATTTTCTAGCTACGCCCCTGCATGCTTACTCATATGTCATGACTGATTAATGACAAACATAAGTGATTTTGAGAGCAACAAGATATGCAAATAAAATGCTATATTGCTATACATGTTCTACCCTTAGATCAATGGGTTCAGATTTATGCTTTTAATGTGGAGTATGACACGAAGAATAAAAGAAAAATGAAAAAAAAAAATTGTGCCGCTCTTTGTTCCTATCAAACCTTTGTAGGGATATAGAGGGGAACATATAAATATTATGAAGTGGTATCTCCCACACATAAACACAAAAAGGACATGAAGGTGGGATAGCTGGTATTCTCTCTTGCCGAACAACAGATAGATTGGTCCTGTCTTCATATTTCAAATGAATGTGAAGGGTCATTGGAACATGAGAAAAAAATAATAGTTTCAACAATTAAGTTGGTGCATGGCCTTAGGCATCTTCATTTTAACACTTGGCCTTATATGTGTTCGTATCAATGGTTTGAAATGGAAGGCAATAATATAAAATTTTTTGGAAGGCAAACGTGTCACAAAATTAGCTTTTTTCCCATGCTACAGTTCGTGCGACACTTGAATCACCTCCTCGTAGCCGAGTCAGCCTTCTCTCAAAGCCCTTTTCGCACGCTCACACACAAGACAAGGGAAGAGACAGGTAGAAGGGAACTCTTTATTGCTTGGAGAATTACACTTCTCTGAGGTGAGAAGCAAATGGGACCTCCCCCTATTTATAGTTTACAAGGGTGTACAAGAGTAGCCATTATTATGCCACTTATCAACAATCTAACGGGTGGAAACATCTAGAGTTCTCCAAACATTTTTACAAAAAATGATATACAAGATATTTTACAATAGGTTAGAATATTCTAGAGAATTAGAGAACCTAGGATGACTCTATAGGATTCTAGAACATTCATGATAAATCTTCGTCCTCCAAACGCTCCTCAACTATTTGCCTGAATGTCTTAGACACTTGACTCAACACAAACGGGGCAAAATAGAGTAGGCATAGCATTCTCCCCCACCTAATGCGTCGACGTCCTCGCTGTGCGCTCATCGAGGAACTCCTGGATCTGTCTCTCGAACTTGTGTAACGCATCTGCACGCTCCCATCTTACCTCCCCTTGCGGAAGTCCCTTCCACTTTATCATATCCTCCACCGCTCCACGTAGGGCAACGCTCCTCAACGATGAATAGTGCGCTGGTTCAGCATGACTTCCAATTCTTTATTGAATGGCGTAGTCATGGTCGTTGTGGGTCACTTCGATAGTCCTCGTATCGGGTTCATCCTTATAGTGGTGAGCCGCTTCTCCAAATATGACACCCTCTATTTTGCCCCGCCTATTATGCTCCAAGTGCTCAAGGCATTCATACAACACCCGAGGAACGCTTGAAAGATGAATGTTTATTTGGAATATCCTAGAATCCTATGGGCTCATCCTCGGTTCTCTAGTTCTCTAGAATATTCTAGCCTATTGTGAAATATCTTGTATATCATTTATTGTAGAAATGTGTGGAGAACTCTAGAACGTTCCCACTCGTTAGATTTGTATTGTGACATGTGGCACAGGCCTGGCTACTCTTGTACACTATAAAGATGGGGAAGTTTCATTTGCTTCTCATCTTAGAGAAGTGTAATTCTTCTAGCAAAGTAGCAACAGAGAGTTTTATCCTGGCCATCTCTTCTCTTGTCTTGTGTGAACGAGCGAAGAGGGCTTTGAATGAAGGCCGACTCTGTTGGGATTGGTTTTATAGTTTTGTTTTACATGCTAGTCCACAACTTTTGACATTGGGATAAAGATCAGTAAAACACTTTTACACCTTTCGCAGTCGCAAATAACGTTTTATTATCCCAGTGCATGAGATGTACAAACCATCGGTCCACTTGGGTGTACCCTAGGTGACTCAGATATGTGGATGGGATTCACGTACATGAGATATGAATGCACCATACCACCTTAGTGAGTTCGCATTCGGTAATCAAATTGAACACCCAATTTGCAAAGATTGCAACATCCTGGCTTTCTCATTAAAGAGATATGATCTATCTCGACCGTTGGATTAGTTGTATACTTGAATCTAAGGCAGGAGTGTTGGTGTGCTTGCAGTTGGAGTACACTGAACGAAATCAATTGAGGGGACCTTGTCTAAAGTATTGTAACCCTAGACTATGGTCCCTCTTTAGCTAATTGACTAACCTTAAATCCAATATGTTCTATGGACTTTGGGTTCAATGCTTGTCACTTTGACGTACCAATCAACGAGGTCTATTGCAGCCCAAGGCTAAGTATATAGGGTGGTTTGTATTGGATGTTGGAGAACACAGACATGCTATGGGAATTCCTCACTTCCCATTGGGAGTTGGGTTTTTCCTTGAGTAACCTCCATGATAGGTTGATCACTATGTCTGGTTAGGTATATCTAATGATAAGATGGTGATCATTATGAGCTATGCTATGAGGGACAATCGTAGATCTCAGATAACATCATGAGAAAGCCTACATTTAGGATTTCGGGGGTTCATCTTCTATATGTTGATTTAGCCTCTTTGACGTAGTCTAAGTTTGCAGTTTTTGTGAAACCTCATAATTTGTGTATTTTTCTCTAGTTAGGTTAAGCTTCTCCCTTATTTATTCATGTTCAAGATCCGCATAAGTGGAATCCAGGCATTGTTGCAATTTATTTTCCAGCGCTTCGATGCAACTGCTGCATGGATCCCCCTCTTTCAGATCTGCCTAGAAAACATATTTTTTATATTTAATTCATCTCCCTGCATTTGCGTACTTTCGAATATTGTTCTTATTTGCCTTGAATTACACCTTCATGATGAATTGTTAGTTTTTAATGCAGCAATTATCTGCATGGAAAGATAGGCTTCATGCCTGGGGCTACCAACCACTCTTTTGCAGTGTTGAGAGCAAATCTGGATTGGTTGGTCTGGAAAACATCTTGAAAGGACAAACAACTGTGATCGTTGGTCCAAGTGGTGTTGGAAAGTCCAGTCTTATTAATTCCTTGAGAAGCAGTCATCGTGCTTCTGATGACGAGGAAGTTAATTACTTGCCTGACCATGTGCGTATGTACTCTATTCCTTTTATGCTTTTTTTTTAATTTCTTGATTTTTTTTCCAGTTACCATATCTAGGGCTGTGCCCAAAGAAGAAGGCATTGAATGCTTTCTTCATTTGCTGGTATTCATCTAGCCATACTGTGGAATTTGTGCTATAGGATGTTTGGTGTTTTGAGACCTGAATTGTAGAGTTAGACATGTTCTTTGGAGCAGTGTTCTCATCGTTTTGTATGTCCATGATATTGATGTTTGATATTTTTTGTTACTCCTGCCATGCATTCTTATTCAAACGTTATCAACAGAAGAAAATGTTAAGTTATTTCCTTAATTGCATTTGATACAGCTACCTTTCTATGATATCTAGCTATTATGAGGTATGTGAGATTTCTTGTTTGCATGCTTCCTCCAGATCGTGGGCAGCAAGTGGTTGGGAGACCAGCGGGTTGGCACAGTTTCTGAGAGAAATGGCAAAGGAAAGCACACAACACGGCATGTTTCTCTACTTCCTTTATCAGGAGGAGGTTATCTTGCTGATACACCAGGGTTTAACCAACCTAGTTTGTTGAAAGTAACAAAAAAAACTCTTGCAGAAGCATTTCCAGAGGTCTTTTTTTTTTGTCCCTTTTGGTATCATGAAAATTTACAATTTTTTTGTTTTTTGTTTTTCTCCTGTTCCCCTCTTGCCATAGATTACTTACTGGTGTATCTTCCTTACCATCCGGTTAGTGATTTTCAGATTGACTGTTACTCCTGTTACATGTTTTCTTCAGATTAGGCAGGGGATCAGTGCTAGTGATACTGTGAAATGTTCGTTTAATGATTGCTTACATCTTGGGGAACCCGGATGCATTGTGAAGGCAGACTGGGAGAGATACCCATACTACCTTCAATTGCTCGATGAGATCAAAATCAGAGAAGAATTCCAGTTACGAACATTGGGAACAAAGAGAGAAGGCGATATGAGGTATGCTGAAGGACAATTTGCATGAACTGGCATATGACAAGCACTAATGATGGAATAATTTACTTGTCTGAAGTTGCATTATCATTTCTATCTAAACTAGTTCACTGATATTTCAAACTAGCTGATAGTTTCTTACAATAACATGGTGATAAAATCTGTTGCTAATGGTTTATAGAGATAAATTGCTTCCATCTATTCAAGGAACAATGTGATGTTCTATGCCTTGTGACCATGTGTTGCTAAAGATCAGAGTTTATGAAATTCTTGGATTTGTTTATTTATTCAATCTATCGTATTCTTTTGGACATCATGATTATTTTATTCTTTTTGACATCCTGGGTTATAGTTAATGTTTAGAGGCGTATTCAGTCTGTTGGATTTCCAATCATTTTGGATTTCGGACTGCTGTCCATCTGTAAGTACTCATAGGGAAATATGGATTTACAGCTGATAATGTCATGTAATTCTAAATTTCTAATAACATGCATCAAAAAGTTTTTAGTGTCTTTTAGTACCAATGCACTCTCTGATTATACCAAATTGCACTATTAAAATTAATCCTCAAATCACATACTTGTCATACTCCTTATATTAAAGGAATTCCCCTCCAATTTTTTATAAGTTGACTAGTCGACTGGCACGTGCATTGCACGTGCAACAATTGTTAATATCTATCAAGTACTAAAGTTAATTGGAGCACAAATAAGCGGTGAGCGATGTGATACGATATGATTCATCCTACCGTATGGTAGTTGTCCGGAGTGCAAAATTGGAGCTAGTACAATAAAAAAATGGAAAATACGGTGAAGTCCATAGACAGGAATCCTGTGTGTTGGCCCCATGCCTGCATGTGGGTCCCACGACCCTTGAGTTTACACGGGATTCCCGTAATATGGGCTCCATAGCGTTGCTCATAAAAAAATTTGGGGGGCATGAGTAGTGCGATGAGAATCGAGGTGACTAGTGTATGATTGCATTGCAACCGTCTGAAAGTACGCAATTGGATCCAACTGCATCAAACCATCTGGAGTTAATGATTTTTTTTTTTATAAAATCAAATGGGTTTTCTCTGGTTTTCTTGTACCACATCTTCATTGTGGGATGGGTTTGTGTTGTTCGCTTTTCTTGAGCGTAGCCCGGGATACACCACCCAGTGTAGCCAAGTATTGTTTTCCCCTCAAGATATAGGTGTTAAAGGGAAAATGCTACTCAGCCAACCTAGTTTTCAACTTCTCTAACATCCTGATGTAGCATGATTACCTCCGTCCGTTGCACCCAGCCCCAACCGGTGCATCGCACACACCTAGACAATTAGACAAATGGCCGCTGTGATCGGGTGCCATGTCAGGATGTTATTGAAAAAAACCCAATGAATTGCACTTGCCCAGTCCCAACTGGTTAATTGCACTTGCCCAGTCCCAACTGGTTAATTGCACTCACCCTAGCTAAACCTACCTAATTCTCACCAGGTTATGGCATCTCGCATACGGGACGTCCTAGGCAATCCTTGCTCATTTCTCACTAGTGGCATAGACTGTGGCACACCAGTTAACGGGTGTCATCCTAACATTTAGTTTATTGACTAAGGATTCATTTCATTGTTTGAGTTGGTTTCTTATGATTGGCTGTTAACCTAACTTCAACCATCAACCTTTTTCACCCGGGCTTGGAATCGGCATTTGCAGTTTTTATGCCCTATCAAGTATCAAGTCACCAATAAATTCTAAGATGATTGTGGTTAGATGCAATATTTGCCAGCCACACATATTCTTGTTTGTAGATGATATACTGAGTTATGAATTGGTAAGCAGGAGGATGAATGAAGTTAGGTAGTGGTACATGCTGTAAATCATTGTGAGATGTCACCGAAGAACATGTAATTACTGTAAATAACCTCACAAGCCTGAGGCCCTGAGCCCTCTATCTGTTGCAGGTACAAGGTGGGTGGCATGGGTGTCAAACAAGCAGAGCCACGGCTCGAACTCAAAAAGCACAGGCGGGTTTCTAGGAAGCGGCTCAACCAGTCGATACTTGATGATTTTGAGGACGACGACTGGTCAGATGTTGAGAGCACCAGGTGAGACTCGGCTTGGATCGGCTCAAGGATGGCCTGAATGGAATCAGGTGCGATGCAAAGGTAATTTTGAGACCTTAGATAACTACTGGTTTACTTCTCCGACTCATTTTGTAAATAATATGTTGTGGAATGTACTAGGCTTTTACAGAACCTGCGTACAGTTTTAGTAGTTTAAAGGAATGATCAAGAGTCCAATTTTCTTTTCACGGTATGCAGGAAAGTTTCTACTCATCTGACTTCATATTATCGGTGCGATTCTTGAGTTTCTATAACAGATCAGTTTCACAAGTCTGGGTTCTTTTCCTTAGAACTAGAATTCCGAGGAATTGGGGCATGCACATTATTTCCATAGAACCACAAGGTGTCCTGGGATTTACAAATCTTCCCCCATCTGGTTATGTATACAGAAGGTACATACTGTCGCCACGAGCTCGGCTATTTGGTCGAGAAACAAAATCCGACAAGCAGTGGGTTTTCGTTTCTCAGGGAACAAGCAAACGTACTTGGCCTGTTATGGAAAGAACATGGGAATGAGCCCGTTTCCTGGGAATTCCAATTCCGTGAAAATGAACACAGGCGGGAGCACTTGCCTCTTGTGATTGTAATATATTCTTTGTTCATTGGTGTGACAAGCAAACCTATTTGGCTGTGATATATGCCACGTCACAAACCGAGTGCATTGAGATAAATATTTATTTTTTAATAATATTTTGAAAAAAAATCCTAAGATCTTTCAACAGCAGAACATGGCTCCTATGGGTTCTCATTTCTCTCAATGCACTCAGTTTATGACGTGGCATATATCACAGCTGTCTGATGGAGATGTGTTAGAGCCGAGTGCGATACACTTTTTGAGGTGTCTGCTGATGTGTTAGAGCCGAGTGCGATACACTTTTTGAGGTGTCTGCTATCACGCGACTGTGATGCATGCTGGTCCCGACCGAGTGAACCGAGAGAACAATCGAATGCGAGTGGAACTCCATTAGACTGCATGCAGCTGTGATGCGAGACCTGTCCACCGATCGGGCCGATTGAGTGGAGAAGCTTTATCTACCGTAGTCATTGTTAATTTTGCTTCTACCATTTGATGACTCTAGAAGTTTTAAAATTTGATAAAATTTAATGAGAAAGATCATCTTACCCTAGGTAACACCCTCACCAAATTTCATCAAATTCCAAAACTCATAAATGGTTAAAAATAAGGGCAGCTCATTTTCTTCACCCATAACTCGCATCTCATTGTAATATTCCTCTCTCTCTCTCTCTCTCTCTCTCTCTCTCTCTCTCTCTCTCTCTCTCTATATATATATATATATATATATATATAGAGAGAGAGAGAGAGAGAGAGAGAGAGAGAGAGAGAGAGAGAGAGAGAGAGTAGTGATACATTGCGGCCGGCTAACGTGCGGCCACCCCCTTCCGGGGCACTTTGGAATTTTTTTTTTTTTGGGATTGATCACCCACCCTTGGATAGCATACACAAAAAATTTCAGCCCGATCCAAGCTCTGTAGGCCGTCTAAATGTGTTGATCAAAATGACGAAAAAAATGAACGACCGATAGAGGTCGATCACATTTGGACGGCCTACAAGGCTTGGATCGGGCTAAAAATTTTTGTGTGTGCTATCCAAGGGTTGGTTGATACATTGCGGGCGGTAACGTGCGGCACCCCCTTCGGAGATATTTTTGGTATTTTCTTTTTTGGGGATTGATCACCCACCCTTGGATTGGACACACAAAAAATTTCAGCCCGATCCAAGACCTGTAGACCGTCCAAATGTGTTGATCAAAATGGCGATAAAAATGAACGACCGATAAAAGATCAACACATTGGGATGGCCTACAGGTCTTGGATCGGGCTGAAATTTTTTGTGTGTCCAATCCAAGGGTGGATGATCAATCCCCCAAAAAAAAAAATACCAAAAATACCCCCGAAGGGGGTGGCCGCACGTTAAGGCCGCACGTTACCGGTCGCAATGTATCACTACTCTCTCTCTCTCTCTCTCTCTCTCCCTGTATGTATATATATATAAGCTCTCGTCCAAACAAATACTGTGGACCAAATTGCCCTTTTGATGAACGAAAAAAAAAAAAGAAAAGGGGGAGTTGGTGAAAACTCCTTTTAAGGATATGCTTTTAAGCTCTCGTCCAAACAAGTACTGTGGACCAAATTGCCCTTCATAGTTTTTCAAATTTTCTTTTGTATGCCACCGAACCACTAAACCGAACCACCGTCAAAGCTACTAACCGCTGAACCAAATCACCGAACTTGCCGCTACTCGCCGTCGAACCGAAACTAAACCTAACCTTAAGATCTACAAGCCATGGGATGAACTCTAGACCTAGGATCTCAGCCGAACCGAACCATCAAATGCCGCTGCTCAATGCGGCTGCTGCTGCCACTGCCTTTGTTGCTCACCGCTGCGAGAGAGATGGGAGGGTAATTTCAGGTTTAGGATAAAATTCATGGACCTTAGGCTAAACGAAATGTAAGCCTGTCCTTTAGCTTCCAGCGATATGTTGCTGAGGACCTTAGCTACATTACCCAAAAAAAAAAGGAAAATTTTATTCATACCCGAAAATTCTGTAATTAGCCCCCATTTCTAACTTGAACACACCCCATTTCTTTAATCATACCCCATTCTATCCCAAAAATACCCTTTCCCCTTATACCCGATCTTGAATACACTCTAGTTAAATGACTCGCTATACCTTGATCATACCCCATTTCTTTCGATGTTGAAGCCCCATGAGAGAGAGAGAGAGAGAGAGAGAGAGAGAGAGAGAGAGAGAGAGAGAGAGAGAGAGAGAGAGAGAGAGAGAGAGAGAGAGAGAGAGAGAGAGAGAGAGAGAGAGAGAGAGAGAGATTCTTCTTCCCTCATTGCTGAGGGGGTTTGATTTCATTTGGAGGAATCCGATCGAGGGAAGTGGGCCTTCAAGCTCCGTTGCCGTCTATGGAGGAATCAGATCGGGGGGAAGTAGGATCTTTGAGACCCGTTGTTGATATCGCCACCACTGATGCCACAACCATGCCATCGCCATCGCTCAATTCCTACCCAATTGCAGTCGGTGTACCTTCATTCAAAATGTTTTGTTTTAAGTTTTAGTTGTATGTGGGGTATAAAACAAAGGTAGAAATGGTATTTAAAAAATTATGAGTAAGTTACTGTGAAACGGTTGGGAGACCGGGGCCAGTTACAGATTTTTGGGGTATGAATAAAATTTCCCAAAAAAAAACCGTCCATGTTCGTGAATCAAATCAATCTCTTTGATACACCAAATGAATGCATGCTAGCTTGAGTCGAATCAATATAGGAATCCATTACGTGGACCCTCGCGTGGGCCGAATCCACCACAACTCGCCGGGTCCCACTTAGATTTCTCTACCAAATGTAGTACGGAGTCATGTTTTCAAGTCCTGTTTCCATGTCGAACAACCCTCGCCCGGCCACTAAACGATCAATTCGCACACCCCACTGGCCAGAGAGAGAGAGAGAGAGAGAGAGAGAGAGAGAGAGAGATGCAGCATCTGAATGGCCTGAAGGTTGTCGTCTCTTTTCTTCTGGGAGCGGCCATGGCCGCCTCATGCATATTAGTGTACATGTCTTCGGATCCAGTCGGAGGAGCGGAGGGGCCATGGGTCCAGCGGGTTGGAGCAAAGAAGGCAGACACCAAACAGGTCATGTCTTCTTCCACTAACCCTCGGTAGCACCACACCACTACCTTTGTTATGTTCCCTCATTCTCCTTCACCTTTTCTTCCTTGGGCTCCCTGTGGTTTGAGGTAAAATGTGCAGCTAGTTTTTTTTTTTTTTGAGATTCCAACCCTCAACTTTATTTAGTTTGAAGCAACAATTCTTTGAAGTATTGCTAATAAACTTAAAATTTGTAATAATTCAAAAGGCTCCATTTGTAATTCGATATAAATTATGTTATAACACACATCTCACAAACTATGAAACTTATATCCTCTCTATGACATACAATCTCTCTCCGCAACTTATGTCCTTTCTCCATGGCATACATTCTCTTTCTAAAACTTATATCCTTTCTCTATACAACATACATTTCTCTATAGAACTTACATCCTCTCCACAGTATACCTTCTCTCTAAACATACATTTTCCCTCTCAACAGCCTACATTCTCTCTCCACAACATATATTCTTTCTCTACGACATAAATTCTCTCTACAACTTACATCCTCTTCCTGCGGCATATATTCTTTCTATGAAATACATTCCACAACCTACATTCTCTATCTACAATATACGTTCTCTCCACAGCTTACATCATCTCTCTACGACATACATTACATTCTTTCTACAACCTATATCCTCTTTACAACATAAATTCTATCTGCAACCTATATTCCCTCAAAAACACATTCTCTCTCCAACATATGTTCTCTCTTTCTCCCACCTACATCCTCTCTATTGCATACATTCTCTCTCTAGAATATTTGGGAATTGAGTATTCCGCTATTAGTTGCTTCAAAGTTCTATGGCAAACAAGACAGGGTAAAACTAAATTCTCCATTCAACTCACCAAAAACTTTACTTCAATCCAAATGAGGTAAATCACTTTGAATACTTCAGAATTGTTTTAAAAGCAAAGCCAATACCTCAAGTTTTACGTGTAAAACATATTCCGCAAACGAAACGGAGCCTAAGTGAAATACGGAAAGTTTTCAATGCGTGATAATCAGATTGCTCCAGCAATGCGATCCATGTAATTGATGTAGCGTTCCCAGTATTTGGCTTTGTTGGATAATAATAATACAAATATGATTAAGAAATTGCGTACCGTTCACTGCGGATCTCAGGACAACTCCAAGAAAAATGTAGGATAGAGACGAGTCTAAGACACTAACTTTAAAGCAATAGACGTAAGGCGTGATGCACATGCCTTTTGACTGTCTTGCTTCCAAAACACAACAATGCTCTTTCGTTGCTCTCTGATTCTTTGTACTGAATACCATGCTTGATGTACTTGCTGATCACGACCTTCAATCCAATTCTTTCTGAGTACCCATGCTTAAGAAAAATCATGAAACAAGAAGAGAGGAAGTAATGAAGAACGGAAATTGCATGACTCCAGAATACTCAGTTCTGGGAGACTCGGATCGGCAAAGGGGTTGTTTGGGCCTCTATAAATAGAGCTCCAGTCTCCCCAAGTGGCACCGGTTCACTTGTGCTTACAGGTGCCAAAGGCACCTCTTCGCCCAACAGCCCACTAAAATCTGCAATCAGTTCGGTGCGGTTCGGGCAGTGAGCGTGCATAAATGTGGTGATTAGGCAAAAGAAAATTATGCACACGTGCTACATTGGAAGAAGACATTTTTGTCTCCCGGAGGTGTGGAAAGAGCAAGAAAAGAAATCGAGCATCCATCAAAGGAAAGAAATAGAAAGCTGATTGGATGCAACAAAAGAACCAAAGTGAGAAAATAGATAATATATTAATATTACTATATTAGTTTAATAGAGGGTGGAAAGAGAGACACATCTATGATTTGAACAAAACCTCTAATACCCCAAGCAACTTGGAACATCTGGGCCAAGGCATTAATGCTGCAATTTTCTGATACAACAGTAGCAAAAGCCACCCTTAGGATCTAGGATACAACAACATATAAAAATAAAATACCAAAACATTATAAACCAAAAAAATCTTAAACCCTAATACCTACAAATTCATATGCCAACAACAACAACAACGGCAAACAGCAACCACCACCACAACAGCAACAACCACCACTGCCACAACACAACCACAACCACCACAACAGGAAGAAGAAGCAAAACGGAACATAGAGAGTTCAAACATGAACCGAGCAAAAAAAAACTATTATGGTTCATCGGTATCTCTTAGTAGTAAGCTGGTGGTTTAACAAAGCTTAATAGCTTATATAGTTATTGCTGGTCAGATGGTCTAAATAGGTTGTTAAGCGAAAGGTTCTGTATTGTTTTTAAACCACTCTTGTTCATGAATAATTAACAGATAATTAGACTAATTTTGCTATGATTTTTTTTTTTTGTATTGATTCCAAACATACTGTCAGAACTTCAGCTGAAGATTCTCTCAACAAGAAACATCACACAGCAGTGCTTATACCTTCAATCAGTGATATCGTGCCATAATTACTGTACCTTCCCATCCAAATCAAATTTTAGTGTTTCATGACTATGTTCCCTTTTGTTTGAACTTTGAACAGACAGCAGAATCTCTAGAATTGAGCAGAGCATTAAAGAAAACAGCTATGGATGATAGAACGGTCATAATCACCACAATCAACGAAGCATGGGCGGCGCCAAATTCCATCCTCGACATCTTTCTTGAGAGTTTCCATATCGGGCAAAAAACAGAGTGCCTTCTAAATCATTTGGTTATCGTGGCCTTGGATCTGAAGGCTTTCAAACGATGCAAAACTATGCATGATCACTGCTTCCTCCTCACCACCCAAGGCGTCGACTTCGGCCCCGAGAAGAGGATCTCGAGCCCAGACTACCTGATATTGATGTGGAAGAGGATCGATTTCCTGCGATCCGTTCTAGAGCTGGGATACAACTTCATCTTCACGGTATGAATTCATTGAATATAAATGACTTCACATCAAGCCTTTTGATCTACATAACCTTTTCTTCCACTTTCCCCGACTAAATGCATTGATTTGAATGCAAGCTATATGCTATCCACTGGGCAGTTAGAATTCAATGCTCTAACTCCAAAGATTTCAAATTCACAGCAAACATTAGCATGTTCCGAAAAATGTGTTGCATATAAAGAGAGAAGAAAGGAAGGGAGAATGATAACAATTTAAAAGGAAAAGTTTTGCTAGAGAGATGCTATTCTTATTAGATTGACACGGTTCAGCTCTGGGTGCAGGATGCGGATATCATGTGGTTCAGGAACCCTTTCCTACATTTCTCCAGCGTCGCTGATGTGACGGTTGCTAGCGATCTCTTCTGGGGTAACCCATCCGATCTAAATAATTGGCCCAACGCAGGATTTCTCTATGTGAAGTCCAGTTCTGTAACAGTTGAATTCTACAAGTACTGGTTAATGGCCAGTAGACAGTATCCTGGTTTGCATGACCAGGCTGTCCTTAACATTATCAAACAGGACTACAACGTTGCCAAAATAGGAGTAAAGATTCGCTCTCTGGACACGGCTTATTTCGGTGGGTTTTGTCAACCAAGCAAGGATCTGAATAAGGTCTGCACGATGCACGCAAATTGTTGTGTTGGTATCAAAAGAAAACTCCAGGATCTTAGGATTCTTCTAGATGATTGGAGGAATTACACGGCCCTACCAGCAGAGGTGAAAGAACAAGGAGGGTTCTCTTGGAGAGTTCCAGATAAATGCAAGGCATGAGAGATTGAAAGATAGCAAATTTTCCATCATATTCCTACTTCCTAGGCATCTGTTGAGTGTAACCAGTAAGCCTATTTCTTTTCGGCAGCCTTATCAAAATATCCTCTTATACCTACATGTAACAAAAGGAGAAGCACGTGAGACAAAGAAGTTCCGCCAATTTGGAAGCACAACACATGTGCAAAATTTAATCATAATGTGGTTGATCAGACAGCTATGATTGGATGACTTGGAGCTTTCTAAAGAAGTCCACATATGTTTCATGTTCACAAGATTTCTTGATTGCTTTAAATTTTGAATAGAAGGTTCACAGAGAGTGGAAACATCTTGCAAGAACTGCCAGCGTATTTTCCTTCAGAGCTGGTGGAAGATAAGCTTATCTTCCATCTCTAGTTTTTCTTAGATAATTATTTTCTTAATTACACGTGCTATTTTACACCCTCTTCACAGATATAATCGACCATTAATATATGAGAGTAGATTATATGTGTTAACTAGAAACCTCTAAACGGTTGGTTCTTTACCCACCGGGCCACCAATGAGTCTCTCATCTTTTGCCTTTCTCTGCTACTCCCTTCCTTCACATTTACATCCTATGCATCTAGAGGCGCAAGTCATTCATTCTTTCCAGGTGTGTACCTTGGGAGAGTCCAATGAGATATTCAACTGTTTATTGTGAGAAGTACGTTGTGAACCCTGTGTACACAGAGGGGGCACAAATCTAAAATAAGCGGAATCAAGCTCCTCGAAAAACAAAATTTGATTACACCTCTTTTTAGGTTAACTATATTCTGTACTAATCTACATACTTAACTCTTGTTAAATATAGTTTTAGAACTTTTTGGCTTTATCTGAAAAGCTCCATGATATAGAGCTCTTTTCCTAATAACCAAAGTCCTTACGGGATGTTCTGGATAAGAAATACAAGTCAGAGGACATGGGTGCGGAAAAGATGTCTTAGGAAAGTAAATTTGATAAACCATAACTGACTGATCGCATGATCTATGGTGGACAAAGTCACAACTCCAAGGCTTAGTGTTAGAAGAGGTTACAGCATGGGTTAATTGTACCTTAGTTTGAGGGTTTGTCTGAGTCCAAACAGGTGCACAGAACCGGTTCGAATTTTCACCAATCTGAACCCCCGAATCCACATTATGCCCCCAAATTAGGTCTGATTCATATTTGGTGCTTATCATCGTTGAAAGATATATATTTGGTCAGTAGTTATTCCATAATTCATATATCACAAGACTTGGATATAAAACAACTGAATCAGGTAAATTAGACTCTAATTTCTAATTTTTTAAAAAATATTTTTGGCCGAAATAGCCGAGCCAGCTGAACCTGAATCCAAACCAAACCGGTTTGTTTTTTGCCTGGTTGGAACCTGAACCAGAACCTGAATTCTCAATCCTTGAATTGTACCGGTTATATCAAAGCACAAACAATTTTCTTTTGCACAAAACATATATGTTAATCATTTATTAAAAAAAAGAGATGACTAATATGCTTTTTGATAGTTAAGATTCTCCTAATTTATATGGGAATGCCATGCTTATACCAAAACAAATAAAAATGCATGTTCATCAATTTGCCCCCATTGATGTCTCTTCTAATATATAATCCAAACCACACTATCCCTCAATAGATCATAAAACTAATATCTTCCTAAATGATTCAATTACTCAATATAGCTTCTGTACTGTTACCTTACCATATATCCTCCTAACATCAATCACCTTCAATGAATCAAGATACACTTATGATGTGCCTTGTGATCATGAGTGCACTTTTGGAAATTAGAATGCCCCTGCTCTTTTGTTCCCGAAAAACCCACCCCACCTTCCAGCACATTTGTTATCCTCGAAAGTCGAAAGGTGTTGCTTTCAGTAAACAAAACCAAGTTGCATTCTTGTGTAGCTATCTAATGCTTCTCCTTTCCATTAATGTCTGCAAGAGTTTTCTACTATAATCATATTCTCCATCATTAAATCCCTTATTTTAAAGAAAAGAGCAGATTCTCCAACTTTTCATCAACAATCACCATCGTAGTCAACCGGTATATATATATAGAATACGGGGTATGAGCTGACAGCCCATTTGTAACTTTGAGCTGTCAGCCAACAGCCCTCCGATCCCCATCACTAACCGTCCATTTTTAAAATAAAAAAAAAATCCTTTTTTGTCACCCATCTCTCCCGATCTCTCTCTCTCAATCTTCAGCACCAGCCCGCCGACCCTCCTGCTCCGGCTCCAACCTCCAGCCCCCTCCGACCATCGGCCCCCGACCGGCAGCCCTCCGACTCCGGCCAGCGGCAGTCCCCTCCGACTCCGGCCAGCAGCAGTCCCCTCCGACTCCGGCCAGCAGCAGTCCCCCCAGCGGCAGTCCCCTCCGGTCTCCGGTCACCAGCAGCAGTTCCCTCCGACTCCGGCCATCAGCAGTCCCCTCCGGCTCCGGCCAGCGACAGTCCCCTCCGGTCTCCGGCCAGCGGCAGTCCCCCCGACCATCGACGGCAGCCCTCCGACCGTGGATCGCACCTGGCTCGACCGGAGGGGGCTGCCGGTCGAGGGTCGGGGGGCTGCTGGTCGGAGGGGACTGCCGCTGGCCGGAGCAAGAGGGTCGTCGGGCTGGTGCTGGAGATCGAGAGAGAGAGATCGAGAGAGATGAGGGCGCCGGAGGGGGAAGCCGGAGCCGGATCGGGGAGGGGGGGAGGTCTGGGCCGGAGGGGGAAGCCGAAGCCGGAGCCGGAGCCTGATCAGGGAGGGGGAGAGGTCTGCGCCAGGCCGCCCCTCGAGATCGAGAGAGAGGGAGAGATGGATTACAGCTGATATTGCTGTATATTACGTTTGAGTGCGATTCACCGTAAGATCTCATTTGGGCATGATCGAACGGATGCCAATTTTAAATCGAATGGTTAATATTTGACAGCCTAATTTTAAAATAAGCTGTCAGCTCATACCCCGTTTTCTCTCTCTCTCTCTCTCTCTCTCTATATATATATATATATATATATATATATATATATATATATATATATATATATATATATAGGGTAGCGATCTAGTGAGATATGAGATATATGAGATAACTTTGAGAAACCTATCTAGAGGTTTTAGAATTTGATGAAAATTGGTGGGCATGCTCTCTATGACAAGTTGATCATCCTCATAAAAAATCATCAAATTCTAAAACCTCTAAGGGCATCAAATGTTAGAAGATTTATCGACCGTCCATTAAAACCAATAATTTGAATTGTGTATTTGATGCCTTTAGAGATTTTAGAATTTGATGATTTTTTATGAGAATGATCAACTTGTCATAGAGAGTATGCTCACCAATTTTCATCAAATTCTAAAACCTCTTGATAGGTTTCTCAAAGTTATCTCATAGAAGAGTTATCTCACTGGATCGTTATCATATATATATATATATATATATATATATATATATATATATATATATATAGGAAAACAGGTTCCTATGACATGTCATAGGGAGTACCCTATGACATATGGTGAATTAGTAACCCTAAAATATTTAGAATGGTCTGATTTTTAATGAGGATGATCACCCATCTTAGATAGGACACCCACAAAAAATCGGCACATTCTAAAACTTTTAAGGACATCAAATATGCTTTTCAATTTAACGGTTAAAATGAATGTCCAATAAATCTTCTAGCATTTGATGCCCTAACAAGTTTTAGAATGCTTTGATTTTTTGTGGGCATTCTATCTAAGGAAAGATGATCACCCTCAAAAAAATTCAGCATATTCTAAACATTCTAGTATTACTAATTCAACGTATGTCATAGGGTACTCCCTATGACATGTCATAGGAACGCAGCCCTCATATATATATATATATATATATATATATATATATATATATATATATATATATATATATATATATATATATATATATATATATCTCCAAGGGCTCAAAATTAAGCATTAGCCTTTTGGCAGTTGGAAGGAAGTTTCAATTCCAAGCTACCAAATTCTTCACCATACTATTTTGGGGACACACTTCACACTATATCCAATTCACCTGAATCAGTTTGAATTTTGGGCTATCCGAACGATTCTGGCTAATCCGAACCCCTAAACCCACATTATGGCCCTAATTAGTCTGAATTGGATTTATTTCATATATCTGTTCAATTAGTTTGAATGGTATATATATAATTAGTAGCTATTCTGTGCTTTGAACATCACAAGACTTGGGCCTGAAATGATTAATTCAGGCCCAAACCTGGCCAATTAGACCTTAATTTCTGATATATTTTTCTAACTTTTTAAATATTTTTGGGTGAAACAGCCAAACAGGCTAAACCCGAACCTGAATCAATTTGTTTTTTGCTCCGTTTAACCAGAACCTGAACCCAAATTCTCAAATCTTGAAAAAACAAACCTCCATGAATGAAATGTTCATGTATAAGTATACGACACTAAGTATTCATGAGTGTTTGTAACAAACACTTGTACATGACGTCAGTTTTTTTAGCACAAGAGGGCAAGCCACTTTGCTTCGATGGGTAGAAATTGAAATTTGGAAAATCTTAAGAGGAAATGGATCATTTAGTTAAGTACACTATTTAATGAAATCTTGTAGATAAAAGGGATGTCAAATGATTAGAGAAGCATTATGGTTATGGGATATTATATATAAGAATAAAAGTGTTGTTCAAAATTGCTCCAGTTATTGTGAAATTAAGCTATAAGTCACCATGAAATTGAGGAAGAGAATGATGGAACAAACTAACAATGTTAAAAAAGGATCAAAACTCAGTGAAGCAATCCAAGCTTATGCTTACCATGTATACTCCGATAACATCTATCACCTTCAATGAATCAAGAAACTCCCCTATTATCCTATAGTATGCCTTCTGAGAATGGTTCCGACAAGCCAAACGTAAAAGCATCCGTAACTTTAAATCTGCATCCTTGTGCAATTATCTAACACCAACCCATTTATATTGCAAAATTTCTTCAATTTCACCATGTGTTAATTTTTTTTTTCTTTTCTCAAATCCATGGTACCAAAAGAGCTAAATGAAGAAGTCCTCAACCTCAAGCTACAGCTGATGACCTCAGAGCAAGAAAATAAAACAATGAAAAGCCATCTTCAAGGTCTGAAAACAAGAAATTCAGAACTCGAGGCAGAAAACGAAGCATTGAAAGGAAAATTCGAGGAGGTAACACTTACAGATACAGGAGCAGCCATTGAAACATCGGCCACAGTGACATTGCAGAGCCTATTGAGGAGAGACAGGTTGACGATATCATTGATGATCAACCTTTGGTGGAGCAAATCAAGATACTTAAAAAGGAAAAGACTGACCCAAGTTCTTCAAATATTTCAACTTTTATTTGAAAATGGATCCATTGCACTACAGCTACTACAAGAACAAAGATCTGCCATAGCCGTCCATGGTCAGAAACATGAAAAGCGCCGATAAAATCTGAAAAGTAGAATGCGGAATCGCATGGCCTACTGCTTCGGGTGGTGCTTGGATCCCTTCTTCTTCGAGGACACGGCGGGCGGTGGCTTGGGATGGCGATCGGCCTCGCTTGGGTCCAACCAATTGAGCGGGTGGCGGCTGAAGAAGGGCCAATTGGGGACGGTGATCAGCGCCGTCAGGAGAACTCCGGCGGCGTATATCAGCAGCATCATCTGGAAGGAGGCGGCGGTGTACCCGATCCCGAAGGCCGCGACTGCAGAAGCCACGAGCATGATCTGCATCAGCATCTCCGACTGCTTCTGCCCCTGCCAATCCATCTATACACCAAGGAGGAGAAGGGATAATAATAATAATAATAATTATTATTATAAACTGATTTTTTTTATTTTTAACTATTGCAATAAATCACATCTACAGATCACGAATTATTGGAAGGAAAAACAGAAGTAAACAGTGGATTGGATCTCGAAGACGAGAAGGGGGCAAAGGTTATAGGACAGAGAGAGAGAGAGAGAGAGACTCATCGCATAAGGATCCATTGGACACACACACACACAGAGAGAGAGAGAGAGAGAGAGAGAGAGAGAGAGAGAGAGAGAGAGAGACTTACCGTGGTATGGAGAGATGCAGCGGGGACGACGACGACGACTGCAAGTGCAAGTTCGATTGGGGGTGGGGGCGTTAACGTGAACAGCCGTTTCCGGGCAGGGATCAGCTGTGTTGTTGCAAACAGCGTGATATAGGGGGTGGAGTACTTCATTACTTTTTGATACAGTAAAGTAAACAGTATGGGATTTACTAATAGCGCGAAAATTTTTAATCTGAAAAAGTAAAGTAAAACTTTTGATTTACTGATAGAAGACTTCGTTGACCATTCCACGTCAGTCAAAGGCACGATCAAGAGAAACCTCTTTTTCCTCATCAATCGCACTCTCTCCACCGCAACTCCTATCGGATCCTCCACCGTGATGTCATTTGGGATCCTATGATGAGTGACTTCATCCTCTTTTGTATTGTTGTTTTTTTTAAATGAAAATCCAAATATGTTTGTGTTGATTTCTCTTTCCTTCCTCCAGATCTGAAGCGGCTCCCAACTGAATGTATGAATCTATGCGTTTTTTTATATTTATGATGTTTTTTTCTTGCAACTCATTCTCAATACAAACAATAGTAGGACTATGCAAGTAAAACTTTTTGATTTACTTCACTGGTCAATCCAAACAACCGTCCAGAAGTAAATGTATTATTTGGTTGACTTTACTGATCAATACATGTAGCAGATACTATAGTGAAATCACTATAGCAAGAGTATAAATTATGCTAATTGGTACTCTTACATAACCAAAATGATACCATTGCTACAGTGAAACCATTGTAGCAGCTACATTGAAATCACTGTAGAACTATTATCAATTCGGCTAATTGATACTCTTACCTAATCGAATTGATATTGTTGCTACAGTGAAATCACTGTAACGGCTACAATGAAATCATTGTAGGACTAGTATTAATTCGCCTAATTGATACTCTTTCCAAACCAATTTGATACTCTTACTGAAGGAACAATTTGTCATTTAAAGGGTTAACATTTTCCGTTAAGGACTTGCTGTACAAAAAATATCTTTGGAAGGGACTTTAGCTAATATCATAACAAATTGTATCATTTAGTTTAAATAAAGACCTATGGAGTAGGGGTGAGACTTGGGCGGGTTGGGTGGGTTGAAGGGTCTGTCCATGCCCAACCCGACCTACACACCCTCAACCCGTTTTTACTCGTGAAACCCGGGGAACCTGTGGAAGCTCAACCCGTGCTTGCCCATGTCGGGTTGCTCGGGTTACCCAATTTGCCAAAAAAATGGGTGGATTGATCAGGTTTAATTTGATCACAATAAATATAAATACTTAATCTCTTAAAACCAAAATAAGAAAAAAAAAAGTAAATTATTCTATTAACTAACAATTGTCACCACTATAAAAAATAAACAATAATTTTTAAAAAACGGATTAAAAAGTATTTTATTTGGAAAGAACGGATCCAAAACTTTTAATTTATCAACAATGGACTTACACATCAATTCAATTACCGTATAGGCAATTTAATTGATACATGCCCCGATATATGACAGTTTGACTATCGTATAATCTTATATGGCAGTTTGATTATATAACCTTGGATGACAATTTGACTGCATTATAAAGACCAACGACTATTTATACGGCAATCTGACTGCCGTATAAAGACCCCAGCGACTAGTCTTGATTTTATACGGCAGTCGAATTGCCGTATAAAGGCCGGGTAGTATCGTGGGAAGTAAACGGCTATTTTTTTCCTTATACAGTAGTTGAACTGTCGTATGAGTCCGTTGCTGCTAAATTAAACGTTTTGGGTCCGTTCTTTCAAAATAAATTATTTTTTAATCTATTTTTTAAAAATTGCTGAAAAATAAAATCACCCAACATCACTCTCTCTCTCTCTCTCTCTCCTCTCTCTCTCTAAAACATCCATTGAATAGCTATGGTGATGGATCAACAACAATAGCCCTACAAGCATCTATGTCCCTGTACTCGTCTACTCGGGTTCTTCGGGTTCCTCGGGTTGGGAAAGATGATTGTCCAAAGTCTAAACCCATCCAAATTGAAATCGGGTTGATATTTTTTTGTCCAAATATGTTCAAGTTTTAACCAACTTTGCTCATATTTATCCATAGTTTGGGTTGAATAGATCGGGTTTGAGTCAAACCCATCCAAGTCCCACCTCTACTATGGAGGGATTTAAGACTAATTATCCCCCCCCCCCCCCCCCCCCCCCCCCCCCCCCCCCCACACACACACACACACACACACACACACACACAAAAAAAAAAGTGTAGTTGGGAGGTAAGATTCATTGGTCAGACCCACTTGGCATCGGACAGTTACAATACGTCGATTAGGGTCGATTAACTTGGATCCACCGGATTTTTAATAAGAAAATATCGATATTACTGTTATTCTCTGGGTCTTTTAACAATTACATGTGGACTTCTTGCATATCCCATATAGGGGGGGGGGGGGAGAGAGAGAGAGAGGAGAGAGAGAGAGAGAGAGAGAGAGAGAGAGAGAGAGCATGCTTTCGAGGATGTTGTGAAAAGATTGTAGCGAATGCTACGACCGAGCGGGTGGAGATGGCATCAGTCTGCTGGTCGGTGGAGAGAGAGAGAGAGAGAGAGAGAGAGAGAGAGAGAGAGAGAGAGAGAGAGAGAGAGAGAGAGAGGAATGTTGTGAAAAGATTGTAGCGAATGCTGCGACCGAGCGGGTGGAGATGGCATCAGTCTGCTGGTAGGTGGAGATGGAATGGAAGCGGCTCTGGTGCCATGGTGGTATCATGGAGGGATTTAAATGAGGAGAAATGCTATTCAGCTGGAATGTTTGCCCCAATTTTGCCGGTCCGATTGACGTGGCAGCTGCAACTGGTGGCTGAAATCCATTAGCGATTTTAAAATTTTTAATAGCGCTAGTTGCAGCGAAATCGGGAAAACCTTAGGGCTGAATAGCATTTCTCTTAAATGAGGGATCCAGGATCTTCAAATCCCTCCAAGAATTCCTCAATCTCATTTAGATCGCGTGTTCTAGCTAAACCCAAGAGTCACCACAAAGGTGTATAGCTACACAGCCACTGGAGAAGGGTCCACAGCAGGACCCCAGGAAGTCTACGCTCACCATTGAGTGGGCGCACCACACCCAAGCACGAGGAAGGACCCATCTAGCCCCAAGAAGTCACCACACTATCGAACGAATCGCCACATCGAGCGGGGAGTGGGGTATCAAACCCTGGTGAAAACTCTCAAGGAGCGGTACCACTGGGTATCGAACACGATTGAAAGCTCACTAGGACGAGGTACCACTACCAACTGCCCAAAGCATGGAGCAATTGCTTCAGGTCCAATCCAGACCAGTTGTTGGGTTCAGATCAAATGGTTTGCCTTGGGACTCGATCATAGTCCATGATTCTCTATCAGGATTTTCGCTTGTTAAAGATTTTCGCATCCGACATCAAGATCCTTATAACCATCAGAAGGGTGTCCTCGAAAGCTTTCGGTTGGGCTCGGGTCATAAAAAATGAGCCCTAGCGTTTTTGATTAAATGCCATCCATCATTTCAGAAGTCTCTGCAGCCTATTCACCATCATCAAAGGCCTTTGGCTTCCCTTTGTGACCTGCCCCTCCTGTCGTAGCAGCTGATCACAGCCATCCATTGCACCTCACACCCCAATCACAAAGGCATGAACAGATGCCACATCAGGATGGCCGATCAAGATGGAAAACCGGATGGACGAATAGTAGTTATCATTGGAAGGACCTTTTAGTAGAGCTCTGGACACTAGTTGACCACTAATCTCATTTCTGATGAGTTAAAGATCTCCTCCAGTCGGTGTATCACAGCTGCATTCAGTCGGCCGGAGTACGATTCACTTTTGGGTCGACTGCCATCGTGCCGATGTGATGCACACAGGTCCATCAAGCCGGGCGACCGACTGGAGAAGAGCTGAACTCATTTCTGATGGTTTCTAGAGGCCCTCAGTCGGATCCAGCAGTAGACAATTGCGAGGGGGTGGGAATGGATCTGGTCGGGTCAAAATCGTGTCGTGTTGAGACAAGTATAACCAGAAAACACACAATCCAAACCCGACCCAATTAACAAACCTAGGATGTCCACATATCTGTGGAACCCTAACAAATATTGATATTATAAGTAACCCTCTCTCACAAATTTTTTTTATTAATAAACCCGACATATCTCAATTTTCCGAAGGTAAAAAAACCCATATAGCTTATTTTTTTGACCATTATACTCTTGGACTATTTGGTCTTTGTGCATGTTGTGGCCACCAGTGACCATGCAGGTGAGGGGGTTACTTATAAAAACTTAAAAGGTGAGGGGGGTTAGTTGTAATATCAAAATTTGTTTGGGGGAGTGCGCAAAAAATCCCAAGCATAATTATAAAAAGGTCACTAATGCTGGAAATAATGCATCAAAACTTTGCAATTACTCGAGAGGTAAGTTTTTGTTCTCTGTAGATATTACTACGAATAACACAAACAAGCAAAAACCAACAAGTGCTACCAAAATCTTTTGATGCCAAATCAAAATACAAAAGGGGAACAAAAACCCTGGGTCCAAAAATCTCAATAAAACCAAGTTATAACCATACTGCTGCTATTGTTCAAGAAGAGGCCCCGCTGCGCAGAGATGGAACTTTCTTCGGCTTTCTCGGAGCAATCTGGGTCTCAGGCTGCAACATTATGGACGAGAGTTTCTGATAAGCATCGACATTTTCAAAGGAAACGGAGCCTCCTGATAAAGACTTGTTTTTCAAAGACACGATAAAAAGAGCGTAATACCCATCAACATCCTAACCAAAGCTATGGCAATTTGCATTAACAAGACCTAATGTCATAGGCACCATTGTTTTAGAACTCCGTAAAACGCGGTCGAGCCGACTCGACTCGGTCAGATTTTGAGTCCAGCTATTTTGGCCAAGTCGTACTGAATTTGGACGCTGACTTTCGAGTCAGAGTCCATGTTTCTGAGTTTTGAACAATGCTAGGTACAGCAACATTCCTTCCAATTCTATTGTTAAGTCGTTTCCACTTATTTGCAATTTCTATCCATTCAAGTTTAGTTAGAAAATGTAGCACCGAATACAATCCCAGAGCAAATGGTGAAAAATGATTAGTGTTCTCATTGGTCAAAGGATTACATGAAGGACAAGGTATCGTATTGCAGGTCATGCAGGGAAAATAGTTTGACCGGTTAAAATTAATTAATTATGGCTAAATTACACTTTGCCCCCTAAAGTTTATCACAAAATCACATAACCCACACTAAAATTTAATAAACTACATTTGCCACTTCAATTGATTGGATATAAATTATAGGGGTGGCAATCCTTGACCCGACCTGCCAACCAGACCCGAAGTTAGCGGGTTTGGGTTTGGCCTATAAACGGGTTCGGGGTCATAAACGGGTCGACCCTATTGACCCATTTATTTAATGGGTCGGGTTCAGGTTTGTACTTATTACTCGATTGACCCGTTTACCAAATGGATCGTGTCAACCCGACCCGAACCAACCCGATCAAACCCGGCCTGTCTTGACCCAACCCGACAGGTTTACATGGGTTATGTTGACCCCAACCCGTTTAGTAAACGGGTTAAACGGGTTGGGTCAACCCGTTTCGTATTAGGCGGATCGGGTTTGGGTTTACAGTTTTGACCCGTTTATTAAACGGCGTCGGGTTTCGGGTTGGGTGTTTTGCCCTTATACCTATGTCTCAACCCGACCCGAACCATTGCCACCCCTAATAAAATTACCAAATGAGGAAATTTAGTAGTTGACAAAAGGGGGCATTGTGATAACATTTAAAACTAAAGGGTCCAGTTTGGAACCCCCCAAAAAAAACTTCAGGGGGATAAAGTGTAATTTACCCAAAATTAAATCATTTAGTTTCACCTCAGAAGAATTTGTTTGTATTTAGCTTGAGGGGATAATCAAAGTAATAAAAAATACATGCAATGTAAAGGACAGGCCAAGTCATATGTGGAGGAATCCTGCCCTAAGCCCACTCAAATCAATCATCTGATTAGGGAGGAGAAAAACTCCGACATTCCACAAGGGCTAAGCTCGGCAGCTGGTCTCCTGATTTTGTTTTTATAGATGCACCCTTGTATTGTTAGTAACTAAGAAAACAATTTTATCACAAATGAAGGACAGAATGAACTACTTTGTTTCCCCCCAGCTAAATCAGGTAGAAAAATAGAAGCTATCCCCTCCAATGCATCCAATTTGGCATCCAACAAACAAATTCCTCAAAAAAAAAAGTATAGGGGAACAAAATTTTTGTGGTGAATATCAGAACATGTTATCAGAATAAAAAATTCCATGTACAAAATGCGGCGAAGAGAATTACCTCTTTCTTGACTGGTTCTTCCTTCTCAGACAAGATCAACTCAATATGACATGGAGACGACATATATGCTGCCATAAAATGTGATGATTCAGTTAAAATCCAAAAAACCACAAAAAAAAAACACCTTGTCAATAAATTTTGTTCGAAGCCAGATTTACGATTAATTCTCCCGTGAGCTCGGTATGTCCTGCGCCTCTGCTTCTGAGCTTGATTCACCTGAACGTGAGATATGAAGAGAGCGTCGACATCCAAGCCTTTGACCTGAGAATAATCACAACAAACCCAAAATCAAAATCATTCGAAGGGCAGGCAGGTAGATGCTAAGTACCAAATCAAAAGGAAGAGAATGATGACATGAAAACTCGTACATCTGCATTACTTTCAGCATTTTTGAGCAAGTCCAAGATGAACCTTGCAGACTTCATGGGCCAGCGGCCCTGCCCATTTGAGTGCCGAGACTTAGCCTGGGCCGTACGCCCCACTCCCCTGCAGAACCTTCGGAAGGGAATGGCTTGCTTGTGTGCAATCACATCCTCAAGGTACCTTTTTAGCCTTAGCCAGCGGCAACTTTTTAATTGCATGAGCTGTTTCACGGGTATTCTGTTAATAGGGAAAACATTGGAGATGTTACATGAGATGGACATAACTGAAAAAAAAAAATCCTCTCATATACAAAGAAAATTAGGCTTAGAGATGGAACAAAACAATACCGCTTTCTAAAACTACTTTGCGATAAAAATATGATAAATTATATAAAAAAATTATTAGAGGTAATTCAGTCTTTTTGAGTGTACTCAATTTTAAACATAAGAGGATAAATAAGAGAGGGCCGTAACATCCCAGATTGGTCGTCTCTCCCTCTTCGCACACGTGCATGCCCCTCGTGTGATAAAACAAGAGGGGTGACATCTACATTGACAGAGCCCCTTATATGATTTGTTGTAGATGTAGAGACGCAGTGCAACATTTTGCCAAAAAAATGAGATAGAGATGATGATAAATGCCTAATAAAAAATAAAAATTATACTTGGACAGATTTTAGAAAGAAATGTCAGAAAAAAATACAGTTATTTACATATTTTTTTATGCCTACGTAACTGACTATCAAATATAAATAATAAAAACAAGGGGCACGCAAACATCATGTTGCAAGCATAACAAGGTTGGTATTTCGTAATGAAATTATAGAAAGGCATGGTATGTCATAAGAATAAAGGAGGCCTTATTTTTCATGCCTACGTAACTGACTATCAAGCAAAATGATAGAAACAGAGTAAGAGCAAACATGATGTTGCAGCATAACAAGGTTAGCTTTTCAGAAGTGAATCATACAAAAGACAGTATATCAAAGAAAAGAGGAGAAATTAAGGACATAGAGGTCTCACCCATCACAAGGAAAACTATAAGGGCCCAACTGCGTATAGGATGTAAGATGTCGGCATTGCTTAAATCTAGTTACATAACAACAATGGGTGCAAAACCCGATAAGCACCAAGCATTAGCTTGGCTA
This sequence comes from Chamaelirium japonicum, assembly GCA_947650365.1. Taxonomy (NCBI): domain Eukaryota; kingdom Viridiplantae; phylum Streptophyta; class Magnoliopsida; order Liliales; family Melanthiaceae; genus Chamaelirium; species Chamaelirium japonicum. The sequence continues at coordinate 7,116,448 of OX393551.1, read as the reverse complement.
GAGAAGATACGCGATTGCAATAAAAGAACACAAGAAACCTGCATTCTACAGTGGCCAGACTCCTACAAACACAACTTTGGCAAATTAAAATGGTCGGATCAATAATGATATTCATATTCCTCACAACTTATCTTCAGGTTGGGCTTATCCTTAATAAACTTACGTACAACTATTCCCCACATGATTGATAATTATATAGAAAGAGCTATAGTTTTCAAAGCCACGAAAACCAAAGAGGGTAATAAATTTGTGTTTCCTGTTTTGCATTCATTTCTTGTGTTTCAAGATGGCATTGAAAACCATCAAGTTAAAAACTTATCCCAGCAACAAGAATCTTTTTGCAAACAATTCCTATGAAGGGCTACACTTGTTTTGTCGTTGCAAGTTTTTCCCCCTAATTTATACAAGCAGAAGCAAAAATAAATAATTATCAAGCACTTCCCCTAAAGTATTGTGCTATCAAAAGTTGTTCCACAGAGTACCATGGGACCCATCAGTTTTATAATGCCGCAACAATGAACGAGCCACAAATCTAAAAATCTAAAAGAAGTTCACTTGGATGTTCAGATATAAAGTTGTCCGTACATATGTAGCAGAAAAAAACAAATCGATGCACTCATTACTGACCTCTTCGATTGAAAAACAATGAACCATAACCATAGCCACCAACTATTCGGGATAAATTCATGTTCACCACTTATTCCAGACTAGTATGGAACCTGGGCAATGCCTGAGGGTGCCCCCCGACCAGAGACTGCCGGCTTGCTCGCCACAACCGCCAGCCACCCCCGTACCAGCCGACGCTGCCCTCTTCAATCAATCGCAACAAAGAATGATTGCTCTTGATCTTTATGGCTGTATCTTTCTTAGCTTGTGAGCGGTCCCCATATGTAGCCCAATCTTACCCACTTCTGCTTTTGTACGGAGGTTTGAAATAGACTCTTTTTTGGTGATTTAATACCACTCTTTGGTTCAAAAACGGCTGATGCGAAGAAAGACAAAAGGGAAAGACCCTGGGGTGCCATAAGGCCAAGCTATCCAATGAATAGGGCTCCAAGATCAATATAAAAACATACAGCTGGTGTAGCCCCCCTATGAATGAGAATAGAAAAGGCAAAATATTATACATTCCCCCACCCCCCACTCAGATTTTTTTTTTTTGAAGAGGACATACCTATCCTGGCTAAAGCGACGCCTATAACTCCTTAAGTGTCATAGCACAAGAGAGATCACAAACCGAAGCCTGCCAACTGGCAAGGGCGCAAAGGTTATTTTTTCCTCGCTAAAGACCGAGCCTTGTTTATGTCCACAGATGCACCACTTTTATTTATACGCCACTCGTCGTAAAGCCAAGCCCGGGGTTCGATCTAGCGATCGCCCCGAGAGAGAGAAATGGTGGGGTTAGCCAGTGGGATCCATTTGTAAAGGGAAACCGGGGGGCTGCTATACCAACCTTCAAGGCAAACTGATCTAAAAATGGGTCACTTACTGATATTTCAAACAAACCAATGCCCGAAGAAGAAGATGGAATGACTACTCAAAGAACGAAGGTCTGCTAACAAAAAAGGAGGTATTGAGGGGCAACATAGAAACCAAAGGGGGTAGTAACTGAAACTAGTGTAGTTTATGTCCGAAGAAGAAGCTCAAAAGACGCATGGCCATGATCCAGCCGTGGTCTAGATGCCTTGATCGATAGTGCTGATGGCTAAGAAAGAGCTACAGACAACATTTGCAATAGAGGACAGCAAGCTAAAGAGGCCATCGAGACTATCGAGTGAAGTCAACTGGCAGTAGTAAAGCACTGCTCAACAAAAAGCCTTATGCGACTGGAAGCAACAAAGCACATACATCGAGGAACCACGAGCAATGAATTCACTTTCATGTTCATATTTTAAATTTCTTCAAGCTTTCAACTTCACACGATGTCTTTGAATTTTCATTGTCTTTCGATGATTTTTATATTTTATACACTTGTCCATTAAATTCCTACACAAGCAGGGTCTTTGTTTTACAAACAATACACTTTATAGCACCATCTTTACCTTCAACACGTTGTACACTTTAGAAATCTAGTCGGGCGCACCAAAGTAAAGATTGCACCATCTTTCTCATATTTTGAGAGGACAAATTCATTCGATCACACGATTAGCTGAATTGTTTTTATCTCTTGCATGCCCGGCCGCACGCACACGACACACGACACACACTACAACAAACTTTAGGGCACGACAGGTCTGACAGGATCATGGCTCGCATAGCGACTCGAACGGTTCTCATCGGAATAGTAGTATCATGATCAAATTTTCTTAGATCTATAAAAAATGACTTAGCCATATGAATATTTTATGAGAGTAGCCAATTATGAACATTAAAGGCGAAAATTTACAGTCAAGTTTGCTATTAAAAATAAAAGCATTAATCAATTCAGTGTTTATATCAACGTTACCTTGAAGTGAACCCTCAGGTCCCTCCCCATGGCCTTGGAGGCTGCCAAAAAAGATCACGAATAAGACCAAGCAGCTGCAGAAAAATGCTTCATCCAAACCCTAGATCCAACTTGCGTGAGAAAGGAAAAGAAGATGGGGGAGCGAGGAGCGAGAATCTTACACTTGGTAGGGTTGATGGGTTCCGTCGAAATACTTCACCTGATCAAATACAGTAACAAAGAATTCACAAGGAGGACTATGGCTTCAAACGAGGTATGGGGAGATTTAGGAGAGAGAGTAGAGAGGATCTCACCATGGCGGCGGGCGGCGGGCGGCGGGGCGGCGGATCCCCTTCCCTCTCTTGTCCGCAGAGGAAAATATTAACCTCCCAAAATGAGATAGGCTTATATAGGAGAGTGAAACCCTTACCCTTTGCCCCGAAAAAAAACCTACGGGTAGGGCTAGCGCTGTTATATGGGCTCAGGCCAGGCCCGATTGAGCCTAGATTGATATAGAGTTTGCTTGGGCTTTAGACCGGACTGGGCTCTAGCATTCAAGCCACGACTGTGTTATGGGACGAGTATGGAGTATGGAGTATGGACAACCCCTAATCCGACCCCCAAGTCTGAAATATTTTGTTTTTGTTACGGATATATGTGGCTGCCCACACACCTCTAACCGACACATCTAACCCTAATCCCTATCTCCATATATATGAGATGAAATAAAACAAGAGGCTCTAACGTATTCGTAAAAGCGTAGCTGTCATCCCGAATACAACTATCCCTCTTTCTCCCCTCTCTCTCTTGTAACAGTTTTTAATTTTTATATACAATGAATACAGAGTTTTAAAAAAGCCCACATTATAAATATCAATGCCTTGGACTCTAGGAGGATTATTTTGCATATATCCTTTTAATGTATATCATAATCAATACTATTGTCTACTTTTTATTGTGTGATCAAGAAAAGAAAAGAGATTTAGGAAATAAGGGCATAATTTAGGACGGGTTTGGACTTGGGCTTCATAAAAAAGTTTTGGGGGCCGGTCTTGGGCAAAGTACAAAATTTTAATTTGGGCTCTGGCCGGATATGGGCACACACTCATAAGTTTGGGCCGGGCGTGGGCATGGGGTGGCCCAACCCGAACCTAACCCAATAACAGCCCTAGCTAGGGTTGCATCTTGGGCAGGTTCGACCCAACCGAGCCCAAGTTTGGGCGTATTTGGACTGATGTATTCGACGAATGAGTTGGGTTATTGTTGAAAAAAATACAACAAAAGTCTCTACAATTAGAGTCTCGTGGGATATATACAACCCACAAAATACCAAAGGTAGCTCCAGTCTAAAGGCAGCATGCCTTTTATTAGGTGTAACCCACCCTTGTTCTTTCCACCTCTCCTCCTTTTCCCCCTCTTCCTGAAAATTACGATACTGCTGTTTCAGACCAAGTGCACATTTTGTGCATTTGGTTTCCAATGATCGAATGAATTGTAGATGAATTCAACCTCCATGGCCAAATGCACCTTATGTGCATTTTTACCGTGATGGTTGAACATAGGTGAATTCGGTCTGGTAAGTTTTTCAAGGAGGAGGAAGAGCCACAAAGGTGGTTGACAACTTGCACATGGTTGACGACAAATGGAAGCGAGCAAGAGTTGCCCATAGAAAAGAGCAGGGATGAAATGGAAACTTGAGGTTTTTTTTTTTTTTTTTCTTTCAAATTTAAGTTGGAGTTGCCTTTGATTTTTCATGGGTTATATAATATATCCTCACCCACAGTGCATTCCTCTCTAGCCAGATTTTGACCGTAATTTTTTTTTTTTTTACGAACCAAGGTGAACGGTACATCACTTATAATGCGCCAGCACAAAACAGAACAGGATCGAAACCTGCCAAAAGAGCGAGAGAAATATCCTGATTCTTTAACAGCCCCACAGGTTGGAAGGCTCACCCTCTGAGAGGAGAGAGCCTGCCACTATAGAGTGGGAGGAAATATATTGTGGCACTTATTAAAATGAGCCAACATGGAACCTTTTGTTGTAAGTCATTGGGAGTTTACTTTCCTCATTTGCTTCAATGGAGGTCTGTGATGATCGATTAAAGTTGCAAAATCAACCAATCGGTTAAATCTTTGTTGTTCTGTGATGATCAAACACGACTCAACAAATATATGAACAAGTACCAAACTTCCAAGCTGTTTAGCATTTGCAAAGCCATTCAATTTTCCCCCAATCAATAGGGGGGAAATTTTTTCGATTGCCCTAAAATCATTGGAAACTATCTATTGTTTCTTATCAATGTACAACAAATAAAATCATTATGAGTAAGAAAAATGACAAACAATGACAAGATGTAACCCTAAAAGTAATAGCTCGACAAAAAGGACGTAAAAGCAGTAACATCAGCCCAACTTGGGAACAGGCTCTTCATCTTCTTCATGTCGTCGACGATGTATTGTGGTTGAGAACTGCAAACATCCACTCTCAAAGGCTCCGAAACTATTAGCCTGTTGTGCATATAAACATCAGATTTGAGAGTGAATCACACGATTCACACCTGGAAAAGATCTCGGCAATTATTTAATCAACTATGTGGGAAAAAAATCTTTGGCAAAAAAGTAAATAATGTGTTGAAGTATGCATCATAATCATCATCCAAGTCGTATACCATCTAAATGACGTCGAGAAAGATTGGTGCTGAAAATTTGACCAAGAAAGTTGGCAAGAGAAGGGATGCCATGAAACATAAACGAGTCGGTCAGCGGCCTTGGCATCATTCCGGAGCCGTCCGTTTATATCCGCAATTCCATATCTTAAAATCAATGGATATTGCATGTTCCGGTGGAATGAAGAACATTGGAAATGATAATTTATCACCCCAGTCTGTTTCTATGCCAACCGGAACAATAAACCACTAGATTACATTGAAAATAGGAATTGACCGGATTACCCCTGTTCTGGATGAGGTTTAAGCAGAACAGCAGTTCCTCATGCCAAGCACACCCTAAGCTTCCCTTAGATTAGGAAAGAGACTACCCAAAGAGTGAAGAAAGAAAGAATTTATATATATATATATATATATATATATATAGAGAGAGAGAGAGAGAGAGAGAGAGAAATGCTATATTGCGGCATGCGGTAAGTGCGGCACCGCACCGCAGCGGTCTGATGCACCACTGCGTGCATCGCATGCACGCAGCGCGTGCATCAGACGGCTGCTCCTATATATATATATATATATAATATATATATTATATATATTATATATAGAGAGAGAGAGAGAGAGAGAGAGAGAGAGATTTGATCACCTAAGGGACATCCCGGACGAGCGGAGTGCGGGACACTTTTTCGGGCCATTCGATTAGAATGGATCCAATGAATGTGATTCATTCAGACAAAAAAAAATCGTCGTTACTGTAGCGGTTGCAGTAACCAGTAACAACGATTTTTTTGGACCGAATGAATCCCATTCGTTGGATCCATTCCGATCGGATGGCCAAAAAAAATGTCCCACATTCCGTCGTCCTGGACGTCCCGTAGGTGATCAAATCTCTCTCTCTCTCTCTCTCTCTCTCTCTATATATATATATATATATATATATATATATATATATATATATATCTATAGAAAATGGGTTCCTATGACATGTCATAAGGAGTATCCTATGACATATGGTGATTAGTAACCCTAGAATATTTAGAATGTTTTGAATTTTTATGCGGATGATCACCCTATCTTAGATAGGACAACCCATAAAAAATTGGCACATTCTGAAACTTTTAGAGGCGATTAAATATGGTTTTTCAATTAAACGGTTAAAATTGATGGCACATTTGATGCCCCAACAGGTTTTAGAAACACATTAATTTTTTGTGGACATTCTACCTAAGGTAAGGTGATCACCCTCATAAAAATTCAACACATTATAGCATTACTAATTCAACCGTATGTCATAGGGTACTCCCTACGACGCTGTCATAGGAAACCCAGCCCCCTCTCCTCTCCCCTCTCTCTCTCTCTCTCTCTCTCTCTCTCTATATATATATATATATATAGAGGAGGGATACTCTTACAAGTCAGCTCTTACAAGTGCCTCTTACAAGTGATCCGGGCCGTCCGTTCCGATTATGATGGAGGGCCCGAATCATCATCATCATTCTCTCTCTCTCTCTCCCTCTCTCTCTCAAACACCTGACACCCCCCACTCCCCCGACCCCGATCGGAACCCCCCCTCCCCTGGCTCCGGCGGCCCACCCCCGACCCCCTCCCGTCCGTCGAGCCACCCCGCTGGCTCTGGCCCCGTCCCCGACCCCAGCAGCTCCGGCCGGCCCCGACCCCCCCCCCCCCCCCCCCCCCCCGTCGCGCGCAACATCCCGACCCCGACCCCGATCCGCCGCCGGCGCAGCACTCCCCAACCCCGATCCGCCGCCGACGCAGCCCCCCCGACCCCCTGCCGGAGTGGATCGGGGCTGCGCCGGATCGGGGGTGTCGGGGGCTGCGCCGGAGGGGGGTCGGGGCTGCCCGCCGGAGTGGGTCGGGGCTGCCGCCGGAGGGGAGGAGGTCGGGGCTGCGCGCGGAGGGGAGGGGGGTCGGGGGCTGGTCGGGGGTAGGGAAGGGCTGCAATGGTGAGAGAGAAAGAGAGTGAGAGGGGGATGTTTTAAATCGGTCCATCCAACTGAAAATGGACGGCCCGTATCACTTGTAAGACTTCACTTGTAAGATTTGACTTGTAAGAGTATCCCTCCCCATATATATATATATATATAATCTCGTGCAATGCTATGATGGTTGTGCTGCTGTTAGATGCATTGAATTCCCGCTTCACATTGTGTTGTGTGTGTGTGTCAGAGAGAGAGAGAGAGAGAGAGAGAGAGAGAGAGAGAGAGAGAGAGAGATGAGGAGAGAGAGAGAGAGAGAGAGAGAGAGAGAGAGAGAGAGAGAGAGAGAGGAGAGAGAGGAGAGAGAGAGGAGAGAGAGAGAGAGAGAGAGGGTGGGAATGGGAAGGCTGACATGTGGCTGCGTAGACCTCAGCTTTATAAGTAATTTAGATTAGATTATCTCTTGTCATGGTTAATGTGATTTTTTTTACATGTGGCTGCGTAGACCTCAGCTTTATAAGTAATTTAGATTAGATTATCTCTTGTCATGGTTAATGTGATTTTTTTTTTCTTTTGTCATGGACTGTAGAGCAGCATGAGGACTATAACAAGAATTACAAAGATGAATGTGTACATCACCTCCAACCAAAATGTCCAATTCTCATGGCTTCTACCACTAAGTTTGCAAATGTATGATGGCGGGCCACCTCTGACAGGTTGAGGAGCTGCCAAAAATAGCATATCGGCATCCGTAAGACTGTTGACGGAAAACGGCAAACTCGGAAGAAGCAAAAATAACATCAGAATTCACCTGGGAGACGACTGTCAGCGAAGGACCAATTCGACAATGGACCGGTTATGTTAAGTGCTGCAACCCAAATCTCATCCAGCGAACTGCAGTCATGAAAGAAGTCGGTAAGAACACACACTGTTCATTGGATCGATAGCTTCATCGGTGCAACTAAACAGGGAATATAAGTAAAACATGGATCATCACCCAAGATAAAGCTCCAGGTTCACTCTGCGGGCTCCGGTTTTAGAAAAGGAAACCGGCTCCCGAATTGACAAGTGAGGCATGTATGTGTAACGCTTGGAAATAGCATCAGCTTGTGCAGGGAACTTCAAGCTTCCAGAGAACAAGGAAGCTACCGGGTAAATTGCCTGGAAAAAAAAAAGCATAAAGAATAAAAAAAGTGTGAGAATGTGCAAACAGTGGCTATTACTCACATATGAAAGCATCCGACATGCATCTACGGATTTACATCAGGTGTGTGTGTGTATAAAAAATATCAAGAGAAAAACACAACTCACAGGTAGTCAGCTATAAGTAAGCTTAACTATTAGGCTGTGTTTGGACCATTTTAAGTATGCTTAACAACTAGGCTGCGTTGGGACGTTTTGCAGTTCAAAATTCTGAATCTTTTGTTTCCCAGAATAACAATTTATGTAATTTAAAATTTGAGATTTTTTAGGACCTGTTATGGTAGTATAAAAAAGAAAGTTAACAATTGAGAATGTAAAATAAGTACCATAACCACTAAGCCTTGTCCCATCAATTTGAGGTTGGCTTTATGAATCCTTGTTTGCTGGTCATCTCCGTTGAGGGCCAACTATGTTGTCACTGATCCATATTATTTCTACCAACTTTAATCAATGTTATTTTAGATCTTTCCCTTCTCCTTAACCCATCCATAGTGATTCGAGACCCTCTCCTTAAAAGGGTCAGCCTCTGCTCTTTATTGTGCATGACCATACCATTGTAATTTGTTCTTCATTTTTTAGCAGCAATTGGCGCATTCACTCCATTTCTTCTATTTTTGCCGCACATCCACCTCGACATCCTCACCTCTGTCTCATTCATCTTGTGTATTTGATTACTATTTATAACCCACCATTTTGTCGATTACACAGCACTAGGGGTGGACATGGTCGGGTTTGGAGCTCTGACCATGTTTAGACCAAGTTAAATTGACTTTGCCCAAATTACCTGAGTTGCCCGAGGAACTCGTAGAGGGTTGCCCGTGTTTGGACCATAGAAGTTCCTTCGGTTGCTCGGGTTCATCCGTATCGTTCAATAAAGAGTATAGAGATGTCCGATCTAAAATTTACACCGTTCGATCTGGAGTTTCCCCTCACTGAAGCAAAAAAAAAATTGGTCCAGACCGTGCAATGGAAGATATTACAAGTTTAATCTAATTGTAGAGAACATGTGCATTCCTCTCTCTCTCTCTCTCTCTCTCTCTCTCTCTCTCTCTATCTATATATATATATATATATATATATATATATATATATATATATATATATATATATATATATAACATGGGACGATGGTTTTGTGCTGACTAAACAAAAAGGAACCAAATGCTGACTAGACAAAACTCTCGCGATCACAACAGTTCCTTCTCTTCTTCCCCGATCTCTCTCTTTCCGGAACTCTCTCTCTCCTCGTATGTCTCTCTCTCCCCCTCGTATTTCTATGGGGTGCGATAGAAGGTCAGGGCTGATGCGAGGAACGGTTGGGATTGGGTTCCAGATGGGAGGGCTCGCGATCAAACATCGCGATGGGGGAGTCGGGCACCAGCTGGATTCCGAGTGAATGAAAGATATAGAAAGAGAATGCATGCATGATTTTCGGGTTTGCGTGAGGCTACGGTTGCATGGGGCGCTGGATATGGGCTGATCTTGGACGGTTGCGATGGGATGCGAGAGAGGGCTGCATGGATCGAACGGCTAGATAGAGGATCAGTTAAAAAGAGAGGGACGTGCATGAATGGGGGTGACCAGCTCTTGGGTATTAAAAGGGGGACCATAAGGTTTAAATGGAAACAATGAATGAGAAATCTTGATGAGAAGTGATGGGTTTGCATGGAAATAATTGTTGGGATGGCTGTGCATGGGTTGTTAGAGAGAGATGGAAAGATATTAGAGAGATTTAGAGAAATAGGGCTGGGCATGATTATGAGATTCTAGAGAGAGAATCGGGAGGAGTTGCGATCGGTTTAGGGAGCTACATGCATGCATGGGTTCTGTGAACGGCTGTGATGGTTCGGGTTTTAGAGAGAGAATAGATCGTGTATGAGTTGGGGTTATGGGGTCCTGCATATGCATGGCTTTAATGGGGGTGGTGTGATGAGCTTTTAAATGGGATAATAAAAGCAAATTATTTTAGCTTTTAAATGGGATAATAGACCCGACCGGTGTATCGCACTCATCCCAATCGGTAGGCAAAGGGACGACCATGATCAGGTACAACCTAGAGCATATGCCGGAGGGCCAATTACATCTATTTCTTTGCTTGCCGGTTCGGGCTGAGTGCGATGCACAGGTCGGGTATGGGTGCAACGGACGACTGTGACTTGGGAGGCAGACGATGGGGCAGAAGATTTGGGTTCAGGGGTTGTGGGGAGCGGTGGTTGCCCGCTTCGTGCTAATCGGGGGGTGTTTTGCCGCCGAAGGTGGCCCGCTGCATCACTAACAGGTGTGTTGCCGCCAAAAGCAGCCCGTTGCAGTGCTAACAAGCACGGACATGCACTAGTGTAGGAAACGGGGAATAGGCTGACAACCTATTTCAAAACAGTAGGCACCCATTTGAAGCCCTTAGAAGTTTTAGAACGTGCTGATTTTTTGTGAGCATAAGCACCTTACCTTAGATAGAACACCCTCAAAACATCAGCACATTCTAAAACTCCTAGGGCTATCAAATGTTAGAAGTTTTATCGAACTTCCGTTGTAACTGTTAATCTGAAATATAACATTTGATGCCCCTAAAAGTTTTTGAATGTGCTAATTTTTTGTGGATGTTCTATCCAAAGTAGGGTGCTTATGCTCACAAAAAATCAGCACAATTCTAAACCTCCTAAGGGCTTCAAATGGGTGGCTACCCATTTCGCTGAAATAGGCCGCCAACCTATACCCCCTATCCTCTCTCTCTCTCTCTCTCTCTCTCTCTCTCTCTCTCTCTATATATATATATATATATATATATATATATATATATATATATATATATATATATATATATAGGGTAGTGATCCAGTGAGATAACTCTTATATGAGATACCTTGTGAGAAACCTATCTAGAGGTTTTAGAATTTGATGAAAATTAGTAGGCGTGCTATGTATGGCAAGTTGATCATCCTCACAAAAATTCATCAAATTCTAAAACCTCTAAACGTAAAAATTTGATATTCAAATTTATGGTTTTTATGGACGGTCGATAAATCATCTAACATTTGATGCCCCTAGAAGTTTTCAAACTTGATGAATTTTGATGAGGATGATCAACTTGCCATACATAGCACACCCACTTATTTTTATCAAATTCTGAAACCTCTAGATAGGTTTCTCACAAGTATCTCATATAAGAGTTATCTCACTGGATCGCTATCCTATATATATATATATATATATATATATATATATATATATATATATATATATATATAGGGAAATACTTAGGTGCGGTCTGTGGTCCGTGTGGTCCGCAGCCGTCCGATGCACCACTCCGTGCATCTGATGCACGCAGCGGGTGCAGCGCGTGCATCAGACGACTGCGATGCGATGCCGCACCTATCGCATTATAACATGCCCCTATATATATATATATATATATATATATATATATATATATATATATATATATATATATATATATATATATATATATATATATATATATATATATATATATATATATATATATATATAATTCCTCTTGTTCTTCAGATTGCTCGGGTTGGTCATACGACTAACCATGTTTGCCCAAATTTGAATTTGGGCAAAAAAAATTTGCCCATGCCTGTCAAAATTCTCAATTATTGTTGCCCGTGATTGTCCAAATTCAAAATTTTGTCGGGTTACTCGAGTTCGTTCGGATCAAGTCCCAGCCCTACACAACTCCCCCAAATCTATCCACTTCATCCAACTAACTCTAGTTCTATTAGATATAGTTTCATCTAACTCTTCATTTCTTGTATAATAAACCCAATATACCGAAAACAATGGCGTTATTGTATCGTGGCTCTAAGTTTATGAAATTGACTTCACTATCGTTAGAGCTTCCATTAAAGTTGCATCACATCTACTCTACTTTAGTTATAATTTTTTATACTTATCGTACAAAGCTTTCCTCCACAATTACAATTTGGATTTAACGATACATCGACTAGCACTGTATCATTTACAAATAAAATACACCAAGGTACTTATTGAATATTAGCAGTAAGCTCATCAATAACAAACAAAAACATATTGAAAACTCATTTGACCCACTGCAACCGTTTCTCACACTAGTTATTGCTCCCTCATACATGTCCTTGATAATAACATTATAATCTTGAGGCACCTCTTTCCTTCTTTTTCAAGTTCATAAAAGCCATATGGAAATTATATCATGTGGTACTCTATCATAAGCATCTCAAATCAATAACACCATATGGAAATTCTTGTTTCTTTCTCTTAATTGTTACGTTAGTTTATCTCAGCAATAAAATAACCTCCATTGTTGATTATCCTACCATAAATCCGAAATAATTATCCAGAATTTTCTTAATATCTTTTTTAACCTTTGTTCATCACTCTCTCCCACAATTTCATAGTAAGACTCGGAAGATTTAACTCCAAGATTCCTAAAATAGAATTGGATTTCACAGCACATACAAACACCGAAAGCATAAGTTCCGAAAAAAAAACTCAAAATCAATGATTGTGCAGAACATCTAAACGAATCCTTAACCCATAGCACATAATTAAGCATTTGAACACTAGGGCAACTATGAAGCGCGGATACACCTACAGGCCCCGAGTACCCGTATTGGACACGTATCGGACACGGATACGTGTCCGATACAGCTACGCCGTATCCATTAATTAAAAAAACCAAAAAAAAGGATTGGATACGGGCCGGATATGGACTGGATACAGGGAGGATACGACCTGTGAAAGTCGGGTCGGGCCTGCTTGGTGGATTCTTAAAACCTGATATGGTCTTGAATCTGTATCGAACCAGATTATATATATATATATATATATATATATATATATATATATATATATATATTCCCCCTCTAGTGCGATTCGAGCACTGTGGGCCGCCCGATTTAATTTGTTTGGGCGGTGTATGCTTCACACCTAACGATGCAGGCCGCAAAAAACCACATGTTGTGCTTCACTGCATATGTTGCAGTTCTTCCAGTGCATATGTTACTAATCAAGGTTGCACGAAGTGGATCACATTTGACGGATTCTCTCTCTCTCTCTCTCTCTATATATATATATATATATATATATATATATATATATATATAGGGGCATGCTATAATGCGGCATGCGGTAAGTGCGGCACCGCATAGTAGCCGTCTGATGCACCACTGCGTGCATCAGACGGCTGCGGTGCAATGCCGCATGTACCGCATGCCGCATTATAGCATGCCCCTATATATATATGGGGTAAGGTAGCCTACTCCAACTTACCTACTCCATGGGCTAAATGGATGCCATGTGGCACTTTTAAACCGAAGTTAAGACTTTGTCAACTTAGGTTCACCCCTCCCAATAATTGTCAAGAAAAAAAATTTGAGAAAAACACATGCCAAATGGCATTTTTAGCATGCAAAAAAAAAATATTTTTATGATGCACAGTAAATGTGCCATGTGCCTACTCCATGGAGTAGACTACCCTTTCCCTATATATATATATATATATATATATATATATATATATATATATATATATATATATATATATATATATATATGGGAAAAGGGAGCCTGGACCTGAGGTGCTGCATCGTTGCTGCACCTCAGGCATTGTTTACCTATCCTAGAAGTTTTGGAATTTGATGAAATTTGGTGAGGGCGTTGTCTAGGGTAAGATGATAATCCTTACAAAAAAATCACCAAATTCCAAAACTTCTAGGAGGGTCAAATGGTCGAAACAAAATCAGTCGTCCGCAGTCACTGTTAAAATATACAGATTTTACTTTGACCATTTGACCCCCCTAGAAGTTTTGAAATTTGATGAAAATTGGTGAGGATGATCATCTTACCATAGACAACACCCTCACCAAATTTCATCAAATTCCAAAACTTCTAGGGAGGTAAACAAGCGAGAGGTGCAGCAACGATGCTATACCTCGGGTGCAGGCTCCCTGCCCTCTCTCTCTCTCTCTCTCTCTCTCTCTCTATCTCTCTCTCTCTCTCTCTCTCTCTCTCTCTCTATATATATATATATATATATATATATATATATATATATATATATATAGGGCTGGGATTCGTTGACAACCCATCATTTGATGGGGCCAGAGGTTTTAGAATTTGCTGATTTTTTGTGAGGATGATCTCCATACTATAGATAGCACACCCACAAAAAATCAACTAATTGTAAGACCTCTAGCTCCATCAAATATATTCTTCAAATTAAATGTTAAAATGGACGGTCTATATTTGACGAGGCCATTTGATGGGGCTAGAGGTTTGGGATTTTTTTGATTTTTTGTAAGGATGATCTCCTTACTATACATAGCATCCTCATAAAAAAATCAGCAAATTCTAAAACCTCTAGCTCCATCAAATGATGGGTTATCAACGGGTTGTCAACGGATCCCAGCCCATATATATATATATATATATATATATATATATATATATATATATATATATATATATATATATATATATATATATATATATATATATATATATATATATATATATATATAGTTTTTTTGCATGCCTTATTTCAAACAGGCGCTCGCCTCGCCTCTCGTCTCAGGCGCCAATAAGGTAGAGCGCCTTGAGTCTGCCTTAACGCCTTCACTACACTGACATTAAGAGAGGTAAACCTATGGTTTGGGGTGTACTGAATTTTCATGCATACTTCTTTCTCCCTCTCTTTTTCTCTAGTTTTATCTCTTGTTTTGTTTCTACATATAAAATTGTACATAAGGTGATGGGACACCAGTAACACCACATTAGTAAGCACAGATGATGTATCCATCAAGCAATATAGATGATGATGGGAGAAAAGGGAGAAATAAATGACAAAGAAGATAACCAGGAGGGTGGTTGAGTCTCTGTTGCTTAGGGACTCCTAGGTTGATGCCTGGAGCTCAACGGTTCGAACAGAGAGTTGGGCCTCTTGGTCCTCTTGTTTCTTTTGAGTGTCTGCTTGCCTTTGCAAAGACCCTTGCATCATTCTTTTCATTATTTTAAATATAAACCTATATATCGTAGCTCTACAGTAACAAAGATGACATACCGATAGTATAATCGCTACAATCCATCCTGAATTTAAGTAGGTAACTACAACTAAATGACAAAGCTACTCCTTTTCAATATTTCCTCTCACGAGTAGGCCCTATATACTGCAAGCGGAGAATATTGACCACTTACATTAGAGAATGCTATTTTAAATCCCGCTTTGACCACTCTAAGTGTCCAACTGTAGAGCAGTTGTTTGGGCATTAGATTTTTCCAGTCAAGGCCAAATGAGAACTATTACAGCTCCTCAAGGTGAACTTTTTAAGGTCTTGGTAACAAGGGATCCTTTATGGCTGCCTGAAGAAGAGACAGACTTTTCTTTGGGTTGTTTGACTAAAATAATACTAATTGATCAAACCTTGTCGAAAGATTTAGAAGAAGAAATGCCCCACAATAATACGCACAAACTAAGCATAAGGTCATTGTTGATAAAAGATTTAGAAGAAGAAATGACACAGAAACAAGAACCCAAAGAATAATGCCCATACCAGATCTTCAGCAGGCTAAGAGAATTTTTTTCAAGATTTGAACCACCTCATATTCACATTAAAAATCAAAGTGAACGTCAGACTATCTTCAATTTTTCATGGGATAATAGAACATACAAATAATCAAGGTTCGAAATTTCCATTTCGATCAATATTAGAAGGGTACTATTCAAAAGCATGAACACTATTTGTAAACACCTTCAATACACAAGACTTAGATCAGATATCAAGTTTCTTATAGCTACTGGATATCATTGAGAGGTCACATGGTTGTCCCACAAATTATATTGCACATGTTTTCACTAAGTATTCTGGTTTATTTACAGCATTCATTAACCAAGGATTACAGGTTGAAACACAATGTGAGTGCTGATCTTGTTTTCACAAATAAGACTGCAAATTATTAAGAACATTATTATTTCACAAATGGACAACAATGTAAAAGTGGTTTACTTACCAACCAAGAACTTCTGTCAGAATGAGCAGTGGCTTCAAAAGAAAATCCTACATCAATCTCTAGCATTTTTGCTGCTTCAGGTGCATACTTGAAAAGATAAATCAAGGAATTGGCATCGACTACAGAAAAGTCATAGCTGGATTCCACAATTTTACTAGCATCTGTAAATTCAACCAGATGAAAAAAAAAAGTTACAGACGAGCAGATAAAACAAATCAGAGTATGCACCAAGGCAGAACCATCCTAATTTTAGTTCCATGAAGGTATGCACCAGAGGAACATCATACACGTGATACGGGCTAAGAGCTGTTCCAAAAAAATGGAGAGAAAATGACACTATTGCACTAAAAAAATAACATATATTATTCTAGGCCTGCCCAACCACATCAACCATGCCTCTGCTGCTGCATATGCATTGTTGGAAATATATTCTAGGCCTCCAACGTATCTAAATTTAGAAAGGTTTATGTCATTTATTTTATGGAATTTTACAAAATATGAAATACCAAATAATTGATTTGAAAACTAAATCTAGAACTTATATATTGGCCAACTTTA
Source organism: Chamaelirium japonicum (assembly GCA_947650365.1). Classification (NCBI taxonomy): domain Eukaryota; kingdom Viridiplantae; phylum Streptophyta; class Magnoliopsida; order Liliales; family Melanthiaceae; genus Chamaelirium; species Chamaelirium japonicum. Next base: position 7,099,653 of record OX393551.1, on the reverse strand, counting down.
AATGCAAAGAAATGTGACCTAAGTTTTTCATCATTGACAAAAGGGTGAGGCTAGATACAAACCATGAAATACCTTAGGTAGCTCGCTTCTAAAGAGCGCCCCCCCCCCCCCCCCCCCCCCCCCCCTCTTTTTTTTTTTGGCAAAGGCCACCCCCTATATTGCCTCTGTTGTGCGCATGCAAACCGCCATTGGCTACCTCCGCTGCCGATGACTCACCACCATCGGTCCGTCTCCTTCCTCCTCAAAATTCTTCTTCCTCCTCTTTCTTTCTTCCTCCTCCTCGGCCTCTATGACTGAAAACATACAAGGTGCATTCAGCCTTGTGTGGTCGAGTGTCACGATTTCCTGGGGGAGGAGGGGAAGAGGAGGAACAAAAAGGGGAGGAAAAAGAAGGGAAAGAGGATGAAGGAGGAGGAGGGAGGACAAAAGCAGAGGGAGGAGGGAGGAGACCATAGTGGTGGGTTGTTGGCAGCACCGAGCGGCGGCTTGCACATGGCCGGCGACTGACAACAGCGGGCGTGGGCTGCCTTTGGACAATTAAGGGGACATGTTCGGTCTATAGTCCACAAAATATCAAAGGCAACACAAAGTCCTGCCTTTGGAAGCTTTAATGTAAATCTAGTCGACATGTCTTACTCATACTCTCAAAATAAATCATCAGAGTCCCATGCGGTTGTGCTCTTTACGGCTATGAGCTATATATAGCCTCATCCTTGAAAATATCCATCAAATGTAGATGCAGCTATGATCAGAAAAGATTAGGCAAGCTGAACAACCGTTTAAATCATGAAAACAACGTTTCAAAAAAGAGAGGTGTTAAAGATCTCAAGCCGATGACATTTACGAAGCTGTTACGTGTTTCGAACTAAGAAGTCTTGGGAAACAGAACAATCACCAAGGGCATAAAAACATACGACATACAGGGATGAAATTCCCTTTATTATCAATTACTGCATACCTGCAGTCACAATTGTGTGCTGAATCACGACCCTCTTTGGTGCAGCAGCACTGTAAGGAAAAAATTGGGAAGATACAGCCAAAGCAAGCACACTAACTTGCAGTAAACACTGCATGATGGATGATCTGGCCAACCAATGACCAACTACAGGAATTAAAGGACCCACACAGAACCCAGTTACGGCTCCAATTACTGCTGCTACTATAATATCCGGGACAAAATATCCTGCAAAGAAAGCACTTTCAGATTTAGTTGAAAGCTGCAACTCATTAATCATTTTGCATTTTAAATTGATAGCATGCCATAATTGACAGCACTAGATCGGGATTATTGCCAAAGGGACCATAAGGCTGGGTGAAATGGATGGGACAAGACTTATCATAATGCTTAGCAGCTACAATAACAGTTAAGAGGTTCTTCCACAACAACTAACTTAATCACAGTCTCGCCCATTGTGCACAAAGATGTTTTCTTCTAGAGAGCGCATCCAAAGATCCGAAACGATAAAAACATCACAGATATTGCTAACGACTTGGCAAGTTACTTTGATCTTGTTGACTAAATGAATATGATTTCTACTACCTTGTAAGTGGTAACTAATAGGGTGCTTGGATGGCCCCTTATGTTACACAAGGAGAACATGTCAGATTGACCGAAACATCACTGGCTTGTGGGATGTATTAGTCTTTTGATTAGACTAGAAAATACTTATATACCTATGTCATCCATATACATGGATATGGTGTTCAATTTAAAAGCTGATCTATGGACCCTGATATCCCTTTAATCTTTTTCTATCCCCTAACTTCTAAACAATAGCAGAATGCTGCCAATTTTCTTCAAGTTGAACATTTGATACTTCAGTATGTTATACTCAAAAAGAATTTAATGGTAATCCCAACACCAACTATGTACAGAGAGCAGAAGGCCTAACAATCATGGCTTGGCAAATAGCCAAATACTGATAAACAACAGTCTTATGACTGCAAATCTAAGACGCAAACGTCATGAAAATTTAGAATCAATATCAGACTCCCGTAATCATGCAATATGGCAACAAAGGCTTAATGAGCAAATCAATCAAAATTCAGATCATTTGCAAGTAAAATAGTTGAGGAAACTAACCATAAGGCTGCGGAAGAGAACCCATCATACCCGTCTTCTCAATCACGAACTGGACAAGAAACCCACCAAAGTATACAGAATAAGTAAGGCATGGGATTAACGGGACCACATATCCTGCCAGTGACCTGCATAATCCTTGTTAGAATATCATACACGAGAATCAGATATGTACATATATGGGGAACCCATATCCCAAACCCAAACCAACAATGATCAGTTTTTTACGTTTGGTTGAGAAAATCCCTTTATTTGAGTGAGGGTTAGGCTACGACCCTGACCAGTCTATTAATATAAATAATAGGTTGTAAAGCAACAATGATAATTAGGAAACCCGAGCACAACCATAACCATCAAGCCCCCATCTAGTTAGGGTTGGCTTTATGAGTCCTTGGGAAATCCAAGCATAAACAGTCTATTAGTTAGAGTGAAACTTATTATTTTCATGCATAAATAAATAATAAATGATTCGATTAAACATTGCAAGTTGCTTGAGTTAATCTTCCATCATGTACTTCGGAAACTTCCGGCTAAGGCCAAAGACCAACCACGTGATGAGGGGGGCACAAGATACAAGTCACGGGGCTAAAAGGGATGGGCAGACCAAATAAGACTAGGAGTCTAGGACCACAACAATTAAAACACCTAGCATTTCAGGTGACTTGGTCTAGGATAGGAACCGATGCTGCATTAGGTCATTGATGCAGGACAAATGAAGGGGTCCTACCAAAAAGGAACGATTCTCATTCTAGGATAAAAATTGGGATTTCATAAGACGTAGATTTTCAGGATAGCGGAGGGGTATTTTGATCTTTTCATCATGTTCAGTTTTTCCTAGGGCTACAACTCGGTCGGGTTGAGAGTGAACCCAAGTACTAAAACCCTCAACCCTAACCCAATCCAACTTCCAACCCAAGATGCCCAGCCCCAACCCAAGAACAAATTTCCATGCTCGGGTTGGCCCAACTTGGAAGGACGGGTCGGGTATACTTATTTTCAATCATTGTTTAAAATTTTGACCTTTGAAGATCAAAATTTAAAATGAACTCATACTTGCTAACACTACCATACAACTTTTGCTGCATTTCTATCCATGCAATTTACTAGATCATCAGATAATATCTTTATTTGATAAGCAAAAACGCAAATAAATAATATAGGACTGGGTGAAACAGATGGTTGTAATTGCGACCCCTCCACATACGAGTATTCATGATGGTTGTGATTGTTACCTATATATCACAAACGCCAATGTTTTAAAAAGTGCTAGGCGGACCTAAGGCGGCAGGGGAGTTTCAAGGCGGTAAGGTGTATGCCTAGGCGGGAGCCCAGAGATTGAGGCGCCCAAAATTTTATTAAACATTTTACTTAGAATTTGCAGTGTCATCCTACTTCTAGGAGTTCACAATGGATCAAGGGTGTCGTTATCATTATTCTTTCAGGTGGTCACAATGGGTCAAGGAAGTCATTATACATTAGTACTAGTTATAAAAGAAAAAAGAGAATATTAAAATAAAGGAGAAGAATGGGAGAAAGAAACATATAAATCACTACTTTTGACGATAACTTCGATGGCCTTTCTATTATGGACATCGAGGAAAGCAGGTCTCAACCTAGGCGATACTGTCTAAGGCCCAAAATGCCTAGGCGGACGCCTAGGCTAGCGCCCGAACCGCTTTTTAGAACAATGACAAACGCACAAATATGCACAAGCACTCAGGTTCGAGTTGGGTCGGGTTGCTCGAGCCCGACCAAAGTCAACTTGGATATAAATCTGTATATATTTCCTTTTCAAGCAACTTAATTATATCGTCCATCCATATCCACAATAAATGTAAGTAATAAATCTGTATAAATGCCTTACAAACTCCATATAAAATCAGTGGGCACGGGCGCTACATCTTACGCAAGCTATTAAAAGGAATTTAGACTTAATATGTAGCAAAGTTCGTGATCATAATGCACATTGCCCAGCTAACATGAGAGCAATGATAGAAATTCAAGTCTCTGCTACCTGAAATGGATACATCCACTTTTATTGGAGAATTAGGATGCAAGTATTCTCTAATTCTGATAATTTTACATGTGATTAATAGTAAGGGTTGTATGTACTGACTACCTTGCACTAAATGGAATATTTTGCTTAAGGTTTCCAAAGTGTTTCAAATGTCTTTTGCAGTATGATTGATACTTAGATTATATCGAATATATGGCTTGTTTCCAACTCTTTACAGCAATAAACACATTTTGACGGTTTACAACAAGGGAAGTTCGCTTAAACATCTCAGCACCTTTAGGGATGGAAAAGCTTAGTGATCTTTTATAAAAGCCGGGAACCATGGATTTAATGTGGAAGTACCTGAGATTATGATGACCAAAACGCTTGTTTGCTAGACAAAAGGAGAACCACGCCAGAACCATGGACAGTGATATCAAACATGCCAGGAATCCTCCACCCAACCCAGCTAGCATATATGCCTGCCGAAAAAGAAATGCATTGAATTAATGTAAAAATAGACTTGCAGATATTGTGCAATCAATATCATCCCTCAAATCAACTACTGTGATAAGTTACAAAAAGACTTGTTTAATGGCATATTGAGCACATAAAACTGAGCTCAATACACCATGACAGGGCATAAGCTAGTATACTATTGAGTACTGAGAAATCACATACAATGTTTGAAAGAACTAATGTAATGGGCACTAGAGGGTTTTCTTAAATTCTTCTTATAGATTAGCTATATTAGTTGGAGAATGATAAGAGCAAGAATGCATCAGCACTCCCAATGATACCCCAGGAAAACAAGCACCAGGGACATCTGTGTATTGTACATTTGTACATAATATCCCCTCCACGAAACTAAATGTCTGTTTGGTAAAGAAGTTAGAGAAGCAAAGCAAAGTAGAAACATATTGCCGACTGTCGATCAGACCTCCCCTAATATGACTACAAGATTTTGTATAAAACCAAAGAGGGCATGAATAGTGGCACAAGTAATAGTGCGGTTACATACACCTTCAAGCTAGTATATGTTGTACACTTGCCTGAGATTTCTCTAGCTTGGCCAGTAATCCTCTTATTTACATGTGAAATCAAAAGACGCCACCCCCCTTTCTCCAGAAGAGAAGGAAAATGATATGGATCATGGTTTATTTATTCAGCTTGCTTAACTATAGCACAAATGTTTTGCCAAGGAATCCTATGATCTGTAGACACGGACACAGGTGTCGGACACGGCAACATCATAGAAGATGGATACGGAGACACGTACACACACACACACACACACCCCAATAAAATTATGAAATTGATACATATTGAAAATTACTACCACTTTAGAATTCGACTCCTACACGATCTACCATTTCTCTCTGTTCACCTGATTGGAGCAAGGAGAGACTCAAAACATTCGGTTTAATAACATGGAGCGATGGTATCATGCCATGTCAGACATGGGTTGACACAGCTCCGATGGCTCAATTAGAGGTGTCCCCCATATCATAGAAGGAATCTTTTGGGGGATTTATTGGGTTTAGAAAAGCTCATTAAGTGCTAATCAACAATCAAGCACAGAAGATTCTCTATTCGCGGAAGAGGACCTGTGTAGAATACCCACCCTAATATGAATATTTCCGCTCGTCTTTCTTCTGCTTAATGATGTGAGAATGGTTAATTTTCTAGGGGCATTAACACGGCCAAAACTAATGCTGCTCCATTGCGGGGAATGGTTAAATAGGGATATGAAATTTAACGACAGAAGCCTCTTAAAGGAACAAGTTATCATCATGTATTGGAACAGATATTTGAAGTGGTTGTTCATATCTCTAGGTATGTGATGTCAACTTGTCAAGTGATGCATGGTTATCCATTTGGCACTTAAATAGTTAAATGCCTAATTTTGAGTCAAAAATTAATTAGAAGCTCATGAAGCATCAGTGGAAGTCTCATTATAGTCTTTTTATAATTTTTGAGGTTCATTGTGTCTTTCTATTTTTAAGATTTATTTGATTTTTCGAGCACTAAGGGGGTATGATTGAAATTTCGAGCAACTTGTGAGTACTTGGTCTTTTAGGTGCATGCTTATTTAAGAAGATAAGGATTAATTAATAGGATAATTAGATAATTAAAATAGGACTAAAATTCCATTTAGGAAAGGAAAGAAAAGAATCCCATGCACTTGCTCCCAAATAGAGGAGGTTTCCTCTTCTCATGTTAACCATTCTCTCTCTCATCCTTGTTTTTAGGTATTAACACATATGATATTCTTTTGATTATGGGAATAAATATGTACTTTAAACCAGAATTATTGCTAATAAGATTCCTTTTGCTAGTGAGTCTTACTTCTAGCTTATTCCTTCTCTTTTCCTTCTTTTTCTAAAGAAAATCAGAATACTCTATGATTATATAAAAAATGAGTAAAATATGAAAGAAAAGAGAAAGAAGAATCATATAAAGTTAGTAGTCCAATTCCGTTTGTTTTTCATTGGCCTCTTCTACTTTTAATTGCTGAAATAGAAGTTATATAAGTACAAAGTGATCAATTAGTACTCCACTTTCTATTAAATTTATGTTCCTAGAATTTGTTATGGGTTACGATTGGTTTTAGTTATTTATATAAAGACGAGGCATCCACCGCTTTCTAAACAACTTTTTTATAAAAATGTTATATAATGCAGTTATTGCTGATTTTATTTAGAAGAGCCAAATTGACCTTTTCTCTCCTTTTCCCTGTCTCTCCTCTATTGTGGATAGCCTCTTGTTGATCTGCCATCTTGTGCATCTTTTTCCCTACATTATTTGGTATCCGGATGAGTTTTCTAGTTGTTCAACCAAGAGTAAGATCTTGAATCCGAGGTAGAAAGGCACATACGGATGTCGAGAGTACAAGTACCCCGGGTCAATCAAGCTCAACAAACGAGGTTCGCTATTAAGAGGAGTCGGATCGAGAACCTCACTCGCGAGATACAAACTCTGCAGTGTGATCAAATGGTGGGACACAGTGATTGCGATCTCGGATCCATCTGCTCCTCAAGTTCAAATCGTTCGAAAGGCGGTGACAAAGAAGATGGAGGAATCCATTAACTCAGTCGATCTACAAGGTGGGGCCTTTTATAGGATGGTCAGAGCATCGGCTAACGACACCCAACTTCACCACTTGGATTCACAGAGAAGATTATTTGGTTTGGGAATGTGTCTAGATAGTTGTTCCAAGCGAAAGCCCCTTGCAAAAGCACAAAAAGTTTTTCTCGTGAAGATGAAGCTCAAAGGACGTGCCCTCGTTTGGTGGAAGAGACTCGAATGGCATGGATCGGATATTCGAATGGCTAGTCATGACCAGTTTTATTGTATACTAGCCTATGGAGCAAGGGATGTTCGCACCCACCTTGGTGAAGCAGCTAAACTAACATCACTTAAGTCGTTTATTATGATTGTGACATGTGGATAATTTATGTATCAAATGCATGACACATTGAGTGGCAAGATCCGTTGGATGATCTCATATTCTCATCCTAAAGGGTGAGATGAAAAGAGCCAAAGAATCCCTGAAGGACCCCAAGCTGTCGGCTTTACTGTCCATGGTCTTCAGATCCTGTGGCAGGATAGGCTTGCTATGCCAAATCCCACGACCCTCACGTCCCCTCCTCTGATTCTATGTGTGAGGGTCCATTCATTTTTTAACATGGATCGGGATTTCTCCTTTATCTTTTACCATCCTTAAAGCCTTTTCCTGATTCCTCGTCCCATAAAAGAGAAGAATGTGAGAAGAAAATTAGTTTAGATTTTTAGGAAAGCTGGAAATAATAGAGAAGTTCTTCTTTTCTACCTTCACCTGTGAAACAGGGTGGGTCCGTCCCTTGTGTTTACCTCATCTTCTTGTCCAGCTTCCTACCTCCCCATCTTTCATCCCATTGATGCAATGCTTCGTCCAGCAAGATTCCAATAGAAACGGATTTATCTTCCGAGGCACATCATCGTGGTTGAGAACGACTCGTGCAGTATCCGTACCTTCTTATTTTTCTCCCTTGTCACATAGTCATGCACTTCTTGTTTTGCACATTAATCGGTTGAATTATTACTCAATAGTATTTACTCGATCTTTGGATCTCCTCTTTGGTGCGAATCATCTATTATGTCTTGTTCATTTTATATTCGTCAAATGGATATTTGTTGAATTTGTATTGGACTTCTGTTTTCAGTGTGTTAATTAGATTTCAGTGAATTTTTTCCTTATCTAGCTGAAAGTTGGACATGCTTACTGCTGGTTGATTGTTTTATATTTGATCATTAGCCTGAAAAATTGTTTAATGTCCCTTGCAAAAGTTCATATAAGTTGCTACTTGGGATACCATGCATGAGCCTGGGTTGCATACTTGCATCAACTTGATAGTGGTCCCCATGGAGGACTTTCGAGTTGTCCTCGCCATAGAGTTCTTGCTCAAGGCTAAAGCAATGCCCATGCACTCCCTAATCAAGTGTTTGCCACTATATTTACACTAGAAAAAATCGTTCCTATCAGCACATCAGTAGCCGCGCCACAGCCCAGCCCCCCCTACTCCACGCGCACGTGAGAGAGAGAGAGAGAGAAAGAGGGGGGGGGGGGGGAGGCTCAATGGGTGCACACAACATTAAAAACCAATAGGTGCATGCAAAATTAAAATTCAATGGGAGGACAGAATAAATCCTAGGCATTTTTTATCCCATCTCCAAATCAATCCTAGCCACTCTGTCAAAGCATGCGTTATTATGTAGATATGTACCAACACATACATATAATAAAATTAAAAAAAAGGAGAAACCAGATATTGGCCTTTTTTTACGACCACATTTGTAAGATTTTAAATGAAAATCTCTCATTTTTGTAGTCATTGGTTCTATACAGATATACATCAAGTGAAACAAACTCAAACACCAAGTAAAACAACCCACTCATATGACCTTATTTCCCCTATTCCTATTTGATTCCTTCCCTTCCCCCTCCCCAACTTCTACTATGGCAAGTTCACGGACTAAAGTAACTGATTGTATCACGCAGTCTAATATGATATATAAAGTATTTGTCATAAAAGCACCCGGCTATCAATTTTTTACGGGAAACAAAGAAACAGCTAATTCATGACAGCATAGCAGTACTATATGAGGATCACCCTCTTTGACAAACCTCTGATATCAACTGTCATCTGTCGTTCATCCACTCCAAATTAACTTACCCTCACTATTCCAAGGTCTGAACTACCTTAGGCGGAAGACTTCATTACATCATGGGAAGTTGAGATGGATTCAGATATTTTTCTTGGGTGTTTGATCCGTACCATGTCAATATCATTCCTGATGTTGAGGTCAGTGCATACATATGCTCTTGTACTTAGCTTGATTTGCATTGTTTGTTCAATGATTGTAGCATTCATGGATGTATCTAGTAGCTTAATGCAGTTCTTTGGTTTCTTATAGATTTGCCTAAAAATCTGAGCTTTTTTTTCTATATTATTCGTTCAATAAGTGAAAAGATTTCAGGTCAATTTATGTGTTGCGACTTTTTTAGACAGTGCAGTGCACATGTTTATGACAGAGCTATTAGTAATCAACCTGCTTCAAAAATGTTGAGTATCTTTGCATACAAGTAAAAGATCATGCCTCAGCACAAAATGTGTTCAAACATGTCTAGTCTACAATAAAAAAGAAAGTAATCAAAATGAAAAAGGAAAGACGTTTTTTCAAGAACATCTACATTTTGAGTGCCAATGGGCAGTGTTACCTAGACACTTCACACATGGGCTGAGGTTAAAGGTCCTTATCCATTCTATTCAATTCAAAAACTTGGTCAGACAAAGGTTTTAACAGAGAGAAAAAAATGTCTGATACTTCAGATTGCATTTGTACACATCTAAGAAAATATATGTATAGATCGAAATTAATCCAGTAGGTTAATATTATACTAAGTTGGGTACTCGATGGTATCTTATGTTGAAAAGACTTGGGTTGTGACACTTGAAGAAAAATTGTGGCACTTCACAAAAATGTTCCCAGAACTTGAGATTAATCTTTGTTTGGCATTTGGAATAGTTACCGATTTCAGCCTGACAAGGATTGCTATGTCACACCATGTCTAAGTATCAATTAGTGCCGGTGCTTCATAATTCCTAAATGATAAGTTCACACAATACAGGAGACACAATGCAGTTTGATATACGTGTTGTGCCAGCACCTTATTGGTGTATGCATGCTTCTTGATGCTTAAATCACTTTTACAGTTTATTCAAACCCTCCTGCAAGCTCCAACTCAAGCCCATAAACCCCAGCCAAATTTCATACCAGGAGTATAAAAAGGTACATTTCCTTTGACATAAAGAGCCTGAGCCCCATTCTCAGCCATGAGGGCACAATATTCATGTAGGCCAGGAGGATAAAAAGGTACATTTCCTTTGACATAAAGAGCCTGAGCCCCATTCTCAGCCATGAGGGCACAATATTCATGTAGGTGTTGCTCAGTAGGTGCTTTCTGAAATGCTTCGAAAAGGATGGAGGGAACATACCACGCAGGTAGCGCATGCCCGATGCATGTGCTTGATAAGAAGGCATCTACAACAATACATCTAATGACTTAAAAACCACATGTTGCAGCAATAATAAGACCTATAAAAAGCTTGATGGAGCTTTCAAAAAAAAATTTCATCAAAATTAGTTATTGTGATAATACGTTCTATAGGAATTCATAAACACAAGATAAGGATGTCAATTTGATCTTCTTATTCGATATGACCATCATATAAACGACTGTGCCACGAGACACATGACATCTGTATTAATTATGGACAAATTAAGACATAGCAGCCAAAAATCCTAAATTCATGATTTGAATCCTACAATTCAAGTCAAACCTTACCCCCTTTGACTTAACACTAATCCCAAATTACCATGAATCTCATTATTCAGGTTCAAATCTTATGCTCATTCATGAATCCGACGATTCAATTAATATGGACAACAGAAATCGGAGCACGTATAATACCGACTGGGTAAAAAGGCAAGCCCCAAATCTCATCCTTTTCTAATATCTTCATCTGTTTCAGCTTCTAAACTCATATAATATTCCTACTTTGCCACGACATGGTTGAAAACATCATTACTTAGGGTTTTACTCTCTTATATGAATTTAAAAATTCAGATTTGAGTTTGGAAGCCCCCAACGTTGGAGGAAAAAAAAATGGAAAAAAAACCTTGCCACAGATTTGGCATCTATACAATTGCTTAGGCAAAGATGAAATTAAAAAACAAAGTGTGAAATGGATAACGTGTGATTTCACCTTAAATCATGAATAATGCATGCACCATGAATCACATTCTAGATATTTCATCCTATCTTTTGTAGATTTTTCAAAAAACATATGATTTGCGAGTTGAGTCTTGGTACGATCCGACCTAACCCCTTCTAATATATGAGATGATTCCAAATTTTGACGACATTAACTGGGAGTAGCTTACCATTGTCATAGAACCATATAATCCAAATGCTCCCCAGAAGCGTGCCTCATCAGATAGAGCCTGCAGAAGTTTGTAATAAACCAACTAATAAGAATCTAAACACGACACATCATGCAATTCTATGAAATAAGAATAAAACATAAAAAATCCATGACTTAATGACAAGTGACACACAACTGAATATCACATAGTTACAAATTTTGGAGAATGTGCAGATACAACAAATGAAGGAAAGAGCAGAAGTAGATTGCAAATGAAAATTATGACTAAGGTGGCAAAAGCTGCAAAACATCTCACAAGCACACAAGTTCACACTAGGCTATTAGTAATTGAGTTGTATTTGATGCTTAGATACTTAAGATTGTGAGATCAAACAAATTCGGTAGTTATTCGCAGTTAATTAAGACTGGTCATGGATGATATCATCTGTACGCTGGAATGAAACAAATATGGCATCAAATTAAGGATCAAGTGGAAGACCTCTTTTGGCACTTTGAGAAACAATTCATCTTGAGAGAGTGGAAAGAACCCCCATATAGTTCTTGGAATAAACAAACCGACTAGTGAGCTAGGGACAAACATCAAGAATGCCAGATACGGGTGAGCAAACCTGCATTTTGAAAAAAAAAAACCTAACACCATGAGCCAAGCAGAAAATTCGGCATCGACATAACATAAAAAATGCACGTTAAAACTCCCACAATATCAATAACAAGCCAATATAAACACTCACTCAAGGATAACTACTGACAAAAAACTAGAACTGCACTTTTACAAAACATGAAAAAAAAAATCCTGAATGCAGATATAGAAGTTCCCTACTTGGACCTTAAAGTTATTGGAAGTCAAAGCTCAGTAACCTATTTGAGCAGATTTGTCTTTCTCATTTTTTTGGGTGGGGTGGGGCTGGGGGTGGGTGGTGATTCGTGTATATTCATTTTCCCATATTAAGACAACAAGAATATTATCTATTTTCTTTACCATTTATTATGAGATAGAACATCTTAAATTAAGAAATATTACAGCCCAAGATCCATATAGCATTAGTGATTTGGATTTTAGTTTACAGAAACAGAATGGAAATGTACAAAAAAATTCAAGTAGAACACTTGCATATCTGTCATTGCAATATTTGAACTGTTGAATGTAGGCCTGTGGTGTTTGGATGATCAGTTGTCGCAACTATGAACGACTACAATAGTAAAATGAAACATATACCGACGAACAGCAGCAGTAATCACAACTGTATACAATTCTTGTCTAATTAAAAACATTTTTCTTTGAAATAATCAGATAACATGACTGCTATCTCTATGACTAACCATAGTGAAAATTGAATTGTAGTCAAGATGGCAGATTCAGAGAAGGTTTGCTTGTACAGGACCAAGCCATTAGCAGGATTTAAAAGTGACAGAGAATTTACAACATGAGTATGGAGTGTATTTTAAAATATCTCCAGCAACCAATTTTTCATATGTAATGCTACTCCGTTATTTAAACATTCATCGGATGTAAGCTTCAAAAATCATTAAGCAGTGAAGAATTTTCTGAAGTATATCTGGATTGATTCCAACAGAAGTTCCATCCATTAGTCATTGGGTCTTTATACTATTATTTTAAGATTTGGATTAAATTTTCGATGTTTTTTTTTTAAGATTTTTCCAGCTAATAGGGATATTGTTTAAATTTTCAGAAAGTAGGGAGTTATTCTGTGACAGTCCCGACAGTCTTTTAGTTAAAAAAAACGCCAACAATTAATTAACTCCAGCTAGGATTCTTTCTAAATTTATGGATTTGTCCATCATGATTAGGAGGCTAACAAGCTCCACAAAGGGGACTAACATCAATCTTACAATAGGAGAGTTTTTTAGCCGGACCGTCCTTCCCAGAGGAGAGAGTCCGAGATCTCCTCCTTCTGTGAACATTGTGCATGGGAGAGAGGTGTCCGGTGACACCTCTCATCCAAAGGAATGAGTCCACCTGGACTTCCCATTCATTTTCAATTTCCTAAAAAGGGGCCGTTGGTTATATATAGATAAGAAGAGGATTACTTCTCCTTCAAAGATAAGTGTCCAAAGCCATTAAGACTCCTAAATAACTGATGTCTTGCTTTTTTTGTTGGAATATGCAGGTAGAAAATAACTAACAAAATCAGGGGGAAATAGAAAAGGTCCACATAATCGGGAAATGAATACAGAAAAATCAGAAAAGTCAATTATGATTTAGGAGTTCGATTTTCATCTATATTCTATTCCCAATTTTCAAATGTGAACTATGTTTTGTATGAATTTATTATTGATTTTCAGTGCATAGACAGTTGTTTTTCAGAACTTCAACCCATATGGTTAAATAGAGATAGTTTCTGGCAGAAACTATCTCTATTTAACCACCCTTACTCCTTTGTGATTGGCTTTTACACTGACCCATCCTAATTGGTTTTCTATCGAGCATTAATTGGTATCAACTATCAAGGCATATAAATCCCTTCAGCAATTGATATGATAGCAACATTAATTGAGTCTAGTTGTGCATAATTTGAAATCAGAGTGAGATCATTATCTCTTCTACCAAGGAGTTGAGGAAAGAATGCAGGGTGAGGCTTAACGTAAAGAGTCGCATTGAGCTAGCCCAACAAAAGTAGTTATCAAAGATGCCAAAGCAAATCATGTGCCTAGACGGGAAACTCTAGTTTTTTATTTCTTACTTCATGCAGATCATCATATAAGAGTGACCCGCCACCTGGTGCGCAATCATGTGGGAGGACAGATCATCAAATATGTTGTCGGTCACAAACCCAAACTCTCAATTTCACCATAAACGAAATTTCAAGGAAGATGGAAGAATCTTCCCCACAAATCATCTCCAGAGGGAATCTTCGACTGATGTTAGGAGTTTGTTTCCCCTCTTCTGAAGAGCAGTCCATAGAAGAACCGAAAGATGAGCCTGTGGTAGAATATGAAAAAAGACCAAAGATGAGCTCAAGGAAAAGTCTAAGATGGATCTTATGGAGCTGTTTGTGGAACATGGAGGAACCCGAAGATGCACTCGAGGAGAAACTTGAAATTATCACTCAAGAGATGCTTACGGAAATGTCCAAGGAGGAGCCCATGTTGAAAGTCGTGGATATATACTCGCCATCAGAGGAAGTCCCATGCTGCAAATAAGTGCCCATCATCTTTAATCTTAGAAACTTGAAAGAACTAATGTCGGAAAACAGTCACTTGGAGATTCATCGAGAGTAGATCTTAGTTCTCCATCGGTTCTAGGATCCTTTTAACTACAGTGTTGAGAAGGAACTACGAGCAATCTATAAATGATCAAGACTACAAGATGAGAAGACCTTAGCTATAAAAACCATGATCTAAATCAATAGACGTGACTGAGAGAAAGATCAATATCTGCCTAAATTACCAATTGATCCATAATCAAGATTTTCATTTGAATCTACTCGATAGTCATGTCCCTAATACCATTGTAGGCAAAAAAAAATTCAAACTTTTATTTCAACAGAATACAAAGTACAAGGTCGCTTGTGGTGAACTGAGTACATAAAATAAGTGATTGACGGTAGTCCAGAAGTCCTTGGATCCTCGATCTCCGTAAAGACTTGTTGAAGCCTCTGAACTTGGAACTTTTAGACTTTAAAAGAAGGGAAGACTGAGTGCGTGATCCTTCCTGACTTGTTGCTTGGTAGGTAGGACTAGATATGCTTCACTACTTAATCTTTTTCATGTAGTCTTGGTCTTCTTAGAGTTTGTTTTTTTGAGTCCTTGTCTTCTTCGAATCACTGTGTTGTCTTTGTCCCTTCACTTGTTGTCAAGGACTGTCCACATATCCAAAAAGATTAAAAATACCCTTTTTCTTCATCTTCCCCTCTAGTTATAGAGGGGCAAGGAAAGAAGTTATTATAACTTTCCCTGGTAGTTACGCAACCACATCAGGAGTTACGCAACCACCTCAGGAGTCGCGAGGGAACGTATGTTAACTTCCCTTCGAATAGTGGAGTAGTTACATAATTTCTCGTAGAAATGACATGGTTGGCCCTTCCTTAGGGCCTAGCTAGTCCTGGTCAGTAGCTTGGCCGGCCCTAGTATAAGACCTAGTAGGGCCCCTTCTTTTTGTTCTTCTCCTTGGTCGACCCTGCCTTGAGGCTCGAACAATCGTGGTCAAAAGCCTGGTCGGCCCTAGCCAAAAATACTAGCTGGCCTTGATCAAAAAGCCTAGTCGACCCAGGCACATAGTCAATTTTAGGACTTAGAAAACTTCCTTATCTAGGCATGTAGTTTAACGCTTAGAAAAAATTTTGATGCCTACATCCATAAAATTTGAAAGGTAGATGTTGTTCAACTTACTAGCTCAAAATATGTGCTTAAAATTCTTACTGAGACTTGTTAGTGCATTGATGCAATGTGATTTTCAAAACAATATATATATATATATATATTATATATATATATATACATATATGTGTGTGTGTGTGTAGGAAAATGGGTTCCTATGACATGTCATAGGGAGTACCCATTGACATATGGTGAATTAGTAACCCTAGAACATTTAGAATGTTCTGATTTTTTATGAGGATGATCACCCTATCTTAAATAGGACACCCACAAAAAAATCGGCACATCTAAAACTTATAAGGGTATCAAATATGCTTTTCAACTTAACGGTTAAAATGGATGGACGAGAAAACTTCTAGCATTTGATGCCCCAACAAGTATTAAAATGCATTAATTTTTTGTGGACATTCTATCTAAGGTAAGGTGATAATCCTCATAAAAATTCAGCACATAGTAAACATTCTAGCATTACTAATTCACTGTATGTCATACGGTACTCCCGATTTCAATTTGGACGGGTTTGGGCACCGATCTCCCCAACCCGAGGAACCCGAGGAAGTGACACATTAAGGTTGAATGCTTTGATAGTTTTTTTTATGGAAATCAAAGACGGCCTATTTGATGTTGAATGATAAGAATTCGTTTGAGATATGTGAGGATATGGGTTGGACTTTATGTTTTTGTTATGCAAATCAAAGATTTTTTTTATTTAATTAAAAAATCGGTAGGATTTTTTTTCCATCTATTTATGTGCACAAGCATTTCTAATTGGGCAACCTGCCCAACTCGCTTATTATTTTGCAAATTGGGCAACCCGAGCAACCCGAGGAACTAGAATGGGCAAGCACGGGTTGGGCTTCCACGGGTTCCCCGGGTTCCACGGGCAAAACGGGCAAAGGTTTGTGCAAGTCGGGTTGGGCATGGGCAGACCCTTCAACCCGCCCAACCCGCCCAAGTCCCACCCCTATATATATATATATATATATATATATATATATATATATATATATATATATATATATATATATATGGGCTGGGATCCGTTGACAACCAATCATTTGAAGTGGCTAGAGGTTTTAGAATTTGCTGATTTTTTAAGAGGATGATCACTATGGCAAGTTGATCATCCTCACAAAAAATCAACAAATTCTAAAACCTCTAAGGGCCCCAAATGTTAGAAGCTTTTCTTAACCGTTTATTTGAACCGTTAATTTGAATAATACATTTGATGCCCTTATAAGTTTCAGAATTTGTTGATTTTTTGTGAGGATGATCAACTTGCCAAAATGATCATCCTCACAAAAAATTAGCAAATTCGAAAACCTCTATCCAACGATTGAAGCGAGTTGTAAGCGGGTTGTAAATTTACCTCCCATTTTGAGTTGTCAACAGATCCCAGCCATATACATATATATATATATATATATATATGAGGGAAACAGCGCTGCGGGCCGGAGAAAATGCACTGCCGATCGGTGGCCGTCCGATCATGAAACGGACCGTCCGATCGCTTGAATAACCCCGGAGCCCCCTGCGAACAGCCGCGAACCCCGGCCACCGTCCGATCGCGTGAAAACAGCCGGATCATACACACTGGATGGTTCGTTCGATTCCCATCCGTTGGATCGATGGGAATCGAACGACCGAAAATGTTTTTCGCTGTTACTGTAGCGGCTACAGTAACAGCGAAAATCATTTTCAGCCGTTC